>CM020218.1:14594160-15206303 GCA_009819775.1 Phoenicopterus ruber ruber | reverse complement strand
GCACAGCAACGAAAAGTTCTAAGTTCATCTCATCTATTTTTGGCTAAGCTCCATGGCTAGCATTTAAATGCAAATGTTTACTAGTTTTATGTTGCAATTAAAGTTGTTCTAGGGTCTAGACAGCATTTGTTGATAGCCAGTGTACTATGTAGAGAGCTAAATAAACAGCACTAAGAGACTTCTGGAGGAAAAATAGGTCAGAAGGACAATTGCATGAACAAGGGTAGTCTGATAGTGTCAGTTTGACCAAGTAAGCAGTTGTTTCCCTTGAAACTCCAGATGTTATCTGGCCTACTCCGGAAACCTCACTTTTTTGGGAACACTCAGTTATGGCTTTGGCAACTTCTTTCTGAATTTCATCAGAAAGAAGGTTTATATCTTTCATTGCAGCAAGGCTCTTACTGTCTTTCTTCAAGCTGGTGCTTCCAGTCAAAGGGCACCTTCTGGCTCTCTCTTCATTTTCCTTTCTGTTTAGTAGCAAACAGGTGCTGCTATTTGCTATATCTATTTTGGTTATTGGCCACAGTAAGGAAAAGAAAATATTTTTATTGTCCTACATTCATTAGTTCTACACCTACTGCTCTCCATACCCTGCCTACCATTCTGGAGCAGCAGCCAAATTCTTTAATCACTGGCATTTGAGGTGCCATGTCCTAACGACTTCAGCAGTTTCCAGAAATGATAAACAGTGCAGATGTGGTCTGTTACCCATCTTAAACAGGAGGAGGAGGACAGGGAGAGACTCTTCTGTCCCAGCTTCTCTGAAAATTTGGTGCACTATTTTTACTCTTGGAGTCCTTCAGGATGAATGCAGCTGTACAATGACATAATTGTGCACCGCTACTATGATTAATTTGTTTGTTAAAATATTTCATGAGGAAGGCCTGACATGCCACACTGAGTTTTCAAGACTGTTTTAGCTTGCATAGGTTCACAACCAGCAGCGTTTTGTGCTAATGGGCTTGTCAACCTGAATTCCTGACAGGGAAATCATGTCTGATGACTTTATATTTTTTTCAGTAGATTATTGTAGAAGTAATAAGCCTAGACTAGATAGGGGTTGGAGTTTTTTCTGTTTTCAGTCCTGTCATAGTGATGTGACTGTATGAATATTTCACTTACCTTAGGACTGATCACACTTGTGAGTCTTTAATTCAGGTATTTCCACGATACTGCCATCTGCACAGTGGATGAAAATGTAAGGGACGCTTCTGTGCTTTTATTAAAGCAAAAACTCTCTCATCATAGATCCCGTCATTGAGATCATTGTTTTTAATAATGTAATATTAACAGAAGTGGTGTTAATCACTGTCTGATCATCATTGCTACTGAGAATAATTATAAAATTAATTATATCATTAAGACTCTTAGTCATAGCTTAGTAAAGAAATTTTTTCTTCATGTTCAAATAGAAGAACAGGGAGTCAGGCTGTAATTAGGGTTCTGATATGACAAAGTGAGTCTGAAAATATAGCAGAAATGTTTAAAAGGCTATTTACATGTAGTTAAAAGTTGAGTGTATTTTTTAATTGTATTTTTTCTTCAGTAGTTATGCAGAATTATAATGGTGAAACAAAAAGAAATATTGCTAAGTACAACAGTAGAAATTTAATGTTGATGTTCCATTTTTACCAAAAAAAAAAGCCATCACAAAAAAATACTCAAACAACAATAACAAAAAAAAAAAAAAAATCACAAAATACCCCACCGGATTGAAAGTGTTACCGAAACACCAAAAAAGATGTATTGGATTTGTACTGCAGTTGGCAGAATGGGCTATGTCTGGACTGCTGGTTTCTATTACAATAAAAAAAGAAAAAAAGGAAAAGCTATTAAAAATTGAAGATATTACTCAGGCTTCCAGGAAACAGCTGTATTTAAAAGGAATTATTATAACTTATGTAAAGAACGATATCTTAAAAGTACTGAAATTATTGGGGTTCATCAGTTATGTAGGAAGTATTTTGCCCTCATCAAACAAATTTTCTGAGAAAAATGATTCAGTTAGTAAATGACTGCTCATAAAACTCTGCCTGAGAGCACTGCCTTACAGAACTAAAAATTATAGGAAAATGCACTACTTATTGTTCAAGAGGGGGAGAATTTCACTGAAGAAGAAATTATCAGATGGTTCAGATAAGGGTATTCGTATGTCTTCTGCATTACAAAATTACATGGAATATCTGCCTAAATGGACATAGAAAGAATATTGTGTGGTTTCCTCATTAGCTAATAGCCTTGTTGTTGTATGTCAACTATTTTAGTGTAAATTACCTGAGAACCAAGAATTAACATTTTAACTAATGATGTTACCACAGAGTGTATCAGTATTTTTGTTCTGCACTATTGCTTAGTTTATTTATTTACCCTCAATGATGTCAGTTACATTGCACCGACAAAGTTCAAAATACCTCCAGAACTGTCTTTCTGTATGCTGTTAGAGTAACAGGTTTTATAGATGCTAAACCAAAGGCCAGTTAATGCAAAAACCCTTTCCACAAAATACTGTATTAAAAACTAGACTGTTAGTAACTATAGGTACTAATTATTATATTATTGGGTTTTGCTAGGTTTTGTATTATTTATGTTTTCTCATTTGGTGTTACGGTTTGCACTTTTGGTTTGCCATACACTGACTTAGCTTTAAATGTTCTTTATTCAAGTGGCCTTTCATCTAAGGCAGAAAAGACCATGCTCTTCAAATGGTACAAATTAATGTGATTAATGAACTATACTGTTTTATACAAGCAAAGTGCCTGTTTTGCTTAATTCTGCAGTAGATGAGATCAACAGTTCTCCCATGGAGACGAGCTGGAGACAGATAGCAGAGTCTGTAGCATGAAGCTGTGACTCAGTACACCCCTATCACACCTTCTGCTCCCAGTTCCTTCAACGGGATTAGCTGGGCAATACGGCCGTCATATCTGACTATGTAATGTTGTTATTTGGTGGGGTAATATTCTGTCAAATAGGATGTACAAGTTAAAATAATCTGACGGGTTACAGAACACCGCTTTAAAGATTGCGATACGTATTTTGCAAAATTCGTATTCTATCTGTAGACCCGTAGAGATGGAAGAAAGTCAGTAGTTGCATTGCATCCCTCGCTGGCAGTACTCCTGCAGTATATTTCCCATGGGGTTTGGTGGGGATTTGGGGAGATTTTGGTTGGTTGGTTGGGGTTTTTTTGTTTGTTTGGTTTGTTTGTTTTTTTTTTCTTATAGCTAAGGTCTGGGTAGAAACTAACAGCCTTTTGCTCTCTCACTGAGGAAGATTGGGTTGATTTTCCGGCCGTTTTCTTCAAGGATCTTTGTCTCACTTCCACTGCTGCCCTCTAGAGTTGTCTTTTGCCTCTTGAATTGCAAATACTGAAGCCTTTCATTGAGATAGTACTTTATCTCCCAGCCCTAATAGGATATATCAGCTTTGCTACATGCCTTGCCTTGCAGTCAAAAGCTGTTTTGCTTGATCTTGTCTGGAGCTTCACAGACATTTTTTTTCCAAAACAGAACATGGTTGCAAAGCACTTACCTGTTTTCTCAAAACATCTCACTTTGAAGACTCCTTCTCTCAAGACATGGAGTTGGAAAGTCTGGGAGCTCTCGCCCTAATCAGGGCTCTCAGGATATCTGGACTCCCTCCTGTACGGTCAGAATTTGGAGCGCTGCGTCGTGCAGGAGGCCTCTAGGCTGTGTGGCCAAGGGTGGTCCTCCTGGTGGGGCTGGAAGCCCCACGGCCGGCCGTGCAGCCACTGCCTGAACACACACAGTTGCGTCTTGACTGTGTATTGAAAGATGAGCTGATGGCTCGGGGAGTCAGTTCCTTTCTCTTTACTGGTTGTTAGGGCTCAAAGTTTCCACCACCTTTAGAGGAGATTTGACAATGTAATAAATCTCCCTGATTTGTATTAGGCATTTATTCTTTTAACAGTTTCATTTCATAAATCATATATATAGCCATGACTTCAACTCCCAGTTAGATACTGAATAAAAACAGAATGAGGATCTCAGTATTTTCTTTCCTTTTTCATGTTTTCTGTATTCACATTTTTGCACTGAATTGAGTAACGTATGCTAAGCAGTGTTTATTTGTAAGTGCTCACTGAACAAAACAAGAAATATGTGTACTTAAGTTTTCATGAGAAAACATGTTGATACTTATGCAAATTTAAATATGTATTTGAAAATCTGTAGCATATATACCAAGAATATTATTTCTGTTCATGCATAAAGGACTATTGGGTTGAGACTGTGGATGTTTACCAGCAAATGACATTGATTCTAAGTGTAACTGGACTAATTACAGAGGGAAATGAATAAAATACACAGATACAGAAGTACTGATGCATGTCTAATTGTGTCATGTGGGCTTAATCTAGTTTCATTAAACAGCCCATTGATGTACAAGTCCTGCAATAGGAAATTTGTAATTTCCAATAGGTGTAGCATGCTAACAGGTATCACAATCTTTCTTTAATGGCACTGCAGTATGTTAAGAGCTTCTTCCATTATGTTCACTGCAATGCTGAAAAGAATGATGTATTAGAAATGAATCACTATAATTATTGTGGTCAACCTCTTTAAATTCGTGTTCAGAAGGTACCTTGCTGAAAAACTCCTACAGGAAATCCTAATATACATTTTTGTTTTTATGATCAGAGCTAAAATAAAGCTGTTTCACTGAAAATTGTGTGGAAAGCCTTCCACAAGAAATGCGAATGCCGGGTTCATCCCCCCTGAGAAAGAACATCAGTTAGCTTTTTTGTGAAATGATTTCACCCACGTTCAAACACATATTAAAGTTGCAAAACCCATGACAAAAAGACTTTTTCAGAAAATACAGTGGTTTGGTTGGATTGCTTCTGACTGTGGTTTCCAAGTATCTATATTTGAACACAGGCCAGTATGGACCCATCTAGCCTAGTGATTATGTAGAGAACCTTGCAATGAGACTGATTCTTAAGGAATGGTTGGTGAGATGCCATATTGTTGTCATGACTCAACTGCTCAAAAAGTAAGGTAGAAAATCCTGGGATTTTGTAAAGAGAGTGTGAGGGAGGACCAAGCCTGCATCCGCAGACTGAGTAGTGGCACACTGCAGCCCGGATCCAAACTGACCTAGTCAAAGCATACTACAGTTTCCTTCAATCCCATACATCCAGATTTCTTTCTCAAATAAATCAAGTTCCAGGAGAAAAGGGGTCCTTGAGCACACGTCTCACACCTTGAAATGGCTGAGGATGGACTCCTGGAGCTATCAGTTCAGCTGATCTCAGTTGTCGTGACTGTTTGGGTCTTAAGGCTTTACATTTTTCCTTCAAGTTGCCTTAATTTCTTTTTCACTTCACTCAGTTGTAGAGTGTGTTCTTCACAGTGGTGTGGCTCTTGGCAGGCATTTGCATCCCCTGCTCTGCATCCTGGTAAGATCAAGTCTCTGCTCTTCCAGGCATATAAAAATATGCAGCAATGACTTGGCTTCATTCGATTTCTCTTTTCAGGCTCTGTGGTTCTTCAATATAATTTGTCTTAAGTCATCCCTCTACTGACTTTCTCTGTTTTGTGATGCTGTGGAGATGCTTGTCTATGCCACAAGAAAGTCTGGAGGTCTGTCTGTGCCACCTTTCCCATTCCTCTACAGAACATTTGAAAGAACTCAGAGCAGCTGCTATTTCTTTTTTTTAGACTTTGTGAAGTACTATTTCTACCATCACTAGATTAATTGATTATTTTTCAAATTAGATTGAAGAGCTTTTGTGGCAAGTGTGACTAATAATAAGTTTTAGTGATGATTAATATGTATCTAGAAATTACATTTGAATTTCAAGGAACCTTTTCCCAAGATAGTGCCCATGCATTTTTATTTCCATAACATTTATGCTTTCTGATATGTTTCTGTCCTTTTGTACTTTTTTTTGTCTTTTTTTTGCCTCTGGCTTTTTTCCTCTCTTGTACAATGTGTATTTTCCCAAATGGATCTTGAACAGCATTTTTTATTATACTGACAAGAACAGCAACACCTCTGTAGATTGTCCTACAGCAAAGGCATGACAGAATAAATGATCATAAATAAATCATCTTACATGATTTCTGTGTTTCCAGTCCTTCACTTCCTCTCTCCAAGGGGCAAGTGCCCTGGCAAACCACTGCCTCGCATGGCATTTGAGACCTAAAACAGATGCTGACAGAACAGATGTGATTGTTGTTTTGCCTGCCACATCTTAGGATTTGAATGCAAATCCCAAGTGTATGATAAAATAGGCAGTGGAAGCCACGAAGGATTGGTAGACCACATGTTGCTTCAATTTCGATAAGTTATGCCTGTTCAGCTGCTTATTCTACATGTTCAAAGTGGTATTGGGAGAGGTCACTTTTTTAAGTCACAGAATTCAGATACTACATATGGCTTGTAGAAGGACACTAAACTAGGGCTTGGATGGCCTAAACTCTCCATATCTCAGTCTCCTATGTATAAAGTAGGAGTAAATAAATTTATTTGCTCTGTACTTTTTTTACTGTAATTTATATCGGTAGTCTTTGGGACAGAAGGTTCAGTTGAAACCTTTGCTACCATTGTAGATATGTTCTCACAAAAAGTCACATTAGCTGATGATGGAGAGTGATGCCTACTAACATATAGCTGTTTGGTGCATCATGTTGCCTTCCTTTTATTCACGTATTCCTGGTCTCTGCATCTGAAAGATCTGGAATGGAGGAATATCTGATACCGTGTGTCATCTGCATGTCCTGTTACGTGTTTACAAGTTCCTGTCTCATACTGCTCAGAGGACAGCTGCTGGTGCATGTGTTTAAGTGTAGTGCCATTGAGCATAAGGGGCTGCATGACAATGCGTCACTATAAAGCACTTACAGATGTATTCACAACTGTCCAAGAGTAAGGGCAGTGCAAAAGATAAACACATAGATCAAGCAAAAACATGCAATAAGATTCAGTGGATAGATAAGTCTTTGGTGGTATAGTTATCTTACTTTATATATATTTTGGAAGCCAGGATTGTTATAGAGGTTTTTGAGAGGAACCATTAATATGCTTTTGATTGTTTGCACTAACTTGTTAAAATCTTAAAATAAAGAAAGGACTTGGGGAGTATGTATGTACGTGGATCTCGCCTACAAAGCTAAGTGGTGAGGCAGATAATACCAGCAGACATGAGGACCTAGAGGTAGAAGTTGGTAGCACCAGAATACTGAAGACCTGGCTGATGTTACTAAGTTTACAGTTCTCCAAACTGCGGTGAAATAATTCTGCAAGTAGATGCATGTCTAATGTGCAACATTAACTGAAATACGTAGCCAATCAGCAAATGCAATCTATGTTTTATTCTATAAAAATTGAAATATTTCTATTGAAATATCCTATTGGAATGAAGGAAGCCAAAGATCATAAATTGAGACTTTCAGCTACTAGACAGCTATTCCCCAGGGGTTGTTGTCAGGCCAGCAATATGCCAGTGCTGTACAAAATAGTCCACTGCCTAAGTGGAAGGAAACGCGAGTGACAAATGTGGTATTCAACTGAGCTTGTTATTATGGAGGTCAGAGTCCTTGGCTGATGGGAGAAACAGACCTTGCCAGAAGTGCCAGCAGTATATCTAGTCAGGGAATGTATTAAATAAGCATCAATGAAAAGTATGCTCATAGAGAAGCAACTGTGTTGCTTTTTTTATTGCTGAAATTAAGTGGGTAATAATTATAAAAAATACTGTTTAATCTCTTTGGAGACATCTTTCCAACTGTTAAGGTCTAAAAGTATTTTGGAGTATTTCTGAATTTTCAGAATTTCAAGCATTTTAGTAGAAACAATAATTCTTATTTTTAATAAACAGCTCATCACGTGGTTCTCTAGAAGCTGTTGTGTGGATTCACTGCTCTGTTACTTGCTTGCCATCACTGAAAGGATGTAAAACAGGAGTTGGTGTGGGGTGAAAGAGGGAAGCGTCACTTCTCTAAAGTATGATTTTGACAAACCACATTTTACTGGCTCAGAAGCCCCTGCGTACACCTGAGCAGAGAGCTGTAGAGCAGTGCTGGCCACCGAGGTGTGCAGCACAGGGCATGTCCGTCTCTGTGTGAAACAGCTGTTGGCAGAGGAAGTTTACTAAAACCACTGACTTGTTGGACCCTGTTTCAGGTGGGATTCCATTTGTCCTCACCGGAGAGTTTTTCCAGCAGTCGCAGAGGCCGGCCGCATTCATGATAGCTGGGACAGTCAACTGGCTCTCCAACTTTGCCGTCGGACTGCTCTTCCCTTTCATTCAGGTACTCGGCAGCCTTGATGTTTCATATACTATGATATAGCTGGTATAGTGTAGCATATGATGTTTGAATAGTAATTTTCAGGTAATAATAAATGTCTTTTTATTGAAGTGGATGACATTCCCACTATGTTTTTGATACAGTTCAGTTGTGTTACCCACATATCTCCTTGTTTGAATGTCTTGGAGAAAATTGTCCTGCAAAAGAAAAATTATTGTAACCGTGGACAACCCTATACGGCAAATTCCCCACAGGAGTGCTTTAGCAATGCAGTCTGTGTCAAGAGGTCACAGTCACTGATGGTGATCGTCACTGCCTTTTTCTTCAGCATTTAGGCCACCCATCTTCTGGTTTACCCTAGGCTTTGAG
The DNA here is from genome assembly GCA_009819775.1 of Phoenicopterus ruber ruber. NCBI lineage: Eukaryota > Metazoa > Chordata > Aves > Phoenicopteriformes > Phoenicopteridae > Phoenicopterus > Phoenicopterus ruber. The sequence goes on along the minus strand of CM020218.1, from coordinate 15,197,661 downwards.
GATCCTTATTAGTCTCATTGGGGAATAGATCCTCTCCCTCTCCCGCTCTTCTCCTCCCTGTGTCTAAGCTTGGCTTCATGGGTCTCTTTTTTTCAGTCTCTTCTGTCAGGCTTTTATCTTCATTAGCTGGTTCCTTCTTGCTGCAGCCTCGTTGCTGCAGGGATGAATTTGTTCCTGTCCCAGCTTCCCCAGGCTCCCATAAGCTTTGCTTTTAGTGGAGTGCTTTATTTCCTTGGCTGAGCTAGTCGCATGGAGGACAGAAGCCAGTTTCATCAAGAACTGTCTGACAACTGATGTTTGTATTCTAACAGGATAAGTTTATTTTCTAAAAAAATAAAATTAAAATTTAAAAAAAATGAAAAAATAAAATTCAAAGTTCAACATAGAACAGCATTTTTCCACTCTGATTCCTAAGAACGCTTCAACATTGTTGATGTGTCATTGTCTGGCAAAGGAGGCTTCAAGCAGATTCTCATTCAAAACTGCACTGAGGTCCTTCTCCTGACCATGAACCTCTCCCAAGGTCTGTCCACAGTCTCTGGAGCTCATACAGGAGCTGATTTTCTGTCTCAGGAGCTGAAGGACAGCTGATCAGTCCCCTAACCAACCATGTCCAAACTCTGTAAAGAGCCACCCTATTCCACTGATAACAGTTTAAGAGTGAAGGTCACAACTACAGCACAAAATAAAGAAGTCCTAATTGGTTTTTTTTAAATGCACAAAGGAGAATATTAGGGGCAGGGGAAGGGCACAGAGATGAGCAAGCCCTCCAGGCTACTTGCAGGTCCTCACAACCAGGAGAGAGATTTTTGATTACTCTTCAAATTGTCTCTGATTAAGAGATTGGAATAACGGGCAAGGAGGTGTTACTGCTGTTTGTGCCTTCTTACAGCTGAAAATTATATGATATTTTATCATATGCATTACTGTATAACAGTATTTGCAGATACTGTAAAAATATATCATACTGTAAGACTACATATTCATTTTCATCTGACAAGTTGTTGTTGTTTAACCCCAGCTGGCAACTAAGCCCCACGCAGCCGCTCACTCACTCCCCCCAGTGGGATGGGGGAGAGAATCAGAAGAGTAAAAGTGAGAAAACTCGTGGGCTGAGGTAAAGACAGTTTAATAGGTAAAGCAGAAGTCATGCGCACAAGCAAAGCAAAACAAGGAATCTATTCACTACTTCCCATCGGCAGGCAGGTGTTCAGTCATCTCCAGGAAAGCAGGGCTCCATCACGCGTAACAGTGACTTGGGAAGGCAAAATACCATCAGTCCAAACGTCCCCCCTTTCCTCCCTCTTCCCCCAGCTCTATATGCTGAGCATGACATCATACAGCACGGAATATCCCTTGGGTCAGTTGGGGTCAGCTGTCCCAGCTGTGTCCCCTCCCAACTCCTTGTGCACCCCCAGCCTCCTCGCTGGTGGGGTGGGGTGAGGAGCAGAAAAGGCCTTGACTCTGTGTAAGCCCTGCTCAGCAGTAACGAAAACATCCCTGTGTTATCAACACTGTTTCCAGCACAGATCCAAACTACAGCCCCATACCAGCTACTGTGAAGAAAATTAACTCCACCCCAGCCGAAACCAGCACACAAGTAAAACGCTTTTACTAAATAGTACTGTTTAAAATTATCTGTATGAGATAGTTTATGGGAGAACCTGAAAGTCTTATAAAGTCTGATCCTTGATCTAATTTTGACACTTAATTTAAAATTTCTTGTAAAAGGAAAAAGTCTCTGGTCGTTTTGATTACTTGGATCACCTTCAAAAGTCAACATGAGTATAAAGGCTGTCATCCTTCCAAACTCTGCACTCCTACTAACATTAACTTCAATTAGACTGCTCAGAGCTATAAGTCTTAAGAGCTTGTTTTAATGCTTACTGAAATCAATGAGTTTTTTTCACCAGTTTCACGGCACAAGAGTAAGGACTTGCCAGCCTAGACATTTAAGGTGAGATTTACAAAAGCAGGTAGACATATAATTCTTTTCCCACTGAGGTCGTTAGAACATCTACCAAATGCAGCAGAGAAAGAATTAGACAATTCCCTTGTGTTTTTGAAAACCTAACCTTTGTCATCAGCATCAGTATGGTCCACGAGGCAGCCACGAGCTCATCCAGCAAGTGGATGCGTCTGTGTGGTTTAATAGCCATTTCTCCAAGAAGACGGGGACTGACTATTTAAGCAGCGTCGGGGATTGCCTTCCGCCCCGGCTGGCCAGGCACTAGCCGTCCCACCGCCTGCCTCCGTGGCGGCTGGGCAGGTGGCAGGGAACGCGGTCGCAAATCTAGGGGCGTATAATCAGAATACTTTTATTTGTCCTGCTAATCCCACCTGACAGATCACCTGGTGGGACTGTTTAAAAGGCCCTCAGTAAATTCAAATAAAAAGGCAAACTACATTCTCTAACTTTTTATATGCATATTAAAGCTTTTTGAGTGATTTAGTATGCATCTATATGACGTTTGCTGTAGCCTTGGGGAATTTATCATTTTGTGTCGTAAAAATTTCCCGTTGCATGATTACGAAATTACTAGTTTAGTTTTAATGAAGGTAAATTATATTTCTACCTTGCAGGGTTTTTTGTTTTCTCTTCTTTAAAAAGTAATAAAGAGAAAGAGCCTAGAGTTTGCACCTAAGGATGAAAGCAGTGTTACTCAGACTTGGATTTTTAAAGCTTTTTCGCAAGATCCAACTATGACGTCTCCTCACTCCCTAACTTTCACTTTTTTCCTATTTATGTCAACCTTATTCTCAAAATTCAGCTTGTGAGTCACCTGTTTCTTTACAGAAAGGCAATAGCCTCTCCTTAGCTCATTTTTGTAATTCTAAAACAGAAAAAAAAAAATCCGTAAAATGCCTTCACAGAATGAATGCATAATACCTTCTATGTATTTAAATACTAATCTGACTGCTTGAGAGATAACAGACACTTCTTTGATCATTGGTGTGCTTCTACAAAATTATCCCAGATGTTTGGGAAACAAATATGTTAACTTCAGAGTTATTAAAAAAATCAACCAGTAGTTAGTTCTCCAAATGTCACCAATTAACTAGTTGGAATGCCTAGATTTTCTTCCCTCAACCATCTGTAGATATATGTAATAGAATAAAACATTGGCTTGAGTCATACATTAAAATGTATGGATGAGATTAAAAAACTAGTACACAAATCAGTTTTTGACAAATTACAAAAAATTTAGAATGTGGCTACTGTTCCAGCCCTCATCACTGTCTATTTGAGAAAATTGTTTGTGCAAAGGATCAGAATTGAGGTTAAAATGGCAACTGATACTATATTGAATTCACAAGTACGTTTGATACTATGTGATTACTAGGAGGTGTCTGATAGTACGTGTCAAAAACGTACCTTTTTTAAAATCTTTTTTTAGTGTGAAATACAGTAATTGCAGAAGCCTTATTGCATGGGATCTTAGAACATACAGAGGAATTATGAAAGATCTGTTTTTAGGCCTGAAGGCATTTCAGACTTGTGTTTAACATAGAGCTTCACCTTGTGAAATGTCAAACACGTCACCTTGAGTGGCGCTCAACAGTCTCTCTTTCCCATTGCCGTCACTTGAGAATGAAGGTGTGAGGCTTTTCTGAACAACGAGCTGTGAAGAGACAAAGACAGCTATGATAAGCCAGTAGACCAGAGGTGTCTGAAATGGTTCATAAAGACATGATGCCCCCTCCTTTCAAAGCATTTCAGTGCTCCTACAGGTGCTAGAGCTGGGTCATAACACTCTGTTATCTGGATGCCAAATGTCCAAATTTCATTCCTGCAAAATATCCATCAGTGAGTATTTGGAGTAAGTAAGAAAGCACTTCAGCCCCCTGCCCTCTCCTCCGACTTGCATATGTCATGTTTTTGCATGGCACTTGCATGCCAGAAGATCATAGCAGTCCGCAAACAACCTCCTGCTTCACACCATGTGAGCGCTGGCATAGGGAGCTTCTCTTCACAATGGAGCCACAGGATGTGACAATGTTCATTGAATCAACCACGTAATAGTAAAAAAAGTAATTTGGCCACTTGGGGAAGAATGCCTGAAGTTATAACAATGCTTGTGTAAGCCTGAAGGAACTAAAATACTTTATCTGAAATAATTACAAATTTAACACTTTTCATTTTACCTTTACATTATATAGAATTATAGAATAGTTTGGGTTGGAAGGGACCTTTAAAGGTCATCTAGTCCAACCCCCCTGCAATGAGCAGGGACATCCTCAACTAGATCAGGTTGCCCAGAGCCCCGTCCAGCCTGACCTTGAATGTTTCCAGGGATGGGGCTTCTACCACCTCTCTGGGCAACCTGTTCCAGTGCTTCACCACCCTCATTGTGAAAAACTTCTTCCTTATGTCTAGCCTATGTCTCCCCTCCTTTAGTTTAAAACCATTACCCCTTGTCCTATCACAGCAGGCCCTGCTAAAAAGGTTTTCCCCATTTTTCTTATAAGCCCGCTTTAAGTACTGGAAGGCTGCTAGAAGGTCTCCCCGGAGCCTTCTCTTCTCCAGGCTGAACAAGCCCAACTCTCTCAGCCTGTCTTCATAGGAGAGGTGCTCCATCCCTCTGATTGTTTTTGTAGCCCTCCTCTGGACTCACTCCAACAGGTCCATGTCTTTCCTATGCTGAAGGCTCCAGAGCTGGACGCAATACTCCAGGTGGGGTCTCAGCAGAGTGGAGTAGAGGGGCAGAATCACCTCCCTCGACCTGCTGGCCACGCTGCTTTTGATGCAGCCCAGGTTACGGTTGGCTTTCTGGGCTGCAAGCGCACATTGCTGGCTCACATCCAGCTTTTCATCCACCAGTACCCCCAAGTCCTTCTCGGCAGGGCTGCTCTTGATCCCTTCATCCTCCAGCCTGTATTGATACCAGGGGTTGCTCCGACCCAGTTGCAGGACTTTGCCCTTGGCCTTGTTGAACGTCATGAGGTTCACCTGGGCCCACTTCTCCAGCTTGTCCAGGTCCCTCTGGATGGCCCGTCCCTCAGGCGTGTCCACCAGACCACTCAGCTTGGTGTTGTCTGCAAACTTGCTGAGGGTGCACTCAATCCCACTGTCTATGTCATTGATGAAGATATTAAAGAGTACTCTAATACTATACTTTATACTTTTAATGCATTGTAATTGGATTTGAATCTCAATTTTTTGTGAGCTAACCAAAACAGCCATTTAGAAAAGTTCAAAATTTGTGTGAGCTGATGAAAAGCTTATTGAATATATTGTCATAGCTAAACAGGTGTGTTGTGTCCTTGTTCTTAGAGACTTACGCAAAGACTTAATTCCAGCATTTGATTTAAAGGCAGCTTGCATTCATAAAGCTATCAATGTGAGTTCATATGCCCTTGAAAGATCTGAACCTAAAATACCCAGTATTGGTTGTTCAATTCATGTCTGTTTTCTGTTGTTTGTTACATTTTCCATTGTTTCAACATGTAGAGGTGGAAATAATAGTGTTTTTCCTTGTGCATGTCTAATGTTTTCAGTTTCCTAAAAGGTTTACAAACTTTTTTTTTTATAAAAAAGTTTACATAAATGACTCAAATTTAAAAAAAAAAAAAAAGAAAAGAAAAGAAAAGGAAGAAAAGATGTGCAACTGTGCAGTGTGTTCTTCCACATAAATTTAATTGCTACACTAGACAGCACATTATCTGGCCAAAATTTTTAAAGATAGGTTCCTGTAAATTCTTAATCCAAATTACAAAATTTATCTGATTTTCAGCTGTGTTGCTGAAATTTCAGCAGAAATGCTTTGGGAATGTTCAAGGGTCAGCATCTCACAAAAAGTATTTAATAGCTGGCTGGGTTGGGAAGACCCAACTCAGCTAACCTCCCTCAAACACCAAATCTTTCTCCCTTGTTTGCTCTTTGTGGTGATTCAGTTGCTATAGATAATTCAAGGCAGCAGCAGGGCTTGTCTCACAATCGTGATAAATAATATTGATTCTTGCTTCAGCCCTATATTGCAATTTTGATGCGCAGTGTTACAAGTCATCCATTATTCCTTTTGTGACTAATATCCTCTGAAAAATGTTTTAAAGCACTTTCTCGCTCAGAAGGCATATAAAAGCACAACTGTTCTTTTTGATGTGTTCATAACAAATCAGTCTTTGAAACTATGTCTCTTTAATATATAAAATGATTTTAGAAAATGAAAAGGAGACAAAACTAAGTCTTCCAAAGGCTAGCAATTCTCCTGAGACCTCCAAATAATATAGTTTCTTGAGGTCTAAAATAAGCATTTCCATCACAGACATCTTGCATACAGATCACCCAGGCAAGTAATCCTCATGTGGCACATAAATTGTGTCACGGTTGGGCTTGCAGTGGTAGCATGAATGTGGTTTGAAATTCCCTCACAGACAGTTGTTTTTCTTCTTGAGAAAAAGTGCTAGGTGGTGTCCCTACTGATAAAAATCACGTACTCATTTTAAAATAGTATGCGTTGTTGGAAATGTCTTCTCGTTGCTTTATGATTTTGACAGAGTATCTCAACATAGGAATGTGGCATGGCAAGCTCAGAGGATTAGTTATCTTCATGTGCTCCTAGCGTAACTTGTGTTTCCTAGTGATTTAGCTTCTGGGACTATATGACACAGATTCTCTTTGCGGTTTCCTTCTGAGTAAATGCTGAGCTAGCTGTAACACCTGGAGCAAATTGAGTATCATAAAACAGACTCCAGTTATTTGCTCGTACTTGAAAAGAGTTTATACTCAGTACACAAACCTGTGAGTACTTAGCTTTATTTATTTTGCGTGGAGAAAATATATTGAGAATGAGCTTCTGTAGTCATCCACAAGAAATCATTCCACCATTTATTCATATCATCCCTTGGGAATGGGGATAATATTTTATGTCTCAAAGGAGCAGACATAACAAACCAAGTTTTTGGAGTGAAAGTGTTGGGCAATTGTGGATGTCATTATAGAATCGTTCTAGCTGGAGGGGGCCCTGGGGGGTCTCTGGTCCAGCCTCTTGCTCAGAGAGGGTCAGCTGTGAGATCAGACCAAGTTTCTTAGGACCTTGTCCAGTTGTGTCTTAAAAACCACCAAGATTTGGTGCTTCTATGTTAGTTAGCTTTTAAATTCAGAGGAGTCAGTAATCAAAGCTGACGGTAGCTAAAATGCAACCCAAGTTTGGCCATTTCTGAGAATAGTTTTAATCTCAGTTTTAAAAATTGAATATTATTCACTATGAATCCTGAGTTGAAATAAAACTCACTAAAAATTCTGGAAAAGACATTGAGACTTCCTGCTGCTCATCAATGTATTTTATAGGGTAAATTATGACAAATGTTTCATCCTGTCATAATAAATGGATGTTTTCTGGATGTTAACAGGTGCATCTGTTCTACTCTCCCTCTGTGAAACTATATTTAGAAAATCAGGAAGAGTTTATGAGACAGAGGATATCTGTTCATCTTGAGAGAAAAGGGAGATGGTACAATTAGATATAGATTTCATCTTTAGAAGAAAGACAAAATCAAAACAGGACCATTTTAAGTTCCTATATCGTGAATTTTGTGAACTTTGTGCACATGTGAGAGTGCAAAATATTTGTAGTAGTGAAGTAGAGAAGTTTGCCTTCAGGCTCTCCCATGTTTCAGGATAAGCAAGCAGCAGACAAATGGTCCTTCCTGATACACAGATCTGCAGGTGCAGCTGGGACGCTTCTCACCTTATGTGTTATGGATCAGTGATATTAATGGTCTGCAGAAATGACTGTGAGGCAACCAGTTTCTTTAGTTTCTCTTTGAGAAAAACAGTAATGCCGTTTTGACGAGAGCACGAGCGTCGATGATGCTACTGTTATTTCCTGTAGGAGTAAGTCATTGTGAAGATCTTTTCATGCTAGGGGTAAAACTAGCACTGTCCTCAAGTAGGGGAGCAGGCATCCCGCCTTCACCGAGATGTACTTCACACGGAGATCTTCCTCGTCACTGGGGGTTTCCTCTTTAAATGCCTCAGTTCTGTCTCTGTGCTAATCTCATTAACGGTGATATATAACTTAATCGCGGCTCAGGGTAACAAACCTGAATATGTCAGATTTTCAGGTTAAATCCACTGACTAGAATGGATAGTACTAGCAGAATAATTAGTACTTTGTTCCAGAATTTATTTTAGCCAATGGAACTTCTAGGGGGAAGAAGAACATGGGTATTTTTAATTTTTTTGTTGTTGTTTTGGTAAGTATATAAGTTTTAGTGAGTAATTCCAGGTATTTCAATATGTGTAATATGTGCATCTGCGTGGTTAGACAGAAGCATTCTTTTCGATAATTACATTGTAGGTATTTTATAAACCCTCCAGGTTGCTAAGAAGCTTAATACATGACATCAATTAGTCTTTGACTAGAATTCACAAAGAGGTTTAAAAAAAGAAGTGAGCTTATTACGCGGGGAGCAAAAGCGTACTTGTTTGTAGGCAGCATAAAGGAGAATTTTGAAGGTCTTTTCTTTGTGTTCTGTGTGCTTTCTTCCTAGCAATGTGTGTTTTTAATCTAGACTTGCACTTGCAGGCTTTTTAAAATTAGACTAATTACAGCAGTGGTTATGTGGCTTCTGTTTTTCCCAACTTAGTAGATTATGTGGTTTAAATTTGCTGACTGTTGTTCCAACATGTAGAGCCTGTCAGATATCAAATCTTAACTTTCTTTCCTGGAAAGTGACTCCACGCTATGAAAGCATGAATGTTTGTATAGGAGACATGAGAATAAGTATTCCTTAAGGTCAAAGTCAGTTACGAGCATCCTCATCACTGTCAGTGGGAAGGGTGTTAGTCTGGAAAATATGCAAAGCTATTTTCCTGCACAGAGCTGCTTGATTACTAAATACAGATATATTAGGAACAATATTAGCACCTCTAGTTCCCTTTTTATATTAGCACTGTACACTCTCCAATAACGATGCTTTATCTCTCCCTACTTATCCACACCCCAAGCCAGACTGGGGTTGCATTTGCACCTAAACCTCTTCTCAGAAGAGGGTCTTGAAATGTGAGAAACTTGGATTTGCATCCCTGCTCATCTGGAAACAGTGTGTTTCACTTTCAACAGAGCACTTGGGCCCAGCTTCACAGGTGGTCATGTTTACTGGTCCAGTACTATGTCCTTAGGAATCTTACTAATGTAATTAAGGCCAGAGCTGCCAGATGCTGATATCATGCCTTAATCTGCAAGACCAAGCACAAAGTGCTCAATAGTAGATGAGACCACATATTCAGAAAGTCAGGTGATGGCAGTGGTGGTGGGATACTCCTTTTAGTTGTGGTTATACAGAAAGAACAAAGCACTTAAGAGACTGTAGTATGTATTTTTAAGAAGAGGATGCTATTTTATTGCTGTCTGCACCTTGTCCAGCAGCCCGCCCATTTGGTCAGAGCTGAATAGTGACAGCAATCAGAGGCTCCAGGTCCTCAGCTGCACGTGTCCCCATCCCAGGTGGCTTTTGCTGCCCGTCACGTAGGAGCAGGGCCTGGCTTTTCAGGCTTCTGCAACCCTCATGAAGCATAATAAAACCTTTTCATCAAATTCCATTGGAATGAATTGATTCTTTTATTGATTGCTACAGTGAATGTGAAGTTCGCATTTAGTGAGGTCCAGCACAAGGTCCTCTGCAGTAATGGAGCATCGCAAAGGAGTTAGTTCAGCTAACAGCTCTAGCAGGGAGGTGCTTTGATACTCAACTTAGTTTAGAAAGTTTCTAGGCATGCCCGACCCACTTGCAGTTGCTTTCCCATTCTCTATTTATCTTGGGACCAGGCCTGTTCTGTTCAGTGGTTTCACCAGCAAGAAAGGTGATGAAGCAGAGAGAATGCATGTTATATTTTCAGATAACTGCATCAGGAAGGGTATTAGGAAACCTTTTAATCATGAGAATAGTGTAACTGTGTAATGATGTGTGGAGAAATGGTAGCTCGTCCATTACTGGAGATCTATAAAAGACGGGCAGACAGGTGTTTGTCAAGAACTGGGGCTGCCTTAGTAATGGGAATGGACTGGCTGGCATCTGTGTTCCTGGTTTTCTATGAGTTCATTGACATTTTGAAGCCTTCAGAGCAGGAAGTGCGTCTCATTAAGTGTACACCCAGCATGTGGCTCGTTTAGGCTCTTTTTTTTTGTTACTGTGATACATCACTGTCACTGCAAGAAGGGCTGCTGCAGGTTGTGGTGGCAGGAGAATCCAGACTCCAAAAAAAAGTAGAAGACAACTGCAATTATTCCTCTCCTTGGAAGTGGTGAGGGCATAGTAGGAATACTGTCATGATGCTTTGGGCTAAATAATCTTGAAAAATGCAGAAAAATTAAGTGGAAGAAACAGCAAAAATTGCCATGAACTTGGAGTGAAAGAAAGAAAACCTAAAAATATTCCATCTGGAGAAAAGATTTGAGACAGGAAAGGCTAACTGTGAACAACTGAGGAGGGAGAAAAGATCGCTTACTTTCTTCAGTTTCAAAAGGATCAGAAAGTGTTAAACTTCTCTGACACATCAGAGAAAACCTTGTGAATTTCAGAACAACTTGGGCAAGAACCAAGCGTCCAAGGAAATTCGAGGAATCTCTAACCTGAAGGCCTTCAAGGTTATATGAGTCATCCTTCTGTAAGCTTATTACTATTTCATATATTCCTTCTTTTATATATAATGAGAGGAAACAGATCATTTTCCCTTTGGCAGTAGTGACTCATTACCAAAAAAAAACCCCAAATATGAGGAACCTATATATTCTTGTCTGGCTTAAGGTACAAGCCATCAAATACCACTCACTTACTTCTGCATTAGCATTTCCTAATTGCACTAGAGTGTGTCTCACATGTACAGTGCTCAGTTACCACTGAAGGTTTCCAGTGGATTTCATACTTCTCAATAAGGTATTGATGAACTCAAAATTGCATCTATTTCTGTTTTAAATTTAACTGACTTCATCCTTCAGCCATCAGATACTTTATTTCTTGCAAATCTTTGTTTAATCTTCTGTTGAACAGAACAGACTGGGAGTTTTGGTATCTTTTTAATTGTTGGCTGAAAAGTTCATATGAATGTATTTCAAGCAGTGGAGTTTCTGTAAGTCACTCACAAACCATAAGGAGTGCATCATCCCACTGGATGTCTATTCCAGTCCTTGATTTAATGAAGAACAACTTAAACAGAAGAACAATGAATGGCTAAATAACATATAAAACAAATACGCTTGCTTGTCGATAAGCCTCCTGCTTTCTCTTTCTCACAGGCACACGTATAAACAGAAACCATTTCCAAAGCACTCCGATGAACAAATCCCAAGTCTTGTAAATGTGTACATACACAAATGGATACAGGCACACCCTTATTAATTTAGCCAGACTCAAAATTGTTACTTGTGGATATTGTTTGGCATCACCACCGTAGATTTTGTGTCTTATGTTGCTGGAAACAAAATCTGAGGCCTTGCCTGACTTTGCTGGAGTTTGCAGTTCAAAAATCTATTTTAAAGAGTGAGTGATAGCTGATAGAAATTGGTATGCTGAAGAGGTGCTGGAGTGTGGAGAACAGGGACACTTGGTAAATCAGAAATTAGAGTGTTTCTATACGTGGAAATAGGTGCAATGAGCTGAAGCAGGCAGAGGGGACAACAAACTACAGCAGCAGAAAAGCATAATCTAAAAGGCTTGAAAACCTCTGGTGCAATAGAATAGGCATGTGTTAAGCAGTTACTCTTCAGTAACAGTAAGTTTGCAGGGACAGACTTCCGTAATCCGATGGCGTAGCAGGACCTTAAATTACGTGTTATCTAGAAAAAGGTGCTGTTTATTTTTTACAATGCATTGTGTAAATACAAATAATTACTAAGCATTAATAATTAGCAATTAATTTCATGATGTGTTATTTTCATTACATGCTGTTGCATTCTTATTTCATGTTTCAGTTTGTTCCATTAGGTTGTTATGAAGCCCTTAAAGACTACATGGTAAATTAGTAGTATACTGCAGGACAACATAGCAGATTTCTCCAGAAGTTTTCTGTCATAACAATTTCTCTTTCCAGAAGACTCTGCAGAGTCTTTTTTTGGTGTCAAAGTCATGCTGTATATTCAGTGCATATTCCAGGAATACTGTATATTTTATTGAAATTGGAATCTTAGCATGGATAGACTAAAATACATTGTAGAATAATGCACTTTCCTTTCCCAGTGACACACTGGATGCAGATGTAAGCCAGAGAGGAAATAAGGAAATTAGTCATTTTTATCTGCTGTGGATACTCTTGGGGTTTCATACTTGGTTCTGTAAACATCTCTCGTGTTACCTTTGCCTGCTGCTCACCCCGTTGCCCCACACGCATCCCACCTCTCCCCAGCTTATGGTGATAGCAGCTGGCTGAGCTTATGTTTGCCTCCGTTTTGCAGCCTTCTTTGCTAGCCCCTGTGCCATCCTCATTCAAGTGGCCTTCAGCCTGCTGAGCGTGCTTTAGCTGGGGGAATACCTCTGCCTGGCTGCTCCACCTCAGCAACCAAAACTGACTGCCCAGAGCCCTCCTTTTCCACCTTTCTGCCCTGCAGAGGCCAGTTGCATCTTTACTGTTCCTCTGGTTCCCTCTCTATCCCATCAGTAATTTTCCAGAACTCATCTTCAGGCTTTCCTCCTAACACAAATGTTTCCAATAACCAGGGATCGCAGGGGAATACCCAGTTACAATTACAGGTCTGCTAAGAGGAAAGATGATTTTACTCCTGGCTGGGGTTTGGCTTTTACCTTTGGCACCGTGGGGCTACACGTCTACAGCAAGGAGAGAGTTTTGAAATCATTAGAAGTGTTGGGGAAGTGATCAATGGAGGTCTTCAAATCTCTCCGCATGGTTGTACCAGAAAATGATGTAGCTCCCTATCGAAATGACAAAGAACTGAATTGCTGCTATGGTTTCCTAGGAAAAAGAAAGGACTTAAATGAGGTTCATTTATAAATGGGAGGAACCTCTTTTTCATCTTGCCAGGCCTACGTACAGTCCCTGAGGACTGTAGGGATTTTTCCTCTCTTAGTTCTGCTATGGGAGAAACTTGCGTTATCCCAAAATGGGATACAAAGGCATCATTCTCTTGCAGCATTTTTGCAGAAAGACTGAGGCAGTAATAGTAATAAACTGCAAGATGTTTTGCAGCTCTCTGGGAGAGCAATAGCATAGAATATCTCATTTTTGCAAGGACTAATAAATGTCACCGTGCAGTTTGAATGTTTTGTCCAGTTACAAAAAAACAGCTTGATTTTATAAAGTCGTAATAGTTACATCTATCCTCCATCATCCTTTTTTTTTTTTGCATTGTTTCCCTGTAATTGGAAATTGGGGCATGTTGATAACGCAGATATACATTGTGCTGTACATTCCAGAGATGAACACTCAGACTTTAGTGAAGACTTGCATAAAAATCTCAAGTTATAGATACGTGCCTGGCTCTTCAGGCTAGGGAACCAAATGACTGACAGAAGTGACCTCTGTCATTCCTGCCAGGTTCACTGGCAATGGAAAATGATGCGCTTTTTATGATGGGCAAACAAGTCACTAGATTTGGGGCAAGCTTCAATAATATCTGAGAAATTGATGGAAAGTTTTGAGGCTGTCTTGTCACACCCCATCAAAGTCCCTCTCATAACTGTGCGTTTTCACATGAAGGTTCGGCCAACAAGGCAATGGCGTATTCTCAGTCATAGCAAACATTAGGAAAACCTTTAAAGTAACTAAAAAATCCTTTTAATATCTTTGTTCTCAAAAAATTAAAACAATGATCCATGTAAGAGCATGAACAAATAAGGATATGAAGGAGATTATATAGTAACTAGAGAATGCATGACGAAAGATCAATTTTAAATATTTATTATGAAGAGTTACCTATATCCTCTGTAGTTGTGGCTGGGCAGCACCTTCTCAGTGAAGAAATCCTTGGCTTTGAGTGCTGATGTTTGCCTAACCTTTCTGCGCAAGGGCAGTAAAATGAGGACACAGCTCTAGTTGTGCAGCTCATTGCAGCTTGTGCCCAGTTTCTGAGCTGGTGGGTGGAGATCTAATTCTTGTGCCCTGGCGTAGGAGGTCAGGGTTGGCACTTTGGTTGCCAGATGCTGATGCTGAGAGGCAGATGCAGATGCTGAGATGATAGGAAAGGAGAACGAATAGCTGGGTGGACATCGTGTCCCTAAAATAATGAGTGCTTTGACTAGCTGGCTTTTGAAGTGAGGCGCTCAAAGACAATAGTCTTTGATTTTTCATACGTCTTCTTCATATAAGCTTTTTACTTATATTAGGGTAGAAGGCATCTGAAAGAAGTAGAGTACAAATTGTCACTAGCTAGAAGTTGGGTAAACTTTGATTTTCTTTTATTTTTAGGCTAGTTAAAGTGTCTTGAAAAATAACCTGCTTGGATCTGTGATCCAGATCGAGCTCAGTATAAGATGGGATACAGGTGCTACAAGGCTTGTAGCCTTAGTTCACATTGCTTACTAGTACGATGCAAAGACCTATACGTGTGTTTATTTCCCTCCTTTCAGGAACTAATTTATTTCTGCCTGTGAAGCAATACTTCAGAGTCATTATACATGGTACTGGAGGCTCTCCTGCACTTCTGCTCTGTTTCTTCCTTATTTTTACACTTGAGATTTTCCTTCTCATTCATGGAGATTCATTTACCCAGCAAGATTGTCTTTTAGTTTTCCATATTATTTCCTTACTGTGTAATAATACCCGTTGACTTTTTCTGTTATGCAGTACAAGAATTTCAATAACAGAGGTGTGCACAGAAGCCTATATATGGATTCCTTCAGTCAAGCTATTTTAAGCTTTTGCAAATACATCTGATGTTTAAAGTAACTACAGTGCAGCTGTATTAAAGGGAATGGCTAAAGTTCCCCTCAAAGATGAGAAAATGAAACATAGGCTATCAGAAGCCTAGAGATGAGAAAAAATGTTCTTAATTAGAACCAACCCACTGCGAGTATAAAATAGAAGGATCTGTTAACTTTTTTATAAGGAGGTAGGAAATGTATGAGGGTTGGGCTTGAAATTGCAGTTCATGTCTGAAAATGGCTCTATTTTTTTCTTAGGAAATATGTTTCATACATTATATTTTAGTGCTCTGTCCTTCTTCATTGTCCTGCACCTTCAGTAGGACCTTAAATTATGTCTGAAACTGAAGAAGGACAAGAGGTAAAGGACACAAACTCTGTCATCCATTTGTTTCAGTGGGTTGCACAAATTTGAAGCAAAGTAAGTAAAATCAAATGTCTACATGAATAACTGTTTTGCTGCTGATCATTTTAGTAAGACATCTAACCATTATCATTTGACCTCATCACTTCAAAATCCAGTTTGACCCCCATCTCATGACTCTGATCTTCATGGCAACTTCCAAATGCAAGCATCCAGTGCCGGTGCCAAAAGGGCTGTGGCACTGTGAGTTGAGAATTTAGAAGCTGAGAAGGTAAAGGGATTCGTTTCTCATCTGCTTAAAGTTGTGGTGGCACTGCAGGAATCTCTCCTGCTTTTTTCAGCCTTGCCATGGAATTTGAGAGCAGATGTGGTTGTGTTTGTTTGCTTGGGTTCCCCCTGCCCCACCAAATTCAAAATGGTTATGTCATTGACTTCACTGTTATGAAAACCAAAAGCAAATAAGACAAAGGAAACAGCAGCAAGTCCCCATATAAGACTCCAGGGACAATTAATGGAGAAATCAGACAGAATTCACAAAATGTTGCTGTTCTCTGAATGAAAAATCAAATGGAAATGAAAATAATTGGACTAAATACACATTTGTTTGTTTCTGGATTACATTTCCAAGAGAGTAAAAGCCCAAAGCAGTGAAAGCCCACAAAGACGGTTCAATCAGAAGGCATCACTGTGGTGCAGAATAAGAAAAACACATTTTGGCATTTGCTGGGAAGAGTCAAAAAGTTCTGTTTTAAAAATATTAATTTGTTAAGCTCGTTAAATATGATTCAGAATTTGTTCCTTTGCTCATTTATTTTGCTGTATCTGCCCTAGAATATCTATTTTCCTGGTTTTAGTATCACAGTCCTGCTTAGAATTTAACCTTTGCTACCGAATGAGTCAAGTCAGTAAGCACATCGTTAAAGAGCATGTGATGATGTTCTGCTCAACTACTTTTATATTTTTCCAGACTGTTGTGTTCACAGCATGTAAGCTATTAGCAGGAAGACTGTTCTCAGCTCGCAGACTTTAGAAGTGGCAAATTGTTAATTTTTTTTTAATCAAAACCAGAAATCTAATCATTTGCATGCCAGATTTTTTATTTGTTTCAGTTTACTTTTCAGCTTGAAAAAAGTAGTTCTTTTGCTCATTCATTCTGGGCACTTTAAGTCTATTCATAATGGTAAAAATTAAGTATTCTTTACCATTTTATGTAAAGGGAGGTGGAGGAAATGCCTATACATTCTGCCTAACATGTATAGCAGGCCCTACACAAGCTGGGAATATCTTTGTTAACCTCTTTGCTTAAGAAAATGTGGCTGGGCTGCACCTACTTATTCATACACCTCGCTTATGCAGCTACATCTTATCCTCAAAGTCAGGTTTGATTGCTTGCCACACCTGGGATCTGATTTGGGGGAATTGCCTGAGTCCTTCGACTTTGATTCTTTTTTGTGGTAATTGCATGCGTGTCTTGGGCGAATCGTTTCCTGGTTTGCCATTTTTTGACAAATACAGAGCCTTGATCAGCTGCAGAAAAAATAAGAGAAGATAAAAATGAGTAATTCAAGATTCAGCTGGCAGGACGTTTCCAGAAATGCTATGTTTTAAATAGCTTCCTTAGAAAGCTGGTATGAAAATAGAAGGTGATGAGTTTAAAAGTTTATGCTTAACTTTTAAATATCATGTACAGCAATAGCCCTCACCAGCCTTGAAAAATCTAATGTAAATCCTGCTTGTGGAGGTTTTATTAGCTTGCTGACTAACTAGGAACTGGCTGTAAGTATCCAAGGTGCTTTCCTTGGGAGATTGCATCAGTAAGTGTGTCTGCTGCTCCCTTGCCCTCCCCTGTGCACCTGGGAGGGCAGGTGACCTTCAGTGGCCCACAGAAAGCCTGGCCTTTCAAGGACCTTCTTGTGTGTACCTGACCTTGACTCTGAATGAATATCTATGAGCCTATCAAGAGACAGAGCTGTTGTTATTTAGGAAACCACCTGAAACTTTGGGCAACTTTGAACCTTGGATGTTTATGCAGGAGGGCGTACTGAAGAAATGTTAGGGGAAAACAGCTACAAAGCACGGACTATCGTAGTGCTTTGTTCTCTCTTACTTCTAACCTTTTGGTTTCTAACCTTGTATGTAAAAGCCTGGCGTCAAGTATTGCTAAAGAAATGTGTTCCTAGCTCTGGTAAGCCTGTCGGTGTTGGAGAAGGAGGAGCACCTCGGTGAAGGTGGCAGCTTGTTCCGAACCTGAGCAGTACATGCAGGCAGTGTGAGGAGAGTTGCCTGAGTGGATGTGGTGGGGGCGTATGGATGGGACAGGCAGGGCACGCTGCCCCACCGCGCAGGCTCGCAGGGGCTTGCATCCTCAGCGCGTTTCCAGGGGCTGGCTCGTGCCTCCTGCGTGGCCAGAGTTGATGCTGCTGCTGCTAGGAGCTGAGTGTAAGGAAGTAACTCATCCTTACGTGGGAAAGCTGAGAAGTAACAGAAACCGCATACTTGCCTTGAATTTATTCTGTATTTAGTTAGAATTTCCATTCAGAATTGGCTTGCTTTTGCTTCTTCCCCTGCCCTCCCCTTCCTCTTTTAACCCTCCCCTCCAGCTGTTTGGATATGGTATTTTTTTATTGAGTCAAACTACTCTTCAGGTGGATAAAAATATTCAGTTTTTGAACACTGAGGCTTCTATCTCATGTAGTTAGTGAAATAATGTCACAAAATATAGAAAAATATTTATGCATGCACTGGTACAGGTTAGGGGTTGACCTCCTGGAAAGCAGCTCTGAGGAGAAGGACCTGGGAGTCCTGGTAGACAACAAATTCACCATGAGCCAGCAATGTGCCCTTGCAGCCAGAAGGCCAACGGCATCCTGGGGTGCATTAAGAAGAGTGTGGCCAGCAGGTTGAGGGAGGTTCTCCTCCCCTTCTACTCTGCCCTAGTGAGGCCCCATCTGGAGTCCTGCGTCCAGTTCTGGGCTCCCCAGTTGAAGAAAGACAAGGAACTACTGGAGAGAGTCCAGCGGAGGGCTACAAAGATGATGAGGGGACTGGAGCATCTCTCCTGTGGGGAAAGGCTGAGGGAGCTGGGGCTGTTCAGCCTGAGGAAGAGAAGACTGAGAGGGGACCTCATCAATGCTTATAAATATCTCAAGGGCAGGTGTCAAGAGGATGGGGCCAGACTCTTCTCGGTGGTGCCCAGCGACAGGACAAGGGGCAACGGGCACAAACTGGAACACGGGAAGTTCTGTCTGAACATGAGGAAAAACTTCTTCACTGTGAGGGTGACAGAGCCCTGGCACAGGCTGCCCAGGGAGGGTGTGGAGTCTCCTCCTCTGGAGATATTCAAAACCCGCCTGGACTCAGTCCTGTGCAGCCTGCTCTGGGTGACCCTGCTCTGGCAGGGGGGTTGGACTAGATGATCTCCAGAGGTCCCTTCCAACCCCTACCATTCTGTGATACTGTGATTTACCTTTTCAAATTTTATCATATATGTTGTCATTATTCTCATATCATTGAGAATGCAAATGTCAGTAAAGGATCTTGAGACCATGTCCGTTAGGCCAAATACAGAGTTGCAGAGTATCTGTGCTTTGCCACCAAAGACTTTAATTGAAGTTCTTCCTCAGTGTTTTACTCCCACCCTAGGCTAAGGTAAGCAAAACGCTGGGGTTTTAGTTCTAGAGTGGCAGCTGCACAGTCTCTATAGATATCTTGTGTCTAGCAAGTTGGAAGGAGTAAAACAACAAAGAGAGACTATGGTTTTGGAGATTACAGATGTCAAAGAGTAAATGAGAGATACAGGCTTCATGAGCATAATATAAATAATATATAATATAATATAAATAGGAGAAAGTATAGTAATTTCATGGAACAAAGACACAGATCCATTTTCCTGTCAGATCTGTCTATCAGTACCTTTTCTGTAGTAGTCATCATTCAATAATGCAGCATTTACCCTTTTCCAGCACATCATCCTACCTTCTGGATCCCTTGATGGGCACATCAGATATGCTGTGGCCAATCTATTAATTGTTCCATCCCTCAGATCTTTCCTCCGACACCAGGCAATTCAGAATACATCATAAATGGATAAAAATGAATTAAACATCTAGGCTGAGCTGTATCCCACCTATGTCCCACTAAGGGTTTCTATTGAGTTAGGTTTTGGGATTTAACATTTTCTTTCCTCTTTATCCTGTACTTCTGTCCTACATCCTTTATCAGTGTGCGGAGCAGGTAGAAGGTTTCATGCTTATAATGAGTAATTTAATTCACACGTGATATTTTTCTGTGCCAAATGCAGGTTTGGGTGATATGAGTCGAACTCTGAATGAGTTATGAAAGGGTTATGAATATGAGTGTTTGTCTTTCCTGTGTGTATAAAATAATAACCAGCTTCAAGGAAGTATTATGACTGAAGACTAGCTGGTGAGACAAGGGCATTTTGTGGTCGCCCTGCAGTGTTCCTGTCCAGGAATTAGGGCTCTGTTGTGCTAATCCTGCTGAACACAAGGAGTGCAAAGTCTTAGTCTTTGCCCACAATCCCATTTGTAGGATTTATAATAAAATTTAATTTTTAGCTTCTTCTCTGTGGAACTTCAGTTGGAGGTCCTTGGGGGTTACTTCTAAAGGGATCTGCAGAAATTAAAGGGAGCAAGTTTATTATCAATAAATGTAAATACATCATGTAAAACCATTGCAAATAAAATATGCACTCATGAGAGTGTTCAGTTCAATTAGAAAGGGTTTAAGGAGACATGAATCAAAGAAGATAATAAATGTTAATTTAGATCATGGACAGCAAAGAAATAAACAGGAATAAGAAAGGTGGGACAAAGTTGTGGCTGCACCACCAAGAGACGCAGGTAACTTGTGGCGTCTGATTGCCAAGCTTATTCATACTAGGCATTAATGGTTCATTTTCATCATGGAGAAGATTTAGTTCAGTGAAGATTTTGAAAAGGGAAAAACATGATTCCAGATTGGAGCTCTACAATTTGGCTGAACAACAGTTTCAAATGCAGAAGATCCAGATGCAAAATTTGAATTCTTAACATGACAGGATGATTTATGAGGCACTGTGAAGTCACTTTTTCCGGTCTACTAAATCTGTTTGCTTCTGCCTCTGTCTAAGCTTGCAAGTCATACCTGTTCCCATGCCGGAATATTTCCCCGCCTCATCACCCATGCTCTTTGGCTTGTGATTGTCAGGTTGCTCAGGAGTTCATGCTTCTAGGATTTAACAAAAAAGGCATTGATGATCTCAGGAGTCCATAGTTAGTATCAGAGGATGCACTTTCCAGCTTTTCCTATTACAGAAAAGAGTTGAAGGGCTGAACTGGGTAATGAATTATCCACGGAAAACATTGTGACTAGGCAGGCTGGCAATCAGCCATGGTATTAAAAAGCAGTTGCAGAAAAGAGGGGTTTTTTTAATTTCTTGTTCCACACATGAATTCCTGTTCTTCTTCCATGCCATATATGATGTATACTGAGCAAGTGAAACATAAAAATAGTCCTAGGAATTGCATACACCCTGAGCCCCCAAAGCAGGGAGCTTAACCAGCCTGCAGCGTAGGACTGGTATAACTAACGACGATAGGAGGGCATGAGAAAAATGTGGAAAGTCAGGGTTACATCATTGTCTAGCTCGTAATTGTTTCAGATACATACCTTTAATGTCAATTGTAAATATGTATATATAGGAAGCCACATCTGCTTCCTCCATCCTGAGTGATTTTCCCTGGGGTAACCTCTGCCTTGCAACACCTGGGGTGATGTGTGAGGGGTCCGGCTCTCTCGAATTCGCTGTTCATGACCTCACGCAAGGCACCACGGAGAGGTTGCCTTATTTTTGGAGCTAGAGATACTCCTTTTGGTTTAATTCAGCCTTGTTAATAAAAACAAGTCAAAAATATGTGTTCATTGGACATGGGACACAGAGTGAGGTAGGTCAATAGAGGAGGAAGGGAGGTTTCCTCAAAGGCTGGCAGGTTTCGCTGGAGCCACGATACCAAACCTCTTCCTAGTTCAACAGAGCGCAGCTGGCAATATTGTAATTATCAAATGTTTTCCAAAACTGTACTATTGAAATGTAACTGAAAGCTATTAAATGATCTAATAATCACCAGGCAAGAAATACTTGTGTTTCAGTGAAGTGCAACTCCTACTAGTTGGTTGGAGCCTTTATAATCAATTTATAAATTAACTTCTTTGTGTCTATACTGGGGTTTTTTTGCAGTGAAACATTCAAATATGTCCTGTACTTCATTTTCAGTTAATTCTTACACTAGTTTCTAGCATGGAAGAAGTGCATTTTACAGATTTTTTTCCTGATGTAAGCTCCCATAACCTTAGAAATGATACAAATGTCTGCCATTTGGGGTTTTTTCCTTGTTTATTTTGCAAATCTCAAAGCTTGTAACTACTGTGATGCAGGTGCCCCTGGCTATGGCAGGTTTCCCATGTGTTGTGTGCAGGTGCACAGTATTGCAAAAGCATGCCTCATTTTTTGTACCTAGCAATTGCGAGGCAGTATGCAGAAGAACCCGGAGCAACATCTGCCTGACTTCCAGAAATACGGCGGCAGCGCAAGGCTCAGTTAAGCCGCACATGTAGCAGGAGCCCTGCTGCCACCTGCTCTCCTCACACCCGCGGTGCCTGAACTCCGTCTGGTGTCTCCCAGCATCGCCCCGATTGCAGATCTGCACGCCTCTGCCAGAAACCTGCTTTTCCATGGATGGGCCACAGGCAGTGTTGGAACAACTAACGATTCATGCATTTTTATGAACGTCCAAGCACTCTGACTTGCACTGAATGCTAGCACTTACTGTACTTGGTTAAAAATTGCTCCATACCACTCATTTTTTCTTTCAAACCATTCTTGATGTTGCTTTTCTTCTGACTTTTGTCCCTTTTGTAATTACCTTCTTCATTTTCTATTTGCAGGGTGGTTTACAGACCTACTGCTTCCTAGTGTTTGCTGCCATCTGCTTTGCGGGAGCTACCTACCTGTTTTTTGTCCTGCCCGAAACAAAAAATAAGACATTTAATGAGATCAGCCAGGCATTTGCCAAAAAGAATAAAGTATCTTTAGAAATGCAAGAAATGAACCACTACCCAGGGGAGAGGAAATCAAATGCCGAACAAGAATCAAACTTCACATCTTCGGTGGACAATGGGGAAACCAAAAAAGGGATTGTGTAAACCCGGGATGCTCTTTCAGGGGACGGGGGAAAACATGCTCTTTTCATTCAGTACGTTTATAGCAATGCACAACTTGTATTTTTTATGTGACAGCATGAACTGCTTCCCCCTTGAATATGTTTTAAGTGAGTACAGGAGAATTTGTTAGCAGTTAGGGTGACAGTTGAGGAAATGAGAGGTGGGCGTAGCGGCAGCTAGGTTAAATAAATAAGAGCCGGAGTGTTCTTGGGCACCTCTGAAATAGGTGCTGCGGTGAGTGGGATGGGGAGTAGACTCAGGAAAGTGAAGTGGCAGCGGGGAGCAGGGGTTGTGAGCAGCAGCTGGCTGAGCACCCCGTGCACCGGGGGAGGCGTGCGTGCAGTCGCCGGGGAGGAGGAGGCAGGGAAAAGGGAAGAGATCCCAGCCGGGGTCTGCTAAGAATCAATGCAAGCAAATCTGAATTGGTGCCAGCTCGCATTTCTCCACGTTTCCCAATATGTCATTAAAGTTACATGTGAGAATTGAGGACTTGAAAGAAGACTCGTGACACTCCCCCAACCTCCCATTCCTTTTCCAGCTATTTTGACTTTCAGTTGCTTCCTCTCAACATCTCCCAGCTTCTCATAAATGGGGAGCTCCAGGTCCTGGTGGGTTTTCTTTTCTGTCTTGCAAATCCTGATCAACTAGTAATAGAGTTGCCTCTAGTTTCTGGGTTTGCTGGCACTGCATTTCTGTGTATATATATTTTTTTTAATTTTATTTTTTAAGAATAGCTGTAGAAGCTTTAATATGAAAAGAAAACTAAACCTCATG
This sequence comes from Phoenicopterus ruber ruber, assembly GCA_009819775.1. NCBI lineage: Eukaryota > Metazoa > Chordata > Aves > Phoenicopteriformes > Phoenicopteridae > Phoenicopterus > Phoenicopterus ruber. The sequence continues at coordinate 15,174,485 of CM020218.1, read as the reverse complement.
TTGAAGTGAGAGAACTCTGATGGTATGTGTAGGGTGTAGAGTTAAAAAAAAATAAAACACCAAGTTTTCCAAGGGTTGGGGTTTTTTGGTTTTTTTTTTTTTTGCTTTTCTTTTCAAGCTCTTTTTAAAACAAGTCTTAGGAGCCAAAATTTCCCTGAGACCCAATAAATGTCATTTCTTAACACTCAGATCTCCAAAGGAATTTGGGTGCTTATTTCTTATTTAAACACTAATTTTCATTTGGGCATTAGATTCTGAAGCTCCAGACCTAGTTCACATTAATAAGTTTCTAAGCTATTTAACGCTTCATAAAACTGTCCTCAGAGTCTACATAATGTCGTGGTAGAAAGATTCAGCAGGCTCTCGGGGGTTAGGTGATGCATTCCCTTCCACGTGGGATTTTTTTTAATGAACATCATCTTTCCAGTTTGTAATTTTACTAGTAGTTTTTCTTGATCCTCCTAGGTACCTGGATGCTGAGGGGGTAGTAAGCACTTTTGAATTAAATAGTTAGCTGCTTTATATGAAAAGTCAGTAAGTCTTAGAGCTGCTCTCAGTAAGGCACAAGAAGCAAGTGCAGCATTTAGGTAGAGCCAGCTACTTCCACGAGTTATATTTACTAATCCAGAAGCTGATAAATTTGGGGGTATTTTTAAATATATATATATATTTTTATATATACACGCTCATATATATTAAAATAGAGAAATATCTATGAATGTGTATATTCATATATATATACAGTGGAGAATTGCTTTCCAGTACTTGTTTTTTTCAGATTTCCCCAAGTGATAAGCTGTTTATTGTTTTGTTCTACACTGTAAATTACACTGTAAATTAAAATCAGAGATCCTAATGCCCAGCTGTTACTACTAAATTATGTATATGGTTTTATACTGTGATTTATTTATATGTGGCATATTTACTGCACACATTGTAAGCTAACCTAATAAGGCAATTTCACTACTGGGTAATGGAAGAAAAATTGATCTGAGCCTTTATGCCAGGATTTATGCTATTTTACTGGGATAGAGGTACAGCAACAAGTAAGAAAATTAAAATATATATAAGCAAGAGAATTAAGAATGAAAAATCAGATTTATGATATTGGTGCTACTGTTAAGAAACAGAGTTAATCAGGATTATACCAACTGATAATCATATATAGAAGCTAATCAAATACTACAGAGAAAATTGAAGAAAGATGTCTTCTAATAGCCACTTGTAAAATTATATATATAGCAAATGAGCCTGTCATCTTTCAGTGGCTTTAGTTGCCTATTCCATGCGTTACCTGAGTCTTGCTAAGTGAATGGCTACGTGAAAAATGAGTTTGCATGCCAGGAAGAAATTCTTCCTCTTCTGCCTGCAGGGTGAGACCAGCAAGTTCAGACCCTCTCATTCAGACAGAAGTACCTTATTTTGCAGTTAGGGTTACTAACGTGGTATGATGTGATCTGATTTGAGTCAAGGTGGCAGGATTGGAATCCATTATTATTACCAGAATTAGCAGAATTTAGCACTTAGTGCTTGTACATTACAGGCATTACACCTTGATAATGTTGCCATTGGATAACTTCAATAAATTACCATGTTGGCCTGATACGGCAGTTGTATTGGACTTCTGCAACAAGATAAAATTCACTTACAGTTGCTTACAGTTGCATTTGGAGCCCAGCTCTGAATGTGTTGGTAAAGAGATGGTTCGATAGAATTTCCTATCACAGCTCAGGGGCTTGTACAGATTCAACAAGAGAGGATTGTGTTTTTCTCTTCTGCAGCCCCGTTTGCCCATCTCTTGCCCTACCTGAGACAGGCACACTCCAGATACGCACTCTCCGTGCGGCTCCAAAGAGAGCTGCTACGGACCGAGTATGCCGCGGGGCAGTGGTTGCACGTCTCGCCAGCGGTTTGCTCCAGCCCATGGTACGGGTTAAAAGCAATTGCAGTCTCCGGACGTGTATGTGCGCAGGTGCTTTGCTCACTGGCCAGGGAAGGTGGCTGCAGCCTCCTCTGCCTTGGGTTGTGGAAGTTTCTGAGGAAACTTCAGATGTGCTGGTACTGCGTTAACTTTCTCATCTCTGACCCTAACGAGAGTTTTGTGTTCTTCAAGTTGTTCCGTAATGTTTTTTTCCGTTGTTATGCTGCTATAGCTTCTCCGGCAATGAGAGGACAAAAGGGAAAGTATCAGCAATTTATCATTTGGTTTTTCTTGTTGAATGTATCGAATTGTCTACAGCCCATGTGTTTGTCAGTGAATGTCACGTGGTGCCACGTTCTCTTTTCCTGTCTGTGACACTGGGATGAGGTACTGCTAGACGGTGTTTGTACAAGTACCGCAAGTGGGTTACGTGTCTTTGATCAACTATGTCCGTGCACGGTGATTGCAAAATAAACCTTTGGAATTAAACTAAAATGGTGTAGGTTTTGTTCTGGGTAAATCTGAATCTCTATAGCTGTACAAGTTTCACTGTACAGTTCCCTGGGGTTTTGTATGTCCCGGTACAAGACTGTACAGTCCTATGTCTGGATGACCTGAGTCATTGTGGACTCTACAGTTGAGTGGTTGGGAGTTGTGGGGAAGAAGATCATCCCTGAAACTGTATTTTTTTGAGCATTATTTACATGATGCTTCTCAAATCAGATTCCATGCTTCATTCTTTCACATGTTTATATTGGGCTTTAGAAATAAAAATACAGACATCAGTGAGAGGTAAATGATTAAAACTGGCTAGTAGTAGTAATAGCTGTGTATTAGACTTGTTGAGTCTGGTGAGGCGTTTCTGCAGAAGTTGCCATTTGCAATGGATGACTTTGAGTTGCTTAAGCTCTACTTTCTGATGAAAAATTCAGTCAAATGACTATTTCTGCTACAAAGATATGCAAAACCTGAGATCTGAAATATGTATAAAAAATTGAATTTCATACTTCAGGTTCTGAAGCCAATTTTCACTCCACAAGGATCTGCCTTCTAGTGGGGGAAGATGTGAGTAGTTCAGCCATATGGGACAATTTTCATCTTCAGAGTAAAAGAAAAAAAAAAAAAGAAAAAAAAACCCACACCAAAAACAACTCTTTGAAATTTGCTTTCTTCCCTTTAACTATTTTTATGTGCTTTTCCATACAGAAATCACCATATAAACTATTAGAGCTCCCATCAACTCACACAGCAGGAAGAAAAATACGAGTAAAGCATTCTTAGGAAACGCCTGCGGTCTTTTCCTTTCAGCCTGACTCCAGAAAATAGAGTTCAGATGCAATCTAAAAAACTAAACTATGTAGCCCCAAACTATGAAGCAGGTTTGTAATGCAAATATTCAAGCTGTTAAAAAATTCAGGTTTGGGTCCATACTTAATTCTCTCTGCAAGTGATATTATTTGGGAGTGAGCCCTGTGAAAAGGTGAATTTCATGGCAAAAGATTGGTACTTGGACCCCTAATCAAGTTATCACAGCTCAATAAGCAATCGTGCATAACCTGAGTCACTCCAACCCTCTTCCTTGTAAGCTAAGCTGCATTAACCTCGCTTTTGCCGTGACCTAAGAGAAACACAGGCAGGGGATGGCTGAGCTCCTTCTTGAGATGTTCCTGCTAAAGCTGCGCTAGTCAAATTCTTTTAAACCTCGGGTTTTGATTTTTAAAAAGCATAGAAGAAAAGCTTTCAGGAGACTTTTATCCAGTGATGAGTGAAGTCAACAGAAATCTCCTCCAGTGGCTTCAACCGTACAAATGTACCCAAGTATACCATGTATGCATGGTATACATAAAGCAATTCTAAGCTTGGGAAACCCTGCACATTTTTATCTTTAGATAGCAAACCGATGGCTTGCTTTCTCGATCTGTGAAAATAATTATTCAGATGCTGCAAAAGCACTGATCTGATGCTTTTCTTCTGAGTTTGAGGGGGGGGGGGGGGCGGGGATGGTTGGTTGGTGATTTGTTGGGGTTTTTTTTATTTAAGTGGGAGCACTAGTAGTCTGGTTCGTATGCCAAAGAAAAGTATCAGTCATGAGACTGCTGGAGTTACTGGTTGTCTTTAGATAATTCCCAAAAGGTAAAAAGCAAAATATAGCTCCACCAGACCCCTGAAACACATTACACTCAGAGCATGATCTCGTAAGGGTAGGAGATAATTTGCTGCTATATGTAAGCTGCCATGCAGAGACATTGATTTTTGTTTCATTTTCTCTTGTTTCTCTCAGTTAAAAAAATCAGTCAAGCTAAATGAAATGCTCAGCTCTTTACATTTGTTCCACCTTTTGTTTCTGACTTGTTCCACCCAATTATATAAATATTTTTACAGATCAGATTTGAAAACAGGTAAGCAACAGTTACTTAGGAAAAAGAAACATGCCAAAGTTTATAAAAATGATAAATACAATTTCCTCTAGAGGCTGACGTTTTCAAAGATGAGTTCAAGAGTTAATTGCTTAAGTCCAAATTTCATATGATTTCATCCCTTTGAATTAAACTCTACAGCCTATATATATATGCATATGTATATAGAGAAAGACTTTTATGTTATCCCATGGAAAACTTCAGCTGCTTTAATTCTCATACTTAAAAGAAATTGGGCCATTTGGGTATTATGTCCAGTTGCGAACTAGACTCTGATGGTGCTCAGATACTTGCATTAACAAGCTTAGCTAAAGTTTGCGTGATCCTGGCTCTGGAAAAGTTGCCTAGCAAGGCTGTCTCACTTTGCCCAGCCTTAGATTTTTCTTTTTGCACTTTTCTAAACTGCTAGGTGGAGACTACTATGCTTTTATATATATATAAAACCACTTAAATTTTCTATATATAAAATTTATTTATATTTCTGTGTGTGTGTTATATATTAAAATATATAACATTTATATAGATAGTACTATAATATATAATTTACTTTCTTCAAAGGAAAAAGAATGGAGTTTTTCTAAATTCTATGGAACTCTGTTTTGTTAAATGCATGTGAGGTAAATAACTAATATAAGAAATTATATATTGCTTTGATGCAACACCACAATAAACCAAGGTTAGACAATTTATATTCTGTCACTGACTGGCTGAAGCCTTATCTTCCTAATTGATACACTCACTGAGCTGTGACAGACTGATCATCTGGATAAATAACAGTCAACAAGAGATTTTCACGTGCGTGTTGCACAGCACAGGAATCACCTTGACGCCAAGCTGGGGGAAATCCTTCTCAGCATAGCTCCAGTTCTGGATATTGATGCTAAAATAGTTGCCAGCATGTAGTAAGAGAACCAATTTTTTTTTTTTTTTTGTCAAATAGGCTTCAAGAGGAATTTATGAATAGAAAAGTTATCCTTAATGGTAACTTCTGTTTTTTCGTTTGAGGCATCAAAGGAGAACATTAAAACTCTTCTCACCCGACTAGAGAACAGATTTGTCTGCTGGTTAAGACCCTCCAGAAGCAGGATGTATTAGCACAGTGCTCAGTCTGGGCTAAGCCAAATACACTCTTCCATTATCTGGTGGAGGGAGGTCTCATTGCCATCCTCTCCCTTCCATTCCCTCCTCGATCCCCACCTTCCCTCGCCATGGGCTGTGCTTCGCCTCTCGTGCCAGCATGCTCCAGGATGAGGCGTACCGGCACGTCATTAGAAATGACATTTTCATCAACTGAGAAGTGAAAGAGTATTAAGAGACAGAAAGAGGGATCAGCTCTCAGCAGGACGAAAGGATGAAGCTGTGCAACCCATGGCCCTCTTGCAGACAGGTATGGCTTCACTGTTAGACTTTTTTTGTAGACTTTAGAGAGGGCATGAACGCTGCAACCATGAGGAAGGTGGAAGAGCCTCGGAGTTCGTGACCGAGCAGCTGCTGACAGATGAAATCCATGTTTGAGAAATCATCTAAGTGGCTTAGACATCGCTGCGGTTGATTTAATTAGTATAAAACATATAGGAAGGCATCTCAGGTATCACTCTAAGCTAATGATGAAAGCGCTGCTCACTTTGCAAAAGTAATCAAAGAAAACAAAGGGCCAAAGGGATAGCGAAGGGTATCACAAGAAAAATGTAGTATTACAAGTCTGATCCCCCTCTCTTAAAAGGGGCATAAGAGGAGGCAGGTGAGAATTATTTGAAGTTTTCTAATGGAAAATGAGAGTTAAAAAAGTTAAGAAGAAACATGGGTGCGGAAAATAGGATGCAAGACAGAAGGATGGCTTGTTTTTACAGTACATGACTCAGGACCTATTCGCTGAGCAATTAAAAATAAATTTAAAACTAATAGAAAAATTTAAAAATGCATAACTAAAGCTGTAGAATTCATTGGCACAAATTAGAATTAATGAATTTTTATAGGATTAGATATTTAAATTTATGATATCATTCAAATTTAAATTAGGCAAGAGAAATAAAAAAGGGAAAAGCCACAGCTAATAGGAGATGATAAGAAATTTCTCTGAGGAGCTGAGTAGCATATCATTGGCCATTAGATCATTCTTTCACCTTCTTTTGAGATGTACGGATAATTTATGGAGACAAGATGGCACTCTGTGGATCATTGCTCAGACACACTGTCATAATTTTTACAGGTCGCAGTGAGCACTATGAGCTGACCTAGAATACAATAGAAGCGGGGAAATCCCAGCACTACCCGATAAATAAATAAATCAGACTTCAAGTCTCACAATTGTTTCCAAAAAAACCCAAACCCTAAGTTTTCTCCATACAAGGGAACTTTTCAGATGAAAATTGGAACATGATGCCTGGCGATAATCATTGGGAAATTGTCTGCTGAACTTTCGTTGCTCTTTTGAGAGCTTTGCTACATTTTATTAACTCCATTTTGCAAAGCTGTTATATGGTACAAGTTTCAGCCTCTTACGATTGTTCACAGTCTTGGCTAATAAGCATTAGAAATGAGCATTAGTAAGACAGGAAAAAATGGTAACAATTCAGCAACAGTAGGAGGAGAATCAGCATGTCTGGCAAGCTTCTGCGTTTTCTATGAACTAGGACAGCTGGCTTTGATTATTTAAAATTTAAAAAGCCTAATAAGTACGTTTTTTAGATATTCTCAAACTATACTGCTAAATGGGGTCAGCCTTGCAATACAAACTAATGGATTGAAGAAGTGGAGCCCAAATGCAGTGGGTGGTGTTGGCACGCGGGATGTAGGTGGTGCTGAAGAGATGATTGCTCTGGAATGCAAAATCGTTCACAGTTCTAAGACAATTTTTTTTTTTTTAAATTTAGAAGTGACAGAAAATTGTAACACATCATACATGCTTTCACTGTCATTAAGCTACTCAAGACTACTTCCAAAATAAGCTTTTTAAGGCAAAGACATTTCTTTTTTCTTTCAAATGAAAGATGTTGACAATACTTTCTTCTGTAGGCAATATTAGATCATGGACACCTATTTGATGGCCACTTTTGACCAATTATACCATGAACAGCTCCACCAGACCAACAGCAGAAACCTCTTTCCAGCCCCATGTGATAATGAGATGTCTTTTAGGTTGCTCCAACTTCATGATGAATTATGACACAACAAAAATGACAAAGTAGTCAAGTATAAAAGCCATACAGCTCTGGAGTTCCAGGCCATAGTTCCTGGAACTTCACCATTTTACCATTAAATGGGATAAATTAGATGGGATCTCAGGTAGGTACAGGGAAAAAATGGTGAGCATTATCCTGAAGGCAGCTAATTGGTATTCCATCGCAGGTCAGGATTTCACTCAAAACTTTTACGCAGCACTGAATATTCACATAAATGCTTGCGGTGGTGTGAAAGTGATTGATTAGCAACATAAATGAGGGCTAGTCAGAAGGTGAAAAATTTGCAGAACTGGGTCCTTGTTCCTCAAACAGCAGATACAGCAGATATTACCAATCTCCTCCCTCTGTGGTCCTATAGATTTATTATGGAGCTAACGAGAATACGACTGCTACCACCTAAGCAGAGTGACATTAAAACCTTCTCTACGATTTGTTTCTGCCTTGAGAAACTGTGCTGTAGGAATTAGTACAATGAACGGATTTGCCCTGGGCGTTTGTCTGTAATATTTCGTCTGACCTACATACACAACTCGACCAGCACGCGATCTGCCCTCCTGACAACCGACTGGGTTGGACCGAGTTCCTACACATTGTCACCTCTGGCAGCAGATCTGAGATCCGTCCCTCTCCCTCAGCCTGGCAGAAGTGCTCACTTTAGTCCTTTAACAGTTACTTAAAGGCCAAAAACCTTACAACGTACTGAGAAGATACATTGACAAATGCTTAATCTGCTTTATGACCTTTTGTGCTTCATATTTATGAAACTCAAGAGTTGCTTTACTCTAGTTTTTGGTGGTGTCTTCATTTGTGTATATGTCTTTCATAGCAAAAGAACTCCAGCCCTTGCTTCCTTCTAAGCCACAGGTACCTGGCAGATCAGATTCTCTTCCCTTCCTATAAAACCAAAAAATAACCTTGCATTGTATTTATTTAATACCTCATTGAATAACACCTTCACAATGCCTTTCAAAGTCTGTTTTTGTCAGCTGGATTTACCTGGGGGCTATAAGAGAACAAGGACGAAGCGGCACAAAAACAAATGTCGTAAAGGTCCACGAAGGTGTTGAGGCTGGAAGAGTCCATTTTCCTCCAGTTGCCTCTGTTCTGGAAGGAGCCAGCTCACCTCTCACCTGCAGGACAGCTTTGGAGGCTGCGAAGCTCCTACCACATGTCAGGAGAAGGAGCAGCACCGTGCTACCTCACCACGTTTTGCTTATGTTTCCAACAGCTTCTCAGACAAAAACCAAACTGTGAAGGGGATGTGAGAAGCAGAAATAGCAGCTAAATGCCAGCCAGGCTCTGCCAGCTGACCCTCTGACCTCAGGTGCATCCTTAGCACGTTAGACTTAACACATATAGCATAAACGCCTACAAACATTTCTAGCTCAAGGAAAAATCACTGCTTGGGAAAAAAAAAAAAGAAAATATGTGTAATGGTCAAAAGTTTGCTTATCTTCAGGTGTGATAGTCCACTGACGATGACACTGTGATCATATAGCAGTTCGGTTAGAGCTCACTTTTATTTGGTGGAGTAAATACAGTTCTGTCACCGTAGTGACTAATGGCTCTGCATCAGATGTATCCCAATGCGAGACAGAAGGCAAAACGTACATTAGACAGTGTCGCGGTTTAAGCCCAGACGGCAACTAAGCCCCACGCAGCCGCTCGCTCACTCCCCCCCGGTGGGACGGGGGAGAGAATCAGAAGAGTAAAAGTGAGAAAACTCGTGGGCTGAGATAAAGACAGTTTAATGGGTAAAGCAAAAGCTGCGCACACAAGCAAAGCAAAACAAGGAATTCATTCACTCCTCCCCATCGGCAGGCAGGTGTTCAGCCATCTCCAGGACAGCAGGGCTCCATCACGCGTAACAGTGACTTGGGAAGACAAACGCCATCACTCCGAATGTCCCCCCCTTCCTTCTTCTTCCCCCACCTTTATATGCTGAGCATGACGTCATATGGTATGGGATATCCCTTGGGTCAGTTGGGGTCAGCTGTCCCAGCTGTGTCCCCTCCCAGCTCCTTGTGCACCCCCAGCCTCCTCGCTGGTGGGGTGGGGTGAGAAGCAGAAAAGGCCTTGACTCTGTGTCAGCCCTGCTCAGCAGTAACGGAAACATCCCTGTGTTACCAACACTGTTTCCAGCACAGATCCAAAACATAGCCCCATACCAGCTACTATGAAGAAAATTAACTCTATCCCAGCCAAAACCAGCATAGACATCTAGATATTAGTCAGTTATTCCTTGTATACATTCAGTAGAGTATGAAGAATGCTCATGAATTTTAAATGCCTTCTGTTGTTATGATGGTATTTGATATTTTTAATAGTTATTTTCAGATAATTGTTGTTTCCAGATGTTTCTTCTGCAATATATTCAAATAATAGTTATGCACAGAGAAATGTGCACCTCAGACTCAAGAAAAGTCTTGCTCTTGGGTTAATAGTGCAGCTACGTGATTCATTTCCAAAATCACAAGTGCAGAGATCTTTTTATTCAAAACAGCGAATGTGTACAAAAGTGGCCTGTCATTGTAATAATTGCATTCAGTTACGAAATCCATTCCCAGAATAATGGAAATCATATACACACTAGGGGAATAAATATATATGTATTTTCATGTGCAGAGTTCTTTAGAGAGAGAGAGAGAGAGATAAAAATACAACTTTATGTGCCCTACAAGATTTTAAAAAATAAATTTCCATATTCTAATAGCAGTAATCCATAAAATCCAGTAAACTGTATCTCCTTGCACACGCTGGATTAAGTATGACTTTATTAAATTGCACTTCTCCAGACCAGTTCACAGATTTTTAAATTAAATTATTTATGTATCTGTCAAGAGTTTAGTGATTTGCTTACTTTAGTTAGAAAGGAGAAGTTCTATAAATCGTCACTGGAATAGTTCTAGTCCTTGAAATATAAAGGCAACTGTGCATTAGCGAAGAGGGATTGCAGCTCCCTGCTGGTTTGGATTTTTCTACATTCATTCCCAGTTATTGATGCAAAGTTTGTAATAACTATCAGTGTACTTCCATGTGAGCTGTCTGGGCAAATCTAGAGCCAAATAATAATAGGCTGCAAATCTTGCTCAACTTAGAGAAGCTTAAAAAGCCACTGAAAATAAGCGTTCATGAGTTATTTTCAGTCTAGTCCTATATAAAGCATATTCAGAAATTCTCACACAGCTTAACTAGCAGCTTTGAATGCCTCATGAATTTTTATGATCTTGTTAATACCGAAATAGTGAAGTTCTTTCTGTATTGCTTAGTTTATATTGGTAGTAGAATGGGGAGTTATATTAATCTATGGATGCCTGCATCCTTTTATATACCCTAGCACAATGTTTATAGAAAAAAATGTGTGTCATAACATGGGTTCAGAGTCTTTGGGGTTTGACAGCTAAAGCCTAGGTTTCCACATGACTAGATGGCTCAGGTACAGTAAAACAATTTGTAATTAAGTCCTCCAAAGCAAAATCCACTTTTTTTTACACAAACTGGAACTGTTCTCCACGTTTGAACTGGTTAAACAGCTTTACAGCTCCTCAGTGGGCGCTTACAGCCTGCCTGTCCAGGTCAAAATCCCTGCTTCTGACGGATGTTTTCAGGGGACCCACTAAGGATATGGAAGGGAAAATCACATTATTCAGCCCGTCTGTTGACTCCATTTCAAAACGACACCAACCCATTGAGAACACCCTTTTCCTTAGTCTCAGCATCTTCTTTTAAGCACGATTCCCAGGGCACCTTCACTCCTCACACAGTTCAGCCCTCTCCTCATACTATCTATCAATCACTTTTACCTTGTTTTCTGCTTTCTGTCAGCTTATGCATCGTTGGTGCAGTGTTTTTCAGGACTGCGGTCCTGCAGGCTTTGGATGAGAATTGTGACTTTTACACATTTTTCACTCAGACTTCAAGCCCACCAGGCGTGCTTGAGCCACTGCTCAGGGTTCACAATGACATGCAGCACAGTCTGATAGGTCACGAAACAAAGCCACGCTGACACAAAACGAAACCAATGATACATAGATTTTGAGAAACAAGGTTTTGTGGTGCAGACATCAGCCTCTGAAGAAAGAATGAAAGACCAAGGGCTCAGCATCAAGAAACCCACCACACTGAGAAAACCCGTACGTGTAAGAGGCTGCTGCAGAAAGGGAGGGCATAAGTTGTGCTCGTGCTGGATGCAACAAGAACTAGTGGGGTTCAATTGCAATTTGAATTTTTTTTATAGCAGTAAAGATAGCACAACAGTACAGTAGATGGCTGTGGGAGCTGGGGAAGGTTATGCTGGGTTATGCTAAGGAATAAATTGTACAAAGGTGGTTTAGATGCAATTAATCCCTCTCTGATGAGGCAGTAGGTGGCTGCCATGGATCTCCCACAGCCTCATGCAACACTTCTCTGGGGCCTGCAGGTTCAAACTTCTGGAGTAACTCATTGACAATATGGTACAAGGCAGGATAAAGCCAACAGTATCACAACAAGACTATGAACAGCCAGAAACCACGTAGCGAGCAAGAACATAATGACAATTTCTCTTGCTCTTTGAAGTGCCCCCGAATCCCCACGGCCCTGGCCAGGAGAGAGCTGCAAGCAGGCAACACTCAAGCTACAGATCAGACACAGATGTTTCTAACTCCATGTGGAATAACCTGTGTTTCAGCTCCTTTAATCTTTCATCCTTTTCTCTTTTTCCACACTATAATTAAAGCCTTTCAGCGTAATTTTCTTAACTGACAGAATACAAGAGATAATTGTTGAATTTTTGAGTGACTTCACCCAGAAAAACCTCTCTCCTGTTAATCCATAAATTTCTGTCTCCAGCAGGAGCAGGCTGTAGTGATGATCATTTTTTTACTTGCTCAGAACTTATTTTACCCTGAAATTGTTTTACAGTGCAGCAGAGGAAAAGGCAGCCATACTGATCGTATCACTTCTAGCTAACACTGCTTCAAACGCGGTTAGCTGCTCTTGTCCATACGTTATCCGCAGAGACAGGGTTTAACAGTGTTCCTCCTGACTGTGATGGAAAAAGTCAAAAAAAGGAAATCAATGGGAATAGGAAAAATGTTTTAATTAGCATCTAAAACTCAAAATGCTGAACATATCGATCTGGAAAGTCTCTAGTAATTACAGCTGAACCTTTGTCCTGGTTTCGACTGGGATGGACCTAATTTTCTTCCCAGTACCTACTGTGTTTTGGATTTAGTATGGGATTTGATATGTGAAGAATGTTGATAATACACTGATGTTGCTACTTGTTGCTAAGAGATCAAGGATGTTTTTCAGTTTCGCAGGTTTTGCCAATGTGCAGGTGCAAAAACCTGGGAGGGGTATGGCCAGTGTAGTTGACCCAAACTGGCCAAAGAAAGCATTCCATACCATAGATGTCATACCCAGAATATAAGTGGGGGTCGGCCGGTGGGCCAGATGCTGTTCATTCAGGCTTTCGTTCGTTCATTCTGCTCTCCCTTGCTCGCTCTCTCTGGAACCTGCTGTTCCGAGATCGCTGCTGGGGAAATCACTGTTCCGAGATCACTGCTCGGATTGTTCCGAGATCGCTCTCGGTTTTGCTCCGTGATCGCTGCTCGGGAGCGGCTGTATCAGTTGTCAGGTTATCGGGTGGTGAGAAATTGTGCATCATTCGTTTTATTCATGAGTTTTCCTTTCTTTCCGATTCTCCTCCCCATCCCACTGGGGGGCAGAGGGAGTGAGCGAGCAGCAACGTGGTATTTGGTTGCCAGCTGGGGCCAAACCACAACAACCTTACAACATCGAAATGCCACAACACTCAACAGCACTGTGTTTTAAAGCCATGTGGCAAAAAAAATAAAATCACTGCTGAATAATTTTATTCTCTTGGCTCAACTTTAGTGGCAGCAGCAATTTTTGTTCATATCTGGAGTGGAAGACCCCAGTTTGTGTCATCTGGACAGGACCAGTGGGTGCTGCAAATGCACTCCTCATTAAGGCACTGTGATTAAATGAAGGAGCAAACTCCACCATCAGCCATCAAGAACTTTACTAGGCACCTTGCTGTGCACTAGGAATTTGGTAGGCACAAGTTTAATCCTCCCAAATGAATCACGATAATATACACTGAAGCAACAAATACCATGCTGAAAATAAACAGAAAATGGAGTCTCTTCAATATATATTCCAAATCCCAACATCTGCTCCACAATAAAAATACACTGCACAGTTGCAGAATATTAGTCCTTTCATTAGCAGAGGTAATCAACTTCGAATAGCTGACTATTTACTTCCAGTAGTTACATAGTGCTTTACCTTAAATAGGCAGCTTTGGGAAGAGAGACACCCTGTAAAGTACGTTTTAAAGCTCTCATTTCAACAGCATGCTTGCATCAGCTCAGTAATAGTTATACTGTCTGTATCGGGGTGAGCTATGGCCCATGACCTCTCTCTGCGCCCCAGGCATCATTGGGGCGCTGGCTAACACCACACAACAAGCGGTGAAGTTGCGCCGGTATGAGAGCTGCCGCGATGGGAAATGGTGAAACGTGCCTGCAGGGAGGTTGGGAAAACTCAGGGACCCATCTGCAGATCCTGCTCATCCCCCCCTGAGAGCAGTGCAGCAGGACTCCCGAGGAGCTACTCTCATCTCTGCTCATCATCTTCTCAAGGTCTTTTTCTCCTGTCAGAGAGGGCATTTGGAGGCACGGGGGGATCTGATGACTCTTTCCCTTACAAAGATTGTCAGATGAGGCTGAGAGGAGGCAGGGAAGCTGGCCATTCCTATCAAAGCAAATCAGAGCGCTTCTGAGCAGCAAGATAAAACCAAATGCAACACAGTCGGCTCTGTGGCAGTAGCGGCTTGAGGCAGAAAGGACTATGCATGGTTCTGTCCTCGCTCTTAACTGGGAGCATAGCACCTCACCAGGACACGCAAGCAGGGAAAGAGGAGACCTCTAACATCCCTAACCTACATTTTGCCAGGTAAATCCCATTGTAATCTGCTCTCAAGCTCTAGAAACTGCTGATGAAGGTATATTATTGCATGCTCAATTGTTAATGACATTCAGAGCCAGAACCCACTTCGGTACCAGTGACCCTGGGGATGGAAGGAGCCTTCTCTCTCCGTACTGTCATCTCTTTCCATTATTACTGTTACAAAAGGCATTTTGCAGTGCAGATGTGGCCAATCCACACTTCATGGGCCACGTTTCACTCCTGGGCAGTTAAAACTTAGCTCCCATCCTTGGGCTATGTCACTTCACTGGCAGCGAGGCTGTGCTGGCTCAGGAGCTCACACAGATGTGACCAAGCCAGCCAGGCAGCATCTCCTATGGGATCATCCTACCTAGCTCATCCTACAGCCAACCACACCACACACCAAACTCGTTCTCCAGAGCAGCTGCAGGAGCCCTGGGTAGCTGCCATCATCTCTTGCTTGTCAAACATGGTACTCCTCCTGGAGTACCTGATTTATGCCCATAGTCTTGACCATTTAGAAGCATTTACAACATGGCTGAGGTCAATGGAGACATTCAGAAGTACTTCTGTAACAGGCTGTGAATAAACGCTCGCAGCTAGAGGGAGAGAAGTGCCAAACGCCAGGCACCTGGCCGTGCTGGAGCACCCACAGCCCAGAGGAGGAACTAGAGCATCCCGCGCATGACAAGCAAAGAGTCCTGGAAATACCAGTGAGCACTGGACATATCGGAGAGGGAGAGGGGAGGAGGTGGTGTCAACTATCATAGGTATAGCAAGCTCCTATTACAGCATCTCTGTTACATACCAATCTCCCAGCCAGTAAAATCATCTTGTCCATAGGATTATTCTTTACCTATGTGAGGGCAGTCTAAAAAGCCCTCATGCTGATGAATGTGGGGAATAACTGGTGAATATTAAGAGCTATCTTCAGTCAGCAGTGGCACTTTGCCAGCTGCTAAAATATCTGAATGACCAAAGAACTTCAGAAAAACAAACAAACAAACAAAAAAACAACAAAACTTTGACAGTATAACGAAAACAGAGGAATGAAATGTACCCCTAAAATTAGGGCAGTGCCCTGAGTTTTACTGCTCATGAAGTCTAAAGCCATTCTTCTGTCAGTTTAAGAAAAATAAGGGCAAGCTTTAAAATGGTTCCCTCCCACCCAGAGCCCCAGTCCCGCTGTTGGTCACGCACTTCTTGTGCCCACGTCATCCACTGCTCACAGACTGACACTAGCGACTGGTAATGTTTAAATTGTTGGATTTTTCTTTTTTAAAATACTAGTGGTAAAGGACAGGCTTTCCAAGGGACCTTGAAATGCATTTGAGCAATACCTGAAGTGGCTAGACTTTGACATGAAATGAGTAAAGCGAGCTGGGCCATGAGCACCTTTGAAAAAGGGCTCTTCTGTCAGCACCTGAGCACTGGGAAAAGGTCTGGCCTCAGTGCTGCAAGCAGAGAGATTTTGAAATCTGTCTCTTCCAAATTATTCAAAATAATTTAAAAATGTTATGGCTTAGGCTGGTCTTTAAGGAAGTGAACTCAAGTGCCAGCTTTTTGCAACAAGGTTCATGCAGAGATCAAATCTGCCTCAGTCAAATTCCTGCCCAACTGCTCAGTAATCTAATGATCACCTTCTTATTTTACAGGTTACACAAATTAATTTTAAATAGAAAGATATGACAGACGGGGAGAAATGAACCTATGAATTATCTAAATTATTCTTCCCCTGTCTATCTTGACATTGCCTATTTTGTCAGAGATACCACGGTTGCTGGAGTCACGCTTTTAATCACTTTTTGCCAGCAATATCAGCCTGCATAGCTGAGAAGCGTGTGCAGTTTGCAGGAAGACTGAGAAAAATAAGTAATACCTGGGTACCATGGTGATAAGTGAATGATAACATTACATTGCTTCCCACCAAAAGCATTGCCCTGGCTGTAACCAGGGCTGGATGCAGGGCTTTGTTTCCACAGTCACTTAATTAAATTTTAGATCAACAAGCTGAAAAAATAGTATTTTCCTACAGTAGAAATAATCCTCTAAATTTTGGCGAGACTCTGACTGTTATTGTGCCTATGCAAGTTTGCATACATTGGCCCTGGGTTTATGTCACTATAATGGTGATAAAATCCTGGTCCTTTACAGTCCCAAGAAGAAATGTAAATTTTATGCTAAGATGAGATGTGAAATATTGAAACTCTCCTGATGATAACGGATGCTCCTAGGAGGAAAAGACTTACAGGCTTGCCAAGGCATTGAGAGACATCCACAAAGGCTGCCCTCAGTCCTGGGGCTGCCTGCCTACCGCCTGCCACCCAGACTGTGTCCTGGGGAGTCCTTCCCTCCCTCGCCTACAGGGCAGCCGGGAAGAGGAGCCCCACTAGGTAAAAGTCAGCCTTTTTTTTTTCTAATACTGCCTTGCAGTTGGGTACTCATTGTGTAGTAAGTGTAGGTAAGCGTACAACTGAAGAGGCACAGCTCCTTTCCAGGGATTTGTACTGAAATACAATATTGGTGTCAAAAGATCAAACCTACAGAGACGAACTGATTATTGCTCACTAGATCTTGCATGAGCTACAGCCATTGCCATGCTTGAACGGGCCCTATAGGAGCTCTTGTACCATCCCAATCCAAGCAGGAGCTTTCCCGTGGCCTGACAGCTCCAGCCCAGCCCCAGCGAGATGAGCTGGGAGAGGGGATGCCCGGCTCCAGCCTCTCCCCCCGCGCCCCGGCAGCCCCCGGGCAGAGCCAGGCAGCCCCCGGGCAGGCATAAGCAGGGGATGGAGGCGGAGGCACAAGAGCTGCACAGAGCTCAGCAAAAGGTTTTAGCTGTCACAAATTGTCAGCAGTGCAGATGATTGTCAGAAGTGCCTTTTGTAAATATTTCTGTATTGTTTTATATTACACAGACGAAGAATCAAGATACTGTACCTCCAGTGCGTTGCCTAATGCTACTCTAGGGGCAGCTAACCAAAGTTTTATTTTCAAGCATAGCTAATAGTGTGAAAGGCTACGATGAAGAAAACAAGACCATTACTCCATTTCCCCCCTTTGCAATTTACTTTAATTAGTACTTGTTTCATGGCTGGAGTTGCTGTGTAAATGTTATTACTGCTATTCATAGCATACAATCAATCTACTTATATGGTTTCTTCTGATGGTAATGTACAAATAGCGTGTGTCATGTTTTGAAAATCACTTGACTTAATTTGTACAATGTTTGCAGATCCTTCCAGTCAGAAAAGATGGTATAAGTATAAATTATTGTTTCCATGGGCTATATTTTCTTCAAATAAGTATAGACTTTATCTAGACTCCAGTTTTTCTTCTTCATGGATCTTTCTGTTGATTCTTAATCAGTCTCTGTTGATTCTGTCAACGGCAGACACTAAAGTGGAACGTTAATTATTTCCATTACAAACACAGATGATCACACTATTCGGTGCACAAGTTTTGTGCTTTTCAGGAAAAAATTCCTTCTACTTACGACATTTATCTAAATGTGCTTTTAAAACAATTTGGCAATGGAATAATTAGTAATGTTTTCACAGCTAGCAGAATACATTTTCTACTATCACCAATTTTCAGTAAGCACTAATAAATAAGTAAGAATAAAATAAGTAAAATATTTGAGTGTCCTAGGTTAGAATACATGGGCATGTCTAGCTAATAGAGTTGAAATTTGTGGCATCAGGCCCTATAAACGTGTGTTTGCTCAGTCCATTTCTCTTCTATCTCTGCAGAAAATTACTTGTAAGATTTTTCTAATAATCTCTTCAAAGTTAAAGAAATCAAATATCTTTAATCTATTTTAAGATTATAAGCCCAGAACAAAAGATAGCATTTTGTTGCAGAAGATTAATTTAGTCATTGCAAAACTTTCTCATTTGCAAGTGCTTTCAGCCATTGATCCTGTCTCGGGCTCCGGCTGCAGAGGACTGGGTGCGCTATTTGTAAATACTTTCTCTGGTAGGACAGGAGCGGCAGAAGCTGTTTGTTTTACTGGTATTCCTGGGAGTAAGTCAACCTAAATCCTGACCCCTGTTTACATCCACACAGCACCGCACCAAACTCTGGGACCCTGGTCCTGAACGTTGGTCCCATGTTCCCGGAAAGCCAGCATTCAAGTATTTCAGAGCTATTTTAAAAATCAAGGTGTGCATTGGATAAATGTACATACAGGCTCTGAACCACCTGGAATAAACTGACATCCCTCTATTTCCAGGCTACTTCAGATGTAACAGCCAGCTACGTGGAACTGATTGAATTATAATATTACAGCTGCCAGAGAAAAACGTATTTTTCTATTAGTTCATAGGACATTTTATAGCATGTAATCAAGGTGCATTAAGTTCCACAATTTCTTACTTACAAAGGCTTGAATTCAACTCCCGAAGTACACCCTATTGCTACATAATGTGGCACAAGTAATTTCTGGAATCACTCTCCTGTCCTTTAGGATTAAATTCAACGTTAGTGCATTCCCCACATGCTTCAAAACAAAAACTGTGTAAAAGATGGTGAATGCTGCAGTTTGGCCCAAGACCACTATTAAAACACTAAACCAAAGCAAAATTTATTGTGTATTGGAAACTACCTTTCAGATCACTCCGGAGAGGATACAAGTCTGTTGTGCCAGAAAAGGAGATAAATGTCTCCCTTACTGTGTATCTCTCTTTTCACTCCAGCAGAGTAGCAGGTTATATTTAAATTCTAGAGGGCATGATCACCTTGTCCCTCTCATTGGTAAAGATTTCAGCCACTAAATTTATTCTTAAACAAGTCAGTATTTATTAGGCTCTCATCCAAAGCCTGACATTCATGAAGATCTACATGCGAGTCCTTTGTAACTCTCTGTCTAATTTGCACCCTTACTGCAGAGCTAGAATTTGTGTTTCAGTTGAAATTCTAATAGTTGATGTTCGTACCAGCTGCCTGGTCTCTAGTGGAAACTTTCTGCCATGCGTTACAGCAAACTGGCTGCTCCTCCATACAGCTCCACAGCATAGCTGCTGATGGGACCAAGGGAGTGACCAGAGCCGCTCCCTCTGCCACGCTGCCCGTGCTCCGGGTCCGCGGCGGGGAAGCCTCCTGGCTGTGCAGCCCCCATGCACACATCCCAGGGCAAACAGCCATGTGCCGCTGTCGGAGATGCTCCCCCTGCAAATCCTGCACGGGTCGAGGGGGCAGAGGTGGCAGCAGAGGTGCACAGAGGAACAGCATCCATCTCGGTGATGACACCAGATGTCCAAAACCTAATAATATTCTCTATGATCTCTGACGGTTAAGTCTGAGCCTGTAAATCAGAAGGGAACGTGCCTGGGCACTCTAACCTTACAGTTATCTATCGCGTTAAATCACTATAGTCCCTGGCTCAGTTTTGGTCCATGCTGACTGGCAGTCTCCCAAAAATTTCCCAGGCAGAGTCTGGGAGTCAGGACAAGCCAAGGACCACTCATGATGAGCAGTTCCTCATTTCTCTGTCATTTCTTACTGCAAAGCACTGTGATGAGTTCATGCATCTTGGTAATAGGTCCAATTTCCCCACTTTTTGGAGACAGTGCTTGTGCGTAGCCTCACTATCTCTCAGTAAAATGTTATGCAAAACTTTCTGGTTATGTTTTTTTCAAATATGGAATAGCAAAACAGAAAAAAAGTTTCCATGTTCACACTTGTCAATGTTTTCCTATTTTCTGGCCCCTAAAAAGTTTCCACGGGCTACACAGACTGCTGTATGAGGCAAAGCCTATTGACAATAAAATTACTTTTCTTAGACACTTCCATGTACCTTCCAAAGTAACAGCCAACGCCCCAGTGATCAGCCACAGGGCAAAGCCATTCGTCCAAGCACAGTGCTGCACTTCTGGGCTGAGGAGAGCCACCCTCCGGCTCACCAGGTTTTTCATACTGTACTAGAGCTCCCTAAAAGAATACGGCTGCCTTAATTCTTTGTGATTGTCAAGTGGCAGGAGGCGACTCATTTTGAACTCGCAAAAATCCAAGAAAGAAAGAAAATGCCAAAGTTCCCAAGTTCAGCACTCCAAAACTGACTTTCAATTTGACAAGTATGAGTGGAAAGAGCTCTTCACCAGACTCTGAACTGCAGCTCTGCTTAGCTCAGGAGCTGCAAAGCACAGGTCAGGCCAGTGAGATACGCAACGGAGAGCAAAACAGAGAATACTGACAAGGCATTTACCTTCACAGAAGAAAAGGAGAGGAATCATTCCAACATAAATCTAAAAAGCCTGATGAGCATTTTGTTCTTAACTGGAATGAAAGAGGAGTGGATATAATTATAAAAAAGTGTGCAGAGCCCCAGAAGGAATCTGGAAAACTCTTAGAGGACCTGTACATGGAAACACAAAACACTAAAGCAACTACAATATTATTAAAGAAGTTCCCTGGGGATTTCACAAGTACACAATCCAGGCGGCTCCCTAGGAATAAAGCTGTTGCCATTCTCCAGAGAATCTCCAATGGGGCATAAATCAAAAGCCTGCAAGCAAAAGAAGATGATTCATCTCTCAGACGGGCACCCATCTTGCCGAGAACAACGCAGAGTAACCAGTTAAAGCCCTGAAGAAGGTGATCAGAGGCAGCAGGGATTTCTAAGTAACCTGTCACCAGCTAAAGATACTGTCTTGTGACAGTAAAGCTTTCTACAGCTTGTAAGATTCAGTATATGCTCAAGCCCTTAATCGAATTATTACATTCATACATTTCTGAAAGCCATGACATGGACTCCTCACACTTCTCAGCACATTTGCTGGTTTGACTTCAAGACCTTGGTAAAGAAAAATCAACTTTTCTAGAAAGGTCAAGCAGTTTGCACTGTGGAGGGGGTTGCATTACCGCTGGGGTGTAGTAAAAAAAGCAGCCACATTTTGGGCAGAAGCAACCGCAGCTTTAGAACAGAAATAGAACACAGCAGCGTTCAGCTTAGCTGCATACAGCAGGTACGCGCTTTCTGTACCACAAGAACCCCAAAAGATGTGGAAGAATTTAGGAGTTATCTGTAATATCTTAAAAGAAGCTAACAGCATGCAGGTAAAAAGCTGTAACTAGAATTATATAATAAATATAGTTTACTTGCTCTCTGGGCATTTTCATCTTCACTTACTAATCTGTCTTCCAGTGGGACCATTACTAACATTTCAAATATGTCAGCAGCTTTCAAAGAACCATCGTGTCTTTTAAAGAAAGCAGCTTCAAAAAAAAAATTTCTTCCCCAAAGGTCATTAGTAATGCACTGCTCTTGCAGTAGTTCATGCTTCATGCCCATGAAGTGGAGACATTTTGTACTAGCATATTTTTATTTTATTTTAAATTAGAGGAACCATCTCAGGAAGGCTGACTGCAGGTTAAGGATGGCTGTCCAGGCTAGAAAAGTCAAGCTGAGGGACTTCCCTTCATGTTGCAGCCATAGCAGTGAATAAGAGCCCACGGCCAGAGAATTTGCAGAGTGCTTCATTAATGAAAGCCTTGCACGAATGAGAACAGCTCCAGAGCAAATGAATGAATGGCGTGCTGACACCTAGATACACAGATGTCTTTTTTCCCAAATACCATCCAACCTCTGTGATACAGGGAAGGCCAGCAAAACATGCACAAACAGGAATCTAGCGAGCTCTCCTTTTAGCTTCTACCACAGTCCTGAGCTGGGAATTCATGCCGTTGTACACAGCCAAGTGGTATTTTGCAAAACAGGGTGGGGAAAGGAGACTTATCCTCCCAGAGGATATGGGGTACGTGTTTCCAGCTGATTGCCTGTTACGGAGCTGGTAAGGTAATTCATGGACCTATGTTTTCCCCAGCCTTGGTAGAGCAGCCTGCACTGTGGGGACACGAGCAAGTGCCCATCCTGGCCTGCAAGAGAACATGGGAGATTTGACCGAGGGCACTTGGGAGCATAAAGGCAGGAGGCTCCTTTCATCCTCTGCGCCCTTTCCAAGCAATGCAGGGCTGCACCTCAGCAGCATAGCCCACACCTCTCAGCTGTGGTTTGCTTCATTCTGAGGATCAAAAATCCCAAACACAGCTCAAAAAATTTGCATCATATAAAGTTTGTCCTTACGGCCAGCACCTGAGTATAAAATATCCAGGCTAGTCAGAAGCGAGGACCCAGGCAGGAAAGCCACACCTGGGCTGCTGTGGTCTAAGGCCACTGAAGGACCTCAGTGCCCACAGGTGACGGGACACAGCCTGGCCTCCAGGCTGGAGTATTAAGGCACAGGCAGGTGCCCAGCTTCCATAGTATGCGAGGATTCCTCAAAGGGGTTACCCAAAAAGCCCCCAGCACACTGCAGAGAGCTGTCTAGAGCTGGTGTCAAACACCAGGTCTTGGAGTGGTGCTTGGGCCTCAACTCGGGGCTGACAGATGGGTGGATGAGCGTTCAACCCTTGGGATCCAGCAACTGAGATCTGCTGGGAAGGTCTTCAAAGAGCTCCTCTGAGCTCGTTCCTTTCTTTATTGCTCACCCGGCATACAGTAGTCTGGTGGTTAAAGCACAGCAAGCAACAGACCTGGATTTATTGCTATACTTTTGTCTGAGATGAGATGTTCAAACTCCAGCTTCCCAGAACAAATTTAGACAAAGCAGCTAAGCCTTTCTAAAACATTGCTTAGGCTGCTGGGGACATGTCCCAGGTGTCTTTGTGATCTTTATCTCTTCAAATTAAAGGAAAAATTGTCTGTCTTCCTAGCCCTAACTAGGAATTGCTGTGTTGCCAGCTCCACAGTTCAGATCATGACTCAAACCTGAAAATGATGAGATGAGAAATCACCTGCTAAGTCTAAGGGAAGCTGGGAGGGGGAAAAGAAGAAATCAAATTTCATCACTAGTCTTTGTAGCTTTCTACTTCATCTCCCTTTCCGACATAGCTGCGATAACTGTTGTTTAACATATTTCCTTGCTAATGGCACAGAAGGAGAGTTTACTTTTATTCTCTTCAAAGAAAAAGAATACTAATTTTCAGTTACTCACTTTGTTCATTTCCTTCTTAGTTTCTTACCTCCAATGTGTAAATATCCTCCCCAGATTTCCCCCTTTCTTCCTCCGCGCTCTTCCTTGCCTGCAAGTGAGCCACCTCTCAACGCCAATCCAACAGCAAGTCCTTCAGCTGAGGGCCACGCTCCGCTCCTCTCCCACTCCTCCCTCCCGTCTCCGTCCCTGCTTCGCTGACTCTCACTGTCTATGGGTACATCACTAATTTCTACTGAAGATACATTATGGAAAAAGAATCATACTGATCCCCCAAGCCACAGACGGTCCTTAGCTGTCCCAAACAGCAGCCATACCTGCGGCCACAGGACCAAAGTCAATGTAATGGCATCCGTGTAAATTTATCAATGTTCAGGAGTGTTTGCAAACCTCGACTTTAGGGCAACATCTTGCAATCACTTCCACTTTTTAGAAGTTCCTGCCATGGAACATGGCCACTTTTTTTTTTCTGTAGAATCCCGAAAAAGTTGACATGAGTGAAAAATTAATGAGTTTTTCTATCCTGGCTGCTGCTTCTCAGTGCTTTATTGAGAACCAGGGGTGATTTACTAGATGTACATATGGTGCGTGCAGTCCACCCCCTGTTTGCACTTCACTGTGAAGCTGCATGATTGCACAGGATGTCCAACCCTGCTCATAGCAGGTCACCTCTGCCCCTGGTACTACACTAAAACACGTGTTTTACCTCATCTACCGGTCTGCAAACCCACCCACAGCAATGGCTAGAGAGTGACCAACAGGCAGGGGAACAACAAGGGTATCATCAGGGGATTTGTAAAAATAGAAAGACAAACATTACCTGGAAATTTATCCGCTTTTGTCAGCTTGTGTCATTTTTGGCTGAATTGGAAAGAAAACTGTGAAAAGAATTTTTGGCTTGGATTGAAAATGGATATCTGAAAAATAGCTTCTAAGTAAGAACAAATGTAGCTTAATAGAGTGGTGAGTCAAGTTGTTGGAAGAAAAAGAGAAAAGATTTCTTTCTATAACAGTAATGATAATTCCACTGGCATAAGTATCTCTCAAAGCATGATTGAAGGTAATACTCAAACAGACAAATGTCTGCATCATTAGACATAATAATCACCCATAAATTTGAGGCCTATTCAAAAAATTGAATTTCATCAGATCACCCATGCAAACGGCAAATTCTTCAAATCAGTCTACCTTCATCTTGCTGTTTCCACCTACAGAAGGCACCAAGCAGCCATCAGCTCTTCACTTTCTCTGGTTTTTTTTCCTCTTTTTAAGGCAAGTTTCCAGCTGTGGCAGGCCACTGGGCTAACGTTAGATGCACTGTGGTATAAGCGGGAAGGTGGTGGGGGCCATTATTGCCACAAAGAACCAGCAGGAAACAAGTCCCAGGAACTGAGGGTAGGAGCCCCCGTGCCCTGCCTGCCCCTGCTCCAGCTGCCTGCGCCTGGGGATCGGGCGGGGGGTCCTGCAAGCCCCACCGACACCACGGAGCGCCCTGGGCTTGGGACCATCCCGCCCAGCTGCAACTGCAGCTCCAATCCAGCCCTAACGGATTTTCTTTCAGCTTTCTTTGATTTGTAACAGACTGTGTCTGTCAGCAAAGGTATACTGTCATTGCCTTCTATTACGATTGCTTTCATTGCAACTTTTGCTCAGTTTTGCAAGCAAGAACTTCATTTTTTTTCTCTGTTAGGGTAATTCCTCCCTTGTATTTAAAAGCATCCACAGCACAAAGGTTACGCTGGCCAGCGCAATGCAATAACAAGGTCCATGAACATGGTGTTGCTTTTGGTGACCTTACACTGAAGTGGATGAGGCACTGGGATGATTTTACACTAACAGGTCACACAATGATCTAGAAGCCAAAAGAAAACTGTCCCCCAGTGGGATAGGGAAAGAAAAAAGGAAGAGTAACAGTAAGAAAACTCGTGGGTCAAGACAAAAATAGTTTAATAAGCGAAGGATGGAAGGATGAAAGGAAGAAAAAACAAAACAAGTGACGCAAAGGCAATCACTCACCACCCCCATTGTGTAGACCGATGTCCAGCCAGTTCCCGACCAAAAGATGACTAACCTGCCTAACCTCGCTCCTCTCTGTTTTATTTCTGAGCATAACATTATACAGCATGGAATATCTCTTTGCTTAGTTCAGGTCATCTGCCTGGTTGTGCCCCCTCCCAACCTCTTGCACATATACCCCATCTATTCACGGTGGGGCCAGAGTGAGAAGCAGAGAAGGGCTTGATGCTGCGCAAGCACTCTTCAGCAAAAGCTAAAACATTACTGTGCTGTCAGCATTGCTCTGGTCACAAACCTACAACACAGCACCATAGGGGCTGCAATAAAGAAAATTAACTCCATCCCAGCCAGAGCCAGTAGAGAAGAGCTAATTTTCAGATGAGACATGAAGCTCTGGCTGTAAATAGCTACATGAACAATATGGAATTCACGGCCAGAAGCTGATCATAGTTTTGTTGTGTTTATCAAAATTCCCTCTGCATCTTCAAAGGCAGATTTAATGTAGTGGGGTGAGCTGGCCACTGAAAATCTTATGAACACAATACTAAATTTGATGTCAGAATTGTTTATGTAGCACAAGTTGCAGAGTTTTAATATGAATGTGGGTTTGTTTGCTTTCTGCAGAGAATGTAATAATACTTCTCTTAAATTACACCCAGCAGCCTTGTCTTTAACTTGCATTTTTTGTGGAGGAGGAAAAGAGCTAGGGGAAATAAAATAGTGCTGATAGAATTTCCTAACAATTTGGCAATCAATTGGGGAAATACAAATTACTTTAAATGCATCTGAGTTAAATATTTTGACTTGAATCCACATGTTTCAATTTCTTGTTTGGAGTCTGAGTTATTATGTTTTAGGTTGGGAAGGGGGAGAATCAAGCTTAGTGAACTTCTAGACTCATCAGATCTTGGACTATCAGCTGCACCTCAGAAGCTGTTGATGCATGACAAGTCTGCTTTCATTATACATCATCAGCTTTAGAATCGGATTTGTCCTAAGAAGGATATAAAAACGAAAAACCCACTCAGTTACAAAACTACTCAGTTACTCCTACTAGTGCAGGGTGCTGCAGTTATTCTTTTGTTGTTGTAGTTACCTCCAAATTTTAACATTGAAATAAACAGGCTTCCACATTTTAATTGCAGGAAGGAAAACAACAGCTGGCCTGTGCATGCAGCCCCACTCCTTTGCTCCTGCCGTGCACATATGGCTCCTGCCATTACTGCCACTCACACACCCACAAATGCAGGACTGGGGCTCCCACACGACACTGTCTACAGCACATTCTGTCACTTAAAACCATTTGATTTGCTTCCTCAGCCTAATACTTTTTTTTTCCCTACTAAACCTTGCATACAAAAATAGCTATAATCCTCCAGGCAAGGAAAGAACACTGGCTGAAGAAGATTTCTTAATGCCATGTTATCTGCATGGTGCTGACTCAAATGGTTAATGATGTATGGGAGTGTTAAGTAAAACTTGAGTCATTTTCTTTTATCAGGCGTGCCACTCCTTAGATGTATAATTTAAAAAATAACTTAAATGTTTTCCCAGATCTGCGTAGGGCAAGATACTTACTCTCAAAACTTTTCTGTAATAGACTGAAAATACAGGGAAGAAAAAGACGACTCTCTGTCAAACGTCTCTTTGAGTTACATCAGTGAGTCAAACTCTTCTTCTGAACCACGCTCCCTGCTTTGCCTTTTTTTGGTTTTGCTTTTTTTCCTGCTGCTTTGTTATCAAATAATGATTCCTACCCATCTATTGCAAATTTGCAACCATGCTCTTACTGAGATAACACATTAAGATGGTGTAAAAGTGCCATAATTCAGTTCTGAATCAGGTCTGCAGTAGTTACAGGATACTTTACATGAACTAGGGAGGCAGAACTGTAGTAGGGCAGAGGTTTCACACAAGAACTGTAAGGGTCATAAACAACTCCCCTGTAAAGTGTAACTGAAAAGTGTGGAACCATTTACGTTAAAAGCATATAAGCTCACAAATAAACTAGACTGGGAGTTTTTGTTCTCTTTGCCATGTGATGCAAGAAATAAGGAGGCATAAGATGAAACAGAGAGGCAGCAAATCGAAAGTGGATCACAGGAACCAATTTTTCAAACAATGACATCCTCAGATTTGCAAGTGAAACTGTAGTGAACTTCTGAGACCAAGTTGGATGTTTACACAATCTTCAGTAATATCTAGAGTTAGTTAAAACTGTAGAGGAATCACTGCTCATCGAGGCTGCAAGGACAGCACTATTTGTAGCAGCTGGTAATACCTTTCATTATCCTCTATGACAAACAACGAGACTTTAAAGCACATACACTTTGCTTCATCAGATATAGAGGCAAAATACTTCAGACCTGAAGGAGGGCTTTTATTACCAGAAGTTTGACTGTTTATTGTATCGGTTAAATATAAGATATTATAGTTTTCTTGGGATTTATAACAGTCAATGACAACAAAGATCAGGGACAGAGTATAAAACATCATGCCTCAGACTCTAGTGTTTTAAGCACAATTTAACAAGGAACAGCTACAGAAAAGAAAATGCCTTCATTTTGAGCTGCAGTATTTGAAAGGGTTAGACAAACTGCGCACACATCCTTCTTACCAGGTGTGACCGTTCCTTTCTTCTGGGATTTCAGTGCAAGATCTTCCTGACGACCTCAGCAACCTCCCTCCCCGCGCCAGGAAAGTTATTGCCTCATTTTCAAATACCTTCAATACCAGACCAGTAAATAGGACATAAACTTTCTCAATCGTGGAAGAAGTTAAATCTAACACTTTGGCATACCCACATTAGGGCTTATTAAAAGTTTGACAAGAGACATTTAAGACACTTTTCAGTGCTCTTCCTCCACTTCTTCCTACGAGAAGAACTTCGTGCTGTGGCAGTATGACAGTTCATCTTGCATTGATCCTATAACTACTTACCAGGTCTGGATTCCAACCAGAGGCCAAATACAGAAACACTTTGTATAATCCACCTTCTAGGTATCTTCTGCTGTTCTATCAAATATTTTCTAAGAGGTGGAAGTAGGAGGAAGCAACTGAGGCTGAAATGAAGCCAGAAAGCAATCCAATTACTGCTTGCTAATCCTAGAAAGCTGTTGGTTTTGTGGGGTTTTTTTAACTTTTTTAAGCGTAGGTTTGTCAGGCTGGACATCTCATCTTTCCTTCTAATCAAATTCAGAGGTTTACCAGTGCAGAGCAGATTAAGCCAGTGGTGTGTCACAACATGGGCTACACAGCACAAAAGTCAAGAGAGTAGAAAAGCATTTCCAACTTCCTTTTAGCTCTCAGTTCTGGAAAATCCAAAACCAGTAGAAGCTATGGGATGGGAACACCAGTCAACTAATTTTATCAAGGACTTTTGATCTTGACTAGGCCTTTGAACAGGTGGGAACAATATCCAGGCTGAGCTTTCAAAGCACATTATTTACACTGGGACCAGACCTTCTGAGCTCTGCCTGCTGGGAGAGGAGAACTGGACTGAGAAATGATGCCAATGTGAGCCTGGGCATAAGCTGCCTCCAAAGCTGTCCTTGCTGGAGGAAGGAGATATACAGGTGTAGCTAGTTGATGAAGAGCCAGCCTTGCATGGGATGTTGAGACCATAAACTGTAAGTCTTTGTCTAGCTACTCACTTCTTCTTGTATTTCATCCTTCTCCTTCTTTCCTGTATTCTCTTCTTGTGTATCGATATTATAAAGATGGGGACTGGTCATAGCATGTGGCTCATCCTGTAGAGAAGGCAACATAAAACCACATACCCTGTGTTCAAAGCCTCAACAGATACGATGTCAGTCCAAAGTGCTGGCAGCTAAGGTTGGTGCAGATCCCACCACCTCCAACAGAGTTAGAGACTTAACTGAATAGTTGAGAGTAGCAGGAACTTCATAACGTGACACAAGCAACAAATGAGACCTCCAAGGACTTAGGAAAGTGTGCATCTCTTTTCTCAAAGGAGAGCAGATTCTCAAAGGGAGATAGATAGTCTGGCTCCAGTACTGGACAAAACTGAAGTCAATATACCACCCTGATGGACCTTGAATGGTCCATCCTCACTTCAGCCACAGGTCAGTTGCAGGTAAGCTAGAAGCCCAATTCCAGTCTGGCCTCAGATCATCACTGCTTGCCAACTAGGAAGAATACACAGAGCCAAAGAGGTATTTTCATGTGACCTCAAAGCCCCTGACTTGAACACAGAACGAGACATGCAGGAATGAGTCTCCTCTGAATTCGGAGTTCCTTCACAGGGAAAAAGAGAAGAGAGTTTGTGGAGGACAATTTCTAGCATATATTTCTTTCTAGCTGTTGTAGGTGAAAGAACGAACTTAAATTGTGAACATTAACAGGCTGCAGATAACTGGTATGGAGGAACAGGGCTTAGCATCTGAAATCATTTTGAACTGTCAAGCAGAAGCCAGCTACTGCAACCACTACAGACAGGTACATTTTGATAAAACCTGGACTGAACTGAAGTGGCACATCCTGAATCCTCCAGTAATAAAGAGGTGTGAGATGGTCACCAATTGGGAGGCTGATCACGCAGTGTGCTTCTGCACATAGACTGTGTGGGGCTTGGGGTCCTGGAAAGCAGAGGTGGTACAGAAAAGCAGGGTTCCCAAAAAGAAGTAGTCATCTTGGAAAGAAGAAGGGAGCCTGGAAAGAAGAAAGTTGAGATCTTGACTAGAGGAAAGATCTGGAAAGAAGGTTTCCTCCAGCTATTGATTAGCAGCTCCCTAAAGAGACTATCAATCAGACACTTTTAGGACAATTTACTAGATCTAATCAGATAATAGAAAATAGCACTTCTTCCTGTACCAAACAATTTTCTCTAGTGCTCCAGCTAATATGCTAGGAAAGTAAGAAGGAGAGAAGAGGAGAGGAGAGGAGAGGAGAGGAGAGGAGAGGAGAGGAGAGGAGAGGAGAGGAGAGGAGAGGAGAGAGGAGAGGAGAGGAGAGGAGAGGAGAGGAGAGGAGAGGAGAGGAGAGGAGAGGAGAGGAGAGGAGAGGAGAGGAGAGGAGAGGAGAGGAGAGGAGAGGAGAGGAGAGGAGAGGCAACAAAAAAGACAATTTTAGAATGGCAAAGTCATCTCTTTTAAATCATCTTCACCACTGAATGATCTGTCCTAGTAGATTAAGTTATAAAGTTTGTATTGCTGCCATCACTGAATTCATCGCATTTGCTTTTATACACAAGGCACTGAAGCATACCATCTTTTAAAAAAGCAACTGAAAGTTGGCTGTGCCTCTTTGAGACACAAAATAAAGCTCTCAGCCCAGAAACATGAAGTTAAGGGCATCTTTTAGCCTCCCCGAGGCTGCCTGAACGTGCAAAAAGGCACAGATGTAGCACAAGCTCTTTCTCCAGTCAGTCCAAGCTGGGGGGCACATCACATACGATGGTCCTTATTTTACACCCATTAGTCTCAGTGCTGCAAAACCCCGCTCCCGAGTGTTTTAATAGCCCCTGTACATGAATGGATGTGGTAGTATGCAGGAGCCAGTGGTTTGCTTCAGCGCACAGTGAGAAAATATAAAGCAGCCACTGCACCAGGTGATGCTCCCAAGTGAGAAGGGGTGATTCTGCTTAATCTGTGCGTGTAAAGTCGTTCTGTTTACACACTTTTATATTGCATTTCAAAGCCTGTCCAGCTGGGATCCAGATTCATTTGCAACATGTACAGGTATGCTTGAGTAAATACATCTGTAACCTAGAAGGTATTAAAATGCTTACATTTCCATTTACATGGAATTTAGGTGCCTAAGCTTAGGACAACAGTCTTGAAAAAAATCCCACTTCCACAGACAGCTGATTTTTAGGGCAATATTGTCTCCAAGTGTCTAAAGCTGTGCCATTGCATACACCCCAGTGGCCCTCATTTTTGCTGAGAAACCTTCCCACCAACTATGGAAGAGTGTGTGCTGGTTTTGGCTGGGATAGAGTTAATTTTCTTCATAGCAGCTGGTATGGGGCTGTGGTTTGGATCTGTGCTGGAAACAGTGTTGATAACACAGGGATGTTTTCATTACTGCTGAGCAGGGCTGACACAGAGTCAAGGTCTTTTCTGCTCCTCACCCCACCCCACCAATGAGGAGGCTGGGGGGGCACAAGAAGTCAGGAGGGGACACAGCTGGGACAGCTGACCCCAACTGACGCAAGGGATATTCGATGCCGTACGACGTCATGCTCAGCATATAAACTGGTGGGAGTCGGCCAGGGGGAGCGATCGCTGCTCAGGGACGGGCTGGGCATCGGTCAGCAGGTGTTGAGCAATTGCATTGTGCATCACTTGTTCTGTATATTCTATTATTATTATTATTATTATCTCTTCCTTTGCTGTTCTATTAAACTGTCTTTATCTCAACCCACGAGTTTTACTTTTTTTTTTCCATTGTCCTCCCTATCCGACGGGGGGTGGGGGGAGTGAGCGAGTGGCTGTGTGGTGCTTAGTTGCCGGCTGGGGTTAAGCCACGACAGGGTGGCACCTGGAGACGAGGTATTCCTGCATTGCTGCCACTTGCTCGATTTACCGAGCACACTCAGAGCCTGCCATTTGGCTTGACTCAGAAACGTAGCCAGTAAGGAGAGTATTTGCAATGTGTATCATAGTCTGGTGGTTAGAGACTCTGCTGAAAACAGAGATTAAGCTTCTGCAGCCTCCAAGGAGAGCTGCTGAGCTGCAGTGTGGGCAGGGGCACTGTCTCGCTTCTCAAACCCAGGGCACTATTGGGCCAAGACTGTGGTGTGCACAGATCCGGAGGGAGCGCAGGTATGAGATGCTGAGCTTTAGCTGGCGCAGGTCTTTGTGCTAACATGGTGAATACCTTCGAGCAGAGGTATTGTCACTTCTCATCCAAACAGTACATAAGCAAAAGATTTAAATTTTACAGTTTACTCTGCAGATCTCTGCAGGCTGTTACCATCACCTGGGTATCCTGACAGAAGCCACTACAAGGTTAAAAAAATAAAGAAAAAAAAAAAAAAAGAAGCATTCTGCAAAGATGTAAACCAGTGTAAGCCTTGTATAGTATAGAACTGAATAACTTCATATTAGATATTACATTATATATATAACTAGGGTTTTTTAATGAAGTTAAGCTTTCTGTCTCAAGCTCACTTCTAACAGTACCATCCCTGTACCAAAGTAGCCATACTCATTAGGCAAGCCAATAGCAGAAGTTGGTACCTTTGTATTTGAAATAAAATACTGCTAGTACTTGTATTTAGCAAAAAGCAAAAAACCCCACATCTTTTGTACTTGCAAATTGGCAGATTTGGTCTTGAGTCACTAAGAGTCAACTCCATAACGTCATGTTACAAGTCACCACTGGAGATCAGCTTTTCACAATGAATATGTGCGTTCAATATACGCAGCAGATTTTGTTTATGTTATGTTTGATACCTTATTTGCACAGATTAAAGAGATCATAGTACTGACATACTAGGGTCATTCTGCCAGAGACTTCAAACAGGACTAGGCACCTTCAGAAAGTTTCTGGAAGACAGACTTGCTTCTAGCAATCCAGAACTAGGACAAACCTCCAAAATGCCCTACCATCACAGCGAAAACAGCACTATCCAGCACAGTGGGAAGATGATCTCAAAGCCCTCTTTGCTCTCCACTCCTTGACTAAGTATTCCTTGCAGGATGATGTAAGGTGTTGCTGTGGAAGTTATTTTCCAAGCTTTAATACAATGGAATAAATACGACAGCTGTTCATGTGCTGCACAGTAGACTGACACTTGAGTTGTACCTGTTTAATGATAAAATGAAGTGGCAATATTGAAGTGATAGGTGGGGACTGCAGAAAGCAGGAGAGTCTGTGGATCCTGGGAGGGGAAGGAGTGGGTGAGTTGTCCACTCTCAGCCCTCTTCTGTCATCTTCCCCACGGAAATCTCACCCATCTCTGTACAGCCTCCCAGTGCCCCACGAGCCCTTAGGGATGCTCACTGCCCAGACCCCATCCTGACCCCTTCCAGTCCCCTTTCACCCGCTCGCTCTGAAACCTACTGACCTCTGTTACCACCCCTGCCTCAGCCACCTGAGACCATACCGATTCCTCCTGGTTCCTCGCCTTCTTCAACTGCCACCAAATTTCTGGCTTACCAGACCCTCAGCTGGTTTCTCTCATTCCTGCCTAAAATTGTCTCCCTGCCTCCTACCCAACTATTTTCTTCCCTGTCCTGAGACATGGCTCTGCTATTGCCAGGACGTTCCAGCCTCCCTACTTTGTTCATTGCTGCTGAGCTGGTCCTCAAATTTGCACTTTTCTATCCCATTTGACCTATGAAACTCCGACCCTTTGCAAATACTATTTTTCAGAGAAGGGCATTATTTTAATTTTCAAAGTCGTTTTTTAATACAGAAAATACTTCTACCTAAGATGCCATTTAAAATTCGGACACTGTGTTACCTAAATGGGATGTTTTGAAAGGTTATGCAATACATTTTATCGTCTGATGAAGCAGAAGCTCTTTGCACGCTGTCAAGAAGTTTGCACCTTTGTTTCACCAAAGCGGACAGACAAAAGTATTGTTTAATATCCGTCATTAAAAGACATCCAAGAGGTATTTTTAAATCGTATCCTCTTCTTGCTATCTGTCTCAAAATGCTTATAGATACAGATCAATTAGAAAATCATTATAAAAATGCTTTGAATATAAAATAGTTGAGAGAAAGAATTTCGTACGCCCCCTCTCACTGCATAATTCAAGTTTGGATTTTCAAAGACTGTCAACTCTAAACAGCCAAAACGCCTTTTGAACATCTGGGAAGACTGTGTAAGTGTATTGGATTGTTGTGATGAAAGAATAATAGTAAAATTTTAAGATCTGACTTGCTTCCTTCTGAATGAATTTGCACATTTTGTATTTATATAGAGAGAAATATATTTAATTACCCTGTAAATACGAAGAAATACATTTGTGTGTGTGTATATATATATAAAAGAACATATGTATGAATGTAAGTGTATAAAATCAAATGCATATACTCTTCACAATGAAAACATCCAGCCTTTATTTCTATAAAAAGCCAAAAATTAAACCTCTTGTAGAAAAACCTGTTTATCTCTATGCCTAATACCAATCCATTCTCATTTTGTATAATCAAGCAAAATCCCTAAGAGCTTTAAAAAAAGTCTATTTACGCTTGTCCTCTAAATTATGTTTCTGGCAAATAATCTTGTGTTGAGGAGGGAAATGTTGTCGCTTGGGGGAAAAAAAAAAAGATCTAAAAGATTCCCTTTGGGCTGGAGACATGATGTAATTTAAGGTAGCTTGAGGTAGTTCCAGATTTGGTGACGATGAGGTACCCAAGCAGTTAAGTCCATGCCAGGAGCTTCTGTCCACCGAAGGAGACTAATTATATGAAGTTAACAGAGAAAGCAAAAGGTCAAGGCCAATGGCTAGAAATGTAGGTTTTTAATCTTACAAAAAATGTTTCAGATGATTGGAAAAATGAGGTCAAAGGGTAAAAGAGGGCACGCTGAACTTCCATGTTAATATTTTACTCAAGGGACAGAATCACAGAATGGTAGGGGTTGGAAGGGACCTCTGGAGATCATCTAGTCCAACCCCCCTGCCAGAGCAGGGTCACCCAGACCAGGCTGCACAGGACTGCGTCCAGGCGGGTTTGAATATCTCCAGAGAAGGAGACCCCACAGCCTCCCTGGGCAGCCTGTGCCAGGGCTCTGTCACCCTCACAGGGAAGAAGTTTTTCCTCATGTTCAGGCGGAACTTCCCGTGTTCCAGTTTGTGCCCGTTGCCCCTTGTCCTGTCGCTGGGCACCACTGAAAAGAGTCTGGCCCCATCCTCTTGACATCTGCCCTTAAGATATTTATAATCACTGATAAGGTAAGATCCCCTCTCAGTCTTCTCTTCCTCAGGCTGAACAGCCCCAGCTCCCTCAGCCTTTCCCCATAGGAGAGATGCTCTGGCTCACTAATCATCTTTGTAGCCCTCCACTGGACTCTCTCCAGAAGTTCCTCATCTTTCTTGAACTGGAGAGCCCAGAACTGGACACAGGACTCCAGATGGGGCCTCACTGGGGCAGAGTAGAGACATTTTCAGAAGTGCAGCAGGTGAGCTGCAGACTAGACTTCTCCGATGTCCTCGGAAGCAACCAAGCTCAGGCTGCAGTCAAGGCTCATCTCCGCTCTGCAACCACCAGGCTGTATTTTGCAGCGCTCCTCAGGGGCTCTGGAAAAACTACATGAATTTAGGATTTCTTCCACTCATTATTAGGCACCTAAACTACGACATACGTGCAGTTCAGATAGCTAAACCCCGAGCAGGTGTCGTAGCCGCATCCGTTCAAGTACTAGCCAGGCAGCAGCTAAACCGGAGAGGCTACACCAATCAGATGTCATTTGCAACCACGTATTTCAGAACATAACGTTGAAAAAAAAAAGTGTGGTTTCTCATTTATGTAGTATACAAAAGTCAGAGCAGTTGTTAAAAAGATCAGATTTCCTAAGCATTACATGCAGATTTTGAGCATCCACCTTGGGAGCAAGGGGTCTACCACGCAGCCAAGGTCTAGGGAGTCGGCGTTTGTGGTCAAGGCTGAGGTGCTTGTGCATCGCAGGAATGGCTCACTGCCGTGCAGTGTCCTGCATGGGCTGGCTGACGCTAGACCAATTTCACATGAACTGAACCTATCTGTACATGCTGCTGTCATTTCCTTCCTTATTTTTCCGACCTTCCTCCTAATGTGAATCAGCAGATTATTCGCAGCAGGTTCAGAGCATTCCAGCTTCTTCTGGTAGCAATAAGAGCGCAGTACAAGATACAAACAAGTATTTGTTGTTAACAGTGGGGAATAATTCATAGGAAGACATTTTTTTCATGGACTGGAATTTTTTGATTTTTTTTTATGATTACTGCATTGTATTTTGCAAACCTCATACATGTGACTGTGATGGCTGTGATGTAAATGATTAAGTCCATAAAAATGTTTATCCTCCTTAAACAGCTATCTGTCCACTATAAATACTATTGAACGTTATCTCCAGTCACAACTGAGAATGGATTTAGACATATAACAAGATAAAATCATCTTGTAAATTTTCTATTACACTAAACTATCCTGGGAGAGCTGACAGGCTCCCCGAAAGAAACAATCCATCATCTGCTTCAGATGATAATATTATTTGTATTTCCACTCTTTACACCCCTAATCCCACTGCTCACTGCAATCTTACCACTGCTACAATAAAACAAAAGGCTGAAGAAAGAGGCACATCTTTGGTGTGCCTCTTAATAATGGAAATGTCCTCATTTATAGGTATTTTTGTGCACATCAGTGCTTTTAGACCAAAAGTATACCCTCATCTTTGAAAACATCAGCTTAAACTTAGAGGGGCATAATTCTGTTCATGAAAGCATAGTGCACTATATAGTTACCAGGGCACCAAAAATGCAACCAGTTGTTGCTGACCTGAGATACGATCCAAGTGGAGATGCTCTGTGCAACTTTGTGAAGCTCCTGAAAAGTTTGAAAAGTCTTCCGAAGTTTGAAAACAATTAAGTAAATCTGAATAAAAGAATCACTTCTGCATATCAGCTGGTGAAATATTTTGTTCAGCATGCCAACATGTCATCATCCACTAGCAGAGAATACCAGTAGTAATATTCATAAGAAGCCAGGAGAAATAATTCCATTGCTCCGTGACGCAAGCCCACATCCATCACTGAGGTCTTCTACTGATTTAAATAGGCACTGAATAATTTTTAAGATCTAATGAATCCAGTTAAACAGTAGCAAAGATGGCCTCAGAGGAAAGAAAAATCTCTGCATAATTATTAACACCGACGTAGGTGTATACCCTGCCTCCTTCTGTGTGACAGTGACGAAATGCCCTCCTTGTTAAGAGTGGCAATTTTGGCACATACAAACAGCCGAGGGACTTGTGACCTCTCAAACCTCCAGCCTGATGCGTGTTCAGAACACTGCCTCCAGTCTTGTCAGTCTCTTGAATGCTGAGTTGATACGTGATTGACTCCTAAATGGTAAAAGATTGTGCTTAGTGTTATTTCTACAAGAAGCCGTCCTAATTTTGAAGCCTTTTTTTTGTTGTGTGTTACAAAAACACAAGAGTTCTCAGCAGGGACCCTCCCTGCAGAGACACATCAGATGTGGCTGGCAAAAGTAGGAAACACAGTGAAAGCAAAGGGATAAAGTACCAAACTTACCAAAAAATATTGCAGTAATTTTTCTCCCTTTGAAAAGTGTTTTGTTTGTGTTCACCTCTGAGAAAGTCATCTACATTTCTTTAGTTCGGGGGGGAGGGGGAGAAACCACTATATAACCCACCACCCCTTGTTAAAGTCAGTACTGTTAAAAACCCTTTGGGTGTTTGAATAGTGAAAGAGTCTTCATGGTGTCTGCGGCATTTTACATAAAACACTGTATTTTCATGTCCTCCATGTCCCAGCTTCTTAAAAATGAACCAAGATACCTTCACACGTTCTGTTCTTTCACTAAAATGAACTCCTCTGTCATTAGTTAACTCAGACAAAAAACATACAGACTACTGATATACTGACCCTCCTTTGGTATGAAGTTACCCAGGACTATGCCTATCCAGGAATAAGCCATAACAGAAGATTTGGCTGGCTCAGAGATAACTTAACAGTGGCACATATTGCAAGGTAAGATTTATAAACACCACCACAAAACAGAAACTGAAAAAATCTGGGACCTTGAAGGTCAGCCGTCACTCAGGACTAGATTAAGTAACGAAGACTCAAAGCCGAACTGCACCGTACATTCAAATCATTACAGTACAATGGACAAAAAAAGAACCCCCCCCCAAAACTGAGCTAGCAATAAGTGATCATGCTTAATTAGGGAGTAAAATGCATGACAGGAGCAAGGTGACTTTCACGGAAGAAAACATGTTGATGGGAGGCACAAAAGCATTGGCACAGATGAGTTCCAGAGTGACACCACAAGGATATGAGGACTATAAAAACCTACTTGCACTTCCAGTGAACTCTGCTCTACGGCTAGGCAGATGCATTAGTCCTTAAGAGGGAAACCATTAAAAAAGTAGGGCAGCAGTTTCATCTGAGAGAAACCAGTTAAAACAATCCTTTTTGGGGATGTTCTCGGTAAAACAGTCTGCGCCTTTTTATAGTTCAAGGCAAGATACACATTTCTTTAAAAAGTGTATCTTACTAATTCTGAATACTCTAGCTTTGTTAGTGACAAGTAATTAAGACACATTAAAAAGCAACAAATCATCCCTATGTTACAACTCAATAAAAAGCTTTTCTTTCAGATGGGTAAGGTCAACCTGTGCTTCCAGCAAAAAAAGTACCTGCTCTCTGTCTTCTGAAGCAGAAATGCTCCCTTTCTGATGCTCCTGGGCTCCAAAGGACGAAGGCCCCTGACAGGTACATATTCCAAGGGGAGAGATTACATCGTAGAGCCACCATCAGAAATCATTTACCAGCTGAAGTCATAAACTAGAAATTAGTAATGGAAAGTGGCAGTTCGGCCAGTTTTCTGCATTGTCCTAATCACGCTTCCAAATTCTGGGGGCAGGCTAAAAATTTGCCTTCCTCCAGGCCTAAGACTGTTTGTAATATTCTGTGCAAAGCTGTTATATAAACCCACTGATGGAGATGTCATATTCTTGCATCCCAGAGTTAGCCCACCCACTTATTCCAGAAACCCAGGCTGCTAAAGCCTCGACAAGGAGAAAGGCACCTGCATCTTCTTGTATGCATCTACCCCTCCACCACACCTGTGGGGAACTGGGTCCGAGAGACCTGTCACGCCACCAGCACAGGGATTATTTTGAAGAGGAAAGGCTACTCGGGGAGGTGGGGGGACACCCTCTTCACTGTTACTACTGAAACGGCTCTGCTGCTCTGCACCGCTGCTGGAGCAGGGTGTACCACGCAGCATCGGACTGCACAGCCGGCTGGCACGCAGGTGCTCAGGGAGAGATCATGTTTTCCCTTCCCCATTTCCCTGGGCTGTTGGACAAATACGGACAAAATGGGATAAAATATAGGCGTTGCCCTGGGAGCTGGAATCAGCACCAGGTGCCTTCATCTCTTGCATCTGGATATCATAGGCTTTTCACACAGATCCAGGAAGTTTAACATGCTGTACTAGCCTCAAAACTTGAGTAGTAAGTAGAAAATGCAAAAATCTAAATTCTGGTTGGGATAATTCATCGCTGCACCACCAGAAGCAATTTCCTTCATTTTTATTTGGGAAAATTATTTAATTCTGGGCAAGTTTATCTAACCAGAAGGACTAGAACTATGGTTAACTCCTGGCAACATATGATTGCTTTAGTAGAGAAACGATAGGATACTCACCCTCGATGTCAAGCCATTAGCAGGCTGAACCTGGTTATGGGCATGAGATTTCTGTTTTTCAAGCTTCCCCAAGCCACAGTCACAATACCCTTTTCTGAGGACAGCTGTAAAGGGATATTACACTGAGATTTCATATCAACAGCAAAGAAAACACTCAGGTAGATGTCAATCTTCAGTGACAAGCAGTTGAAAAGATAATCCAAAACGATGATATAACCAATTAATATCAAAGACTACACACACAAAACGTTGCTTGCAGACAAAACCGGACTGCAGCAGATGCAACCACAAAGGGATTTCAATCACATGCCTCCTGCGCTTCTTCCACCCCATATCCCAACGGGACATAAGACAATCCCCCAAGCAGTATTAGGGGCTTGACTTCCAAACAGGCTCAATCCGAAGTGCATAACATTCACAAATCCCAGCATCTGCTTAAATGACTTCCCCTGAAGCCTGCTGACTAGTGCAGATCCTACTTTTTCCCCATACATCACATAGGGGCCGTCAGTTCCCAGTTAGGCAGGATGGGGGGAGGCCCCAGGTCAGGACCATGAGGAGGACGTGCTACTGAATCCGCACCTACAGTTTGATTTAAATCTGTTCAGCTCATGGCACAGGTATTTTTAAAAGGTTAATGAATTCAAATGTTGTTCATTTTGTGAGCCAAAACTTGAAATAAATATTGGTATTGCTTTTACTGCCTTTGATCATTTGTCTTGGAAATAAGGTCACTACTGATTTCTGAGCTGAAAGCTTACAAACATTTATAAATACAATATTCCATTTGATGTAAATGTTTCAATAGAAACAGAGCTTAAGATACTCTTTTACAACTTTTAAAGACTGCTTTAAAATGTTTTGTAGAGTCAAAGCACTTAAAGTATATTTAAGTTCCGGTTAGCAAGTAAATAACTAAAAAAATACATTAACAGCATTTTTTTCTTCTCTTGGTTTGAATGAGTTCTCTAATGTCTACACTGGGAAATGCTGATTATTAACATCATTTTCAAATATAATTATAGTTTTTAGACACATCCAGCTCCTAATTCTACCACCAAACTCTTCTTATTAATAGTATCTTTAAAAAGTAAGTTCAAGTATAGAATTAAGTGGAAAGTTTTAATAGCTTGTAGGTCTGTATACTTGATATTCTTAGCTGCAGAGAGGGATAGCATCAGTTATAATACTAAAGAAAAATAGGCATAAATCTAGCTGTAAGTAGAGCCATAGAAACGAGTTCATTTAAGTCAATCATTCCTATGAGCCTTGCTTTTATTCCAAAGTTGTATTTTCTATACAGACTATTTTGCTTTTAAAATAATAGGGTTTAGCTGTTAGTCATTCTAACCATTCAAATAGAAATGTTAACGTTTGAATACTTGTTGTAAACCTTTCAGGGTGATAAATGAAAGATAATAACCCCTTGATCAATGTAACTTTTATTTATTCATCTGGGAACATGGCAAGGATATCATAGGCAACAACGCCGCCTAGGAGAACATGGATTTCACATAAACTGTTTTGGCAGAAACACGCATTTAAATAATCACCCAAATCACCACCTCACTATTTCTATCTTAAAAAAAAAACAACAACAAACAAAAAAAAAAGAAAACCCAACCAAACAAAAAACAACAGAGAAAAAGAAACATAAGATCTGAACAAACGAACAGCCTAGATTTTTCTTCTATTTAACATCTATGCCAGCCACATCTGTCCCTGATTTTAGAAGTTGTAATACTGAGCACTGACAATGGCACCTTTCATTTGCAAACACGTTATAAACATGACCTGACTGTAATTACACCACGATACCTCACCACAGCTAATCAACGCGACTGCCTGGTCCTCTCAGCCTGGGGAAGCGCTGAACTAGGTTTGTGCTGCCAGCTCCCTGTATGACAGGGTCTACATCCTGCAAAGTGCTACACGTAGAAGTGAGTTTAGCATGAAGTGACTGACCGAACTATAGTGTAAAATCAAGCAGGTTTTTCCACTCAGTGCTAATATTTTGTTGTATAATCCAAGAAGAACTGACCAGACAGGATGCAATTTAATGTAAACCATTTGGAGTGAAAGGTGTTATTTTGCCCAGTGAAATCTCCCCCTCACAGTCCAGCTCACAGACAGAGTCAGTGGCAACCTCGTGGTCAGGGGAGATCTGGGACATCCTATCAAAAGGGTCCTCGCGATTTTCCTCACAGTCAACTACATTTGGGATCATGTTAACGTAAGCAGTCACTATCTCCTTATGGAAAAGGGTGTCCTGGTTGTAAGAGATAAGCTCGTTGCTTATATTAACAGTCTCCACTGGAGTACTAGAGCAAAACTGACCGCATCCCAGGAGGTTGAAGAAGACCTTTCTAAAGTCAGCATTGAAGGCATAGATGATGGGGTTGAGAGAGGAGTTGGCCCAACCAAACCAGACAAAGATATTAAAGGTGGTCTCACTGACGCAGGGAAGGCCAGCGTGGGGGTCACTGGGTCGGCTCTTGCAGAAGGGAACCATGCAGTTCAAGATGAAGAACGGCAACCAGCAGCAGACAAAGACGCCCATGATGACAGAGAGAGTCTTCAACACCTTGGTCTCTTTCCTGATGGAGGACTTGAGGCTTGTGTGATGTTGGCACTCAACATGGCTGCTCCGGCAGCTCTGCGCGTGCTCGGCTGCCCTCTCCAGGGAAGAGATACGACGAATCTGTACCTGGGCAATGCGGTAGATTCGAGTGTAGGTAACTATCATGATAGCCACCGGGATATAAAAACTGATCAAGGAGGAGGAAATAGCGTAAGTCCTGCTGAGGCTGGAGTCACAGCTCTCTGATGGTCCAGTGCGGGTATCATTGCTGCCAGAGGTCCCATCAGATGGTCTCACTGCTGCCAATGCCACCCATGTGGTGCTCATATCTTCTGCCCAGGTGGTGACAGCACCTGCTGCTGCCCAGCCAGTGCTAAATCCATCTCCAATATCAGCAGCATCAACATCCCTATCTTTGTGCCAGTTGAGCTGGACAGGGATGAAGGAGATGAGCACAGACAAAGCCCATGCCACACTGATCATCACCAGGGCCAACCGTTGGGTCATCTTCCTCTCATAGCGGAAAGGACTAGAAATAGCCCAGTACCTGTCCACGCTAATCACGCACAGGTTCAGGATGGAGGCCGTGGAGCACATGATATCGAAGGCCACCCAGACGTTGCAGAAAGCCCCAAAGGGCCAGTACCCGGCCACCTCAGCCACCGCCTTCCAGGGCATGACCAGCAGAGCCACCAGCAGGTCCGAGACAGCCAGGGACACGATGAAGATGTTGGTGACCTTGCTCCTCAGGTGCCGGTAGCGGACGATGGCCGCGCACACCAGCACGTTCCCAAAGAGCGTCCAGAGGATGAGCAGAGCCAGCAGGCTGCCCGCCGCCACTTGCGCCGCCCCGGGGGCGCCCGCCGGCCCCCGCGCCTCGCCGGGGGGCCCCGCCGGCGGCGGCAGCGGGCTCCGGCCGCCCCGCAGCATGGCTGGCGGCTCCCGCCGGCGGCGGGGCGGCGGCGGCCGGGACGCGCCGAGCAGCCAGCGCCGCCCCGCCCCATGGGGCCGCTGCCCCCCCGCCCCGCCGCCACCCCTGCCTGATGCCCCCCGCCCCGCCGCTCCGGCGGCCCCCGCTCCGCGGCTCACCGCGTACCGAGCTCCGGGCTCCGCGCCCCGCCGCTCAGCGCGCCCCCTGCGCCGTGTCCCTGTCCCGCGCTCCTGGGCCCCCGCTTGAAGTCCCCGCCCCGCGGCTCAGCGCGTCCCCCTGCACGGGGTCTCCGCCCCGGCGCCCCGGGTGGGGCTTCCACTCGGCGGCTCAGCGCGCGTCCCCCTGCGCGGGGTCTCTGCCCCGCAGCTGCTGTTTGGGGTCCCCGCTCTGCAGTTCGGCGCGTCCCCCTGCGCGGG
Organism: Phoenicopterus ruber ruber; assembly: GCA_009819775.1. NCBI lineage: Eukaryota > Metazoa > Chordata > Aves > Phoenicopteriformes > Phoenicopteridae > Phoenicopterus > Phoenicopterus ruber. The sequence continues at coordinate 15,130,717 of CM020218.1, read as the reverse complement.
GTCTCTGCCCCGCGGCACCCGGCTGGGATACCCGCTCCGCGCCCCCCCGCTTGCGGTCACCGCTCCGCGGCTCAGCGCGCCCCCCTGCTCGGGGTCTCCGCTCCGCGGCTCAGCGCGCTCCTCTCCTCCTCGGGCTCACCGCTCCGCGGCTCAGCGCGCACCCTGCTCGGGGTACCCGCTCCTCGAGGTGGCCGCTCCGCGCTGCGCGGCTCCGCGCCCCCGCCGCTCCAGGTGGCTCCCGCCCGGGCTGGCGGCTCCCCCCGCCCCGCGCCCGCCGGGGCTCCCAGCGCGGCGGAGCGGCGGCCCCGCTGCCGGCTCCCCGCTGCCCGCTCCCCGGGCCGGCCCTCCCGCCTCCGCCGGCCTCTGAGCATGCTCCGCCGCCAGGGACGCCCCGTCCGGGCCGGTGGGCAGCGGGGGTCGCGGGGGCCGGGCCGGGCCGGCGCGGCGGGGGCGGCCGCCCTGCGGCGCTCCGTTCCTCCCTCCCGAGACCCGGTCACCCTGGCAGTTCTTTGCAGCCGTCACCGGCTTTGTGCGGTGTTTTTGCGCAGCTGGAGGGAAGAGCGCGGTCCCCCCGCGGGGAACGGGGAAACACCCCACTTCCCGCCAGCATCCCCGGGGGGCGCGGGGCTGTCGGGGACGGGCACGGCCACAGCTCGCCCGGCCTCTCGCTGGGAGCGAGCGGGGCTGAGAGTTGCCGTGGCGGGAGCGGGACGGGCTGGGTTTCATCCACAGGGATGGGAAACGTAGCCTAAATCGGTGATTGTTCCAAAGGGTTCTGCTGGACGACTGAGGTGTATCACAAGAAACCCCGCAAAGGAAATCCGATTCTCTCTCATTTCAGCTCTTTTATGGGATGAATCGTTCCTCTCGGTAGGGCTCCAGCGCGGCTAGAAAACGGAGTTATGACCCTAAGCGGTACAGGTGTGAATGCTGTGCTGCTGGACTCGCCAGGCACTAGTGTCTTGCTTGTGTTTCAGAGAATATGCTTTAGTGATTTTTATTCAAAATACTATGGATTTAGTTTCTCCAAAACTTAATTCTTTTTTAAAACCATTAGCAGAGATCAAACCCATTCTTGACTCAATAGCCTGTTTTGGCACTAAAAGGGCTGAGAAAGCCACTCTTCGGGGACCTTCCAGCTGCTCCTCCAGGCAGATGGGGAGGACAAGACTCACTGTACCTTGCTGGATCTGCAGTGACATGAAGGAAGATTAAATGTTAGAGTTACTAAATAAAGAGGTTTTTTTTTAAAAAAAAATAAATAAATAAACAAACTCAACAACCTTTTAGGCAATTTTCTAAAACTGTCACAAGAAAAACTGGAGCTTCGCTTTAGCTCTCGCTTAAGAAATTGGCACTACTTTTCCACATTTAAGCAGAGTTATATTTAATATTGGAGGGAGAATTTAGCTTTTGTCACCACTGAATTCTAAACAGCATGACTAAAGCTGTGATGCTGAGGCAATGTGTTGCTTGCACGAACTCTGCTTTCCTAAGCAATGCCTCCTACAATTTGTATAAACGAAGGACTGAAGTGCACAAGTACTTGTGCACATCCTTGTTGAAGCTGCTGCTCCAGAAATGTGGATATTTCATGTAAAAAAGCAATGATCTGATTTGCTTGTTTAGCTTATATTCATTGCTTCACCAACATAGAGGTGTGTGCATATACATGCAAATCCACCAGCACAGATTATATATATAATATGGGATCTATACGCATGTATGTATTTACATGCATGCAGTCAGTCAGTATGCGTTAGCTATTTAACTAAACATATGTGTAGGTATCTGTCTGCTTAATAATAATAGTAGCCCAATAATAACATAGCCTGCCCACAACTCTGCAGCACCACGCACACGCTGGCGACGCGGCACGAATCAGCACCAGCCTTGGAAGCGAAGACGTTGGGCCGCGGCTGGGAGCCGCGGAGGTGCGGGCGTGTGTTGTCTCCTGCCAGCTCTGCTGTGTGTGGTGGAGTGAGGCAGAGAGGAGGCGCAAGCAGCCGGGAAAGACGCCTTAACCCATTGAAACAAAAACTGTCAGAGCTCACTTGTCAGACATCTGAAGAATGAGATTTTACTACGCTTTCTACACTACTGCCCACAATGGGCGGACACAAAGTAGAGAGGAGTTTCCGAAGTATCTCGTTTATCAGCCAAGTGTTGCATTTGGCTGTCTGGCTCCTGCGTAACTCAGAATTTAGAGGATATAATATCCTCTCCCGCTTATTTCATCTTTAGCAAATGTTCTTGGATTTCAGCTGGCGTGAACTGAAGTTGCTCACCGGAGATACCTGTGGAAAAAGACCTGTCATTGAGCTGGGGGAAGGTTCATCAGCCAAAGACACCCCCGGACCTATAGGTGCACTGGTGATACAGTCTTCAATGTTGATCCAACATTTTTCACACACGCAAAACTTACTTTCAAGTCACAGGAATGCGTTAGGAGATCAGGAATATTTTCAATGGTAGTAGAAAAAAATACTGGTTTGTGATGGGGTGGCATATGAGACTAACCACCCCCCCCCCCACTAGTAGACTCCAGTGAGTTGGGAAGAGGTGGAGCAGGAGCGGGCAACAGGACAACCGCTTTGCTGCAGCGCTTGTACCGGAGCATTCATAGCGGCACCAGGCCAGAGCAGCAGTTGTGTAATGGGGACATTTATGGTATGTTACAATATTCCATCCATTGCCACCAACATTTTTTGAGCCTGAGATAAAAACCTTTAACATTTATAGATTATTAGCATCCTTTTTTTTTTTACTTTCTGTAGGCAGTTTGCATATAAATCTCGTTTTAAGAACAGTCCATTAAAACCACAGCTGTCACTTGCTGAGAGATTTGGGGTGGGTTTTTTTCATCCTGAAATCATCTTTGTAATGGCTTTTGTGCTTTTCCTTCAGAGCTTTGTCTTGTTTTTCTTTTTTTTTTATTCACCTGTTAAAATTGCACTTCTCTCTTACAGCTGGCAGATTGGAAGTAATGGAATTTAACTGCTATTGCAATAGTTCTGAGCGAAAAAAAATCTTTGCAGTTCCTGATCTTAGAAATGTATGTTTTACTAGCTCTTTCTCTTCATTGCCACATATTCTATTTCTATTTCAAAATACACAGACCCACTGGTCTGCTGAATGATACTTAAAAATAGATGTCACTCACAAATTCACACATTCTCTCATCTAAGAGATACTTAATGTAAAGAGATAAAAAATAATTAACTCCAAAAGGAAGTCAAAATACATAGACACAGATGTACCACTGAGGTTTAGGCTATAAAAGCATCCCAGCAAAAAACCCCCATTATGGTTCGGCTCTAAAACAGGCAAGAAGAGGTAGCAGCAGAGGTGGAGGAGGCTGGAAGTCACTGTACATTAGGCCAATTTAGTGAAGTAGCTGGACATGTTCTTAACTGTAGAAGTATGCTCAAGTGGAGCTATATTTAGGAGCACGGTTGAACGTATGCTTAAGGTCCATCAGTTTTACTCACTGAATCTGAAATGCTTTACTGCACAGGGATGGACAAAGGTGCGCATATATATATAGCCACGCGAAAATACTGAGGAAGGAAGGGAGAGAACTGGTATCATCGATTTATTCAGCACAGAAAAATCCTTGCAGACTACGTCAGGTTCTGCTGCTCATGTTTCAAATAAAAATAAATATGAGCAATTGGAAAATGGTCAGAAAAGCATTACAGGAATTATGTCTGGGAAACTTCCTGACCTGAGCAGAGGGCACCAGGAGGGTTAGAAACAGCTGGCGGTGTCTTACAGCGGGAAAAGTTTGCTGATAATAGATGACTTTTAATCTTTCAGGTAAGGTTATAAAAACTGCAGTGCCTAGAAACGGAATCTGTGAGAAATCAGGGTAGAGGCAAGGTGCACATTTTTAACTGTGAGGATGATCAATGGCTGATGCAATTGATTTTGGGTTGTACTAGATTTGCCGTCATTTGCAGTCTGAAAGCCAAGGCTGAATGCGTTTCTTAGAAGCTGTGCCTCAGCTCGCCCCCCAGCTCTGTCCTGAGACGGTACCAAACAGCATTCTGTAGGCTGTGTGGTGGGAAAACTCGTTTTAGATGGTTACAGTTATCCCTGCTGGCCTTAAAACCTCTTTAAGTTTTTGTTGACTTGGAACTGTGATGGATAGTATTAATTAACCATATATGATAGAATGACCAGTCCCCTCAGTATGTCCTTTGCTGTTTTCTCTGTAATGAGTGTGATGTGGTTCCTACATCAGCTGTTGATCACTCTCTGGGTGAAATCATGAAGTAATTGATACTACCAGAAGAGATCAGAAGAGATTTCTGCAAATTTTCCTTTTTTTTTTTTTTTTTTTTGTTATTCATACTCAGTCTGCCTTCATTTAAACCAATGGTAAAAGATGAAAGATGTAACCTAGCCAAGACCAAAAGCAAAGGGAATAGGACTTTTGTAAATATGATTTCTTGGTGGACTCTTAGTTAATTTTGTGGCTTTTATCTTATAAAATATTATCTTGTATTTTTTGAATAGTCATAATTAAATACTAAAAATTAATATCATTATTTTTCAGGGGCTACAGAATGTGCAGTTAATATAGCAAGAGCTCACATGATGAACAGCTACTAAAGATCAGTGACATTTGAAGAAAGATAAAGAAAAAAAAGCGAAAAAACCTCTGATTTATACAACGGTACAATTTGGGTATGTTATTCGTATTCTCTTGGCATGCATGGCTACATCCCAGGTGAAAATCTGTCCTGAGAAAATTATCAAGAGAAAAAAAGCAATTTTAATTTTCTGACAGTGAGCATTTCAAGATTTTTATTTTGTCTTTTGTCAACTATGTTACCAAATTGCAAATAAAAATCAGGTGGGCTTGATTCCCAAAGGAGCTGCTGTAATTTTGTCTCTGGTTTAAATAGTACAACAATTAGCCCTATGGAGTAATTTTAAAATAAATTTCTTTTCAGTGTTCTGATTTCTCTGTTTCTCTAACCCACTGTATATTAACAAGACCTATGAATTTTATACTGAATGTGTAAATTACAGGCTTTTTTGTTAATAATTTTTATTGGAACACTTGCAATCAACGTCATTTAACTTAGGTTTTTACCCTGTCTGTTAACTTAGTGTGAGATTGTCTTCCACAAAATTAGTAGGAAAACCAAATCCTCTATGGAATCAAACAAACGGTAATTTCTGTAATGAAAACAGACACTATTTTGAAAACTTTTAAGTCTGATAGAAAAAGGGGCCTCAGAGACAGAAGTCAGGAGCTGGGGCTTGGCCTCTCGAGGAACGCAGGTGATGTCTCACAGGGTCGGACAGTAACTCATCGTTGGGCTTCCCTCCTCCCAGAAGGCAGCTGCTGGATGGAAGGGAATGGGGTTGGGAAGCGGGACCCCCAAACCTTGGCCGCTTCGCTGGCACGTGGGACAGCTGTATCCTTGCAGGATAGCCTGTTGCGAATGCTAAACAGAAAACTACAACACGAGGTAATTTTACAAGTGTGTCAACAGTTACAGCTGATAGGTTTTTTGATCTGTGTTTTTAAGAGTTGTGTAGGACCAGGGCTAGATTTTGTAGTTCAGGATTTATCTGGGGAAAGAATTCCACTTTCAGAGTTTTAAACACTAGTGGTAAGAATGAATAACTTTTTGTCACTTTGAGATAAACAGCAGTAAATTACTGCTTTTACTTAGTTCTGCCTTTTTTTTTTTTTCCCCTTAAGTAAGACTTAAAATAAAATGCTCCTTTAGAATCAACAGGTCTCATTCATCTCTGTAGCAGAATATCAGCAATAGGGATTAGAACGTTCTTTATTAAATACCTATTGCAACAATCCTTAGGACTATTAGTGCTATTACAGAACACAGAGGAACGGCTGATGAAGGCATCAGTCTGCTGACACAAGAGTTGTACTGGAGTTGACAAAGAAAAACTGAAGTGCATTCTTCTGTCCATCTGTGAGACAGCAATAGCTATTTATTCTGAATTGTGAGTAGCCTTCTGCATGTTGAGCAGTGGCATTTCATCCTACAGTGTGTCTGGATTTGTCATCCTCTTGGTTTCTCCATCTCCAACACACATAAGGAGGGTCAAAGAAGAAATACGCACTTTTTGAAGTGCAGAGAGCATCAAGCACCCCCTGGAATGCCTTTATGACCCCCATTATTTTGGCTGACATGCTGCAAATCAAAGGAGGGAACATAAAGATCAAATAGCATATGCTCCAATAAATCAAGGCAAATACCCCAAATTCAGGAAAAAGTCATAGCCACAGTGGATTGGTGCAGCATGCAGCCTTGGAACAAAAATCGCCTTTGAAAAGGGAGGAGAAAGGACCTTGACAGCATCGTAGGGGGCAGGCCCAGGATCTGATCAGTCCTGGCAAATTGGTCAGTCTGAGGTTCATTTGGGGAACGGCACGGCTCTGCACCCCTCTCGGGGAAGGCTTCTGTTAAAAGTCACAGTGAGACCTAAGCAGTGGCCGTGACACTTACTGGGAGCCAACAGTTTGTCCCAGTGGTCCTTGTGTTGGGAAACCAGTAACTCTACCCAGTGAGATATTCTGTATATTATTTTGGCAGGGTTGGTCCATCAGAAGACTCCTATATATACTAACTTTCAAGATATGTTAAAAGGCTATTTTTGCATTGGGGATTCAGCAGAGGTAGCTGTATACAGGCCAGTCTTCATGAAACGTACAGTGTGTATTGATCTGAGACAAGAAGAGCCGCTGTAGGGAGCAGCAGGTTCCCGAATGTCAGAGCAGAAAGCAAAGCCAAGGACAGAAACTATCAATTGAAATATTGTCTAGCTGCTTTCATCAAAGAAAATATTGCAGATCAAATTATCTGATACTTGTGAATTGTTTGTTGCACATAGGCTGTACTGATTGCACTAATTAACCTGCAATAGTGATATCCAGCTCTGGATCTGAATTTTAATTTTAGAATAATTTGCAACTACTTATTGTTGTTGCCATGGCCTTTCTAGTTAAAAATGACTAGCTAATGCAATTACTTTTAGAACTATTGACCAAGATTTGTGGCCTGAGGAGGGATGAGCTATTTTATTTTAGCTGTAGCTCTATCCAAACATAAAAGATAATCATGAGAATTATAGTTGCTTAGAAGTTTAACATTCATTTCTGCTTGTACAGAATAACACAGAAGTTTCCTTCCTTAATTACGCCCCACTAATTTATGTTGTCGCAGTGTCAGGTCCCCACCTAGCGGCATGTGGCCTGGCTTGCCCTGTCAGGTCTTACCCGTACTTGATGGCCACATCTCACAGGTTTAGTGCTGGTGCCACAGCTACACGCAGAGCTGATGTCAAATGCAGGCACAGTCATCTCTTCTTCATATAGTGAAGTTGGGCTTCTTGACTCTTACTGCACTGGAAAGGTTTTCCAAAATGGTGAGCAAAGAAAATTAAAGGTATAGAGAGAAGAAAGATGCTCTGATGCTTGGAAAAGGACTCAAGAATGTTTTCAAAAGTATGTTCGGCTGGTGTTATGTCTTACTAATGACTTTCTTGGTAATGAAGCTGTTTGATTCAAGCAGGCAGTGGTGGAAAATCCCACCAGGAGAGCACTGCAGGAGTGCTCCTCATACCTGGGAGAGGAGCAATGAGGAAAGGGGCTCATGTAACCACCTACCATTAAGACATTGTTACGAAGCTGTTGCTTACTACCTCATAGCTGTTAGTTACTGCCTTCCTACAAAGGCTGTTGCCTGTTAGAGGCAAAATTACTGAATTCAGAAGATGATGATGGACTCAAGTCTGAACCAAACACCAAGTGTAGATTTAGCCCTAGATATGTTATAGAATCATAAAATCATTTAAGTTGGAAAAGACCTTTAAGATCATTGAGTCCAACCATTAACCTAGCACTGCCAAGTCCACCACTAAACCATGTCCCTAAGCACCACATCTACACGTCTTTTCAATACCTCCAGGGATGGTGACTCCACCACTTCCCTGGGCAGCCTGTTCCAGTGCTTGACAACCCTTTTGGTGAAGATATTTTTCCTAATATCCAATCTAAACCTCCCCTGGTGCAACTTGAGGCCATTTCCTCTCATCCTATCGCTTGTTACTTGGGAGAAGAGACTGACACCCACCTCACTACAACCTCCTTTCAGGTAGTTGTAGAGAGCGATAAGGTCTCCCCTCAGCCTCCTTTTCTCCAGGCTAAACATCCCCAGTTCCCTCAGCTGCTCCTCATAGGACTTGTGTTCCAGACCCTTCACCAGCCTCGTTGCCCGTCTCTGGACACGCTCCAGCACTTCAATGTCTTTCTTGTCGTGAGGGGCCCAAAACTGAACACAGTACTCGAGGTGCGGCCTCACCAGGGCCGAGTACGGGGGGACGATCCCTTCCCTGGTCCTGCTGGCCACGCTATTTCTGATACAAGCCAGGATGCCGTTGGCCTTCTTGGCCACCTGGGCACACTGCCAGCTCCTATTCAGCCGGCTGTCGACCAACACCCCCAGGTCCTTTTCCACCGGGCAGCTTTCCAGCCACTCCCCTCCAAGGCTGTAGTGTTGCCTGGGGTTGTTGTGATCCAAGTGCAGGACCCGGCACTTGGCCTTGTTGAACCTTATACAGTTGGCCTCAGCCCATCAATCCAGCCCGTCCAGATCCCTCTGTAGCACCTTCCTACCCTCAAGCAGATCAACACTCCCGCCCAACTTGGTGTCATCTGCAAACTTACTGTGGGTGCACTCGACCCCCTTGTCCAGATCATTCATAAAGAGATTGAACAGAACTGGTCCCCAACAACAGGTCCATCGGAATGCCCTTCCTAGTTGGCTCACTCATCAGCTGTGTCAGGAAGTTCTCTTCCACACACTCCAGGAACCTCCTAGACTGGTTCCTCTCTGCCATATTGTATTTCCAGCAGACATCTGGCAAGTTGAAGTCCCCCATGAGAACAAGGGCTAGTGCTTGTGAGACTTCTCCCAGCTGCTTATAGAATATTTCATCTGCCTCTTCATCCTGGTTGGGTGGTCTATAACAGACTCCCACCATGATATCTGCCTTGTTGGCCTTCCCCTGATTCTTACCCATAAACACTCAACCCTATCATCACCATCATTAAGCTCTAGACAATCAAAACACTCCCTAACATACAGGGCTACCCCATCGCCTCTCCTGCCTTGCCTATCCCTTCTGAAGAGTTCATAGCCATCCATTGCAGCACTCCAGTTTTGCGAGTCATCCCACCATGAATTATGAATTGTTTCCATGCATTTTTAAAAAGCATTCTGATCTTCAGTTAAGCCTGGTAAATATTTGATTGTGGAATAAATTAGAATAAAGAAGTTACAGTGTCCTTGATAATCCTGGCTGCGTGGACAGGAGCTGTTCTTCACTCTGCTTTGATTACAATGCTGATGTGGTTCCCTGGAACTAATGGATCTATGTGTGTTTTTCACAAACTGGCTTTTAATTCCAGGTATGTTGCAGTGACATTCAAGCAAAGATTTATTGGAAAATAAACATGAAGCATCCACTGCTTGCGTGAGTTTTGATAGAAAATGTTGTGTAAAGATAATAAATAGTGTTTGTTGCAAGTGAAGGAGAGAGATGGCAACGGCCATCCCTGTTCTTTCACAAATTTCCATCTACTGCATCTATCTTTCTTTGACTATTGACATTGAAGTGAGATTTCCCACTATCATCAACTTCAAGATCAAATTCATCCTTTAAAGCTAATAGACCCAACCTTGTCTTTTAAGGTTCCTATTAACAATTGCAGCTGCTTCAATTCTGTTTGAATCCAGATCTCATTTTATTCATGCATGCACAGAATGAGGCCAAATCCTTGGGGACAAGAGTCCCAGGGAATAAGTGATCCAATGAGCCAGCTGTACATACATCACCTCTAATCTGACAGAGTAAGGTAGGAAAAATAAAAAATGAATGTTTGTATTAAAATATTGAAGTTTAGGGATCTTTTTTATTTCAAGGATGCTAGGTGCAATTTATTGAGTGCATGTTTGGTTTTGATAATACTTCATATAAGATATGGTCAATGGTATCCAATGAGTCATTTTTCAGGATCCAGAAATGAATCATTTAAGGGTATTTGTACATCACTACGTGCAGATACTCATATCTCCATCCAGCCTGCATTTTACATACTGTCAGGTCACATAGAGGATACATAACGTTCAAGTAGCATTCATTGGTTTTGCCAGGCTGCTTTCCAACCTGCCTCGCTAAAACTTCAACAGGGCCACCACAGGCCTACTCCGATACAAGTAAAGTGGTGTTAACCGTTAAAATGAAAGCATTGTCTGTAAATCCACAGTCTGGTAGTGTCCAGAAACTTCACCTTAGAGAAAGCTCTGAAGAACCACCCTTTTAAAAAGTCTTTTTCTCTTTATTCTTGCGAATGTGATTTCTAAGCAATTCTTAATCTTCTTAAGTAATAAATTAAATTAAAATTCATATTGGCTACACAAAACATTGTTATCAGGTTTACAAGTAAATTACCCTGGCCATATTATTAGGATGATTGAAATTTGCCCTTCATTTTCAGCTAGAAACAACTCCAGCAAACAACAAAGCCTACAACTCAACAAAACTACTATATCTTTAATTTTCTTTTTAACTAAATCCTGCTTAGTTCAGAGCTTTTGCAGGAAAAGGCAGAATAACACAAGCAGGATATACTATGTGCCCCTCCTTAGGAAAGAGCAGATTAGATCATGAAGGATTTATTACATGCTGCTCAATGGAAGAGACAGACAGCTTTTTTTTTTTTAAATGAACTAATTATCCTCATAAGGACCTTAAATTCCCTAGGCAGTGGAAAGAAGCATGTACTTAAATTACTTGGATAATTTTCCTCTCTGCTGTTCTCTGGAGCCATGTACTTCTCTGTACTGATATAGTCCACTCAAAGTCTATGGACCACAAGTGGGCCATACAACACAGGAATATTTCCAAAATTATCAAAATGGTCATTGGAAAATGAGTGAAATAAGTGATTAAAAGAGGAAATTCAAAGTATTGAGAAATACTGGTAAAAGGCATTCTGTTCTTGTAGAAAGACTTGACCATGAGAGTCCAGCGGAGGCTATGAAGATGATGAGGGGACTGGAGCGTCTCTCCTCTGGGGAAAGGCTGAGGGAGCTGGGGCTGTTCAGCCTGAGGAAGAGAAGACTGAGAGGTGACGTCATCAACGCTTATAAATATCTCAAGGGTGGGTGCCAAGAGGATGGGGCCAGACTCTTCTCAGTGGTGCCCAGTGACAGGACAAGGGGGAACGGGCACAAACTGGAACACGGGAAGTTCTCTGAACATGAGGAAAAACTTCTTTACTATGACACCTCCACCTTCTTCCATCTTAGAGTTAGTGTCACTGACAATAAAAAACACTTGGACAAATCTATGGTCGTGCAAGTTTGAGTCTTCAGGCAAATGCCTGAAGATTGTAGAAATCTTTTTGCACCTTAGCAGCCTTTATTCCTGTACATAGAATCATAGGCTCGTTTAGGTTGGAAAATACCTTTAAGATCATCAAGTCCAATATGAGTTTCAATGCTGCCCAAGCATACATTATTGAATAAATAAATTATCTAGGGAGGGAGTAGAAGAGTCTAACAGAAGGATATGATGACCATCAGAGAATAGCTTTCTGATTAAGTTTATAGAGCAAAAATTCAGAATCCTTTACATTACAAGTGCATTTTGGAGTTAAATAAAGAAATTTCCTTAAAAACAAAAACCTCTTTTTAAATACTATTAAATTGGTCTCAAAGACATTCCCTAGAGATCTCAAAGTAGCCAAACTGTCCTCTAGAGGTACCTCAGGAACATAACAATGAGCAGCTGTTAGACCTCTCTCCGGGGTAAGCCAGCCCTCCTGCCTGCTGTCACATGCTTGAGCAGATAGGTAGGCAGAAATAGGGTAACTTCGTTATTTCTTATGTTTTAAACTGTGATAAATTAGTATTGTCGATATATGCTAGAGAAAAATGAAAAAGAGAAGTTTGAAAGCGGATGTTTGAGAAAGCCCAGGTTTAGCATTGATCACAGAGCTAGAGATCACACTATGTTAAACAATCTGATTATTCTTCCTGGTCCAAAAATCTGTTTCTTAAAAATCTATGTTTCTAAAATGTTCAGAACTTCATGACTCACCATTGTTTCAAGAGTAGTTAAACTAAGACCTGCTTCCATAAAATATTCTGCATTTAGATGAAACAATATATTTTGAGAGAAGTCTTGTCATGAAAACGTCTTAAGCTTCTTGGACCAAAATCAAGTCTCTGGTCCTGAAACAGAACCATTTAAGTCAGTGGGGTTTCATCAGTGCAGCTCAGAATAGAATTTGCCCATTAGCATGTTTAAAGCATTTGCTCACTGCCAGAGTGCTGCCTTAATTCACTTTTCTGAATAAAGTTCAATTTCAGCACTCAAAATCAATTTAATATTGTGGACAAATGAAATTATTTCAATAGTAATGTTAAGAAACAGAAAGGGCTAAGTAATTGCAGATGAAATATAACTAAATAAGGGTGTTATTTATTTTTGAAACTTCCGAATATGTTCTAAGTGTTTGTAATAGAGCATATGGCCCCTTCTTGGCCCTAGGGATTAGCCAGCTCTACGTTGGTTAAACACAAATGCTGGGAATCAGCTAAAAAGTACCAGTTCTAGCTGAAGAATGACATGGGACCCATCCCACAGAAGCAGAGGAAGAAGAAACAAGCTTCCTCGAGCCATCTTTATGAGCACTTAAAAGACGAAGTGGAATTTGTGAGCTTATCAAATGAAACAATTTTTTTCTGATACCAGAATTAGCTGGAGAGTTGGTTCAAGAGTTGATTTGGAAGGAAGATTAAACCTTAATTTGGTTATCTGGATTGCTCTATTCAATCTACTTAAAATGAACAGTCTGAGAAACAACCAAGTAATGTGGTTAGAGCTGGTATTTGCATGGAAAGTAAGTGAGATCAAGCTACTGTGTTCAAGCAGAAAGATAGAAAAGGCTACTCTCTAGAATGAATGTGAGAACTAATAGAGATGTGGCAAAAAAGCATGACAAGCAGCCCTAGAGAAAGGCAGAGATTACAGCAAAGTGAGCAGGTGGTGACTTTTAAAAACCACTCAAAATCAAACAACTGGAATTGATTTGCTCAGCCTCGCTGATGGTTCGTCTAATTCAGACTTCACCTGAGACTTAGATGAAAGTTGCTTTACCTGATCTGGGTTTTGCACCAGGCAAAGCAGGTAATGGCTGTGGTACCGCAAAATAGAACTGAAGGTTAATTACAATGTGAAGCAACTCCTAGAAGGACTCAGGTAATTTATGGAACGGTCTATGTTTGCCATCTAGTGGTACAAAGCCAAAATTTTTGTTCTGATGTGTGAGTAGACAAGACCGCTGAAATCTTCTGTCTCAGAAGCAGACCTGTCCCGTGCAGAAGTATGACTGCTTCCAGGCAGGTGGCAGTGGCAACTGTGGTTAAAAGTATAACTGGCCTTTGAGGAACTGGGGGCAGAAATTTTGCAGCCCCTGACCCCCAGATTTAGGACTAAATCATTAGCGAGTTAGCGAGCATTATCCACGAATCGATCTGTTGCTCCCTTTGAGTACTCTGGTCATTGCTCTAGTCTTTCGCTCTTACAGGTCCAGATTCTAAGAATATTCAGGCACCAACTTTCACTACTTTTGAGATTGCGTCTAACAGCTAGTTTTCAGCAGGGCTTTTCAAGCAAGCCTATACAGCAATCCCTGATGATGAAACATATTATGGTCTTCCAACCAGGAGACTGAACTACAAAGAAATTAGCACCTCATAAAAAAAACTGTACAGGGAATATATACCGTTCTGGCAACAGAACATATATACCTAAACATAAGCTGTAAGACCAGTTCTCTCTCTTAAAACATTTCAAGGATGTGTGAATAAAGAATTAAGTAAAAGGATTAACTTCATTTCTCAGATATGTCATATAGTAATACAAGACAAGGGGGATGCATTAATAGAAATATATTTTATCAGAAGTAATTATATACATCATTATATCTAACCATACATGTTATTTACCTGGATTTCTTGCTGTATAGTTAAGAAAATAATAATTATATATTTTTTTTATCAGTATTCAGGAACTTCAAAATAATTCTCACATCCCAACTAAACAGCAAATGTTTCAGGTTTTACTATAAAACATAGCTAAAAGTTGCAGTTTTCATAGTGGCTCTGTGATTCAGGAGCATCACTCAGTCTGGCTGCCCCTGGGATTTTCTCTCCTCAGTCATACAGATATTTTTTTAAACCTCTTTCACAAGCCCCAATGAATGAAAACAAAGCAATACAAATTATATAGAGGACAAATCCCAGATGACTAAAACAAAGATTAATGAGATCAAATTAACTTTACTTTGTAGTGTTAATCATATGAACACTAATATGATTCTGAAAAGTCTACCTATACAATAATACCACATATATAACAAAAGTGCGGAACAAAAATAAAAAAAAATTACATGCTATTAGCTATTCCCTTCTTTAAAACCAAAAATTGAATCTTCTATTTATTGAGCAGCTGTTGCTATGTTCATTCATTCATCCACTCATTCAACTGTTATTTATTTAATTAATTATTCAATCAATTGTTCACTGAGGGACCGTATATGATCTATGTTTTACAATTGACCTCAAAGAGTGAGGCAGCTGAATGCATCCGATAGAAAATAGAAAAAGGCATCGCGAGGTTCACAACAATTATCCAGGGTTCAAAGCCAAAAACTATTTCTTCGAGTCCATTGTCATATTCTGGGCGGCACCCGAACGCCGGTGGTATCCAAAGCTGCAAGGAAAGAACGCAAGGCCAGTATTAATCACCAGCGATACGAGGGACTAGCCCTTAATGACTGTGACCCCACCGAATGGCAATCTGGATTCAGAAATCTCTAAGAAAACCCTCCCTGTTGCTACTGGGGCCCACTGGTGGAAGAGGGTCTCGGCTTCCACTGCTGCTACAGGTTTTGTACTGTGACTAAAACGAGCCTAGGCTCCCAGATTCCACGTTTAAATAAACTTTGTCCCCAAAGGCATATTCATTTATTCTTCCAGAAGAAGTAAAATGTACTTGCTACAAACTATAGAACCATGCAATTTTAATATACTTATCAGGCTTGAAAGGTTGGGAAGCTTTTGGGTATTAACTTGTGAACGATGTTCAAAATGTCTTACCGAAAGATTGCATAGGAATAAAAATGCAGCGATGTTCTTCAGAATTCTCCTCTTGTTGTTAGTAACTGAGTTTCTACTGTAAAATGAGAAATCTGAGGCTGAATGCATGACCGAACTATTTTCCTGACTAGTTTCTTCTTTGGCACCACCACCACCATCATTTTCTCTCCCACAGATACTGCCCTAAACAGGCAGGGTACCTCTCCGCTGTCACGAGCCCCTCTGCCATTGTAAATCTCTTTGTACGAGGGGTAAGTGATAAAGTGCTCCCCCGAGATACAGTCACTATTCGAAGAGTTTTAATGTCGTCGTTCACCTTTTCCTGCTCACGATGTATGGATTCAATGATAAAGAGGTTCTGAATATATTTCTCAATAATAACCAGGACGGAGTAGGGCAGGTTATACCATGTGTATTTTGGATGGGCCTGGCACAGATAATGGCGAGGATCGAGCCCCAGGAGAGGAGCCAGGACCCTGCAGCTGTGCCCACCAGCAGCTCTGCATCAAGTTTTCGAGCGGGATTTTTTGAATTATCCAACGATCTCTCTTCCAGTCTGTAGATGAGAAGGGCAACAATTCCAGCTGTACACATAGAGCCAACACAAAGATGGCATGCAAGTAAAACATAGTGAGCGCTAACTCGCTTTTGATTTTCGAACGTCCAATCTGAATTAAATACACAACAACTATGGCTATGGTGCTAGTTAGCACGATGAGTCCAAAAATCATTCCAACGGTTATGCCGTGGAATTTGAATGGAGTTTTGTGTTGCTGATGGTGTTCAACTTTGCGGCCAATGTTCTTCCACAGGACGTAGAGCATTGTAGATGCTAGGATGTGGTACTCTATATTAAAGGGATATAGGTAATATATTCCTTGAGAAAATATCGAACAGAGAGTTGTTGTTGTGCAATTGCATTGAGGTGCATGATCATCTAAAACTAAAGAAAGGAGAGATTAGTTATGTGCATTATAAGGATTTCTCATTTAAAGTGAATAAATAAAACATAAATAAAATAATAAAACATAAAAGGTAAGATTTCAGTCAAATAACACAGCACGCCACCCAGTTAGCCACCTAAGAAAAGGTCTCGTCGTTGAAGTCATTAATCTAACAGAGCTTTTGTGCATGCACTGAAGTATGATCTCTGACTTCACTGCTCAGCCACTGAGCATAATCCCATCATGAGCAAACGCTGCACCAAAGTGCACCAAACTTCAGCAGCGTCTTGGTAAAAATACTTTTTTATAACATAAAATCCAGATCCCAAGGGCCTTGAGCCCTCAGCCCTTCAGCTTAGGCGCTTTTATAGAAGCCCGGGATCTGGATCAGATCAAGAACAAGCTTAACAAGGAAAGGGCTCGATTCTACTCTCATTTTTATCAGTTATTTACATGAGTGTCGTTTCTAATACCGACACCACTTTATTAAAAAGTTGTTTATGTCTAGGAAAGAGGTGAAGTAAACAACAGATACTTTCACTCAATGTCCCAGTATATTTTTAAGGTTAAAAAAAAAAAATTAAAAATCAATCTTCTCCTTTTGAGAGGAACCTATGAAAACATTATCTCTCTGCTGTCCAGTTACCTGCATTGTAAAGCCCTAAGGCATCTCAATGGACAATTGCTCATATTCGTAAAATAAATATATTTAATATGCATTTATAACCTATGTAAATCATTTCAGAAATCAGAAATTTCCACAGTGGCAGAAAAAAAGATACTTATTTTCACAATGTGTTTATTTATAAATATATAAACACACAACTGAAGAGCACATTTTTGGCACTGATCTTAGATTTGTGCCTGGAAGTTTTCTTTTGTTTTCTATAATTAGAGAAGAGAAGAGGAGAGGAGAAAGTTGGTGTTGTTTTGTCTCAAGCACACACTGTCAAGAGATGAAAAAAAATGCTTTTGCAGTGGATTGTATGTTAATGTGAACTTGTCTTGCAGATCACTACTTCACTCCCCCTTGTTTCAGATGCTGTTTCTGACTGTTCATAATTCTGTAACACTTCTGGCAGCAGCATAGTAGGAAAAAATATAAGGAAACTGCTTCTATTTAACAAGTAGAAAGATCAAGAAAAGTCACTAACTTGTGATTTGCCTGCTCTTTACTAATGCTCCATCATTACAAAATCTCTGAACTATTAATTCAGCTACCTGATTATTGATGGAAACTAGATAGTTTCCATAGATACATCTAAAGGGTAACACTTACAAATAGATGTAAAATTGTGGGCATAAATTTAGACCCAGTTATACTGAAAATACTATTTTACAGATTTTAAAATTAAATTTTCACTTACACGTGAACTTTGGCAGAATTATTAAAAATGCCTAAAATTTTTCCATTTATACAGACTATAAATAGGCAAAAAAGAAATTAGTTCAGGCTTTGACTTTGTAGACGTAAAATCAGGAGTTTTTAAGATACGGGCACTATTGAATTCACTGGGTAGGAAAACCTATCTTCCTCTTCAAAAGCTGTCTGTCTTTGCCCTTGTGCACACAATCAAAATTTATCAGCTGTACCGATAAATTTTCATGGGAAGAAAGTAACTTAGAGCTGCTGAGAACTTTTATTTCCTCTTTAAGGTTAAGCACTCCTAATTTCCCTATGCTTCAGCGGCGTTTGAAAGCGGAAGGCATCCCCAGCAGTTATAGTCAATGTTTGTTGACCATAACTCGCATCATCTTACCAGTGGAGAAAATGGTTCGTTATAAAAAAAGAACCACCCAGAGCAAAATCCTTGTCTGGTAAAGCAGCACTAATGGATAACCCTGTTCCTCTGAGCCATCCCACTGGATCCCATAGGGCCACACACCACGTATAACCACGCTCCTGGGAAGGATCTGCAGGATTATCCACACTTGTTTTGCTATGAATAACTTACAAAATAGTAAACTCTGGTTTTAACACCGCTATGTTCAATTTACTTCTATGATTTACTGATAAGGGTTTCCTCGTGACATTATTCCTCAAATAAAATGTTTTTTAAAATCTGCTTGTTTGGAACTTCTGGAATTTATTTTTCTTCTGGACCTCATCCAAAGGGGATGAGTAAACAGAAAAGCTACAGCCCAAATCACATATATGATAATGATCATACAACATTTTAGCTATGATCTGAACTGATCACGTCTCAGCCCACTACCGTTTGCCCGGGAATGACTATGCTGACATAGTCATGAATGACCCAGCTCCATCCTACAGTGACGTGGTATTTTGTTGGAGAGCGTGTTAGAGCAGGAGTTCCAAAATGTACCAACCCTTTCACTTACCTATTGTTATGTTCCCAAAACCAAGTGTGATTAGTCTTTCCTTATGTTCATTCAGTTGATGTTTTGACTCTGTTAACACTCCATTCGTCCACAGGAGTAAATTTGTGAACACGAATGGATAACCCCAAACCTACAAAATAAGTAATTACTGAAGGAATCTGCACAGAGTATACCTCCATATATGTCAAATAAAACGGATTAACTTTCTGTAGACATGCTATGTGGCACTATTTTGTTGTCAGTGCAGGGAAAATAAAATCATAACGATCTCTCTAAAATGTTCCTCAGTAGAGCACAATGAATATTAGACTTCCAAAATTTTATAGAAACACAATGGCTTAATGTATTAGACCATTAATAGCATGCTGTTTATTTGTAATGCTCTCTTATGTGATGGTTTTTATTCTTTGGGCCGGACAAGCTTCACGTTAATGACAGTGATTGAACAGTCTGAACAGGGCTAATTGTTTTGCAAGTCGTATTTCACAGCTTTCTGTGATGTTCCTTCATACCGCTGTAGCTGGTCTTGCTTCATGGAGATACCACCGCCTTCTCTAACTTCTAGTCCATGCATTTTTGTCTGCCAGAGAGAGGTGAAGCCAACAGAGGGCTTTATCCCATTCAGACCACTGGGACAGTGAGGCTAAGTCTCGTGTTTTTGAGACTCCTGGTCTCTGACAAACCGTTTCAGGCTTGGTGAAACAGAAAGAAGTGGGGTAATGGGGTCTCTTTCCTAGGCACAACCCTTTCACCTGCCATTCTGACAGGCGTTGTTCCCCTACACCCGAGGCTGATAATGTTCCATCACCAAGAAACAGTTCTTTATTACTGCACTGTTCTCACTGATAGACTTGCAGTTAGGGATTTTTAAAATTCCACTTATAAACAGAGCTGATTTCACCAGCTGACATTGCAAAGCCTTCTGTGCTCTCTCCTCATTGGCATGAGGCTTGAACACGTACCCAAGAGAGCAATACAAAAGGAGAACCTTCTCCATAAATTACATTTCTGAGTGAATTTCTTTTAGTTCCTCTAGAAACTGGTCAGCTCATTGATAATTTGAGATAGTATTTTAAAAGTTACCCTCTTTGTCTATTTACGTTCTATGTACAGATAGTGTAATCTACATTAATCCACCTTCTCACAAAACCAAAAATACATCAGAACTGGCTCTGCTGCCTCAAAGACTAGTCCTCAGTTCTGTAAGAAGTGTATGTATTCAGCTGTCAGAGGACACATCAGTTACACTGCGAGAACTAAGTTCTGGTGTCAGAAATGTGCACAACCCTTACAGATTTGGGTATACGGGATACCACTGGGGAGGCTGTGTTTCCCAGTGAATTTGCACATCTGCATCTAGTTCCAAAAGGTGCTTTCTATAAAAATCAATATAAAATACCTCTGATATATTGCACTGAGTGCAGGTTGCTGATGCAGATTTCAGTAGCTAAATAAAGAAACCATAATATAGTGCATAGTTCTAGGACACATACATGATGCTTCCTTCCTCGAAAAAAAGCAAGTGACGCTGCAGTATCACATATTGCCCATTTCCCTCCCTCATGAGAAAAATATACTTATCCTGTGGCTATTGTATATTATAAAATATAAGCACAGTTTAAATAAGAGTAAATGGAGTTACTTTCTATTTATCTTAACACAAACAAGAGGAGAATCAAACTCTGTAAGTTTTCAATATGTCCCTCATACAGTAAAACTGTAGCTGTTAAAGCACTGTGCAGACCTACACCATTAGCATTCCAGATAAGGATCAGATCCACTTTACCTTTCAAGTGTTTTGAAAGACTGGATAATATCCTTTGCATGACACCAAAGAAAGTACACCTAAATGAAAGGAATACAGAGAAATGTCATTACACTAATGAGCATGTATGACACTCAAAAAGGAAAGTGCATCTGTAGACCGAAAACCCGATGATTAAATCCTCCGATGATTTAAACTGAGGTAGCTCCATCTCCACACATGTGAAATAACTCATGATTCCTCTGATGTTCACCCAGAACCTCTCTGGCATGAAGAGCCTGTGATTTCTTACGTGCAAAGTCAGTGGCTTAACAGTGGAAAGTCTCAGCATGACTCACCAAAACGTATCTTGCGTCTGTATCTGGAGAGGCTTTTATTTCAAAGGAAATAAAGCTACCAGCTGTGGACAGCAGTGTGATTGCTGCAGGGCATGGTGATGCTAAGTTTGAATAATTTATTAAATATATGAAATTCTATGGAGGGAGAGAGATAAGTGAAAGGATGCCAGACTCGATTAATAAAATAAACAACGGACATCCAGGAACCAAGAGAAAAGCTTGTACTACCAGCCAGTTGAACTTCATGAGATTTGCACAGGCCCACTCCTCAAGTCTGTCAAGGTCCCTCTGGATGGCATCCCTTCCCTTCAGTGTGTCAACTACACCACGTGTTCAGTTTCCCATTCTGGGATAGAAGCAGTAAAATCTAACAGTGCATGTGAAAGCATTCTTCAAAACTTAAAAAACGTTAAGTTTTGAAGATCTGTTCAGACATTAGAGTCAAGAAAGTGGGGGAAATAGGAAGAGAAAAGTCAGTAAGGTAAAGAGACAGTGTAAAATCCAATTTTTGCTCACAGAGTACTCATTGCCTCAAAGGACTTCTGCCCGCAAAAGAGCGTAACGCACAGCCTGTCTTGGAAGGGCAGGTACATGTTGGTTCATTGCTTGCACAGGTGCAACATGTATATATTTATTAATTTAATGGCACATATCAGGATGCCTCATTAGAGTAAAATACAACAGAATCTGACACACATTCTGTACAAAACAAATCTTTCGGTTTTTAGATGACACATGATTAGGGATGTTCTCTGCTGTAATTTCATCCTGTGTTTCAAAGACATGAGAAGATTTCTTAGGTAAGAGGTATCTAGTAAATTACTTTTTTACTTTTTCTTTGATTCTCAGGCTAACATTCAAGATTTCATTATTTTAAGCTAAGTAGATGATAAATTCAGAACATCGGTGATGTAAAATTTAAATTAGAATTCTTGTTCCCTCTGTTCAGCATTGTTATACACTGTTTCTTCCACACTCCAGTTCATGGTAGATGGAAACCTTGTCACTCAGGGTCACTGGATGCAATGAAAAATGCTACATGCAGATCAGCAGGGAAGAAAAGGCTTGATTTCTTTGGTTTGTTTTTCAGAGGGAAAGCAAAGAAGTTGCGAGACATGGAGAGTGGATATTACAAGAATGTGAAATTAAGATTACTTCAACCAAATCAGAATTTCACCCTCAGAGAAAAAGATAGAAGAGGTCAGAGTTACTGCTTAAATTTCAATGCTTTTTCTGTTACAGAAAGCAGAAAAATGTACGTTGTTCAAATGCTCATTTACATGCAACCACAACTGCTAGGAAAATCTTTCTTTTCTTTCTGAATGACTTAATCATCTTGGAAAGTGCATTAAATGACCTGGCTCTAACTGCGTATCTTAGTTGAGTGGCTTTTTCTTTCCTTCTTTCCTACAAATCTGCTGAAAGGGGCTCGGAGGAATTCATGTGATAACAATCAGCTATGGAGAATCACCACACAATATAGACCCAAAGCCTTACAATAAACAAGCAGCTGGAATATTTTACCGGAGTCACTAACTGTTTGCTGCTGTGCAGCCACGATAAGCATAACCAAATGCTTCCAGAAGGAAAACCTGTGTTCATTTGTTATAGGAAAGATGTGAAGTGTTTTATAACCACCTAAGAAGGGTTTTTTTCCCCTTGGAAGGATCAGGCCTGCACCCCTAACCACAACGGGACATCAGGATAGACAGAGTGAATTGAATTTGTGTGGCAAGTCCTACGTACAGAAGTAAGTGAATTGCCTTTAGCCAAGCTGCTCATTTCAGCATGAAAATTCTGGAAGTTATATATGTAACTTGAACTAAAAGCAGGATGTAACTTCAACTATAGGAGGTTTTTTGATTATTTCTTTTTGAACCCATGTGAGTCACGGCTAAGCAATTTCAGGTTGCAAAGTCTGAATTTACATATAGAAAGGATATACATGCACAAGAATTTAGCCGTCAAAAGTATCCTATGATATGCTTAGAAATCAAATTAGTGTAAAATTCACTGATGATGAGAAGATAAAGATATTTTGGTAAGAAATACAGATAGAATATAAAACTGCAACCAATGACTTTTACCTGTAAGATGGTGTGCACGGCATGTGTAACAGGGAAAATGCCTTCAGTTGGTGATAAACAGTTGGAAAAATCAATATAATATCCAATTTTAAAAGAGTCCAGAATTAAAGTAATCACTGCAAATAATGTAATCCCACCTACAAATGACAAAGATATTAGAAAATCTCAATGTACCGTTACAGTGTCTAGCGACAATTGTACAATATGCTAAAATCTGTTTAGGGAAATAAAAGTAGATCAATAGCCATGTCCTTGTTTAAGGAATAACAGTAGATCAATGTTCATGAAGATAATTGACTCAATGTAGTAAGTGCCCCTAATTTGTGAAAGCCTCTGCCCAGCGTATTACGAAAGCACGTCGCCCCGCACGCCTTGCACGGTCAGGGCGGAGGAGCCAGCCCAGCCAATGGCCAGGACCCGGAGACGCTCAGCACCTCGCAGATGCCTCCCAGCTCCTTGCAAGGCAAGCCTCTCAAGTAACGGTAGCACTGAAGCAGCCATACAGTGCATGAATTAATGCTCTATACAGCCACACAGCAAACTATACAGTTCCAGGGAGCTGAACAATCACGTTACAGTCTCCTGGCCCAAGCGCTCGGCAGCGGGAAGTAACACAATCGCTCGGTATGCCTTCCCCGTGGCTCAGGAGGTTACGCTCTAACTCGGACACCCGCTGCAATGAGCTGTACGGTTTGTTCTCCTAGAAAGGAACCAAAGATTTCATTTCAGTATCTATTATTTTCACATACACACAAAAAACTCTTAATAGGTATCTCTATATTTTGTATTCTAAAGAACTTTCAAAATACATACTTCCCCTCATTTAATTTTTTTTTTCTTTCAGGTATCTAAATGTTCGTTACAAACTCATTCTGGAAAGCTATATGGTAACACAATGTATATTATTAATTATTGGGTTTGTACCTATATGACAAAGCACAACTGGCAATAAAATTACTGAACCAAAATCTAAAGTCTTCAATTGCTTGTTGGTTGGGTTTTTTTCTCTCTCTAGGCTTTCATTCAAATAAGCTTCTGCTGGATTTAATTTGGGCTTATTTGAATTAAGACTAGATACAAATCTATCCATGGATCTTCACTGGACCTTGAGATATAGATCAGCATCAGTATCTTACTCTTTCTTTGTAATTCCTCACAGAGTAAATAAGATCACTAGTGTTGACTTTGATGAATATTTATCCTTTATAAGGGACTACCACCTAACTTCCTCATAAGCACCACTGTTCCACTTGACTTGTGTTAATAAAATGTAACACTAATTTAATAATTTATTTAATTAATAATACATTTATTATTAAAGTTGCATTGATAAAAATTAAGTATAAATGATAAAAATACAATGTATTTTTGTTTATTATTTCATTGATCCTTTAAAATTAAACAAAAATAGACTTCAGAAATTTTTTTAACCACAAGAGGATGAATTCCAGTAGGATTTTATGTTTCTGGTTTTCAATCTCTCTACAATAAAAACAATGTAAAATTACTGATGGAGTGTAATTTCTACCAAGTGATAGAAACTTTTGCTTTCATATTTCAAAATCTAAAGCCTCAGCTCTGCACTTTATGCATGTGTATAATCTCATGCATTTTTTCATTTATGCTGATTATGTCAGCTAATTTGTATTATTTCTAACACATATAACAGGACTGGAGCCCACATTTAAATAAATGTGCCATTTTCATTATGTATAAAAGTAAATGGGATCACAAAATGCAAAATTCTAGGATATTCTTGAGATCAAATGATACGTTTCCGTCCTTATTTAAAGAATTAAAATTATTCTAAAATAAAATAGAATTGTTAATTCTTCTGAAATAACTTTACTTGAGGTAACTGGACCTGCTCTGAGCAAGGCATTGGACTAGATGACCTCCAGAGGTCCCTTCCTACCTAAATTATTCTATGATTGATTCCGTGATTCATGGTTTATTTAGAAAGTATGCAGGAAACGCAGCCTGTTTCACTATTTGTCTGAAAGATGTCAATCTTAGGGACTTAATGTGTATTATCATTGTTTCAATAAGAAGGAAAATGCTATCTTCTAGAGCAATACGATGATAAAAATCTTCTACAATTACTCTACAGTGAATTGTTGGGCCAATGTTGACTTTACAGAGTATTTTAGAAAGGTATTTAATTCCCCATTCGTGACACTAGTAAGGTAATTTCCCAGTGAATTCATAGTGCAGGATCAAGCCCTGAGAAACTGCTTTAGTGAAGTAGTAATGTCAGAGCAAAATGGGTGGAAAATGTATTTTATAATGTAAAAGTTCTGCATCCTTGCTTCCATTACTCATGAGAGTGGTGCAGCAGAACAGGATCACAAGGGACTTGTTAACTAGAAATGGGAAGAGGCGAGGGGAGGCAAGGCAAGGCAAGGCAAGGGGCTCAGGCTTAAATTCACTAAAATAAAAAGCAAGTGCATCTTAGATTACTGATCTGTCTCCTGCACTGTACATGCAACTTGTCTTTACAGGGATGCCCTGTATTGTAGTTCCACTCTGCCTTGCTTGCATTTCACAAGGTCAGTATTTCAGTTGTATAGTTTTACAGTTTTACATCAATGTCCAGCACACCACGGGGGGGGGCGGGGACACGACACCAAAAAAACCCCAACCAACAAAAAAACCCACCAAGTTTCTTTCACATTGGGTGTTTTGTTTATGCCTTAGTATCTCTCTTCACATTTCCTTTACCTTCATCAGAGATTAGGCAGCCTTCAATCTGTTCCCACTGAAATCAATAGTTTTGCCATTGTCCTCCAAGGATTAGAAGACTTATTATATGACTCATTTCTTTTAATGTTCAATTAGGTCATTCATTCAAATGATTTCTGGCAATCTCTCAGGTGACCACACTGTAAGCACATACAAAGTGTCCAACGTGCATATTTAAGGGGCATCAAAAGAAGATTGTGCTAATTTGCTTAGGCAAAAATCAAAGCACAACTATAATGACCATACATACAGCATGCTAATTGTTTCCATGTTAACTTTTCCTGATGGAAACTTCAGTATATATACTAATACTAAATACTAGATATACATCAGTAATTATAAATGATGAAGATAACTCTACTATTTTGTTATTTCTATTTGAAATTTAAAGAAATATTAAATTGTTGCTATTGAGCATTGTCAAAAAAATTGGGATTTTTTTCAAATGGTCATTGAAACCTGTATCTTGGGAAATCAAGAATAGGATTTTCAGTATTGCTAAGTGCTTAAGTGGCTTAATTCTTTCTATTAACCATCAAGAATAAGAAAGTCATAATGATACAGTTGTGAAAATGCCACTCTACACTAAAAATATTCTTTGGGTTTAAATAAGAGACAATTTAATGCAAGCAGGAAAAAGATACAAGTTGAAGTCTGCCAAGAGCTTTGTAAGTTGACTAGCTGTCTATGCTTTAAACAGAAGTCGTGCAGCTGGAGAACATAATAAAATAAAGGCATTTGGGAAGCCAATTGATTTTCTTTTGAGTTCTCTGGCTCACTTGGCTGAACTTCCAAATAATGGTCAGAGATCTTTTCCTAACAGGAGAGTGTACTCAGGGGAATAACATTTGGAATAAGTCAAAGAAAGGGCTTCCTAAGCTGCCCTGTGATTATCTGAGTCAGGATAACTGTACCTTATTAAAGACAAAGCTCTCCCTGAAACTTTTCCCACATTCAGACTGTAAGAGTGGTTCTTGGTCTACCATGCAAGCTGGAAGGCAGCTGTGCTCTAGGGTTCACACAGGTGACATCTAGGTGTGAAAAGGCTCAAGGAAACCTTTCCGTGAGCCCTTCTTGTAAACTGACCATCTGTCCTTCTAGTGTTGTTAACGGTGTACAAGGACTCAGTTACAGGAAGATTTTGTTAAATCATTCTTTTTCAACATTTGTCATAGCAAAATGCTCCAAGTTGCCAGCTACCACCACTTTTACTAAATTTATTCACAGTTTGAAGGGAATCATGAAATATACTCAGTTTATACTGCTTAATACAAGGACATTGCCCTCTCACAATGAGAGCAAGGAGTTATTTTTCAAAAGAAGCTGATGAAGCTCGTAAAAAATTGCAGACAGCTTTCTGCGGAAAGACTTGATGAAAATTTGTCCTCCCCTGCCTCCTCCTTTTTGGACTTTTAATCTTTCGAATAAAAGATTTCTATGACAAAACCATTGATAAAGAGGAGGGCAAGGGGGATCTTGGCAGAGGAATTGCCACCTGAGTTTTTCCTTAGCTCAAATAAGTTTTCTTTTACCAACAGAGGACAAAGGAGTTGTACAGCCTTGTTGTAACTACAAGAAACTCCTAAGAATAGGAAAGTGTAGGTCTTTCCCTGAGGGCGAATTTGTTGAATTGCAGCCTAGACATCCAAGAGAAGCCATGGAAGCCGCACCACCTGAGAAGCTAACACAAAGGGCCATCCTGTGCTGGTAAAAGAAATGGATAAGGTAACCTAGTAGTTCGTTCCAGTATCTTATTTCTAAGCTTCTGTGACTCCTTATATCCTGTAGGACAAATGAAATGCTGTGAATGCTGTGCCAAAAGAAAAAGGGCAGGGGGTCCTGCTGTACTTACCCATGTTAAGCAGTATTTATTCCATACTTAGGAGGAGAAAGCTACCCTCTGAGTAACAAAAGCATGGCTTGGTCCAAAAGAGGATCAAATTAAGCCTTGCATTAATGAATTTCAGGAGGTTGTCAGCCACATCAGCTAACAAATGAAAAATGCCTGAGAGCTGAATATTGTTTTGGAAAACAGTGAATAATCAAGGAGAACAACTGAACAGTTGGTACATGAACTCCATACATTTTGGGAAAGAGTCTACAGACCATGACTGTATGTTAGACATTAAAAATAAAGATTTTACCTGAGTAATTCATATGACACAACTGTTAATAGCTGCAAAGAAAATAAAAGACACACAAGCACTGAAATGGAGAACAAACTAAACTTCCACAACACAACCTTACTTTTAAAAAAATCAGGTTTAGGTGTTCTTGGGATTTTCATTTAGATATTTCACTAGCTGCTGTGATAATTAGCTGTTGTCTCATTGCTAGCAGGGCAGAAATATTTTATGGAAAAGCTGTCTTATAGCACTCCACTTTACATACTTACTTTCCAACCTGTTGTTTATAGTGCGGAGACTGAAAAAGAGTTAGGTAAAACTGGGCTTGCCTATTACTCTACACAGCGTGATGTGGGTTGTTTCTTTTTCTTGGGACCCAGAAACACAGCGTTCCCGTCACTATGACTCTGTGATGTGCTCCCCCTAACACCTTCTCTCAATAAACCTTTATATCCTTACTCCAGTATGCCCCTGACTCTGCAGGTAAGGGCCATCACAGCCCACCACTACCCGGCAAACCTGTGTACTTTTCCTACGAGCTAAGGCTAGCTTTAGCTTCCTTGCTTAGATGTTTTATGTACTAACCTACAAACTGATCTGGCCAGGGATTTTGTCCTCTTCTGTCTAACTCCAGATGTTTCTAAGGCATCACTGCACAAGTATACATGGGAATCTCTGATACACATTGGTATAGAGAGCACTTGAGGACCTTTCTGACTGGTACTAGCCTGAAGTAAGTTGCATTATATTGTGTGGAAAAGGTGATAGTTCCTCCAAGAGAGTTGCATGACATCAATAAAATTGCCTCTTCCATTAGCTATAATTTATTTTTCAAGTGTCGCCAAACCAGCCTGGTAAGGGAAAAAAGGCACCAGAACTTTCAGTGCTGTAAACGACAGGTTGGAAAGCGAGGATGTTTAGCAAACAGCTTTCCCATACAATCTCCTAGTATGTTCAGCTTATGCATATATTTACTTTAGAGTGCACTGCATGTGCGTTGAGTTCATGAATACCAGGATGCCTCCTGGTAGGGATGGAGAGGGTAACAAAGCGGTAGCAGAGCTGGGTGATGGCACGGATGTCCCATGCGCGGTGCCACCCTGTGTGCCACGGGCCAGTACTTACACTTCAGCCAGCGGGCTCCGGCGTGCGTGTCCTTGTCCCGGATCAGCCTCCTCTGCGTGCAGCTCCTGCAGAGGTACCACAGCATCCACAGCAGCTGGATGAGCATCAGCGTGATGAGGTAGGAGAGCAGGTGGCTCTTGCTGATGCCCACGGCATGCACAGCCCAGGCAAAG
Source organism: Phoenicopterus ruber ruber (assembly GCA_009819775.1). NCBI lineage: Eukaryota > Metazoa > Chordata > Aves > Phoenicopteriformes > Phoenicopteridae > Phoenicopterus > Phoenicopterus ruber. The sequence goes on along the minus strand of CM020218.1, from coordinate 15,101,856 downwards.
GTGAGCAGCAGCCCGGCCAGGAAGAGGTTGATGCCGTACTGGCTGCTGAGGATCTCGGCGTTTTTCTGCGGGTAGCTGCCGCCCACGGAGGGGGAACCGGCGGCTTTCTCCATCTCCCACGCCGCCGGCCAGGTGCTGCAAGCGGCGGCCCCGCTTCCCCCGGGGAGCCCCGAAGCCGTCGGCTGGCCCGTCCCCCACCGGCGGCCGGGGGCGGAGCGGGGCCGCCGGCCCTCGCCGTGCCCCCCCGCAGCCGCTGCCCGCCGGGTGGGGGCCTCCGGGGGGTCCCCGGCTGCCGGGGGGAGCCCCGGGCTGCCCGGGGAAGGCAGGCTGCCAGGCGGGTGAAGGCTGCTGAGGTTTTGCGGGGCAGGGGGGTCTTGCCTTCGCCTCAGCCAACAGCTAGGGTCGAGGTTAGGGGTAAGGGAGGGTTTATTCGGCAGCAGATCGGTCAGGAGGCGGCCGCGTCCCCTGCCGAGGGGCAGGCGAGCCCTGCGCCGCTGGTTGCGGGGAGCGGCACGGAGCTTACGTCCGTGTTGACAAGAGACGTGCACGGCGTAACATGTTCCCTAGATAGGGAGACGGGAAGGATAGCCAGCGGTGAACAACAACCCCTGACGGTTAATGGCTGGCTGGAAAGCCCAGGAACGGCCAACGCGTGGGAGATGTTCGGGGAGAGCGGGGACGGGCGGATGGAGCCTGCCCGGCCGCCCAGGGAGCGCACAGCCGGTGATGCAGCTCCTTCGCACGGGGCTGGGAATGGGATCACCTGCCACGGCTGCGTGCTCTGGGCCCCACGCTCCACCTTCTTTTTGGCAACTGGCACTGCCATTGGTAGTAAATAACCTCTCTTTTCAGGAATTTTCTAGACCTTTCAAAGGCAGCAATTTACCTTATTTTTTTAGTAAGTCCCATTCTGACAACAGAGTATTACAGTGATTGCTAGCTGGAGTAGCAGCTACTGACCTCAAAGTAGCAAAGACTTCTGCACGATTTAGTCCACTTCTTTAGTCCACTTTATTCATTTTCCCAATTTTTACACACATTTTAAGTATTGACCTTTTTTTATTTAAACTGCTTAGTTGTAACTGTGACCTATGGTCGTAAGATAGGAATGTATTCAAACCTCAAGATTTGGAACACCAGTTGGTGGCCTATAGGGGCTGAGAGGAATTTAGCCCAGCGTAAAACACTACATATTTTAAACGGTATTTTGTTTGCGTACAATACAAATTCTCTCAATTCTAGGTATTCCTAGAAAACAATTAGTACTGAAAAATAATTGATCACTTTTATACAAAGTTTATTAAGATGCCCAGAACAATAAATCTGAAAAACCATGTAGCAAATAGTAATTTTAATTCAAGAGTACAAGGCAACTTAAAACACCTAGAGCATTTATATAGTTGACAAATAAAAATACAGTGATAATCACCATCCCTGAGCAACAGTGCATTTTAAATATCGTAACAAAGTTACTCAAATGTACCTGTGTATGCAGGTGTACAATTGTTAAAATTTGTTAAAAGATGAAGACCTGAAGATAAGCAACTTGCCCTTTAAAGATGTGAAGTACAACTGGGTTTGGAAAACTTAACTACTTCATTTAAACAAATTAAGCTGTTAACTTACTCTACAAGCTACTTAACAGTAGTGCTAAATGTATTTTACTTTGGTTTGACTGATCCTTTGTATTGCATACCGACAGCAACATTTTTCTTAATGAAACAGTAGCAGCTTTAGACAATGTCTATCTTTTTCATTACTGAACATTTTGTGTATTGTGTATTCAGCAATTGTGTGAATTTGGAAGTCAGAATGAAGAACAGAGTCTCCTCTAACAGTCCAGACTTCAAGCAACAGTCACCAACAAGTTTCAATACCCAGCTTCTACATTCTCCTATCTTGTAAAAGGTGCAGGTGTGAAAGTATTTAACACAAGGATCTAATATGGTCTAGCAACTAGATGGTGCCCAGGCTTCCAGATACTTAAGTATCTCAGCCAAGGTGAACAGACAGAGGGTGTTATTTGTTTTCCCACCTGTGTACGACTCATGGCATTTATGTTAATACCAGCCTCTTTATTGCCACGGAAGAAAAATGGCAACTTCATTAACAGGCACTGCTAAGAATGAAAAGTTAATTTACAGGAAAAACATCCTGAATACTGAAAAATAGTGCATACGTCAAAAGAATTTACTTTGTGCTCTTAATTTCTTGTGTAGAATTACTATTGTTCATTATATTGCTGATTATTCACAGCTTGATCATCCATCTTTGGCTGTGGACAAACCGTATCAGCAGAAGTAGAATCTATTTATTTCACTGATGGCACTGCCAAATTAGCAATGATGTAAATGTCAACCAGCTTTCTGGGCTCTCACCCCAATCCATATCTTTTTTTCAAACACTAGCAGATCTGAAGTCAAGAGATTAGGTAATAAAATATTTCCTACATGATAACACATGTAACATTAGAAATTTAACAGATCAAGAAATGTCTCCTGTGTCATCTATGAGTAAGTTTGCAAGTACAAACACAGATTCCAGATAACAATATTTTAGCTGTCAATTCAAATGGAAAGAATACAGTATTAAAAACCCACAACACTTGAATTAAGTATCAGTTACTTTCAAACCAAACAACCTGCTTTGAGCAGGAAGTTGGACTAGGTGACCTCTGGAGTCCCCAAATAGGATTTAGGACTATATAACCGACTTATTACCCATCTGCTTAATACTGAAATACGAATAAAAGCTTTACAAAGCATTGATGAAATGCTTTGTGTTACTAAGAGAGGTAAAACCTACCTATCTTTCAATTATTCACTAATCAGTTGCTTTTTCCCAGCCACTAGCTGACCTATGGTTATGTCCATTTGATTTATAAATCAGGTAGTCTAAGAATTATGGTATCAGTTAGAGCAAACAAGCAGTATTAGAAATAATAAAAGTACTGGAATGTAACAAAAGTAACATCCACTTTGCAGAATAACAATTACTTGAGTCCTTCACATGAAGCTGAAAGAAAAGAAAAACAAATCCAACTTTAACAAAAATGCTGTAAGGTTGTATATACTGCACAAGTTGTATCTTGTACTAATTCGATATTGATTAGTTAATGATTTTGCACCACCAAGTAATAATTTGGCCCTAATTATTAGGCCAATAATTATTTGGCCTAATAACAGAATTAATAAATTCTGTATGACAGAATTTACTTGGCTGTTCACATAGAAAACCAGAACATTTTCATAAGGTTCAGCTGTTCAGGATATCTGTAATTCACTTGTACTTCTTCCTTTCTCAGTACAAATTAATGCAGAATGGTTGTTTTAGTCTGTTAATACGATCAGCTCTAACACACTGAAATGCGTCCTTTCCCCGCATCCTTCCAGTGCTCAGACAGAACATAGCTAATGACAGAACAAACAAACATGATTTGAAGAAGTCTGCATTAACCAGTGTGACTGAAGCTCCCATAATACAGTAAAGAGGTTCTGAAGTAAGTATTGTATTTTTCAGAAGTCTATAGGTGTTGTCAGAGTATGACCTACGTTAATTTAACTCCTTAAAAAAAATCAGGTTTCTCGATATCTAGAAAATAGGGGAAAAAATGCAACACTAGTTTCAGTGTGTTTATGCAAACAAAAGCTGCATTTCACTGTCCCAGCCATTAAATATTTTTTGCCTAACTCTGGCACTACAAGAGGCTACACTCAAAATCCAGCACTGTCTCATTTTCTTGCTGCACTCATAAAAACGGGGGGACTTCCTCACTGGAAAGGATTTGTGATGGCAAGCAAAAGCAAACAGGCTTCCCCACATTCCCTTGAGAAGTACAGCAAACAGGACCTGCTGAAGGAGTCACTTCACTGATGATGTAGACGCCTGTGATATGGGGGACATCCCTTACCCTATTTACTGAGCGGTCTTTGATGTCTTCCTTAAGCGTTTTCAATTTGAAAGGATTCATTTGAATAGTATATCCTAACAAAAGGTGCGAGAACCCCTTTTCAATGTGGCAGTTACTGAGAATGAATTTTTCAAGTCAACAAAATATCTGGTTTTGCCCTTGAAAGGTTGTTTTTAGGAAGAACAAAGAACTTCTGATATCTGGCAGTTTTCCAGATAGCAGGTTGATCTGGACTGCTCATCACAGAAAATGAAAACAGCATACTTAAAGACAAAGATAAGACATATAATTTGAATTTTAAAAAAATATTAATAGAGAAGACAGTTGCATATGGATATTAATAGCTTCTCCCCTTTACTATCAGGTCAAGCAACTTCACTAAGTTTTCCCAGTCTGGGTAAAAGCTGCAGGTATTTGGCCTGTACTCCCCAAAACCAGCCACCATCACTAATCGTTTCTTTTCACTGTCTAGAACACAATCTTAGAGAAAGAAAAAAGATATTCTTCTCCTTAGGATACTTGCATGTTCTCCGGTTACTCTATATGCCACAAAATGTCAGTATTCTAAAAGTGTACACCAAACATAGAGAAGGAATCCTTAAATGGTTTTACAATCCTTAAATGCCTAACAAAGCAGTTCATGCAACAAGGTAAGTATTTTATGTGCTTAAACAATTCAATTATTTACCTGAAGGACTTATCCCAGGAGTGACACAAGCATTACAACACCCATAAACTGAATGAAGAGCACCACAGGTGTCATAAACGACCAGGACAGGCCACAAGGCAATGTTTGAACTGGGATAAAAGCAGGAAGTTTTTGGTAAATTTAGTTCTCATACTACAGAAATACCAGCCACACAAAGAACATGGCACAAGAGGAAATGAGATTTAAATTACTCAACCTGGAAAAAATACTTGTTTCTTTACGACTTGAGAGAAAACAAAATGAAAAGACCCTAGCACCTACATATTAAAATTGGTAGTTTAGTTTACGTTTATTTACCAACAGCTCACCCTAGAACTTAAGTAGCTGCTGCAAGATTTTCCACTGAGCAAGTCCACTCAGTCCCATCAGGGTAAAGATCCTTTTACTTGCAGAATCTCTGTATATGACGCACCTGAAAATTAACTACCTTGATTTTCCCATGGGCATGCATGGCAACTGAGAAAAGCCTTAATTTGTACTTCCAGCCAAGCAGATTTGAGTTAACCGAAGAGGAAGTGGGAAAAGTAACTTATTTTACAACTGAATTACAAGGATTATAGATATGACTAATTCTAAACTGGTAGGGAATCTTTATCTTCTTCAGTCTTCCTTCTTTTTTTCCAGCATTGCAACAACACTGACTGACATTATTCAGATACAACATCTAACTTAAAGAGAGAACCAGCTTCATGCAGAGAGCAAATAAATATCCTGGCACACACATATATAATTTTTTAATTCACATGCATATTTGCTCAATTCTGACTCCTATAATCTCATAAATAAAGTAACTTTTACTATAAGTACTATTCTCTGACAAGATAGAAACCCTTAAAGCTTATATAACAATAGTTAGAAGTATAAAGTTCAGTCTATTTCTAGTTTGGTATTTATAGATTGTTTGATAATGAAGAACTCTGTATTAGAAACTGATCAGGCATCATTTTTCTCAGCTAGAGAAGAGACCTTTGTCTTAATTATAAACCTCACAAATAGTTGTCACAGGTGAGCAACTTACACTAACAAAGCTAAGGACTTCAGTTTCCCATAAATTTTCAAGACAGAAAAGATCCAGCACATCTACAACTACACTTATATACAGTTTTGATAGCTGCAACTCTCGCTTTGTGGATGAATAGTGAAAGTGGAAGAAATTATGCTACGTAGAATTGGTATTGTCACAATACACTTATCAGAATTAGAGAAACTACACCTTTTATAAAATGAGCCCATTAACACAGTTAGACTTGCACAGGCTTAGCAGAAGTTTGTACATAGTGTTCAAACTTACCAAATTGCTTGCTGCAAGAAAGGTAGCTGTTGTGATAGGTATCAGTGCTGGATGCTGTGCATCGTAGTCCTCAATTCCACAATACCACTCAAGATACAGTATGCAGTAAAGGCAACAGATAAACATGCTGCCAATAACAACTGCCAGAGACAAACCACCAACTGTGGGGGGGAAAGCATGTTAAAGCATGTTAAGCACATTCGCATCGCAGTTTGCACAATTCATCTTCATTCTAGTCTAGAAACAGAACAGACAATACCTGTTAATAGACGATTGGCCTAGAGTTCCTGTAGTTTTTTTCTTAAATTGCTTTTTACAAGACACTTTTTGCCCTTCTAAAGCTGTCTAATGTACATAACTAATTGAGTTTATTTGCAATGCAACATTCCTGTCAACTTATTTTTCCCTCAAATATTTCGGAAAGGCAATGTAACAGACCTCGTCAGTGATCTACTATACTAGCACACCAAATTACTTTGTCAGTAATGAAATAAAATAGGCTCCACTGCAACTGTGCTTCTCACTATAAATTAGACTACTGATTTTTGTGCACAGAATGTTGCAGAAAGCTTTAGTACGTTCAAGTTTATGAGTTCTCAAATTTAAACAGACAAGATGAAGGACGAAGACTTTTCTTTATAGCAGCTGAAGAAAAACATAGAGAAACACAGGATTTCAAACTCAGAATCAAGAAAACACAGGGTATGTGATTATTCAGGAAGACGCACTTTTGAGCCTCTTTGAGGACATACTTCAAGAGTAAGATGGGAACGACAACTTGGGAGGAAGGTGTGCTTTCATAAAATCTTATGCTTATCTGAATGTATATTTAGGAAATAAACATTTTAAAAAGTTAATTCTATTACCATAGTTTGATGACTAATTACAAAAAGTAATCAACTACTCAGGTAACATCTGCTCTGGTATGGTACAGCAAATATCGTACGCTATTTTGGTACCTCAGTACTACCAATTAAGAAATCTGCATTAAGAGAGCAGTTGCTATAGTCTACCTAAACGAGCAATGCAGGAAGACATGGTCCTGCAGGGAGCAGATGGGGCTACCCAAAACCTTGATCACATGCTGGAGTCACTAATTTGTATCCACAGCCAACTGGATGTAGGGTGTATCTAGACCAGCCTGGAACAGCAGCTCCAGAGAACCTCACAGCACGCAGCGAAGCCCTGTTCAGCTTCCACGTACCGATACAAAAATGACAATGAGAGTTTTAAAAGCACTTCCAGGTGAAGCTATCTAAAAAATATTTAACATCCATCACCCCATTGAAAATAATTTAATAGAAAAGAAATAGAACAGAAATATAAATTATTTCATAGAAATTATTTCACTAATCTTTCACTGGTCTACTCAAAGAACTCGAGAACTTCTAGGATGGAGACTCCATGACCTCCCTGGGCAACCTGTGGCAGTGCTCGGTCACCCTCACAGTAAAAAGTGTTCCCTGATGTTCAGAGGGAACCTCCCATGTTTCCGTTTGTGTCCATTGCCTCTGGTCCTGTCACTGGGCACCACTGAAAAGAGCCTGCCTCTGTCTTCTTGCACCCTCCCTTCAGGTATTTATAGACATTGATAAGATCCCCCTGAGCCTCCTCTTCTCCAGGCTGAACAGTCCCAGCTCTCTCTATCCCTGTTGTAGATCTTGTTTATCCAAGACTTAAAACACAGTGTTCTGATGTAACAAACTGACTATGATTGTAAGATGAAAACACAACTTTCTTTGTAAGAAAAGGTACCTTACCTATCTGCTTGAATAATTTCTTAACAGTTTTAAAAAAATCAAAGTAGTATGTCACAGCAATCGATGCCAAAATCCAGAATGCAGAATGAATATTCAGTCTGGTAAGCGGCTTTCCTCTTCTTCTCTACAGCTGTAGACTCTTCTGTAAATAAGAACATAATTATAGCACTAAAGCCAGTCATTAAATGGAGTATGATTATAGTTACGTAAAACATGATGCTTATCCTTTTAATTCATTTATCTTTGGAGATTATTATACTCTGTTATAATACATTTTGTATTACAGAGGAAGTATTCTAAAAAGCTCTGCACATTTCCTGAAATAAAACAGACTAAGCAAGGTACCCTTTGATAAAACGACAAAGCAGTAACAATCAGCACATACTGTGTTTGTGTACTTTTTAGGAAATTAACAGCTGACTAGATTATGAAAGAGTTATTTAACTAATTAAAAACCTTCTGCTGTTATTAAGGCATTTTTATTAATGTAGCATAAAGTCAGGTTGCTATTTCTGATTACTAATTTATTTGTGTCCTTTTTTGTTAATTTTAGTATTTGCAAACCAATTTCAGGCATAAATAATTTTCTTGTATGCAACTGCTGTTACTTCACAACAGATTTTCACTTCAGCTTCGGGAGCTAGCTTGATTCACGCCGCATACCTCAGCAGGTAAACTAAAACTATCATTATGCAGAAAAGTATCTTTTCTTTTTTCCCTCATCACCATATATTGTTTTACAGAAAGCAAGACAACAGAGTGAGCAGATTTGAAAGCATGTTTTTGTGCATGAGAGTAACCAACTAACACACTCAATACTTATATACACTGTCAAAAAAGGTGTCAAAAAAAGGTGCCTTTGATGTTTCATACTTTGAACTTTATCACTAGAAGTTATTGGCCTGTGTGCCTCCAGCAGTGTAATGTATGCTGACCTCCTCCGCATGCATTATCACCAGCTGAGTGTACTAACAGCTCTGCTGGAGTTTACAGTCATTTTTCTTTCTTATTTCCTAGATTCCTCCTCATCTACTAGAAACCTGCGTCTGAAGCATTTAAGCACTTCATCCCCATCAAGAAATCCGCGGTCGCAAGTCTTTCACACAACGCACGTCTCCCTTTTCACATCCACGTCGCTGTTAGGACCAGACACCTGAGGGAGCACGTTGCTGGCTGCAAGCAAGCAGTACCCCACCGGCAGGGAAACGCGCCCGCCTACCCGAGGAGCCCCCTCACTCCTGCCGTGAGCAGGGTCCGTCCCCTGCCCCTGCCCCCGCCCCCGCCGCGGGGGCAGCGCTGCGGCAGGCGCTGCCTGTCACCGCTCCCCACCCGGGCATTTCTGTCACACCGACCGCCGAGCAGAGCCCGCTTCCGCGCCCCTCCCGGCGGCGGCGGCGGCTCCGCGCCCCATGGCCCGCGTCCCCGGCACCACCCACCGGCCGTCCCGCCGCCCCCGAAAGGCGGCTGCGGCACCAGCGGTCGCGGGGCTCTGCCTCTCGCCGCAAAGGGCGCCTGAGCCTCGGGAGCGGGTCGCCGCCGCTGTCGCCGGCCTCCATCTGGGCCGCTCCGGCAGTGACGCCAGGGCGGGGCGGGAAACGCGGCGGCCGTTGCGGCCGTTGGCGTGAGGGGCGGCGGCCCCGCGTGTAGAGCAGAGGGCGCTGGCAGGCGGAAGGGCCGCGGGCGCGGCCTCTGTCGGCGGTCCCGGGCCGCTGTAGCGGGTCGTAGCCTTGCCATGCCCGGGGTCGGTCGGGAAAGCAAGTCTGAGCGGCTGGTCCCCGCGGCGGTGCCCGGGGGCCGCGGCGGGAGCGGGGCGGAGGGCGCCGGGGCGCCTCCGTAGCAGCGCTGTAGCAAGTGGTGACCCTGGTAATGACTCAGTAATACATTATAAATCAACAGTATCATAAATCGTACTAATCCCCATTGAAACTAGTAAACGGTGTGATGTAAATCCCAGTGCCGGAGTGAGGGCTCTTTTGTCAAAACAATGCAGAAAAATAGGGAAAAACTGGGGGCGCATAAAGATTTTGCTCATCACATTTTGCAAACCAGGTGCTTTCAAGGACACATATTACGAAAATTTCAATTTTCGTGACACAGAGCAGTCTTTTAGATAGAACAGAAGTCAAATACAAAGCTCTGAGAGGTTTCAAGAACCGCAGGAATACTGTAATACTGTGAGAGCAACCCACAACTGAAAATAATAACCATATTTACTAGACAAACTAGATAAAAGTTCAACTAATAAGATGGTAAAATAGATTGCCTTTGTTTCAGCTCTAGCTGCATTCTTCTGCATAACTAGATACAAAGTCACACTAGCATGTTTCTGCAAACAAAACCTTGAAACTTAACAGATTAGCGTTGCTTTATTGTTTATTCACATGGACGAACTCTAATATATTGTCAGATCAGGTCTGGTCTAATTTTTCTTATTTTATAAGAATGCTGTGAGTATGTGTATTGTATCTTTTGGGATGTGTTCATTGAGTAAATAACATAGCTTTTTGAAATGAAATTTGTTTCTAATATTAATGATTTATGAGGCTAATTAGATTATATATGTGGTACATACAAATCCTGTGCTTTCTTAGGCAAAATCATGTGTAGCATTAAGTTCCTACGAAGGTAAAAGTCCCACTGACTACAGAATGGAAGTGCCTGTCCAATACAGCACCTGTTATGGCTAGCTTTTCTTTACAGTGTAATTAAATGTAGAAATATTCAATAAAAGCTCAGATTAATTTAAGGTAGATATTGAAGAAAAAAATGAATTTCAGTATGTGGGTTTTACTTACAAAAATCAAATTTATAGTCCGTCTAGCTGTATATAAAGTTCAGAAACCAAATGTTTAGTTACCTGATTGTACTTTTACTTTTAGAAGGCAAACTGAGTATTTTGCATGAAAACAGCAAGTATGAGAAATATGTCAAATTTTCACTTAACATGTGCATTCTTTACATTTTGTGTGGCATTTATCAAACTAAAAATTTTGCAGATGCTTCCTCTGTAGTTTCACGTTGAGAAAACAGGAAAAGCAAAAAGAATGGAATGTAGGCTGTGGATAAATAATTACGTATTTTATCAGTAAACCTTTAAATATGTCAGGCCATCTTAAGGGTAGAAACTTAACTGCTAGAAACTAATTAGGGTACAAGCTAGACTTGCTCTGACCTACACTGTTTTTAAGCAGTTCTAAACCTGTTGAATAACTAATGACCTTATCAAATGCCCTTTGAAATGGGTGTGAAAAAAAAATGGAATAAGTATTAACAAAATAATAGATCTTCTGCATATATAACCTAATTCATGCAGTGTTATAGCGGGTTTAACTCAGTAGCCTTACATCAGTTTAACTGGTGTAATAATGAACCCTAAAAGTACATAAGACTAAGTTTTTTCAAGGCATTTAATGATCACAACTTTTGCTTACATTTGGTTTGGATTTTAGGTGCTGAAATAATGGCAAATTTGATTTAATCTGTGCATTCTACAATTAGAAGAAAAATAGCACTGGCTCTTCATTGGTCATGTAACCTGGTCATGTAGACACACCGTGTTGTATAATCTACCTGGAGATGTTATCTTTTCAGCAAAGGGGCTGCTAACAGTAATTTATCAGGAAAAAAATGACTACATTTTCCCTACATTTTCCTAAATATCCTGTTATCTGTTTTATAGATGAGTGAGGTTCTAGGGACAAGGGAAGCAAGGGTTCTGGTTATTCTTTATTACTTGCATTGAGTTTTGAGTAAATTCAGCCTAAAAGATACCAGAATGGAACAATATCTTTTTTTTTTTTTTTTTCCCCTGCAGAAAGCTGGGCCTTCATTTACATCTGAATTTCATGTGAGCCATGCCATAGTGAGTAGAAATTGTTTTTCCCAGCCTTAGAACATGTCTCACATAAAGGCCAACCGCATCATAGTCCTTAGTGACTACAGTGATTATTTTTTATTTAGTTTGGTTGAATATTTTGAAGTTAACAGCTCGTGGGAGCCTCTGAGCTCTGCTTTCTTAGCAATGAAATAGAGGTTTCTTTGTTTTATTTTCTTTGAGTGAAATGATTACCTCAGCCTTCACTTTCATGCTAGTGATTCAAATGAGAAACAAAGGAAATCTTCATGTACTTCCTTTGCAAAGGCTATTCATCGGAAATATCTTTGATTTAAATGTAGCAATTAAATAAAGATGTATGCTTGAAAAGGTTAAGATCTGTTAGTGTTGTTAAACTGAAGATTCCTGTTTACCTACAGAGTAGGTATTGTGCAAAGAGCTGAAATGAGAGCTTTCCCTTCCCTGACTCACTATTGACCTTAACCTAGACCGCACATGTTCAGTGTTTGTAGAGCTGAGATGTTTTCTGTGATCTTTTCACAGAGCTTCTCTGATTCAGAAATTATTAATCTGTTAAAGAGTAGGTAACAATCAGGAGCTGAACTGAGACTGTTACAAAATGAACAACATAATTAACAAAGCATCTAAACAACGGGCCTGTTATGGATAATTAATTCTTGCAAGTAAAAGTTTAAGAATCCCTGCAGAAATGTTAGGAGGTATTTTAGAATGTGGTGCTTGATCTGATAAATTTACTTAAGTCTGTGAAAGGAATTTCTGAATTTGAAGATTCTGTGAAGGAAATGTACAAAGGGTAGAGTCTGCAGCATTTGTTTTGTTAAATGTATTCCTGGTCTCTTGCATAATGTGAATTCTTTCCACATTTTCAGAAACTGACTTCAACACCTTTGTGTTCTTTTAAATAGAAAAGAATGCTTTGTAAGTTGTTTGAATGTTTTTAAATATTCCGATTTTGCAGTTATAAATGAAAGCTGAATTCTGCAATCTAGCTGGATATTTTAAAATTCATTTTCTTGTTGCTCACTGAGTATTTGCCATTTACAGATTAGTTGTTTTTATGTTGATTTTCAGGTAGCTCTTAACAGCACACACAAGAGGTAGCTTTTTATGTTCCTTGACTGGGAATTAGGCTTCTCAGTTAAATTCTCACTTTTAGAAAGTTGAATTACTTTTCTAGTATGCTAGCAAATATTCATAACTTTTTACCCATTACAGAAGTCAATAGCTAAATTAGCCCAAGTGTTGTCTGTTCACAAAAGACCTGATTGGAATTTTCTTAATTTCTTATCTAAGTAGGGCTGGCTCCTTTCTCCCTATGTTCAGTTTTAGCTGAAGGAGGTTGGCTACAGCGTATGCATGTTCCTCATTTTGAGGAATGATTGTACAATATACACTGTGCTTTCTGTTCATGAATTAAGAAATAATGAAGTGAGTAGTAATCTGCTGCTTGTCGATCCACCAAAGGATCGAATGGGTAGAGAGTCTCAATCCTTTCTGAACATTGTTCTTGGAGTAAAGCATTGCATATCCTCTCTCACACCGAGTGAAAAAGTAAATGCATTGTCTCAGTCATCCAGGTAAGAAGAAAGACTTGAAATACTACTACAGTTCTCTTGCTTTCATCTAGCATTCCTTTAATTATTTTAAATTCAGTACAATGGAAAAAATCGCCAAAGGACTTGAAAGGACTTGGTATGAATAACTTAATGCAGATCTGAAAAACAACTGAAGGTTAAAACTCAGTCAAATCTGAATGTTGTACATATACAAACTATTGAACTCAAGTTGAATTCTCATGCGAGTATTAAATTACAGTGCAGCCCTGAATTGACCCTTTAGGAAGGAAACAATACATATAATAGTGTGTTTGATACCAAGAATGCACTCTATATAAGCATGCAAGCATTTGAACTTCATGAAGGAAAGGAAAGCAGAAAAGATAAAGGCAGTTAAAAGGCTGAAGAGGGCATCTAAGAGAACAGAAAAAGAATGCAGCACATAATGTCATCTGATTTATCTAGGTATGTTATTCTTCACCTTGAAAGTTGTCTGCAAATTACAAAAAAGTAGCTGGTCCAGAACATGGCTTTAATCTGAAGTATCTATTTGATGGAAGACCATTTCAACACCCTCAATTGTCCTGATTAAAAATGTTAGGTAGCTTCACTGTTTGACTCTTGCCTTTTGCTATAACCAGCATTGAGAATATAAAATGAGAAGCCTGTTCGTTCCAGTGTGGATCTTCAAATGTATAAACAAACCCCATGAAATAAATCTGGATAAACCATTCTCCTAGAAGTTGCTAAGTAAATCTTCCTACTCTCTCTCCTAAATAATTTCTTGAGTTTAGTTTCACTTAACTATGCGTACTTTCTTAGGGAGTACAATGGCTTTCAAAATGTTTTCCTAAGACCACAGTTTAATGATACAAAGCACTTGGCAACAGTACTCCAGCTATAATTGTTCTTGACCACTCTATCCCCAGTAGTGGTATACAATACCTCTCAGTTTGAGGATTTGATCTGGTTTTAAAAGCCTGCAAAAATGCAGGGGGTGGTGGAGAGGCAAAAACAAATGGCCAGATGTGGGAAGGTGGGAAAGGGAACACCTGCAAATTACCGAAACTGATTTCCTCACTGGGGAAGAAGTCAGTGCAACCATGCACCTGTAAAAATATGACAAGAATTTCATTCTTGGAGCATTTAGGAATATCGTAAAGGTGTTTTGTGGTGTTTTGCTCTACAGGAGTATTGCTCTCTTTAGGCATGACACTTTATTTCTGTATTGATAGAGGTTAGCATTTTTTTTAGGCTGTGGTAGCATATTAACTATTGTTTTGGAGATGGTCTAGTGTTCCCACTGCCTGTGATTTGTCTGCTGTAATGAAGCAGGGACAAAGCTTCTTGGGCATGTGGACCTCACTGTTACAAGATTGGAAAGTACAGATAATTTTCGTAATGTGTTCAGCATAGGAACATCTCACTAATGTATATAGTGTGGAATTCAGCTCATGCTGTTTGCCTGGATAATTTTTCTGTGGAGTCCTGAAAAGAATAAACATGAAATACAGCTCTTACACACTTCATTCAGGTTTATAAGCAGGTTTTCTTTATCGTCATCTTTCACCATCCATTACCACATATGTATCCTGTAGGGACAATTTTTCATATATTTTGATCTGGTATTGTAATTGGGCAACAGAGTTAGAGGGAACACTGACAGAGTGCTATACTGTCGGAAGGAGAAAGGAAGAGAGAAAGTTGTTTGCTAGTATGAAAACTAAATGCAGCAATACCTCAATTTGAGATTTTAGCTGGAGGATGGTTGTACAATTCCTGTTACTGGTTTGGCTAATCTGCTTAACATGAACAGGTCTTTAAGAACATAGACTGAGTTCATATATTTTCTTCTCATAGAAAACTTACCCAATGCTAACCTCTGAAACCACTTAAGTTGTGAAAATTCACCAAAAAAGCTGAACTTTCAGAGGTAGGTGAGACAGAATTGTAGCAGCAAGAAGGGAAGAGGAAACATATGTCATGGTGTCAGACAAGGAAATTGTAGGAACAGTCAGTCCGTAAAATGTCTTATAGTAAATGGTAGAATGGATAGATGGAAAAACAAAATCAATAAAGCGCTCTAAGCATAAGAGATGTCTGTACAATTCAGTAAAAGCTTTTATACTGGCAATTGATTTAGAAGTGCAAGGCAGAAATTCAGGCGCAAAGTATTGGCTTCAGTGGGTGAAGCACTTGCTTTAATGGTAAGAAAGAAAAGTCTAGGAGGAAATTCTGGTCCTGTATCACCCATGAAAAACATTAGCTTTTGTCATGCATGGATACCGTACAGTGTCAATAGCTATGTAGTCCTCCTTTAATTCCTTCTCATCATCAACAATCAAAGGCCATCAGAAGGGCAGAAAATGAAATTTATAAAAGTGTACTTCATGCTTTGTATTTATACATTAATGGCTGGATTGCAAGAGTTCATTACAGGGCTACTGCAAAGAACAGAATGAAGGAGTAAAAATCATGTTTTGAGCCATCTGCAATGCAGGCAGAATTCTGGTGTTATTTTTCATTCAGTTTGTCACTTAAATGAGATGTAGTGACCTGAATACTTTCAGATGGGTTTCATGCTGCCTGAGTGGAAGATCTCAGTATGTTTAAAAGCACCTTGTTTCTAATAAAACAAACATATGTGAGAGTTGAGCTTGACTCTGTAGTTAGGCCTCAGTTAGGATTTTTATACTAATTCAGTAGTAATGCATTCCACCTAAAACTTTGAGAATAGTAGTTTAATGGGTAGGTATACAGAGACACAACTTCTGTTCTTCTGTTACTTGCAAGTCATTTCAGGAACTACAAAACTACTTCTGTAGGAAGTCAGTTACTTTACTTCTGCTGTAACTCAGATATGGAGTTGAGTAGCAAGGGCAGTTTCTGTACAAAAGATCTAATGAGAAGGGCAAAACAGTCTCTGTTTGAAGACTGGACAATTCTAAGTCTTCTAGAATAAATTCAGAAAGGAAGAATAAATAAAAAATAAGATGAAGATATGTTTGAGAAAGGACTAAGCTCTGTGATCTGCAGTCTTGCAGAAAAAAAGTCCAAGCAAAAAGCTTGAAGTTTTTTCAGCCCTTAGTCTGTGAGAGCATAAAAGCATGAGGATGCAGGTGCAAAAGGAATTATATCTCAACAAGTGCAAAGAAAAGCAGTAGGTTACAGGTGCGAAAGGAACTGTATCTTAACAAATGCGAAGAAAAGTTACTACTAAAACTTCCTCTAGTCCTAGTGAAATTTAGAATTCAATATAAAATAACACTTCCTCTAAAAGTACTAATGGGAAACATGATATGCTTGCTGCTTTTCTTGGCTGACAGAGCAAAAAGAAACTTAGAGGACTTATTCTTGTTTTTTTCTTAAAAGCTAAATTGGGAGAAGAAAGGGATAGATGTTGAATATATTGACTGAGATATCTTGTAACCTGTGAATACAGCTCAATGCATAGAACAATATGCCTTTTTTTGCTTATCTCGCGCAAAAAGTTTAATATTTGATCTCTTATTTCCTTAATCAGGGTGAGTGTTACAGCTTTAAAAGTTTCTGAATGAAATCGTGTATTGGGTCTCTGTATCTTGTGGTCATCAACTATAAGCCACTACTCACGTTGGGGTCTGACTGCATTGTACTGATGCAATCGGATTACAGCAGCAGGTGGGAGGATTGTTTTTCACTGGGAGAAAGGAGAATGACCTACTCTAGTGCACCGGTACGGCGGAGTGCTGAGCACCACAAGCAGGGGGCTGTCCTTTGGAGCTCTTTTCTTCCAGTGGTTAAACTCCCTGCTTAAATGCTTATGCTGTACTTACCAAGAAAGCCACTAGCTTTAAACAATTGTCTAATTTACAATACTTCTTTCCCACCCTGCCACCAAGACACTCAATTTCCAAGACACTATTTTAGAAAGGAAAATTTAGCAATAAGGCATATTTTATTATAGAGATGCGATGCTGTTTAGAAATCAACAAAACATATTCTGGAACATTTTGTAATTCTATGTTACTATTATCTAGTGGTTTCTCATCAATTTATTGTGACTGCTGACATTAACAATGACTGCTAAACATATAATTTGTGGAAAAGAAAATTTTAAAAAATTCTGCACGATTTTGTCAATTTGTATTAAATGCTAAGTGAAGCTTTATACAAGCATTCTCTTGCACTAATTTTTCAGTACCCTGACCAATGTTACAACAAAGAAATTTCCGTGGTTACAGTACTGAGTGAATACTGGAAGACTGTAAATTGTTAACATTAATTTTATGTTTTCACATCTCAATTTGAAACAGAGCAAGCGTAAAATATGTGATTACAAAGTAAATATTTAATATTATGACTTTTTTCATACTGTAACATTTAAATACCCAGCTCTTGCTAGTAAAATCAGAACTCTATTCACATTCTCATTTATTAAGATCTATCTCTACAAACTATATCAAAATACTAGCTTTAATGGTATAAATTCATGCAGCTAAACTAGGAAATGCACAAAAATAGAAATGACACTTGTGCTACCTTATCTCCTTTTTTTAAGTTATGTGATTTTACAGTGGCTTTTCTGCCTCCGCAAAAGTTTGGAAGGGCTCCCTCTCTTTCCTCAGAATCTAGAGTGGCAGCTGCAAGATAGCGAAGTCCCTTTCTGAATATTGCTGTTGGTTGATGGCAACTGAGAAAAACACAACAAAAGGAGCGTGTCCATCAGCTGCATGAGTCTGCCACACTGCAGAATCAACATTAAGCAATGCCACTTTGTCCTGAAAGAACAGAAAAAAATAATAGTGGGAAAGCTGATGATGCTCTAAAAAAACCTCGTCTGAAGAACTTGAAGAGGTGCTGCTGGCCTTCAGGGGCTTTTTGTTTGTGTGATGTTCAAACACTTAATGCTTAAGTCTTATTTTAATGACCTGCATAATACTAATATTATCTGAACTGCGTAGCAAGTTCATGTACCAAAAGAGGATCTGTTAGAATTGGAAAGATGTCAGAATAAAAAGTGGAAATCTTGTAAGCCAGCAATTTCGATTTTGAGGGTCTGCAACAGCTCAGTGGTCTCTGGTTTGCTGTTGGGTTTGTGTTTTGTTTTGTTTTGGTTTTTTTAATTATATGACTGAAATGTGCGCTAGATTTTTCTGAATCTCCCCATGTATGTAACTGAACTTACTACTGAGGTGTGGTTTTGATGGCTTCATGACCAAACACTACAAGAAATTAATTCAATGGTTCAGTATATGGAAACACGAACCCAGTACACTGGCATGCTGTTAAAAGAAAGTCCTGTACCACAGCTGTTCTGTCAGAAAAAAATGTTAAAATAAAGGGCTACTGTCATGACATTCTTTTAAATGTTCTGTACTTTACCTATATTTTTGAACAGGAGGTCAGTAGTGTGCTTGATAAATGCACCCACAGCTTTCCTGTCCGTGCATAACCCTAATCAATTGACTTTGCTGCTGAGAACCTAGATCAAAGATGACGAACTTTCTGGTTCATCATGTGGCTGTTGTCAAATGCATTTAAAACGTCAGCTGTGGATTGTGTCAGCTAAATTTCCGTGAGCACCGAACTTGGCATCAATGGCAACGGCTTGCAGTAGTCGATTTAGACAGTCAAAGACAGAGCAAAAGGGAGGGATGGCAGTGCTGTGATCAGCATATGCTCCACACCCAGAACCACTGCAGATACTGTGAGCTAGATCTTCTTCAAATACATGGATGGATGGATGTCAGTCCTGTCATTTGTTCTTGAAGGTGACAGACCCCAAAGTCACTCAAATGAGGACTTAAGAGCTGTTCAATTGAATTAATCATCTGACCTAGAAGCTGGGATCAGATAATAATGCTGAATGAACATGTCAATTAAACTGCAAGCAGGTGCTCGGCAAGTTTCCACGTTACCACTGTGGGTTGTGCCTTGCTGTTCTCTTTTACTGTCTGGAATAATAACTTGTGAACATTACATGCTCTCTGAATGCAATCAGGTAAATTGATACTGTTGCCCTCTTGCATTTGGTAAATCTTAAGGTTGTACATCCTCCCCCCCACCTTAAAACAAAAGAGCATCCAAGGTGTGTAACTTTATTGCAACAGATCCATGGGATTAAAAAAAATACTGGTAAATATACTGATTAATCACCAAATAGAAATTAGACAGGTCTTACGGTTTGCTGTCTTCATGAAATATTCTGAACGGTCTACAAGGGATTATGCCTCCCTCTGAAACGATTACCACTAAATTGGTAGTGTTAAACAACAGGGTAACTTCAATCTGATCATTAGTTGCAAGAAGTAAATTAAAGCTCGGATCTGTTGTAAGTGGAAAAGCCAATTTCAGTCCTCTGAGGAATCTATTAATTGTCTAATGAAAAGACACAGAGGTCATTTTTTTTTTTACTGGAGAGCTGCATGTCAATAATGCGACTATACATGGACTTCAATAGCACTTGAAGTCATCAGTAATTAAAGGCATAGACTCATCTACCACACTACAGTGCTTCCAGGAACATTCAGAAAGCAAAATATACGTACATTGCTCCCCCCGCCCCTTCTTTCTGCCAACAGGCCAAGAAAAGGTAATACTACTGTAATTATAACAGGACTTATTCGCAATGGACTCCCACTAGTGACCATCAATAAAGAGGGATTAATTTGATCCATGTCTGCCAAATCATTAGGAAAAAACTGAATGGCAGCTGCTGCTGCTTTGCCCTTTACACAGAGAGGGGAATAAGAAGATGCAAAAGTCACGCTTACTACCCCACGCAGGCACTAGTAGCACCACCATGGCAACGCACAGGGGAAGTCAGGCGTTTGAACCATTAAGAATCACGACAGTTACTGCAAGAAAAAAAGCCAAGGTCAAATCCTACTCAGAGAGCTCATCTGCGTACTGTTGATTTGACACAGTATTCCTTATTTTCAGCTTTAAACTGATGCGTGGTGTTTCTGAACGTTTAGTCTGCTGCTTTGCTTCATTCAGTGATCACTGAAGTAAACCCTGAGCATCAGACACCAGGACTCTGCAGTGCCAGGAACCAACGAAGTGTCTGGTTATCTATTAGACCAAATAAAAAGAACTCTTGTACAACTTCAGAGGTTCTTCTAGACTCTCTAACTTGTTTCCATCTGATACAGATCAGCTTTTTTGTCTGTGGCTTAGAAGATGCTGATGCTTTTCATGAGCAGAAACTGTCATTCTCCCAAGCTGTAAAAGATAACTTGCAATGCTCCAAAGTAAGAATTTGCTGTGAATATTTATTTTTAAACGCATAGCATAAACAATCCAAACTGCCCTTACCAGTTTGAAAAAGGAAAAAAGATGCAGCTGATGAGCTCACGTCAGGAGAACAGCCGGCCTTTATTGCGAGGACGTGCGGGCAGCGCGGGTCAGCGGCAGCGGTATGGCCGGTACCGCTACTCCACTGCCCTGCCAGCACCCGACCCGAGCCGCGAGATCCGCTGGCCCAGGAAGGCGGCTGGAGCCCGCTGGCTGCTGAGAGCAGGAGGACAACCCTGGCTCGTGGGACTGGCCTGTTGAAGCGCAGGACAGCAAGAGAGGTTAGGTCCTAGCGTGAGGGTCGGGAGAAGAGGATGGAGGCATGGCATGGAATTAGCCGCCCCAACTGCAGCAGCTGCTGACTGCACCCCTAACTGCTGCTGTCATCACAACAGCTCAGGGTTTCATCGGCAAAAGCTCAGCAGATGTTTCTATACGTGTCAAACATGTGCTGTGGTCAACAACAATGGAAGACGGAAAGTGTAAGAGAATGGCATAATTTGGAATTAATTCTAAACAAAAAAAATGAAAATCTGTAACAATTATTGTAACAAAACTATTTAGGATCTTAATGTAACAATTATTTGTTGTAAAAGAAATACAGTGAGTGAAAAGATTAACAGCACTGTATTAATTTCAATTTCACTGACAAGGACTTACTCTTTTATATGTCCTTTCCTAAATTAAAAACAAACAAAAAAAAGAAATTAAGCTTTTGAAATGTGTTCAAACAACTTCTTGAAGTTTCTCCATGTCTGTAAATTAATTTTATTCTATTTATCTCCAAAGCCATTTTGATGAAATAACAACAAACACATAATGAAGAGATCTTAAATTTATTAGGTATTTTTATTGCAACTTTTATAATAAACAAGACAAATATGTACTCACAAAAACTGGACCCAGTGTACCAGACAGTTAATTTTTTCATATTTATATCTTTAATATATTCAGTATTTCTATAAATTCTGATATTTTCATTATGGAGTTGTATAAAAGTGTATCTGCTTGAAAACACTATGCAATTTTCCAAAACACCATACCAACTGCTGCAAGAAATTTTCACTGGATTTCTACTACTGTTTTTAACAGAGTACTTCATGGCAGGAAACTCCCTATCTGGAAGTATTTTGCATTTGATTAAAACCCTATAAAATTAAAGTAACTTTCCCCAGGCAACTCTGTCTCTTACATACGTGTAAGATTGCTGGCCTGCCTAAATTGTTTCGGTGACTGCAATATAACAGCCTCTTCAAATTTTGCATAATTTGTGGATTTATTATACAATCATAAAGTGACCAGATTTATTCTATCTAAGGTGGTGTTTTAAAGTAATGTATTTCATCAGTCATTTTTTAGTCCATGTGACCTCTTATATTGAAGCCAGTTGCATTGCTAATTAAAACATTCAGTAGCTATGCATACACAGGTAACTCCGTCTTTAGATTTTCACCGAATGTGCAATTTTACATACACAAACTTGACAGACACTTTAATTATGCATTTTACAACACAGAATTAACAGGTTATTAAAGCCTGCATATACTAGCTACAGTGCGTAATGGGGATATCACTCATACCATTTTGAATTTTAGCATAACAAAACATTTATTCCACGGTGGGTTTTTGAATATGAAAATCCTATTTGCTCTTACAATAGTTTCTGCAAAAAGTCACGTAACCCAGGTCCTGATAAACATTCATGCCTATAAATTATATCCATTACTGGCAGGGTTTTAATACAGTAGGCAGCAATTACTTTCAAACTCTTAAAACTTGTACCAAAAAATATACATTTTCCATAAAATCAAAAAATAAAGTATCTGAAAATGTTCTGTGATAAATCTAGAAAAAGAGGAGGAATCCAGTTTTAAAAGTTAAATTCTGCTCTCACATACACAATTTAAATTGAGACCAATGCATGATATTTGTACAGCTGACAGAAGAATTTGACTCAGTCTGCAAGATTAAAATGCAAAGGTTGTGAAAAGTATGCAAACTCTTATTTCAGGAGTTTAACTTTGTCCTTTAAAACTTTAAATTTGGGATTGTTATTCACTTTCTTATTAAATATGACTAGAATGTCCTCTTCTGACTTGTGATGTTCACCAGCTACGGCGTAATACTGAGCTATAACCTGCACAAAGAGAGAGGAATGGTTTTGAGTTAGGAAAGCACTTTAAGCTATAGTACATTCATGTCACTGTATTAAAAGTAGCACGGAATCTATTACACTATTATTCCTTTGCAGAATTAGCACTGAATTTCTTCTGTAGTCCAGTAAGCAACAAAGAACATGTTCTTCAGTTGACATTCTGTCAATGGATATTCTGTTAAATAATGTCAAACTTTTTTGCTTATGTGGGGCAGGATTTTATGAACTTAAGCATTACAGAAAGAAATTCACAAGACCAAAGGAGATTAAAAAACCTGTTGTACAGTACCTTTTTTCTGAGTTTTTTAATTGAAATTTCATTGTCTGGAGCCTGTTTCAGAACAGCTTTGATGGTTCCCTTCCAGTTGAATTTACCTAGAAAATAATTAGGTGTACGACATCATTAGTAAAATTAGGTATTTCCAGGTCTTCTTCTCTAGTAGGAACCAGCCTTCAATCTCCTCATTTTGGAGCCAGTTCAGCTACCACAACAGTTGTTATCTTACTGACCCTACAACAGCTGGGTGTCTTAAGCATAAAGCTGGCTGTTTCTAAAGATTATAAATAGGATAGACTTGAAGAACCAACATGCTACTTGAACATCTAGGGTCAGGATTGCTTTTAATGAACTTCTGTATGAAGTGCCGATGTTTACATAACACAGGAATAGTTGGGAGGATCCTGCCTCCTCACCCTTAGAGCACAGGCAGTCAATTCCACACAGTACCCACTTCAGAGGTCATTAATCGGTAGTTTCCAAATAAACAATCTGTATGTTCAAGTACAGATAACTGTGTTGGATGATAGGCATAAGCAGGTTTATCTAAGTATAAACTAAGGTCCAACACAGCTGAAGTCCAATTTATGATTCACTGAGCAATAATGGGGATGTAAGAGATACAAAGAGATATAAGAGAGCTGTTACCCTTTTTCCTCTATGTTGGCTAACGTGCACGGTAGCAGGGAAGAGACCCGCTGTGGGGAAACAAACATGCCAAATTCCTCACTGCCCAGTGAAAGCAAGTGTAGCCAGAGGTTGCCAGCACAGCAGAAGCAACAAATGACAGAAGTCATTCAGCATCAGCTGTTAAGTGTAGCACAGGCCACTCACTCTGGAACAGATATGTACACTAAATATACATATGTATATGTATACTGAGGCACAATTTATTTCATGGCTTGCTGCAAAAGCACCGTATTTATATTCTGCACTAGGTCTTTTGCAGAATAGTTTTGTAACTATCTAAACTCCCGCTTTACAAATACCTTTCTCTGTTCCCACATTTTCTTCATTGCCATCGGTGTTTTCTGTTTCCATGTCTTCCGAAATGTTTTCAGTTTTCATTCTCTTTGTTGTGATACAAGGTTCCTCTAGAGATGGAATTGGATAAACATACACAAAAAATTATAAAACTAGAATAAAAGTTCTGATGTGACTTAAAGTTTCTGTTCTTGTAACATGAGTTTGTATTTGCTAAGAGGTTCAGATTTTATAAAAGGACTGTTCAACCACAGTGTTAAAAATAATCTAATTTGTATATGTAACTTACTACTTAAAAAATTCTACTTAGGTAGATTATTGAGCTTTAAGGCATTGAGAAAAAGCATCTTGAAAACAAACAAGAATATAAGGTGTAGGATGGATACCTTCTGCATGTTTATGTTTGCGTTTCTTCACATTTGTTTCCTCTTCTATTTCACTCTGATGGCTGTTTCCATTCATTTCAAATTCATTCTCCAAGCTCTCCTTTCCTTTTTTGGACTTTTTACTCTTTTTTACTTCTGACTGGTTTTCTAATTTCAAGTCTTTTTTCTCCTTCTTTTTGTTCTTTTGTCTCTCTTCTTTTCGTTCTCTCTTATTCTTTTTCCTCTCAATTTTATCATCTGTAATTCCATTTTCTTCTGCCATTGTTTTTTCCCTAGTTTCTGCAGACGGCCCCTCTTCCTTCTGTTGTGGTTTGTCTTGTTCTTTTTCACTTGAAATCTTTTGTTGAAAGACAGATTATTACAATTTTTACATGCCTTTTTGACATTGTAACTTTTCTCTTCTACGTCACTCATGAACACTAATAATCTGAATTCAATTAAATTGCTTACACACGGTGACACCAGTTACCTGAGAAATAGCACTAGTGTGCCTGCTTCTTCCTTTAACTTAACAGCCTAAATGCTAATTACCTTAACATCACAGAAGAAATGTTACCTTACAACATATATAATTTCTATTTGAAATAATTGTCTATGTGTTTTTTTAACATATTTGCTAAATGTAATTAAGTTAAAGGAGAGACAACTCTTCGATTTACACACACACATACAGCATATTACGGCAAGATACAGAACCTATTCCGAAACATACAGCTCTTGAGTAATAATCTTAGCTTTGCCATCCAGTTCCCTGTCTTGGGACATGTCTGGGACAACAAACTCTTATTGCATGATATCAACAAAGGCACTGCTGGTTGTTTTAATTGTACTTTTTGCACCTTAACATACTTGGTTTTCTTTTAATGTTCCTGAGCTTATAATAATTTTCTTGTAGAAGAATTAATATATTAATGAATATTTTTATACTTAAATTTTCATAATTACAAGTGAAATACAATCACTGAAAAGTTAATGTGGCTATTTAGAAAGAGAATACATGTTTATACAAGCAACTTAATACCAACATGTTTTTGTAAAGATTAATTTCAATTCAATTTGAATTCCACTTAAGAACTTCCTTTGAGTACATACACTTCAAGGTATGTATTACAAAGGATATCTTGAGATGTTTTTAAGAACTATTAAAGGTGCGTTGAAACAATCCAAGCAAGTAAGTTGTGTTATGTAAAAACTTTAATGCTATATTCTATGGAAAATGTAAATTGTTCACTCGTATTTAAATAAAATAATTGTTCAGATTCACTTTAAAAAAAAAAAAACAGTTTAAATCAAGAGGGAACTGCTTATGACTCTAGTGAAGTTGTACTGACTCAGAATTAATGTTCCAGTAAGACAATGTAGTTGAAATTCAGTGCCCAGAGTTTATGTTATGTTCATATCCTTTAAGAAAATGTATTTCTTTCCTTCCTGGCTCTTGTATTTGGATTCTTCAGAAAAACTACAAATAGATTTAACTGCAATCATCAAATCAGGAACATGAAACACAATCAACAAGGGATTAATATCAAAGCTATGTCTGCGCTCTTCCTCAAAAGAAGCTGCAGCGATGGGGAGAGCAATCTTTACATCAACAGAGAAGTAAGCTTCTGTAACAGCTTTCTAATAGCAGTAATATATGTAAACAAACAATCAAAACAACACCCTACCAAAACATGCTAAGCTAGTACTGAAATAGCAAAGACTTAGGCACTGAGAAAAAAGGTCAGTGTGAGTCCACGATTTGGACACAGAAGTGGGAGAAATTTGCACCACAAACTGGAGGATCTCATCTCTCTCCACTAATAAAATAGGTGAACTAGGTGCTGTTAATTTCCCACTCCAATACACATAAATTTCAGGCCAATAAAGTTCTGAAAAGACATTGTTTTATTCCTTTTTAGTGTGTGGTAAAAGATTGGAACCAAAGATAAAGGTAGTGTTTTTCCCTTTTCTTATGTACTAATAGCATAAAGTTAAATTAGCCTCCTGATTGTCGTGCCACAATCATGTCACTGTGTCCAAGCTTTTCATCACAACCTGTCCGATATGCACAGCTACTTCAGCAACAGTATGTTCCTCAAATTAGCAATTTAGTCTAGCAATATTCCAATTATTATAATTATTATAACATAATCCATTGTAACAATGGGAGACAGTATTTCTGCTAACATCTACAAAGGGAGTCTGAAAGGTTTTCCTTCCAGCTTTTTTGACTGCATTCCTGTTGTATGATGTTGTACCTCTAACTTAACTTACGTTTCTGGTTGCTTCAGAGAAAATATCCCACACCTGGTCTTGCAAAGTGCTGTCAGTAATTCTCAAACTGTTCTTCATCCAATTCTGTGCAGGAAATAAACAACAGTAACTGAAAAGTGCATCTCTCTTTTCTTGATTACCATTTATTTGGCTCTTGTTTTTATTTTTCATTTAAGAATCTAATCACTTCTTCTGATTAAGATCTGGTTAAACACGTACTCTCTATGAATCTCTTAAACCTCCATGCTAAATTGTTTTCCATAATGCTTGCGTACTGTTACGAGGCTATACCATGCCTCTCAATTGCCTCACCAATAGTAATCCAGAAGAGGTAAATATATAGAAAAGATAATCCTCAAGCTTTTGAATACAGCTGTTTATGTTAATGTCCTACCAAACCTTCTGACTGTTCCCCTGAGTTAAAACATTAAGGATCTGATCTTATTTATTTATTTGCATACTGGACAGATGGTCACGCTCCCAAATGGATACCTTAGTTTATTACAGAAAAGTAAAATTTAAGCAAATATCTCAATGCAAACATTTGAAAGGTGTTGGGGCTATTACAGGAGTTCTGGCTGAAAATGAAAACAAATTTACAAAACAGTAAATTTCTACTTATAATATGCTCACACTATCAACAACAGATCACCTTTCAGGAATGTGGAATTCTAAGTAAAACCTAATGTAAAGATTTTTGCATTGCAATGAAAATCCCAGGAAAGCTGCATTAGTAAACTGGAACAATGAACTGCAACAACTTTTGATCTTCCACTGCAACATATCTTACCAAAAAGAACGAGGCTTCTTGACAATATCACTTTCCCAGCTTAGAATACTGATTTTGTAGAAAAGTATTCTAACCTTCAGCTTGCTAGCAGCAATTTCACCGCAGCTCTATTAGGTTCTATTTGAATGCTTTGGAAGCAATCATGATCTTCTCTCAGCCTCACAATCTGAGGCACAGAACGGGGTGGGGGGAAGGCCAGCTTGTCAGTAATTCTTTACTGATACCACATGAAACACTTGGAATTGGCTTTGGCTGTGATGCAAAGTTTAGCGGAGCACGCAGTGTGGCACATTCTGTCAGAATACTGAGCAACAGGAAAACTCTCAAAACAGTATCTTGCCTTTACCAGGAAAAAACAAAGCCACAGAAATAATAATCCTTTAAAACTATGTCTAAATTTGGACATTCAACAGAAATTGCAAATAAAGAAAGGTATTAAAAAAAGAACAAGCCTACACATGGAGATTAAGCTTGAATGGTGAGTCTCTGTCTTAATACCTAATTGAAATGGCACACAGAGAGTCCTTTTAAGCACGGAGATGTATTTTACAAACATTGCCTATTTGAAACTCAGCTATTACACCATCTATTTACCAATGCCCAAATAAGCAATTTGTCCCACTTTTGTGAAAAGAGAGTGGCACTTGCTAAGAAAGTCTATTTTTAAGCTCACTGCATGGATTACTACAAATTTCTATTAAAACATACCTGAAACTTTACTTTTTTTCTTGGAATATTATCAAAGACACGCATTTGCTCCAGAATATTCCGCACTTTAGGGCTTATGTTTGGCTTCTTCATTACTTCATGAATTTTCTGAATGAAGAAAACCAGAATTAAATCAGCAAAGAAGCATAATGATCGAATGATACGTGCAAGGTATGCAAGTCGGAAACACATTGGACAGAAATCACCCAGTGCTCACAGACTGTACAGCCTGCTCGAAAGAACTGTTCAATATGCATGGGAAAAACACTAACCTTTGGTTTTATCATAGATCATAAGATGTGTCAGTTATCTATATAAATATTTATACCTATATAGTAAGCAGAGGCAAGCAGGACTGCTCACCAATGCTTTCTGATGTACAAGTTGCAACCTGTAATAAACACATTTAAAAGCAAAGTAACTGTATCACATACGGGATTCTTGCAGCATGAAAAAGACCTGCGTTGAGAAAAGCAATTGTCAACTGATTTATTTTTGCAAACTTCTGGAGTTAATTGTGAAAAATCAGGCTAACTTTGAGGCCACAGTTTGACATGCATTTCTTTTGGCAGCAGTGCCAGCTTCAACAACCATTAATCCCTGTAAGACAGCTCAGGCACATTGCTATGCTACGGGTGCCAGCACCAGAGCACAGAGCAGGTTAGGCCAGGGCCTTATGGCAGTTACTTGAAAAGCACAGCTGCTAGTGGGGCAAAAAGGCTCCAAGCTTCCCGTTATTTAAAGATGTAGCCACTGGACACTTCCTGTACTTCTGAAAATCTGTTTACTGACAGGTTTTGTGGATGCATTAAGACTACCAGAAAAGGACGCTCTGCAATAATCCCTCACCTTTCTTTGCAGAAAGTACTCACTATTGAGGAAGGCTAACAATTTTCATAAGCAATAGCATTCACATCATACTGCTTTTGAAGAATATACTCAAACAATGTTCCACCTCAACAGTGGCACTAATCTGTTGACTCCAATGGTATTCATATGCCTTGAGTATGCATGTAGCTTAGTCCTTTGTTAGATTGTGTTCTATACGAGATAGAAATCAACAAATCCATGGATAAAGGTGATCTAACTAATTATATCTAATGGGGTTTGAAAAAAGGTGTTTGAGACTTCCTTCCTAAAACCTTTAAAGGAAACTAACAGCCATAAGAGGGTAGGTTCTTGCATAGGATAACTAACTACCTGAAGGGTAGGACAGAAAGGGTAGGAGACATTTCCATCCATGCTGGAGCCTCTGCTGTTCAAGGTATTTACAAAATATCTGAAAAGAGGGCAGGGAAATTTTCCTGATGATATGAAGCTGTTCAGGATGAGGACTGTGAAGAATTCCAGAAAGGTCTTAAGAGAATGACTGACTAGGTAATAAAAAGGTGAATTAGATTCAACACAAATTCATGTAAAGCAGCATGCATAGGAAAAGCAATCCTAACTTCACATCTAAAATGGCAGGCTTTAAGTTGATCACTGGAGCTTGGACAGAAGATCTTGGGGCTAAAATAGCCAATTCCGTGAAAATGCCAGCACAATGATCAGCAGCAGTCAAAAAAAAAAAAATCAGTAAGAGAGGAATAAAGAAGGACACAGAAAACATCATTATAACACAGAGTAAATCTATGGTTCATCCATATCTTGAACAGTGTATGTACTGCTTGTAACCTCATTTCACAAGGGTACAGGAGAACTGGGAAGACTTCAGAGGACCAAAGATACAATTTACATATGAAGAACAACTGAGCAGGGTAGGACTTTTCAGCCTGGAACAGTGGCTATGAGATGGGGAGGGATGCCTGACAGAGCTCTACAAAAGCATATGTGGCATGAAGAGGGTGGACAATAACCAATGCCTCTTTGTATGCAAGAACTAGGGAACATTAAATCAAACTAGTATCAGACAGAGTCAAAACAAACAAAAGGTGCATTTCTTACCAGGATAAGCAATAGACCTACCATGGAATTGCCAAAAGAAAGCTGTGGATATTGGGAAAAAGAGCTCTCTGATTTGATCTGGTATAGCCTCTCTTGTGTCTTTAACGATTACAAACAATAGTTATTTATCACATCTGTATATAGTACAAACCTTACCTGAATCCACTCCTGTTGTTTAGCATCTCCTTTGTTAGTTTTGGCTTCAAAATCTTTTCCACCGTATTTCTGGTCTTCACTTACGCACTTCACATGTTCCTTATAATCGTCACCCCTGAACACAGGAGATTTTTAACTGTAGTACACTGAAGTGTTTCAGTCCTTCAAACTATGCAAGACTTATGCAATCACCAAACTGAAGTAATAGATGATAGCATCTAACATTTAAACCTTAATACTGTCAACGCTTACGTGAACAAAGTTTGACATGCTTAAAGTACATGCTTATAAGACTGCTGACACTTCTGTCACGCTACAGCCTTCAGTGAAAATTTCTGATTTGCAAAGTCAGATCTGAGTCTTCAGTAGACTGCTTTTATTAATGACTCTATAATTTACGCACATTTGTACATGTAACATATGCACAGCTATTAATGTGTATCTGTGTTTTACTACTCACATTGACACATTTTAAAATTAGAAAAGCTGCTGAAAAATGCCTGCAAAAATCTAATTCCTAAATATAAATATACTAATGTGGCAGTGTAGTTCTGACCAATGTGTAAGTGCCCCCAAAAAGGAATGAATAACATAGATCTTAATCTTTTGTCAGTGAAGTATTGAGAAATATAATCATTATTTGAGGACAATCTTATTTTCTTATGCAAATTCATGTATTTATGTTTCAAAAGCAGATAGTAGCACTGCTTTCTTCTGAGTTCTGAGAAGTGACAACCAAATTCAGAATTTTTGATGCTATTGCCAATCTCACTCTCTCTGAAGTAGCAGAATAAGTAACAGCTGTTGATGATCAGAAGCTGAAAGCACTGTCACTTATAATTGTAAAAGAAGAAATTGCAACTCTGCTTACTATGGGGTTTAGTTGTCCTTGTGGTTCAAACTTGGATTATTAAGCTTGAAATTATATAAAAACATAAATAATCTTTAAATACAAATATGAATTACTCAGAAACTTCCAAATTTAGTTCTAACACACCATAGGAAAATCTTCTATTTGTGACAACCACTGCAGAGTGAGCAAGGCTACTTCCCATTCTTTACCTACCAGAAATCCTTGCCACAATCCATGCAAGAAAGGCACTGACAGTTTCTGCAGATGTTCACATGCTTTTCAACTTGTGCCTTCTTCACAGATTCTCCACATGCATCGCACGTGAAAACTACCATTTTGGTGAGCGGTCAGTAGCTTCTATGAAATGGGTACAATCTTTTTCCTCCCCACACACGCACAGCCCTAGAAACACAAGGAGGAGATCTTACATTTACAGCTTGAAAGAAGCACTTGGATGGCCGAAAAGAAATGCAACAGTGCATCCACCAACAGAAAATCGAAGCAGTTTGATTCTGCATGTGCAAAAGTTCAGAAGGAAAAACTCATTTTGCCTGAAACCATGAGTACAAGGGACACCAGTAACCCTGAAACTAGTCACCCCCTATACGCCCCCATCCCATGCCGATACGCTTCGCAGGCGGCGGTTCACAGTTCCCCTCTGCGACCCCCCCGCCCCTCCGTCCCGCTCCCCGCAGCAGACCCTTCTCCGCCGGGTCCAGGCGAGCGGCGCCGCTGTGCGGGAGCCGCCTGAGGGGGGCCCGGCCACACGAGGCCGTGGGTGGGAAGGTCGGACCGCCCGCCCGCCCGCCACCCCCGCTCCTCGGCGGCGGCAGGCTGCTGCCGTGCCGCCTCCCCCCGCTCCCCCTTACCGCTACCTGCCCCCCCGCACCTCAACCGCCGCCTCCAACCGCCGCCCAGCGCGGCACGTGCCGCCGCCGCTGCCGCCCTGCCCCCTCCGTCCCTCCCCGCCGCCGCCGCTCTGCGCCTGCGCGGTCCCCGCCCCGCCGCGGAAGCGGAAGGAGCGGCAACGGAAGCGGCGGGCTGAGGCCGATGGTGGGGCTGGGGCTGCCGCCGGGCGGCCGCGCGGGGATGGAGCTGGGAGGTGGCCGGAGCCGGTAAGCGCTGGGCTGAGCAGGGCCGGCTCCTTCCCCTCGGCCGCTCTCCCCGCCTCTGCCAGGCTGCGCCGCGTTCCCCCGCTGAGGGCTGTATGGCGGCCGCGGCCGTGTCCTCCCGCCGCGGCGGCGGTTGGCGCTCGGCCCGTCCTCAGCCCCGTCCCCCTGCGGCAGCGGCTGCTCGGACACCGCTACCGGCCGCCGCCCGCCCTGCTCCACCTGCGGCATCTCCGCGCCTTCCCGCGGTGCCGCCTTGTCGGCTGTTCTCGGGGCAGAGCCCGCCCTTCCCCTCGGTGTTCGGTCTTGTCTTCTGAGGCAAACCCTTCCTCTGTCCCCCTCCGTGCAGCACCTTGAGCCTGAGCTTCAGCGAGGCAAGACTGAGGGGAACTTGAAATGGCAGTTTAAGCATAAATAACTGTGGCGACTCGGGTTACTCTTGTTCGGGAGAAGCGTAACGTGCCTGCCTTTTCCGTTGGGCACGGAAGGCACCCGGATGCCGACAGAGTCTGAATTCACGGGTTGTAAAGTACTTGCAAGGTGTACTTGGGAGACGTACACAAAGAAAGCATTTATCTGGCAAACAGATGTGGTTTCTTTATTTTAAAGCCTGATAAAAGACATTATAAAAATAAATAGGAAAAAAAGTACAATATTGTAGCCCACCTTAATACAACAGGAGGCAATGAATCACAGCGTAACAGAATAAATTAAAATGTGGAGCCTTTAGCGCTCAGGAGAATTGAGAACGGGGGCAATCACTTTCTTCTCGTGTTTAACTCAAGGTGGTTTTTCTGCTTCGTTCATTAGTTAGAAGACTAGAAGTTTTAATTGTCCTAATAGTTGGAATTTTCCTTTCATGTTTACAAGTGCATGGGGGAGGAGTTTCATCTTCCAAAAAAAGGAACTATAGAATTGAATGTAAACGTGTTGTGTGGGAATGTTACTTGTCTTTCCTTCAACCTGTTCAAAGAAGTGGTTTTTAAAAGAGACTTTACATAGTATAAAATAAAAAAACCCCACATACTAACTTGTCTAATGAATCGGATCCACATGGGAAATGTGCTTAGCTACTACAGCAACAAGTATGGCATAAATAATGCTACTACAGTGTTCTCCCTTTTCAGTGTAGAGGGTGAAGAAACTGAGGTTTTCCTCTACAAATGCTATTGATTTTGTAGGTGTGATATGTTTTTGCCTTAGAATCTAATTCTTGTCAAAGTTGTCTAAATTGGGTTTTTTTGTTGTTGTTATAGAGTTTAGTTTATTGGCATTGCCATTAGCACATTTTTGTGGAAGCTATTTGTTGTAAGCAAAACTTCATTGAAATCAGTATTTCCTATGTATATTGTAGTTCTACCCATGAGCAATACTGTGACTCATCTTTAATCAGAAAAATGTCATTAGAGCTCATGTTGCAGGTGTAAACTGAAGTCTGTTTCCTTTGGGAGCTAAAACAAATTGTAAAAATGTTCTTCATATTCTAAATTCATTTTGCAATTTAATATTTAAAATTCATCTTAGCGTTTTATTTCATTGTAGGTAATTTAAGTGATTTTCTAGCATGGACACTGTTGCTAGCCATAGTTGTCATCTTCTCCAGCAGCTACACGAACAGCGCATTCAGGGTCTTCTCTGTGACTGCATGCTGGTGGTAAAAGGTGTCTGCTTCAAAGCACACAAAAATGTATTAGCTGCTTTCAGTCAATATTTCAGGTACGTGAGAGAAAATTCTTCTATTAAAAAGTGAACTAAATGCTGTTGGTTCAGGTTTTCTCTGAGAAGGGTGTTTTTTTCTGGTAGTTGCAGACTGAGTAACTGTTGGAGTGTAAGGGTAAAACTTAAATTGTTTGTCCAGAGATAAATCTGTATCAAGTATTTAATCTAATTAAAAACTGTGGCCATCCTAATTTGTTTTCTAGATATACATAGTTAACTACTACACTGTTTGCATTTGGCATTTTCTTGATCCTTACTTGCTTACAGTGCTTCATATAATGGATTCTGGCATGGACCTGCATTCATTATTTCAGTATGAAAAGATAAATGTTTACAAGGAGCATAGTAGAGTACATGAACAGAGCCAGATAAAGGATATAATTGATGAAACAATTCACATAATATCCAGAAATGCATAATGTGAATTGTTTCATCAATTATATAGTCAAAATAAAATTTGAGTATATAGGTTGTTACCGAATCTGTTTGGAACAGATTCTCAGAGAGACAACATCTGTGTTTTGAAGTATACAGGTGGCCCATGAAACCACATCAGTGGTTTCTTTCCCCTCTGTATAGCCCTCATTGATTCTCCAAATTTTGGGGGATGCTGAATAGTGTTTTACATTAGTTATGAGTAAGCTGTTAGATCTGGCAGTTTTTAGACCTTGCTTCTTGAAACATCTCTAAAGCTTGACTACCAATTCATATGTAAGAAAATTATTTTTATGTTATGACCAGGAAAAAAGACGAGAGGTTGTTTTTCCTTTTTCTCTTCTAGTGTTGTAATCCTGATGATGAAGTGAAATTATGCTCAAAGACTGAATTTTTAAAGTAGTTAGAAAGAACTAGGCACTCAACTCTTATTAAAATTCAGTAGGATATAAGTGACTAATTAATTTAGACTCTCAATCCAGATCTGTTCATTATAATTCTGGTTTTAATAGTATGAGCTGGATTTATGAAAGAATTTGGATGTGGGCACTGGCTTCAGGGTAGCATGTAACTATGAGGATAGGACAACTTAGTATGGGGATGCATCTGAAACTGCATTTCTAAGTAAGCCTAGACTCTCATTTGCTTAAGATTCAGAGCTCATTGATATTATGCCCACCTTTAAACAAAACCTAATTTGAGTGTTAACCCATGGACAGGAATCACCAAGTTCAGGGCATTTCCTAGTGTAGGAAAATAGCTACATAGGAGTGACCTGACCCCATTTATATGTCATGGTTTACTGTGAGAGTATCAGGTTAGAGACTGGGGGTTTTAATGGAAGGGTGTGAAGTTCCTGACTGAGACAGAATATGAACCCACTTAATCTAGGACTGATGATGCATGTGAAGAACTACAGCTCTGATGCTAAGAATACTTTACATCAAATAATAAAATGTCTTGTGAATTCAGACACTTTAAGGATTCAATGACAATTCAGTGGGTATTGGTTGAACTGCTGTTTTAGGCTTATGTACCTGTACTCTTCATTGTTCTTTTACTTACTTCTCATCCAGTACCAGTAAAAAAATACTTTTTTTGGATATGAGAGAATAGACTGAAAAGAATGTCATGCTCTTGTTTGCTATTACTATCACTATCCTCTCATCTACTTGCAGAGAAAGAACTAATAATAAGAATGTTAATAAGCTTGATGGACAAGCTCAGTTGCCAGAAGAGAATAGTTTAGCTGACTTTGAGGTCTGTCTTCTCCTTTCTACTAGAAAATTTCTCATGTCCTGTTTTATTTGCCATGATGGAAGGAGAAACACCATTCCAAAACATTAAAAAGTAGAAAATTAAAGTTATGTAAAGGATCACTTACTTTGATTTATACTTTAAGTGTACTTGTATAGGACTAATATATAAGACAAGTGATATAAGATAGTTTTGAGACATTCATCTGCAAAAACACGGCAATCTAGGTAAGACCATATAGTGTAAATTGTTGTTTTATACCAGGCAGTCTGTTTGAGGTGTATGTGTAATTTTTTATAAAAGTGTTTGTGAATTATTTGTGTTTGAATATTTGCCTTATTTTATCAGGACCCTTTTCCAGAATTCTTCAGGCCAGAAGAATGATATCTTTCACTTGGACATTAAAAATGTAGGCGGGATAGGCCAGATCTTGGACTTCATGTACACCTCTCACTTGGATCTTAGCCAGGACAATGTACAAGCTATGTTGGATATTGCGCAGTGTCTCCAAGTGCAAAATGTGCTGAACATTTGTCACACCTTTTTAAAATCTTCTACAGCTGTAGAGCAAACAGCCAGCATGCCTTGTAATAGCGTATTTTCACTGCAGAATACTTTGACTGCGGATAGTACCTGTGCCAGTGACAGTTATGGAACAAACCTGTTGCATGAATGCTCATCTGACACACAAGCTAATAAAGTCTTGGCTGACCACCATTCTCATGCATCGCAGTCTGTTAATCTTCACGCACCCTCAGGTGATGTACAGAAACAACCACAAGACTCCTTAGATGGCAACTGCACAGAGCTTCCATTTAAACAACCAAATTACTATTATAAACTACGCAACTTTTACAGTAAACAGTTCTATAAGCAAAGTGCTTGCTGTAATCATGAGAGAGTAGAACAATCCTTTTCTTACAATGCGTCTACAGAAATAAACACAGTAGAGAATAATTCTTGTACTGTCAATCACTCTGAATGTATTCTGGAAACCTCTGATCATTTACCATCAAACTTTCTGGTTCAGTCTGTGAATGAAGCTGCTCCAGACCAAGATGCAGAAAGCACGCTTATGCAGCCCACCAAACAGATGCGGCTGAAAAAGGCAATACACCTCAAGAAGTTAAATTTTCTAAGATCTCAGAAATCTGCAGAGCAGCCGCCTGAGCCTAAAAGAGATGACAGTAGAATAACAGGAGTAATTGAATCTGTAAATGAAAGTACCATGGACATGGCAAATGTTAGAGTTACTGAAGAAAAAGAAGCTGAAGATTTAGTGAATTCTGAGAATTTTGAACAAACTGTTGAAATTGAAAGACCTCAAGGTCCTTTGGAACAAGAAGGGCAATCACAGACTCTTCAGTCGCAGAGGCAATATACTTGTGAATTATGTGGGAAGGCTTTCAAACATCCAAGCAATTTGGAGCTCCATAAAAGGTCTCATACAGGTACAGTTGTCAATAACTTGGTCTGCAGACCAAATATTTCAATTAAAGAGGATGTCTTGCAGTATCTCTTGATTTAGAGATGCTGGTTAAGGGTCTACTTTCAAAAGGTTGTGGTTTTGTTTTTTTAAAAAATGAATAATCATACAGGAATAAAGACTGAGTTTAGCTGAGAGTTGTATTAAAGGTTTTTCCTTCATATTTGTTTTTTTAGGGTTCTTTTTCAAAGAATGTTATGTGATATTTCAATGAAAATTTTATTTTTGTCTTGCACTTAGAAGAGGCATTTCTAGTCAGTTTGTCAGATGGCCCAGAAGTCCAAGTCAGATAACAATGAAAAGTGTAAATGGATGGAAGACAATACTACAACTGTTCTTGACGACCTCAGTTCTCTCTGATCATATATTCATTGTAAGATACAAGTGATTAGGGCTTGGTGGCAATGTCTTTTTAACCTGTAGAAATATGCTCTATAATTAATTTATACTGTTTTCCTAGTGTGAACAACTTTCATTGCGTTTACCTAGAGAATAATGCTCTTGCATGTAAGTAGACTGCAGAGTGAATAGGAATTTTGAATTAATTTACTTTGTTTTAAAAACTCACAGGTGATACTATTTTTAAACCTGGCACAGATTTATGTCTAAGTATCTTTTTATTCTAGTGAAAGTCAAGACCCAGTCTAACAACAAATTGATTTAACTAATTTGTCTATTCAATTTAACCAGCAAATTCTATTATATTTCTGCAATGTTAGATATGTTTTTTTAAAACGGTTTTTAAGAATTACCTTAGCTAGTCAAGTAACACCATTGATCCCAAATCCTTGAGATGGCATTATTCCTGATTAAGCTGTTGAATATTTTTTGCCTTTCTTTTTTCCTGTATTAAATATACAAATGCATCTCTCCCCATCTTGTCAAATAAACATCCCTTTGCAAATGAGCATATATGTATAGGTACTTTGACAGTAAATATGAATCCCTCTTTAATTGCTTTTGTTAATTGATCCTTAGTATTAAGAATTTATTTTTCTATGTTATAGTAGAAAAATCTTTCCAGAACCTGAAAATAGGAACATTTTGCATTAGCTTCCTGAAGTTTTCACTTGGTATCTTTGACTACTTCTGTACGTTCACATTACTAATACTATTATTTTTTTTTTTTAATTTGGTCTCCTGTGAAAGAGTTGCATATGTCTCTTACCTAGATCTTACCTCTTTGCCTTGTATTTTTTGGAATCTATTATCTGATTTGAGCTAACATGATCAGATATATTTTAATATCTTAGAAATTTCAGGAAAATAGGTGATCAGATAGAAGCTAGAGCATCTAGAGAAGTCCCAACTGAGGGAGAGACTCTGAAGTCGGTAACATGTGAGTTTGTGCTAGAGAATCTATGTGAAAGAGAGACCCCAACTATGAGAAACCTGTTAGAGTTTGCCCTTCCTTAGACATCTTAATCATTGGAAGGAACCTGGATTTCGTGAGTTCTGGTGCCCATCAAAATACTTGGTTTTTTAAGAGTGTGTTGCCTGAGTGACAGACTTAATTATTGCATGTTTCTGAGTCTGCTAAACCATTTAAACATGAGGTTCAAAGTTCAGTCTACCTCTTCTAATGTATTGTAACTTAAAGGTCAAGGGAGTGGACTGGGTACTAAGCTTTATAGAAGACAGAGACTGTAGCCCCTGATACAAGTGGTTTACATTTTTTTTTTCTTTAGACACAGCATGGCCAGCAAATGCTTACAAGTGTAGGAAATGGGAAGAGGGGAAAAGGGTTGCAGTAGCTTTGCAAGGGTATTTGTGTGTTGCAGTTCATTTCTTTGTTCTTATTTGAGGTCTGTGTATTTACACGTGCTTCCACTCCGCTTAAGCTCTAGTAGATGTTGTTTCACATTCCACAGCACTGCCTGATACGAACTAACTTTATACATTGTGTAAGAAAAGTGATCCTAGACTTGGTTTTGTTGTTGCTGTCCTTCTCTACTAGTCTGAGTATACACTGGATACAGGAATTCCATCCTGCTTTTCATACAGTATGTTGTTCCAATAGTTTTCAAAAAATTCCAGACTTGAATGCTACTTAATGTGTCATTAATGTTCTTCTGTAGATGTAGTGAACTGACAAAGTTCAAGAGCATAAGTTTAACAAATAATAAGCACATTGAAGAAGGATGGAAAACCTGAGGCAAGAATATGACTAGATATGCCTGTTTGCTTGCCTGTTATTTTTGGGTCATATTAATTTGTGTTCAAATATCCAACTAGTGCAAAAAGAGTACCTGGAAAATTGCAGTGGATAGTGAGTAGGATGCTAATATAGGAAGGATCTGTAGCTGAAGGTATAGGGCACATCTATATCGTTAATATTAGGTATACTGGTAGTTAAGTAATGTAAGTGTATGCTAAAAGCCATTTCCATTCATCTGCCATTTCAGAAAGCACAGCAAATTGCTAGCTAATCAAATTTATTTAAAAACATTCATTTTCTAGAACTGAGCAAAAGGGCTTGCAAGCATTGAAGTATTACAGTGCTTACTGCAAGTCCTCCAAATCTGGTTTTGATGAAGAGATGAAGAAAGCAAGTTACTAAAATGGACCTTTCACAATGGCAAGCCAGTTTTTAACTCAGAAATGACAACTCTTTCAACGTAAGTGCTGTGGTGGCCTGGTTGTCAAGAAAAAGCATGTGAAATTCACTGTCCCTGAACACTAGGAACTGCTAAAGAATTTACAGGTTAACACGGTTGCATTGATGAGTTGTCTATGGGAAGGACAGACATACTGTGTTCAACACAAGCCATTGTATTTGGTTGTCTAGCTGTTTTAATTGTATTGCTAGCGGATATTTAAAGGAGTATCTAAATAGAGCTTATTGCATTGACTTTAAGATTGATTTTGACTTGACTGAATGTTATAATTTGTTTTTTATTAGATTGACTTGTCTGAAAAAAAGGAAGCAAATATCTCTTTTATACAGTCCTTACCTGTCCAGGAACATCCAGTGTTTTGGTTTTTTGTTTTCAAGTATTTTCAGGAAACATCTCAAACCCCTTCCCTTCCCAACGCTGTGAAAAGAACTCTTGGCAGTATGAAAAACAACAGGAGCAGAGTTACACTGTCATATAATACACTGTTGATCCTCAGCCTTTTCATTCTGAGCTTTGCTTGATCAAGTTGCCAGTGTTCCATGCCTTAGTCGGTCCTGCTCCTCACCTTTGTGATCTCTTCAGGAACACCGTTTCTGCCTTCATGCCTTTCTCCTCTGGAGCTGACACACCACTGCTTTGATCGCACTACTGTATACTTTATCTTCATCTCTTCTGCAGAGTGTTGAACAAGAAGGATGCAACAAAAGATAGAAAACATAAGGCAGTCCAAGGTTTCAAAAGTAAAGTCCCCATGTTGTTTGTTTAAGCATTGTCTTAATTGTAGTTCAGTTACTACTTTTCCCCAAATTTTCTCTATTGCTGTTGATCCAGCCATGGTCTTTGAGAAGTTTAGTGTTCTCAGATAAGGTTTTTGGTTTGGAATTTAATGACCGTCATAGAATCACAGAATAATTTATATTAGAATGGACCTCTGGAGGTCATCTAGTCTAATCCTCTGCTCAAGGCAGGTCAAATTACATTAGATTGTTTTGGTTATGACCTTGTGTAGTCAAATTTTGGATATCTCAAGGACAGGGATTCCACAAGCTCTCCAGGCAACCAATTCCGGTGTTTGACCACCCTCATGGGGTAAAAGATTCTTTTCCTATATCTAATCAGGATTTCTCATGGTCTAACTTGTGTCTGTCACCTCTCATCCTATCACTGTGTACCTTCAAGAACAACCTGGTTGCGTCTGTCTTCTCATTACATGCAGACAGCAGTAC
The DNA here is from genome assembly GCA_009819775.1 of Phoenicopterus ruber ruber. Lineage (NCBI taxonomy): Eukaryota > Metazoa > Chordata > Aves > Phoenicopteriformes > Phoenicopteridae > Phoenicopterus > Phoenicopterus ruber. The sequence continues at coordinate 15,061,137 of CM020218.1, read as the reverse complement.
GATTTCCTGCTTGCCTTCTCTTAAGGCTCCAGATATGGTCTCACCAGTAATAGGTAGAGAAGAATCTCTTCAGCTCGCTAGCTGCACTCTTACTAATACGCCCTAGGAAACAATTAGCCTCACTTTACCTGAGGGATGCTACAACACTAGGAGTAATTTAGTATTTCTGCTAGAATTCGTTCTTGGAATAGGCTACTTGATACGCCTGGTGATTTGGAATTTTATGCAGGTGCAGAATTGTTCTCCAAAAACCAATTTGATGTTTCTTTTCAAGTAAAACTTTTTTGTTTTATCTTTATAATGGGGAAAAAACCTCCAACTCTTTGTACATGAGTACAGTTATAATGAGGCTGCATGCAGCCTACAATAGTTTTGAGAAATTTGAGCCTTCAATTCCCTCACTCCCCCTCTAGTTGTTTCAGGGTGGATTTCTGTTCAGATAATAGTTATTGTGTCAACAGTAACTTTGTTTTTGGTGTAGGTAATTTCTGCAGAAATTGCTACTAGTGTTTTTTGTCCTCCATTTCAATTTACCTTGATGCTTTTACGGTTGTCAGAAGCCTTCCCAGTTGCCACAGATCTGACTCCCTGTTGGTTTCATTTATATTTGTGTTGTCAGTACCAGAATTTTTAGTGTTTTGCAAATTTAGAGCCATAATGAAATCAAGCCTCAGTGGTCTTTATAGTTGAGTTATTGGTTTCTTAAGTTTTATCTTTAATTGAATAAAAGCTTTCTTGAAACTGCTGTAAGATTTCCATTCTTCATTAAGTAGAAGAAGTAGATTTAGCCTCAAGTTGTCAGAATAATTGCAAGATTGCTCTCTGTGAAGCCACATAACTGTGTATGTTTCCTCTGTGCTTTAAAATTGAAGAGAATTGCATTTAGTCCTTGATCCTGAAATCTGTTGAAAGAACATCACCTATATTTGGCAGCAGGGAAGGAAAATGGAATCTCAACACCTGGATATTGCAGATGTTGCTCATCACTTCCAAGAATGGAGGAAGAATACTAATGTAGAGAATACTTGCTGGAAGAGAAAGCTACAAATAGCCGAGAGGTGTTCTGTAAAACCAGGAAAATTATAATTAAAAAAGTAAATAAAAATCTTTAGACAGTTTTTTGAGTCAGCACCAAGATGAAACACAGTGTGAGCTCTCTCTTTCCTTCTGGAAACATCTGCATTCAAAGTCACGAGGATTTACACTAATTCTTTTGTTTCCCTGTACCTGTGGGCCAGGTATATATGTATTTTTAAAGTACAGTTAGACTCATGAAAATATCATTAGAAGTCTGTCTGTCACTGAATTCAGTGGTATTTGAGCATTATTATTGTTTTAAAAATTCTAGAAGATGCACCGAGATTTTTATCAACAGTGTAAAAACTAGGAAACCAAGAACTATGCAGGGGGGGAAAAAATTACTTTTGTTAAATACTGTAGAGGAGAAAAAGTGATTAGAAAAGATACTTGTCTCAAATTGACAGTTGGAGAGTTGAAGTATTGTGCAGTCACATTCTAGATTGAGAGTCAAGTTATTTTTAAAAGCTAAAGTGGACTGCACTAGTTTTTTACTAAGGCTGCTCATATGTTTTTGGAGATTCAAGAATACTGGTTTTATTTGTATAATTCAGAATTTTGGAGCAAAATACTTGAGTTAATTATCAGATACTCTTACATAGGATGAGAATTTGAAGGCAAATATATATTTGCTGGAAGTGAATGGCCATGTGTTGACGAGAGATATATGGTACACATTGAACAGAGAAAACAGAATCCTTCCAAATGAGCTTCTCTGCATTCCTTATTCTTTTTAAGAGTGGGCCTTTGTGTGTACAAGTGGAAAAACTGGTGCACTTCCCATAGCTTTTGTTGTTGTTGTAGGACCTTATCATCTATTCTGTTCTTCCTGGAGGTATGGTACCCCTTTCATTTGGAAAAAAAAGTATTTTTAAAAAAATTACAAAACACTCCAACTCATACCAAAACTCTTCTACCTACTTGTTTTAAAAGATAAATTCTGTTTCTGAGCAAGTCTGCCTTACAAGCTTAATGGTAAATGCTGTACTTCCCTCTTGAATTTCCCCTTAATTATATGGGTAAGTGTCCTTTTGGCGATATTTTTACTCTTACATTACATGTTTTAAAAGGAAGCATACCAATTTAAAACATTTGTATTTTATTGCAACTATTAGAAGTTCTATGTTCTGTTTCTTCTCCTTTTAGGTGAGAAACCTTTTGAATGTAACATTTGTGGGAAACACTTCTCACAGGTGGGAATATTTTATCTTATGGTACTTACACTTGAAAATGAAATGCATCTATGTGTTGATTCTAAAATTAAACTTGGTTTTAAGTCTATAGATATTTTTTTGTTCAAAGACAGACTTGACTTTAGGAATAAAATATGAAAATGTCTTATTTGAAAATAACATGTTAAATGTTTTAGATTTCTTTGATACGTTTTGTACCTTTGATTCTGTCTGCTCTCAGTAGATGTAGTATGCATTTTACCTTCAGATGAATGTTTAACTATACAGAGCCGCAACTATATTTGAAATACAGAGAACATTCATTCTCAGACTGTGCGTTTGCCTTATGCTTCGGGATATGTTGTGAATACCATTTTTACAGTGTCTGAAAAAAAACAGGTTAGAATTTTATATAATGTTGTATTCACAATACTGTTTCATCTTCCTAAATGGCATAAATTATTAAGCAGATTTTTTTGAGTCAGTTTCCTTCTATGAAGAACAGCACCGTCTATCTGAAGTGACAAAACTCATCTATGATTTAAAAAAAAATCTTGTGAAACTCCCTACTTACATATGGGCTACATATAAGCTTTAGCTGTCTTAATTTGCCCTCCAATGTTTGCTTACTGTTCTGAGTACATTTGTATTTCTACAAATTTGGTGCCTAGTTGTCTCACGTTTCCAAAATGTGTACTGCTTTTCTTTTTTCTTGGTTGGAATATGTGCACCTAAGTACAGGGACAATAGACAGGTGTATAATTTTATACTAAGATTAAATAATAATTATCATTGAATAACTTTGGTCTTTCTTATGGTTTAAGGATTAGAATTATGTGGTCTTTGTCTACCCACCCACCAGTGCTTGCGCTTCTCTTGCTCCAGTTTTGTAGTCCACTAGTGGGACTTCTTTGACCCATGAATCTGATGCAGTTGCATCCTCCGCTCTGTTACTCAGTATGAATATAATATTGCATCCAGTGAGCAATGCTGTTTCATCATGCTTATCAAGCCATTTGAGGAAAACTGGGTCTGCTTATTAGGCAAAGAAAGTGCATTTTCATTCATTTTGATGGCTGAACTTCTAGTTATTAGAAGAAAAAAGTGGGTATTTCCAAATTTCATTAAAAGTACTTTTGGCAAATGGAGCGGTATTCTGTACCATTACTGTGAGGGAAGAGGGAATAAAAAAGCTTCACACACTCAGAGTGTATGACAGGCATGACAGACTCCTCATGCAACATGCATTGCTCCTCTTTAGTAAAAACAAACAAAAACCCCAACAAAACTGGAAATTTCTGCCTTTTAATTAAACACTCTTAAACAGCTTCCCTCCCCAGTGCCTCACTTGCATGAAGGTGTAGGTAGATACATACTGATGGACAATACATACCTACACATCCAGAATATGAGCCATAGCATTCAGCTTGTGTGCTGTGGTTCTTTCTCTGGTCATAAAAGGGAACTTGCATGCTTCTGAGGTACTTGCTTTTGAATCGTGCAAATAAGTAAGACTCTACCTAGCAGAAAGTAAGATGCCATCTCTAATCTTGTTCTTGATCTTCTCAGTCTGCAGGCACAGAAATAGTAACACTTTTCTTATTTAAGCCGTCATGTTCTGTGCTTTTGAGACGGTGCAGTTGTCGTGTCTGGTAGTATGTCTGCTCCTGCTGAATGTAACTGATGTTCCGTGTGTTGGAATGTGAAACAGAAAATGAAGAAAGTAGGGAAAATTGACATAGGAACTCATAGTCTGGAACAAATACCATAAAATGTCTTTGACTTTTGGAGAAAAAGATTGCTTTTGTACTTCCAAGCCTTTATCTTCCCTTACTACTAGTACACAGCCTGTTGCTATGTGGTCCTTCTCTGGCTGGTGATCCAGGATACCATGTTTTACCTTCTGACTACCTCCTTCTGCAGAGCGTCTTTTGGGGGGACCATATGCATTAGTTCCTTCAATTTAAAAGCATGCCAGTTACAAATGGACTAAGTCTAGCATATCTCTCTTGTCTCCAAATTTGTGAGGTGTGGTATGCAACCAGTATCAGTAAGAGGATTCTTCTGAGCATTTTTTTTTTTCCTTTCACTGAAATGCTGGCAAAAGTCCTCTTATGCTTTTCATTGGGATGGCATATTATGCCTTAACGAAGGTTGTGTACCACCTTAAAAGCTTAGGAAGAAGCTAAACATCAGAAGTTACTGATGTTTTTACCTTTTTTGTCTCAGCACAGTTAATAACAAGCTTTTGCCCTCATGAGGAGGAAGTGGCATAGGCTTGTAATAAAGAAATGGATCTACTTGCTACTCTCTGTAAAATGTTTTTAGTCTGCCTAAAAATGCCTGTATGGGAACTATTTCAGAATAATTGTTGCACTTCAAATTCACCCTCTGTCTTTATCCAGAATAACTTTCAAATGCTTATGATAAGGTTTGTTTTGTGGCGTGGATAGAGGTAAAGGGTCTGTCTTTTGTATGTTTCTCTCAAATGCACCTCTGCATAAAATCCCTTGTCTTTGCAAAGCACAAATTGCTCCATGGAGAAGTCAGTTTAGTTGTCGTCTTCCTCAGAAATAGGTGCCTAATGCCTCTCTTTGAATGGATTTCACTACTGTAAAGTTTGGCCTGAGAGAACAGTGGTTCAGTTGTACTGTTGTCTGAAAGACTTTACAGGGGTTAAAAAAGGCGCTCTCAGGGTTCAAACTGCGATCCAGTTAATGTTGTCCTCTGTGTGTGTTTGTGTGTGTCTGCAAAAACTTTAGTTCTGGTATATTATAAGGTGTGATTACAGGAGTTGGAAGAAATTACTGATGGGTAGCATTTTCCATGTCTTACTGTGACTAAGGAGTACATGATAATCTTTGCATCCTCAATTTCTTTCCTGATCGAAAGCACTTAATATTCCTTCAGTGTACTTAGGTAAAACAAGGCACTTATCCATCAAAGAGAATGAAAGGGTTAAAAACTGACCGTGGAAGTATGCACACTTTCTTCTATCCAGACTAGCTGTATCTTGTGCTTTGAGAACTGGACTCTCAGTGGATCAGCCATTCAGAAGCACCAGTGGCTTTAAAAAAATAAATAAGAAAAGTTGGAATGAGTAAGATGGTTTTGTCTAGTCATTATTTGGTTTGCCTGCTAGACGAGCATCATTTTTACAGGATTGGGAGAGGAAAGATATGTAATAAAAATTAGTTATCAGTAATCCCATTTGTTCATTTCTGTACTTCCTGTTCTGTTTGCTTTTGATATGAGTAAATATTTATAGGTTTGGAGCATTTGGCTCTGAGTATTTTATGGATTGAAAAATGTTTACCCTATTCTTTTCTTTTAACCTCCTGGTAGGTGAATTCAGACATCCTGATGTAACAATGTTTTATTTGTAGAACAGGGAAAATGAGACTAACATGAACCATATTACTAGTAAGTTTTCTTCTTCACTGCAATCTAGATAGTGTATTTTTCATTTATAATTGGATCTGTTTTCAACTATAGGTCTTTCTTTTTCCTTAGCATTTGATTCCAGGCTTCTTTTTTATTTATTATTTTCTGTTCTTGTCAATGTATAATTACATACATAAGCAATTTGGTCTGGAAGTACATGGTAGTTTGTCTTTACTAGATAAGAATGCTTGAGTTCCTACATGCTTTGTAGTCTTCACTGCCTTAGAATTAGGAATAAAAATCCAGTCTCATAGTTCCCATCATTGTCTTTTTATCTGTATGCAACAGACTAGCTGAATTTAAATGTTTAAATTACTGTCCCTTCAGGCAGGTAATCTCCAGACACATTTACGTCGACATTCTGGTGAAAAGCCATACATTTGTGAAATCTGTGGGAAAAGGTGAGTAGAATTGTTGATCCCAGTAAAGTTAACGTGATAAAACTTGTTCATGTTTTCTTTAATCTTCATGATAAACTAAGGGCCAAGACCTAAGGCAGCATGCTGCTCAATTTTGTTTAAAAGACATAGGGTTTAAATGTGTATTGATGGGATTAAAATACATAAATGTCTGCAAATGTCTTGTTGTAAGCCTCAACAATAAGATAAATATGTCACCACATATATAGTCTGTGGTCTTACTTAGTTTCTTGTATATTGGTAACTTTAGTTAAGGATATACGGTTGTGTGTATTTTGAAAAGTGAGAGTCACAATAAATCATGCAGTTTTGTACCTTTCCCTCTTCCCCCCTCCCCCCCCCCCCCCCCCCCCCCCCATTATTTGGTCATACAATTTTTGTTACATTTTATGGAAATTATGAAGTATGGGAAACTTGACAAATTTAAGCAAAGCATTAAATATTTCTGCCTTCTGCTAACAGGTGACAGAAACTACACTAATTTAGGAGTAGCATTCTTACTTGAAGTAGGTTAAATGCAGAATAAATTAGTAAAACTAATAGTGGGGAGGGGTTTTAGGTTTTTGGGTTTTGTTTTTTTCCTAGCATAAATTTAATTGGATATTGCCAGCTTCAAAATGTTTTTCTTAAATGCATCCATTTAGGTGTCTGTGGTTGAAATTTTAATCTTTGTTCAGAACATCAGGCATTCATTATAGTTGATTTCGCATGATAGTTTAGGAAAATAAGGGGCTTATAAAGACAGTAATTGGGTTTGTGTATTCTGCTACAGATTTGCTGCTTCTGGTGATGTTCAGCGTCATATTATTATTCATTCTGGAGAAAAGCCTCATCTGTGTGATATCTGTGGCAGAGGTATGTAAGAACCAAAGTTTCTGCCTCTGAGGTTTTTTGATTGAAATGTGAGGAGTCATTTTAATCTTAGTGTCTGTCATATTTTTCTAGGATTCAGTAACTTTAGTAATTTAAAGGAGCACAAAAAGACCCATACAGCAGATAAAGTATTCACCTGTGATGAATGTGGGAAGTCATTCAACATGCAACGAAAATTAGTAAAGCACAGAATTAGGCATACCGGAGAGAGACCATACAGCTGTTCAGCATGTGGTAAGATTTACTGTGCATAGCTTGGTTGTGTCTTTGCTTTTTAAATGATAAGTGAAATCTCCTGTGTCAGCAGAATAATGATTAATGAAAATGATTTTAGATTGAAATAACATGTTGTGAAAGTTTTTCACAAAATCTTCTGTCTTGCATACCTTGTAGTCTTTCATTTGGTGCATTAAACTCCTTTAGCTGTTGTAAATAACTTCAAAAGTTAATTTCAGGTGAAGAATAGAGAAAGGAAATAAGAGGAATCAGCATTGGATGTGTATATGTTTGCTAGAGTTTCCTTGGGGTTTTTGGTTGGGTTTTTTTTTTCCCCAATTGACTACTGTTTGGATTTAACTGCGTTCAACCATAGAGTTGATAATAACAACCTTTTGCTGCTTTGCTTCAACCTCTAGAATAAAATCAAAACTTTATCAGTGCTTCATACCGGAGAACGCCCGTTTTCAAAATCTGCTAGATAGGTCATGCTTCCAGGTGGTCTGAAAATTGCTCTTTGATCAAGGATTCATCCTTGTATAACATAGTTCTCAGAACTTGCATTGTCTATCCTTACGTAGCATCCTGCATACTACTTACTTTTCTGCGCTTAAGTGCTATTTTGGTATAATTTCATTCATGTTCTGAGGAATCAGCTTTAGAGGAGGGTAGCTCCATATGATAATGTCCAACTGCAGTATGTTTTATTTTTAATGTCTTGAGGCACAAGGAAAACTAAAATTATCAGGAGGTCTTGCATCAGAGGGAGGAAATACAGACATACAGGATAGGAAAGTATAAACAAACAGTTGTGTTGCTGTCATTAAAATAGGCTTATTTTCATCTTATCTTGTAGTGGTCTTTTGATTATTTTTCTTTTTAGCCAGGTCATCTTGTACTGAGAAGTCAAAAATTGTGCAAAGAGGATCCGGTCAATCGTTAAGAAATCATTCACGTTATGCCAAAAATCCACATGTATTATTCCAGTAATTTGTAATCTTACTGTTATTGTTTAATGGCTTTTCTGAAGAGAAATCTGGGCAGTAGAATGAAAAGTATGATGCCAAAAACTGAGACTCCAGTTTTACTGGGCTTTCAGATGACACAGTTCATTTTAGTTGGTATCTGTCCACACAAAATAAAATAATCTTTAACCTAGGTAAAATGAGGTAAAATCACAAATAGGTACCAGTTTATTTCTACTATCCTAAACAATGTGAGGTGTCTGAATCATGTAGCAATTCTGGAAATTAATGCGCTCTTGTTCTGCTTGTTCTTCTACACTTTGCCTTGGTTCAGCCTCAGACACTTTTTTCTTTGCAGTGTGGTAACTGAGCTTATTTGAGCCTGTGGTTCTGAAAATAGGTAAACAGTTGAATATTTTATTGTATTCTAATATTTACACCAATTAAAAAATTACAGTTTTGACACATTCTCTGGCTAGAATAGAAAAAATGGACCAGTGCACTATGTTAGCTCAAAGTTAACAAAAAAGCTAAATTTGTCAGCACTTTAAGAATAGTTCCTTGGTAATGAACAAACCACTATTTTCTATGATGCAGTTCTCACTGGAAGAATATATTTAGAAGCTTATCAGCATACTGTTTTTCCAGACAGACGAATTAAATTGATTATTTTAAAATTTTTTTCCTCCATGAAGATTGATACAAATTGAGAGCACTCACAGCTTTCAAATACTAATGGATATTCCTGTCTCTGGAGACAAAACTAAAGCACTGGGAAACACAATTAGGAAATCAGATCAAGAAGAAACAAGTCATTGAATTGTAAAAATAGATAGAACTTGTTTGAACCTGTTCTAGGTAAACGAAGTACCATGATTGGGACATACCATACCTTATCACTTGATATTTTCTCTAATTTAAACATGTTTATGCACTTGTGTTAAGAACAAAATCTTAATATGTCGCTTCTGTCTTGTAGGGAAATGTTTTGCAGGCTCTGGTGACCTGCGTAGACATGTGAGGACTCATACAGGAGAAAAACCCTATACCTGTGAAACTTGTAACAAATGCTTCACTCGCTCTGCTGTTCTACGGCGGCACAAGAAAATGCATTGTAAAGCCGCTGATGAAGGTCCAAACACACTAGATGAATTTACTCAAGGGATTGAAACTTCTGATCTTGACAAATCTCAGAGTTCTGACTCTTTTGGCCAAGAAATGTCTGTTACATTGTTACCAGTGTCTGTTAAATTTCCCATTCGTCCAACTGCAAATTCAACTGAATTTGATAGTTCCGCGGATTCTTACTGTAAGTTGCGATCAATGATTCAACACCATGACTCAGCAAACCAACAGAAACTGAATGTGGATTCTGCTAAACTCCCAAAAGCTCAGACACAGGAAACTCCTCCACCACCACCATATGCTTATGCAGATGTAGATGTATCTTCTGCAGAAGAACCCTTACAGTCTGATAATATTCCCATGATTCGTTCCTCTATGGTTAGCTTGGACAGTCATTGTACTGATCCACTAGGCAGTCGAACATCATCTGCTGCATACAAGAATAATGAAGGACCGTTCTTCTCCAGCATGACCCTCTGGGGTTTAGCTATGAAGACCTTGCAGAATGAAAGCGAACTGGAACAGTGAGGGCTCAGGTGACTGTATCAAAACTTCTTAGAGGCATTTCATGCTAAAGTGCAACTGCACCGCAGCATAGAGAGATCGGAGCTAGTTTTTAATCCAGCTAGCTTGGATACTGGTAGAAATCAAGATACGTGTGCCCAGAACCCAGTGTAGGCTGCCTTTACACTGCTTCTCAGCAAAGTTCAAATCTAGTTTCGAGGACCTTTGTTGTTCTGTGACTGCACGGTGTATCTCATGTGTTGCCAGGATTTACTAAAACTTACCATTTACTAAATTTACCATTTAACTTGGTATTTTTTACCTAACAATGGAGGAAAGGATGGCCCAATGTCTTATTTCATGACATGGGTGCAATTCAAGTATGGGTCATCAGAGCTGTGTAAGGGTGTAGATATGAAAAGAGGAAAATACTTAAATCCCTAGTGAACCTGAGTTTCAGTAGTAGCTTTCTTACCAGTAGGATCATTGGTTTACATGACTTGAGTATTGTGATATTAAATGTTAAATACTGAACAATATTTGTGATAGTGCAAAGTAACTGTATATCTAGAAACTTTATTTTTTTACAATAAAAGCTTTTTTTAGTATTTTATAAACTATTTTGCACAGCCAATTATTTGTACAATGAAGACCAGGATCAGGAAATGTGAATAAAGGGAAGTTGTTTTACATTGCATCTTAACTGCTCAATGTGTTTCATCTTTTTATGAAAGATTTTCAATAACATAACTCCATCTATTCCAGGTGTCTTTACAATGCTAATGGGGATACTACCGCAAGAAGAGCTGCACTATAAAATAAATGCAATCAATACGCCAGTAGATTGGTTTGCATTTCAGTGAATTAGTGTAAAACATTGGCTAATTAATGGAATGAATAGACTCTTACAGGATAGAAACTTTGCTTAGAGGCCTTTTTCTGCTTTGGTGCTTTGAATGGTTGTATTCATTTTCAGTATAGATCTGTTGCTGCATTTCAAACTGCTTGCTACAGTCACATCAGTTTTACTGGCCTAACTTTTTCCAACCCATCAAAAAGCTTTAGCAGTGTGTTGTCAACCTTTAAAAACATTCCTTAGATACTGTAGTTTCTGAAGTGAAAATATCCTTGTGCTAATATCCTTTTTTCTGAAGTTCATTTACAGGCTGGAAAGTCTGTTTGAAGTACATACATCTTATTTCCTATAAGGAGTCTCAATGTTCAACACTAGCATGACAGCTGTGAGTACTGGTATCTCTAGTATTATATGGTAAGACTGCAAGATTTCAGAGTTGAACTTGCATGAAAAATAGTCCAACGTTTATTTGGGACTACAAAAATCACATAAAACCCCCAAACATCTGGTTATATAAAAATTTTGGTTGTGAAAAGAAGCAGTTTGTAGGCTGAGAAGTAGAGTTCGGTGTTTTGCAACAGCTGACAAGATCTGGTATCACTGCTATTTTAGTAACACTGCAGTTCCTCTGCTGAAAAAAATCATGTCTGTGTAAAACTAATAGCTGGAACTGTCTAGTAATTTATATGTAATGTCACATTTTCCTGGTATGAGAAAATACATAGTCACTTGTATCCCACTAAAGCACAAAAAAGCATAAAAATTCAAATCCAGTCTAATTGGCTAGAACAGGAATGTAGACCACAGGTGACTTACAGTCCACTGCTTGCATTCTGTGGAAGTTCAGAGCCTGGAAAATACAGTATTTTTCATATTTTTAAAGTGCTCACCACTTCTTTCGCCGCAGGAATTCAAAACTAGCTGTTCGGTTTCTTACTGAGTTAACACCATGCATTGCAATTTGTGGCTTCCCTTCCTTTACTTGGGCCGTGTACCTCCCTGGTTTTAAGTGCTTTCAACCTGAGTTGAAATGAGAAAGATAATATTGCTGGCCAGAGCATAGCAGTCCTTAAAACAAAAGAGGCAGAACATTACACTGTGTAAATAAGTCTTGAGAGATACAAGTTTCTCCCAATTGTCATTCAACATTATGAAAAACTTTTTTTCACTACATTAACAGACCAGTTAAAAAAAAAAATCCAGATGCACTGGAGAGCAAATTAGGAATTTTTTTCTTCACCTTTCTTTTCTTGTAGTGCATATATACTAGAAAACTCTAAGACATCTATATTTTTCCAGCCAGTGAAGTCAAAACAAAGAAGCTTTTGCAGTGCCTAATTTTAAAAATAGCATGTAGGCTAGCAGAACACAGTCCCACATCGGATTAAGCAGGGAACACTTTGTATGTTTGAATCCTTAGCTCTTCCCTCATTCATATTCTTTTACATTATTTGCTGGTGAACACTGCAGATCTTTGTGGAAATCATCCACACGCTATTCAACAATCCATGTATTATGGTCTGTCCCTGACCATGTGTGCTCACGCTCTCTCTCGCTCTGCTTTCCTTCCACTAGTGCCTAAGTCAAAATGTGGGTATCTGCCAGTCACTAGCTCTGTAGCTTTCCCCTTGTCAGAAGCTGTTTTTAGATTTACTTATCCCAAGAGAAAATAGAAATTTGAGTCTGTTCCCATGAGGATTCTGTTGCTTGGAAAGGACAAATCTGCAATTTGTGACCCTCCGAACGTTTTAGTTGCCTCTGGTTCTGCAATGGTTTTGCTTTCTCTGTTGCATTATGGTGGAGTCAGCACAGGATAGGTTTAAAACAGACCATGTTGCAACCTTTGTGCTCTTCTAACAGTGTGTTGGAGGTCTGTATGCTTTCTTTTGGAGGAATGTGTTATTGCTGAAGACTGTCTTAAAGTGAAAATGGCATCTTGAGATGCTTGTAAGCATATAGATTAGATTGCTAGGTATCAGGTGCTTTCTGCCGAGAGGCAGCCATGTTGCACAGAGGATAATTTTTCTTGCTTGGCAGTATTTCTTTCTGTGAGTGTGTTTCACACCAAAACCATGAAGGTTCTCAGACCTGCTACTGTTTGCAGTTTGGGGAGTTTGATAAAACACCATGTTGCAATGTGGCATCTTTGAGAAGGAAGTAGAGAAAACACTGGTAGGCATCTGAGTTTGCTCAGCTGGAACCAGAAAAAGCAAGAGTTGCGGCACTGGGCAGGAGCACTAAGAACTGTTATTTCTAGCTGGCTTGAAGGAAAAGCTGAGCAAGAGAGAAAAGTCAAAAGATGACTAGATGGATGAAGTCAGATGGAAGAGAATGAATTTTTATGTATGAAGTAAGAAGTTTTGGATTAAGAAGCCCCATCCCTGCAGCCACTTTGCAGTGACAATATCGCTGCCTGACTGCAAGAAGGTGTATTTTGCTTTTGTGTTTCCAAAATCAAATATAGTATGTCATATCAATTTAGTATTGTCTAGTGCTTTTCTCAGTGAGACCTCTGTAGAAAATTACCTTGAAAGAGGATCTTTTTCTGTATCCTAAGAATTTCCTAAGCTAACCCCTAGGTCCATAGCGAAGAGGATGTTTGAGTGGGAATAGCAAATATGGTCCAATAGTCCTAATGCTGCCATAAAGTTGGCACAGTTGGAAAACAGCAGCTACCCCGTGACTTTGAAGAACATGTGGAAACCGTGACATGATTATTGAGCCAATAGTATTTCACAAGCAGCAGACACCCAGCCATAGCTATTGCTCATAAATATCCATAGCCAGCGTGCTGAGGGGTATGAATTAAGCATCAGTCAATTGGCTAGTAGCAGGCACTGCTGAAGTGCCATTATAATCGATGTAAATGGCATGCTATTGAAAAAAAAAAATGTTAATCAACCTGGCATAGTAAAATCGAACGACTGCTAGTTGTTATTTATTAGAAGAACTATCCTGCAGTTCAGAGCTGCTGTTCAGTTCATCTTGCAAACCTGAATCACTTTTGTTTCCAGAAGATGCAGGTAACTGCTCAGGGCTTAGTTTGGGTTTATTCAGTGCACAGATATTTCTTTCATTTGACTCCTGCACAATATAAAAAAATTAAATGATAGTAGTGTTTAAACTTTTGAAGGCATTACTGTGTTTTTTGGATGATATAAGTCATTAATCCTATACAAAATTTAACCTGCCATTTTTATGTGGGTATGTTTTCTGTGTGTACATAGGAAAATGATATATAATTAAGTCTAAGTTCAAATAATGCCCCCTCAAAAAAACAAATCCTCTGCTTATCTTGATACTTACGATCTAGTTTAGTTAGAACTGAAAATAAAAAGTTGCATAACGAAGGAGAACTTCACTGGGAAGGATTTACCACTTGTTTATTACTTGTTGCCATTGAGCACATATAGTGTTTTGTGGTCTGAGCCTTTATCTGCATTCTCTCATGCTCTTTTTAAACCTGGCCTACTAGATGTTTTGCAGTTTCTTGAATTCAGAGATTGGGGTTTAGAACAGAGCATTTGTGCTTTGTTTCCATGGCTTCTTCAGCAAGTCCAAATAGGCTTAAACTCCTGTTGATAATTTTATAGGGAAGTAATTGCTACACATGAAGTCTTCCCAAAACATCTAAGTGGCATATACAAGAGCAAGCCAAACTTAAGACAAAATCAGTGTGAAGCAAGTGGAACTGGCCCCATAGGCCATTTGCTTCTGGAATCCACTTTTTTCTTTCCTTTCATTGTCTTCCCCACTGTGGGTAGCTCCATTCATACGTGGACAGCTGCATTCAATTCTTGCTGCTCACTTCATGCCACTTACCCACCCCTCATAATCCAGACCAGAGGTTAACATATTCAAGCTCAGTGAGGAAAAATGTAGAGGCATATAGGTAAACAGAGTTCCACATAGTTGTAAAACTCTAAAAAATCTCCAGTCTCCGTGTTTTGGGGTGTGTGCTGGGATTTTGGATATTTAGCTTTCTTGCTGAAGAACTTTTTTCAGAAATGATACGTAAAACAATCACAACAAGAAATGCAGATGGTCCTGCTTGTACAGAAGACTTAATAGAAAGCAAACAAACGTGAGCTTTATAGGCAGATTTGAAGGAGGCAAATGTGATCGCTTGGGAAATGTGTTCTAATGACAACTGAAGGGCCTTAGATGCAGCTATTTTGTAATTCAGTATGCTAATGACTTCAAAGTGACCTGTGCTCCACTGTGCTGCAAATAGATTTCTTTGTATTGGTACACACAGGCTTGTGGTTTCTGGTCCATAGCCTTATTCATTAATCCTTACTGACATCTATTATTGAATTTGCCTTCTCTAAACAGTTGCCTTCCATCTCTGTTATTAAATCTCCATCCTAGCAAACAAATAAAAATTACCTTTAAAACACAGCCTAGTGAAGACACCAGCTAGTGACTCAGACATTCTTTTTTCTAAAGACAGTACCCCTACTGTTTAAATATAATTTTTTTTTTTTTTGTAGTTGATATTCACATGTGTGTTCAGATCTGACAACAGTTTTGTTCTCTTGGTGAGGGAATTTTTCCCGGAAGGTTACAAAAGCCCATTAATAGAAGCACACAATGCAGTGCTGAGGAGCGTGCATGCATGAACTACAAGTCTGCCAGCTTTTTGTGAAGCTCTGCAGGGGACAGTATACTGAAATAAAGCCTTTCAGGCCCTTTTAATGTAGTTCTGACCTTCCACTCTATATTAAACAGATGACTGGAACCAGAAAGATAGGTCATTGTGATTGCAGTTAATATTTGTAAGGACCAAAGCAGCTCTCAGCCTTTGAGGTAGAAGGGAATCATCTTAAGTGTGAAAATGTATCATCACAAGAATGGAGAGGATCAAAGGAAAGCCAGCTGGTGCTCGGACATCTTTTCATAACCTTTATTACAATGCTAGAATACACTAACCTCAATGGGAAGTCCATTCAGTTCGTGTATTTCAAATAGATAATCTGTATTCTGGTGAAACAAAGAAAGCTAAAAAAGCCCCTTCTAAAAAGGGGGTGGTCGACACAAATTTGCCTATGATTTAATCATATTGGTTTTCTAAAATCAGCTTAGCTTTTTCAATGCAAATATATGAATGTATGACATGCTTATTTTAGAAGTGGCTGAAAATTTGTTAATTTAGGTACAGAGAGTTCTAGCTGATTTTACTGTGTTTTACTTCCACTTCAGAATAAAGGCTCTCCGCAGTTTCACTTGCCATGCACAAAAATAAGGCACAGTATTTCAGGGGAAAACTATACAGAATAACCATAAGCATTAAATCATCCAGGAGGCATGTATATGTGGAGTCAGGAAAAGGCCAAGATTAAGGCTGACTAGTGTTGACAAACTGAAATTTAAGCTCGGGCTTCCAGGGAATATCATACCACTGTAAGTATGAAATTAGCAATACCAAAGCAGAAAATCAATGAAGATTGCTGTTTATAGGTGGGCTGTTACCGTAAAGTCCTGTGTCCGCAGGCTGCGGGCTGTGCTACCAGATCTGTGCTAAATGGACAGGGAGAAGCAGTGGGACAGTAGGTGTAGACCAGAGGTAAGCACTTCTGCCATGATATTTTTTAGATGGGGATTGCTGGAGATCACTAGAGCATCAAAGTTCAAACTCAAGTGTTAAATGGTTTAGTCATTACTTTCAGATTTGGATTTCAATCAATCACTTTTTGAATTTGTTCCATGGGTCCAGAATGGGGAAAATATCTGTTCTACTTGTTGAACAGGGACTTACTTCCAACCAACTTCATTAAACGTTTTGTCTAAAGATTGACACCTCTGTAAGAACTGTATTATTTATGAAGTTAGGCCTTGACAGAATATTCAGCAGTCAGTCTCTTAATATTGCAAAACACCAAATGGACAAAAGAATATCGCCTTTGCCTACCCAGAAAGCGACGGCAGATAGTCATCACATCAGCTGAGTAACGACTGCAGCCTGTGAAACAGGTCTGAGGGGCGCTGAAGTTCTGACAGCTTCAGGAGATGCAACAACTTCGTTTCAATTCAAAAGTCATTAAAATCATTCCTAAATTCTAAAGCTCAGAAGAAAAGGTATTTAATTTCTTTTTCTCCAAGTA
This sequence comes from Phoenicopterus ruber ruber, assembly GCA_009819775.1. Lineage (NCBI taxonomy): Eukaryota > Metazoa > Chordata > Aves > Phoenicopteriformes > Phoenicopteridae > Phoenicopterus > Phoenicopterus ruber. The sequence continues at coordinate 15,044,382 of CM020218.1, read as the reverse complement.
ATTTGCATGTCAAATCTCTCTCCCTCTCTCACACACTCTCTCCCTCTCTCTCCTGTCGGTGATGTCTCTCTTAGCAGCTGTCTAGTCATGAATCACTCCTGTCATCTGAAGCATATTTTTAACACTTCTGGACGTGCTCTAAAAGCAAATGCTGTTAAGCAAACAATTTGCACTGTTCTTCCATACACTCTCTTCACTTCCCAAAACCTTTCATAATCATGATTTTAAAAGCTGGGTCACAGGCGAATCAGGTACTGGAAAATACAACCTTTTGTATTTGTGAGAGTATCATAATGTTACATCAAGTTCTCATGTAATGCAGATCTCCTGTCTGACTTGCAGAAGACTTGAAGTTGCCTGAAGCTTGAGAATTTCACTTCATTAAGATTCATATGAATGTTGCCTTTGGTTTCACTCATTGTAGTCTGCACTCTCTCAAGCTCAAACTTCAGTTTGGGTTGAGGAGTTGAGCATACAAAAAGAAATTCATTGTCAAAGCTTAGTTCAGCTGCTGTTACGGTAAAGTAGATTAGATTACGCCATGTTTGCTTCCGAGCAGTTATTTTACAGCCTGAAATGGAGAACATAATCATGGAGCCTGATAAATTATTTGTCTTGCAATCATGAGTTTCAGAGCTACCATAAAAAAGACATTGACCAAAAAGGTTTTGATCTTAAAAGCTTTTCTGCTTTTCTCATCTCCTCTTTGGCAGAAGGATGCCCGCTGGGGCCTTAGGGACCCAAGGATCTTCACTAGGTGCTTGGAAGGCCTTTGGAATCATCCAGTAACAAGTCAAATAGGAAGAAAAGTGTATTTTTTTTTCTCCCGCTGTCTAGTAAGTGACTCTTCTGGTAATTTGAATATTTGTCAGGAATACAAGTTGTTGAGCTCTGGATTCAAATTATTACAATGGCACATGGGGAAAACAGGAATCCTGATTGTGCCCAGCTGGAAAGAACTTTCTCTTTCCAAATAAAATGTGGCTTTTAAATACCTAGGACCAAGTTAGTTTTGATTTTTCCAAAGCCTAGAAGCGATAACTCTAAAGGATACTTTTGACTGAAGTCCTAATGCAAGTGTTATACAAACAGTATTTATGAGCCACACACTTCCACTTTGCATTTGCATCTGGAACTTTTGGGTTTTTTTCTTATTGCTTTGATGTCACATCCCTTTGTATTTTGTAAGTGCTTCTAAGATTGTTAGTGTGACAAAATACTAAATAATAATCAAAGTCTAGGACATAAAATGATATTGTGTAATGTATTTCTGATAAGGAGTGCTCTGACCTGTGGTCTGCAATATGGACGAGCATCTTGAACGCTCTGACTGTCCTGCATATATCATTTGTCTTTGCTGGTAACCTGGCTGTAGTGGAATCATCAAAGAGTTATCACTTCTGAAAGTTTTGTTTTAAACAAGGAAGCTTTGTCAACCACCATCAGTATCGCCACTATTCAGCAGCTTAATTATAAGATTTGTGCTATTTCCTGTTGCTATAAAGCTCTTCCCTCTGAAGACGTGATTAAGTAAAACCTACCATTAAAAGGGGTTAGCCCTTGGTATTGCATGAAAAGCCTATTTGTTAAGAGCCTAGAAATCAGAAGACAAAAAGCATTTCAAAATATTTGTGGCCATTATTTGTAAGTCACATTCACGATGCTCTGGATATACCCACATGATTTTTGAATGTGTGGTTGGTACCAGGCGATAGGTTCCTTTCTCTCTCCCTCCCTCCTGCGTGGATGCAGGCTCAGCCCTGCGCTGGCCGGTGCGCGGGGGCCGCTGCCGCCGGGGGGCAGTGGCAGCCCGGGCTCGGAGGGGCGGCCCGCGGGCGCAGCCGCCGCACGGCCCCGGGGACCAGGCTCCGCCGTTGTCCGTGGTGACGCACCTCGCTCCTCTGTGTTAGGAAGCGATAATGCGTTAACTGCTTTGCTGTCTACGTCTTTAACAAAGTGTGAGGAAGTAATTCCTCACCCTTAGGCACACCTTCCCAACAGAGCTGGAGACAGCACTGCCAGGGCATGCCTGTGCCTCGGTCTCGTGGGTATCGTGATGTGTGATACGGATATCAGTAGTTTTATAACGTACTTTATCACCGTGTGTTTTGTGAATGTGTGCTCCTACCTCATGCCTTAATACTTTACAACGGTTCCTCTCGCCGCGGATGGTTACACAAAGCAAGCATCTCTCCAGCACGCCTGCAGTGGTCCCTTGGGAACGCTCTGACCCCGTGGCAGAGCCCTGTGCACTCTGGGGACCTCTTATCGTTTCCTGATACTGTTTTCTAAAGAAACCCTTAATTACTTCTTTCACTTAACCTGAAAGGATGCTCAGCACGCACAGTAGTTTTAACACCACTCCGTTTTGAACTTACTGGCAACCACCTTTTGCCATCCTTCGGTTGTATGATGCCCAGCTGCCAACTCGCCAGCTAACTTAGGAAGTCATTCCCCACTGATTCTCCCTGCAGAACAAATGTCTTGGCTTCTACTTCTGGCAAGGATCTGGAAGTATTGCACAGCTGCATGTATTCAGACTGAAAGGGCAGGGATCAGAGAAACCAGTCAAAGCATAAACAGCGAGAAGTTGTCTGTGTTCAGAACAGTTAAAGTGTTTGGAAATTGCAAGATTGAAATTGCTTAGCTGTACCTTCCCAGAATGGGAGGAGAATAGCTCAAAAATCAAGAAAAAAAGAGTCTGAAAGTGGTTCCTTTAAGAGTAAGCAAATACCGTCTTTAAAAAATGTACAAAACCTAAAATCTGATAGTAAAGTGAAAAGTATGGATTTTGGTCCTTACATGTCATTTCCAAGGATGTCTTGATATGGAGTTGCAATGTTTGGCTTTGTGATTTTGGCTGTACGGGTTAGGAATAGATGCGCACCAAACACTACCATTGGTTTTAAACTTACTTACAGGTCTAGCAGCAATAAAGGTATCTATAAAGTGTTACGAGTCAAACAGCATGACTTTGTCAGTACTTTAGCTTTACAACCCAACTATACTTCATTGCTTTACCATTCGTGGTGAGGGCTGTTATCACTGTAACTGGTATTGCCATGTTGTTTCTACCTGTGTCACTGCCAGAAAAACAACAGATTGCCTAAACGGAAACAGGAGGTACACCTCCCTCCTGCTTCAGTAGGGATTACGCTGCTACAGCATTTTCAGCGCTGCTCAGTAGTAATTTTCCAAGTGAATCTTCACTAAATGTGTTTGTTTATGTGTTAGTTACTCCTTGAAAGCATATTGCTTTCTGTGCTTCCTGAGTGCACAGCAGCTGAGAACCGCAAGTACTACGCTTGTGTATTGTAAGTATTTTAAGAACTCAGCTCTACCAGAACGGACTGTCAATTGCTTTACTAATAGGCAGTTTTGTAATAGAGATCTGTTAAAATACTGTTCCCAAAAAACATTCTAAACCAAGTTGAATCGATTATTTTGTAGAAAACAATTACTATTTTTTAATATTTTGGTACTAGTATTGTCTGGGTAACTGGGTTTTCTTTAAGTAATCTAAATGAGTTATGTACATTGGACAAGGATGTTAAGGATATTCGGGCTCTTTGTTAGATTTGTAAAAGCACCTAGGTGTCTCAAAAAGACACCCTCCTGTACCTACCTATACACAGGTACCCACAGACATACGTAAAAATGTCTTTAAAAGTTGGCCTTCAGTTTCCAGCAGAGCTAGACATTGGTGTTCTTTAGAGTTTGTGTATACAATGTATGTTGGGTTGGTTAGGCTACTGAAGGAACATGTGAACTATATTTGCTATCCATTTGTAGTCAATATCATTATTTATGCTTGACATAAGTGTAATTTTTCCCAAATGAGAGGAAGAATAAGCTTGACCAGGATGAGATGTCTTTATACAAATGGAACTGCCATTGCATTATGGTGTTCTGTGGGCATGATGATACCGTTTTTTTTAAAAAACAAAACATGTCCCAATCAGTTGTAGCCTGAGCAAAATCATGTTTTGAACAGGCTTAAACTTTCTCTGAAATTCCATGAGTTAATACGCTGATCCTCTAGAAAAATGTCTTCAGTAAGAAAGTAATTAAAAGCCTCTACAAATTAAGATGACAACTTTTCCCCAAAAGCAAATATTAGAGACTTAAACTTACTGAAGCTCAATATGATCTAGTTTAAGAAAAAATGTCTATACAGATTAAAAGTTAGTTCCCTGCAGTGGGGAGAAGGCAACCAGTCCCTGCTGCTGCTTCTTCTAGAATGTTTTATAATATCCATAGCTGCGCAGTAGGACTAGATTGGCAGAACAGATAGGATAGCTCTTGAATGTCTGATGTCTCCTTTTAGTAGAAGTGATAGAGACTTCCTTGTCTTTGCCAAATACTTCCTTATGCAGCACTCCTTTTTGACTTTCTAGTAGTTGACATCTATGTACGGTAATTGGAGATAGATGAAAACAAGAGCAGACTACTGGGAAACGACAAAAATACCCACCTGCTCCTCTGTGTCCGGTGAGCTGTTGCTTTATGGTCTTACGACTACCTGCAAATTCTTTTTTTGTTAAGAGCCAGTTGGATCGAGTTCAGCTAAGCAAAATGCAGTTAGGCAGTTGGGAAGGTATTAAATACACCACTTTGGACTTCTTTGTAGAGATTGTAACCTGGAGATTGTCACTAAACTACTACTGTGAATTAGTTTGGCCATCCCAACGCTCTTGAAAAATTGTCCTTTTCTGTCTCTCAAGCCTCAGGCCTGATTTGTTTTTCTTTTGGAATTCAGCGTTGTCTGTGATGGGAAATGGAGCAGGGAATTGTTAGTTCATCTTTGTCCAGTGCTTTGAAGATGTGAAGTATTTTTGGAAGCTGCTTGGTACAGTTGCTCATATTCTCCTTGGGCAAAGGAATCTAACATTTGCTCTCCACAGCCTGCCCTTAGCCGAGCATTCAAGGAGCTCTCGCTCCCCTTCTGTTCCCACAAGGCAACTGGATGTCTTTACTGCCAGTTCTGATTGAAGACACTGATTCAAGAACCCGATTTATGGGGAATCCTGAATGTGTTTGGCAGATGTCCTCAGCTGCTGTACTTTAACGCTCAGTGGGAACCCTATCTTTCTGGAATTGTTCCCCGCTTGTCATTTTTATTTTCTATTTTTCACTGTGTTTTCATTTTGACTAATTCTTTTTCAAATGTGCACCACATTTAGAGATTTGATTGATTTAAAATTCATAAGTGCTGGGTTTAGATTTCTTAGCATTCAGGGTGCTTAATGCTCTCAGTTGCAGTTTCCTAAAGTAACATAAAATAAGTAATTCAAATATAGTGGTGACAGTGCTGCATATTTTACAGAATACAAATAGGTTTTTTTAAGTTCTTAGATCTCTTGCTGTGAAGTGCCAGTAATCCTGTGCTAGTCAACATCTGTGCTGTCTGGATGTAGCTGGTCTTGGTTTTCATTTTTTCAGCTAGCAGAGAATGAATTATTCCTGTGGCAACCAGATCCTTCAGGGTTAATACTATTTCTTTGAAGTTACTACTGATATTGCTTGCTACATCTTTTTGTCATCATTTTTCAAAGTATCTTCTCTTGCATGGATTGTCAGTTTAAAGGAATGCAAAATGGGTTACCAGGATAGGAAAAACTCCGCTGTTTTAAACCCGTGATAGAGCTCTAATCTTACAAATGAGTGTGATATGCAGTGCACGTGAGCTGTGAATGAGGTTTTGCTTTTACGGTTCTTAATAGAGGCAAGACTTGGGCATGTAAAGTCCCTTCCGTCCAGGACATAAAACTAATACATGTTAATAGCCATACATTTTTAAGTCAAGAGTACCCTTCTGATATTAGTTACACAGTTTTACTTCATTCATTGAATTACTCTACTTCATTTCCTTGCTCCACCTACCCTGAAAAATATGAATATAATAGTAAGCACAGTACCTTCCTGTTTAGTAACATGTCTGTTTGCAGTTCTCTGTTTTTCAGTGTACTGTATTTAAAGCTTTATTAAAAAAAAAAAAGTTTACTTACAGTGAAGAGCTGCTGCAGTCTAGGTACCTAATTCTAGTAATTCATTACTTCCTAAAAGGAACAATTCATCCCTTCACTAAAGGTAGCTGGCTCATTCATGACTTGCTTTGCAGGCTCCCTCTTACTTTTCTTCATGATTTCACTTGTTAGTCAGCTGAAGTGAGCAGATGTTTTGTACACCCCCCCTCCCTTTGTCTTTAGACATTTAGATATCTTCATAAATAAGAAGCATATTTAGGAGCCACGAAACAAGATGTATGAAAACTGCCATAGTCAATAAATGAAATCCCAACAGATTTAGGCTCCTCTGTCATTTGGCTGTTTCGGAAAACTTTTCCCATTATGCTGCATCCCTTTCCATTCATTTCACCATTTCTTCTCATCATATACTTAAATATTGAATAACTTTTTTAAGTGCTGACCTAAATTATCAAAAGTGATCATTAATTTCCCACGCCTCAGATTTTAAGTGCTCAAATTAAGAGCGGATCTTGACTAGCTGGCTCCCTTTGCTTTCTTGAAGCCTTTCAGTTTCCTCGCTAAAGACTGAGATACCCCAAAAATCACTTGCTGCTTTTGGCAATTTCAGTCACTGGATACTGAAGCGAAAGTGAAATCTTCTTAGAATTCTATCACAAGTACAAATTGAAGGAAAAAGCATAGACGCAAAATACAGAGGTTTGAATTTACATGTACATTAGAAAATGCCTGATTGCGCGCTTTTTTTTTTTTCCCCTGGACAAGTTCTATTGGAAACTGAAATACAGCAAGATCAATGCCATGTGCAAAAACTTAAATGGCAGCTTTTGAAAAATTGCCCCATTAACCTGATGAGTTTCTAATTGCAGTAAGATGTAAAAGCTTTTTTTCCCTGTGCTATGTAGGATTTTGTCCTAACAGTTTTTTTTAAAGCTACCCTGCTGTTAAAATAATTTAACTGCAGTGTTTGAATATAATTTGTCCTATATTTCTTTTGCTTTCTCTGAGGAGTTACATAACTTTTTCATTTCTAATGAGTTTTCCTAAATATAAATTGTGATGTTATATTATGCACCTCCTTTGGCTCCAAACCAATTAATTTGAAGTGGTTCAAGGCCAAAGAGAAGTCTAGGATCGCATCCTAGCATTCCTGGTGAAAGGTTTGTTTATGCACCTTTTGTTTTAAATAAATGGTTCAGTGGTTAAGTCAAATCTTCTCTTGAAATTGATCTTATCCTTTAAATTCATGTAATACTCTAAATTAATAGAGGATCATTTTGGTATCTGCATGACCTTGTGTTACTTAGACGCTGTTTAAAATCCATTTGTATAATAGCCAGAACATTATTGTTCTTTCCTAAATCGGACAACTTTAGCCATTTAAATGACTGTTTAAATCATAAGCAGGATTAACCTGGGAAGAGATCAGTAAAAGATCAACCTCACTTTACCCCTAAAGCAGTGTTTCCTTGCCTTTAGGTATATCCCGTCGCTGCTGTCTCCCCAGATCCCTCTCCCAGAGCGCTGCCTCCTCATCGCAGGACCGTCACCTTTCTGCCTCAGCTTAGTGAAGTGGTGGGTCTGGCAGCTGGGAACAGCACGAGGCCTGGAGAGCAACTCGTCTGTCAGCACTGCCTCTCCCTTTCTCCCCCGGACCCAGAGCGCTCATCTCCCCTGCTGTATTTTGGCACCTTCTCTTCACCAAGAGATGAATCTGCAGCCTACAGACGGTGTGAGGAGGTACGGTACATAATCTGCCTTGCAGCACAATTTCTCCCTCCTGCTGCATCTGCAAGCTCAGAGCACTACTCTCGGAGCAATCCTTCTGGCTTTTACTGCGCTGTATTTTATGTGGGTATATCACTGATGTTTGCTTCACCATTTGAAAAATGCTGCTCTTGAGAATCTATGAGTGCTTAGAACTTCCTGTGTCCCCCCAATGTGTGGACTATTTTCCTTCTGAAAAATCTTATTTAGATGTCTACAAATAAATTCAGGATGATTAATATCAACATGATTAATATCAGGAAGCCAGGCTTGAAGAACTGTTTGAAGTTTTAAAGAATTTCACAGCTTTCCAGTGACCATTTCTCATTTTTCCCCAGTGAAAGAAGAATTCGCTCCTCCTTTTCAGTGATTTTGGAAATAACAGATAAACATTCTTCAGTATCAATACCTTTATTTCCATTTGGCAATTCTACAAATCTGACAGTAGCTGGCAGTAACTGAAAATCACAATTTTTTCATATTGCTGTTTTCTGTCATCAACAAGGTATCACTTTTGTTCATGCACGGGTTGACTATCCATTTATCCATTATCCATTTCAGCACGAATGTAGCAATTCTAGAGTTGTTCATGCACAAGCCTATCACGTACACAAATCAGAGAACAAAATCCTCAAGAGGAAGTACAGTTTTAGCTTCGTTGCTGTCCCGGTGTGGATGTACTGGGCAGAGGGAGGGACTAAAGGGGCTATATAAACCTTAGCACTATCTGGTGAGGTGAACTCCTGGTTCTATCACGCACTAGTAGCCATGCAGCTGGCTGTACCTGTCTGACATTGCCATGCATTTCTTGCATCTCCTTTGTTACATCACTTAATCTGTGTTTCCCTATGGCTGACTAAGAGTTTAATATAATTTCTGAAGATGATTGGCTTGTTAAAACGGACTAGTGGTTCGTGAGCATTTATCTGAGAATGCTATTCTTCCTTTGGTATTTGTAAGTAATGTCAGATACCGAAGGGATGGACCACGTGACGCTTTAGGGTAAATAAACTGCTGGGACACCTGACAAACAATAGGTGGTACTTCTTTACTTCAGCAGAGTTTGTCCCTTTTCATGAATGCTTATGTTGCACAAGCAATTGCTGCATTGCACCGCATCAGCGCTGTTCCTAATCCTGATTTGGAAACATCAACTGTTAACTTGACAAGGCGTGACACATGGTATGTTGAAGTGTTTTCAGCTGCACTAACACAACAAATTGTAATGGCTCCAGAAGAGCCATTTCAGTTGATTGTGTCAATAAACTATAACCCACAAAGAAAAAGACATGTGGCCAACCTGAATAAAGCATCATCAAATCACAAATAATAGGTTAATGGTCACAATTTTTGTCCTCATTTTTAGAAAAAGTATTTTGCAGGAAAAAACCCTGTAATTTCTAGAGCTTTTGCCTGCGATGAATCACAAGTCCAGCCCTATGGCACTTACCAGTTTACAGTATTTCCTTCATTTCCATATGTAGAGAGTGTGTGACTTTATTCTTCGTACTCTGCTACAAAATGAGGACTTGGCATGTGTTCTCGGTTTAGGTCAAAACGCAGGCTGTCCCGTGCAATTGGTCTTTCTCCAGATTTTGTGAGACATAGGCCTACTGTTATTTAAGGAGGACTTCTGTATCATTTCCTGGACCCAGTGCCAGCAGACACAAGCTTAGCATTACTTCCTATTTTTTTCTCTTTTTGTTAGTTCATTAGGAAGGACTACATCTGCTTGATGGCAGTGCAAATTTTCTGCTTTCATAGTTAGGCTGATGGTACACACGCTGAATTCTAACCTCCCGGAGACCATTAAGGTTTCAGAGTAAGTAAATCAGGGTACAATCTGACTTAATGAGACTAGCCGCTAGGTCATCAATTCTGTGCATTGGCTGCTTTTTCTGTTGCCTACGTACCAGTCAAAACCCACAAGGAGCTATCGTGTTTCCTCAGAGATCACTAATATTATCTAAAGATTGCTGGCCGTGACTCTTAAGTGCCTCAGCAAGGATGTGTGTTATTTGTTAAGCACCTGGACTTGAGCTACTCTGTAGAAGGCACAGAGAAGGACAGTCCTTTCCCAAAATTTACAACTCCATGAATAACCATAGCAAAATGACCTACAGCAGGAACCCTGGAGGAAAGAGGTGTGCTAGTTTCGAAGACACATTTCTTTTCAAATATTCTTTACGTTAATATATACCTTTTTGCATCCTTAAGGCAGCAACTTCTACCAGGAAGCATGCCAGTTTTCTTAGTAAGTTACCTCATTCTTTTTTCTAAAACCATCAGTAGCAAACTAGAGTTGGTTATTTGATATCAGCAATGAAATCCTCTTAGCTGCTCATTTCATATACCTGGCAAATAAAGACACTTATTAGTCACAGATATTTGTGTGTGTTTATGTATATGCACATGCACGCACACATTTTTTCTTCTGTTACATCATAGTATATGAGGTGAAATGCACTTAAAATGAAAAACGGTCGGCCAAGTATTTGTAGTAGTACTGAGTGGCAACAGTGCAGTATCTAGTTGCTTAACAAAAATGCAATGTAAGGATTTTTCTGTAAAACTGGAGAACAGGATAAGACTATGCCTAGTTAGTGTAAGTTCATACAAGGCAGATTACCATTAAAGAAACACACAGTGCCAAAGAGAAGAATAACTTACACTGTAGATAGGCTATCCAAAATTCTCTTTCTCTCCACAAGAGACACTAAAACAGAGTACCCCATGAATATGCTCAAATAACTAAAAAAAAGGCCTCACCAGTCAACTGAGGAATTTACATCCATTCATCTTAATCTGATACTGATACTTCCTCAGGCACACACTTGATACACAATTGCCCGTTACTTTTGACCATCTTCAGCCAACAGAAGGGCTCAAATATAAATTCACAGAAGCTGGAAATGAAAGGACCTACTCAGTCAATTTGTTAAACCATTTGCTGTGTTATTTTGGCTCCCTATAGTATACTGTCAAATACAGTTCTGATCATCACTTGGACTTTTGATGTCATTTGGATTCTGAATGACTTTGGCTTCACATACAAATGAATGGATTACACTCATCCATCCGTGGGTTATTCATCTGTTCTGTTCAAGAACAGTTGCTTGTAAGACAAGGGTATTGCCAAAATTAAAGTGCTGCTTGTTTCCTGAGAAACCCCTTCATTTCCACTTACAGGTGCAATTTTCTATATAAAATGCGTAAGTTTTTTCTTCTACTTAACACATCCAAGTATGATTTATGAAATGTTACTCAAGTAAGACAAGCTTATTTTACACTTTATTTACTCAGAACAGAACACTGATGGGAGAAATAAATGAGATAGACAAGATGATCCATAGTCAGAGACATGGCTTCCTTTATGCCACAGCCAGGAAGGGAATCTGGGCCTCTAGCATTACAGACCGTTGACCTCAGAAAAAGAGAGATGAAATGCATTTTGGATCGGACAACTGGAACAAACCACATAAGAAATCGGTACGTATTGAGAGCTAATGACTGAATGCCAGCTGTATCTGCCAGCCACATGGGTCAAGATGCTCTGAATGTGTAAGGCTGCAAAAATAAGGCATTGAGAGGTATATAAATGCCGCTTCCCTCAAAATGCTCAGAGGTAAGTTCACTATTTCAGAGTCCTCCTCTTCTCTGTTTGGTATGATCTTCAACAACAACAACATCAGAACTGCTTGCTCAGTAATTGAGACGCACAACAATCAGTTTCTACCTTGAAAATCTTCTGTTTGGGAGTGTTCTGCTCTGTATTTGAAGTAAGCTATTCCATTGAGAATGTTTTAAAAACAAGTATTAGCCCACTGATCATTCTCATCTTCCAGTATGTTTATTTGGCTGCTGCAAAGGTAGTTATCCGGCCAGCAGTTTAACTAATTAAGTTGTACTTCCCAGAACTGTGCTGACGACACTAGCACTATCAATGATGTTTATGACAAAAAAACCAAAGCCAATGAAGGAAAATCCATTGTTCTGTGCTCTCTGAGAAAGACAGGAGAAAAAAAAAATCAATTATTTGCCGAAGTGAAAAAAGGAAAAAGAGATGACAGGAACCAGAGCATCTTTCTTTAAGAGACCAACAACAAAAAAATTGTATTATCATTTTAAGCTGTGAGATTGAAATTTATTTTTATAGCAATAGGATGTTGAACAGTCTTGAGTACATTTTTTTTTCATTAACTCCGTACCAGGTTTGCTGAGGTTCTCCTATGTGAAGTGAGTCAAACCATGGCTCCAATGAAGTCAATAGGACTTTCTCCAGTGACTGTAATTGAACTCAGGTTGCATTTGCACTCTTGACTTAATCAAAGAGCTTGCACGAGTGCCAAAAAAAGGTGTACATGGCTAATGTGATTTTCAGACAAACTAAAATTCTTAGATTAAAAACAATACTCACAAAAATAAGGGTGGGTGGTTTTTTTGAGGTTTGATTAAAAAAACCCCAAACTTAGTTTTGCTATGCTCTGCATAGAAAAGCCTAAATTCCCATTAAAGACATGAAATTCTGACTTGTATGTGGAAGGGCTCCCTGCTGAAATATCTCTAGTATTCTTTATCTACCCACATTGCGACCTTGCCCATTTTAGAATTAGCCCAAATTCAGCCACCAATGACCAGTGTCTGGTGCTGTTGAATGCAAAGCAGGAAAGCCGTGTCTGTAACATCAGTTCCTAGGATAAGAGAAGCTGTTATCAGCACGGTTTGACTTTTATCTGCAGTTCACATTTGCATCAGCACTGTTAAATATTTCTGTGGACTGACAGCTGTATCCCAAGCACAAGCAAAGCTTCAGTCCCTGCCCCTTGTGGTACCAAGAAAAATCTTGTCCGAATGGTAGAATAAACTAACGCAGCGATGCTCTGAGAGCAAGAAGATGTGAAGTAAGAACTGCAGTCACTTTCAAGTTCCTGACTACAATCTAATTTTTAATATTTTGCAGTATTTTGCCTATAATTTGTGCGTGCTCAAAGCACAGAAGGGAAAAGAGGGGCTGCCCATGCTATCGTCCGTGAAAAGAGGCTGGTTGGTTTTGAAGCATAAAACTGGCTCGGCTGAGCACCCATCTCTGCCTCTTGTCTCTCTGCCTACCATCCAAGTCACTTGTTGCGTCGCCCACAGTGGTTCTCCCTCCACACGCTGCAAAGCAACGCACCTGCAAGGCTACAAAATGAGCGTGCTGGGTGCCCAGCGCTGCAGGAGACAGCGCACTGAATATGAATCGCGCTTTTTTTTTTCTTTTTTTTTTTTTTAAAGACAGACAAGACCGTAAGATGTCCTCTCTCACTCGGGCTGCAAAGCTCTGCAATACGCATTTACCTTGAAGCGACGCGAGCGCCGGTCCCAATATTCGCGTTTCCCCCCCCTTTGCAGAGCGGAAACTCGGTCTCACCGTCCTGCCAAGCACGATCGTCCTTTCCCTGCAGGAACGGCTGAGAGGGATAAGGAGACGCGCTAAGGACGAAGCTAACCCACCGGTGACAAGCCCCCACTCGCGGCTCTCCCCGCCTCACGCAGCCGGCGCCTAGCCCCGCCGGCGGGGAGGGCGAGGCCGGAGCCCCCTCTCCGCCGCCTCATTTAGCGCAATTTCCCCGCCGGAGGTACCGCGGCTGACCCCGCCGGGACTCCCCGGGGCGGGGGCAGCCCGGCCGGGAGGCGCCCGCCTCAGGGACAAGGGGCTGCCGTGAGGGGCAGGGCGGCGGCCCGCCTGCCCCAGGAGCCGTTAGCGCAGGGCACGGGCAGCCGCCGCCCCCCGTACCGTACCGTACGGCTCCGCCAGGGGAGGGGCGCGGAGGGCGGCGCGTCCCGTCCCCCCGCCGCCTCCTCCTCCACCTGCTGCCGCTGCGCCAGTAGCCGGCTGGGGGGAGCCGCCCGCCTCATCCCCGCGGGGCCCCTTTGTGCTGCTGCTCCAGAGCTGCCCTCAGCCAGGCGGCGGCTGCGTCACGGCCCAGGCGCTGCGGCCGCCCAGAGCCACCCCGCGGAGGGAGAGCCGCCGCCTCGTCCCCCGCTCCGCCATTGCTGCGCGGGCCGCGGCGGAACGACGCCTCGCCGCCCCCCGAGGAAGGGCTGGGAGCCGCGGCGGTGAGTGGTGGGGCTGCTGCCTCACACCTCGCCGTCCCTTGCGGAAGGGCCGGGAGCCGCGGCGGTGAATGGCGGCGCCGCCCGCCAGCCCGCCGGCCGCGGGGGGCCGTTGCCCCAGCCCCTGTGAGGGGAGGCTGGGGAGCGCCATGGCGGGGCGCGGCGGGAGAAGGGCGCGGGGTGCCCTCCGGGCACGGCCCCGCTCCGGGGCGCAGGCAGCGAGGGGAGCCGGGGCTGGGCGGGCGGGGAGATGCGGCGGTGGGGCCGGGGCGGGGGCCAGCACCGGAGCCCGCCCGACCACGCGGGCTGAGCGCGATGCCGCACCGGAGCCGTGTGCGGGGATTTTGGGGTGCTTTTGGTTTTTTGGTATGTTTGGTTTTGTTTTTTTTTTTAACTTTGACAATAAAAGCGCTGGCCGTCGTTCTTATTCCCCAAAACGCCAAAATGTAACCGAGTCAGATACCAACGCGTAATTTTTTTTTTCCATAAGATATTTCGGATTCCCCGGGGGCTGGGGAAAGGTCTGGTACATCCCGAGTTTCTGACATTTTGCATTTCTGTGCGTGTGTGCCAGCAGAAAATCCCTCTATCCTGGAAGAATGGTGAAACTGGGGAATAATTTCAGCGAGAAGAGCACAAAGCAGCCCCTTTTGGAGGATGGATTTGACACCATCCCCCTGATCACACCCCTGGATGTCAATCAGCTCCAGTTCCCACCTCCTGATAAGGTACAGTGGGCTTTAGTTTCCACCCTGGAGAATCACACCCAAATCTCAGGCAAACAACAAAAGGATAGGTTATGTGTAACAAGCGCCTTAGAAATGTCAAGAAATACGGGGTGTTTTAGGGAATGCTAGTTCTCTCTGGGGGAAAAAAATTTACAATTAACCTAATGAAAACCCAGTAGTAGGGATTTGCATTGTAGAGTAGTGGGAAATGTTAGCAATAAGCATCTATAGATTTTAGTGCTGCTGTATGAAATACATAAACATACAAAGGCAAGCTTCTCTATGCTGTATTGTTGTAGCCCTTCCTATTCTGTATCTTTCTTTTTTTGTATCTGGAAGGTACTGTGTATTTTATGTGAATGACGTGAATTTTCTCCGTTCAGAAAATGCCCCCCTAATGGGGGGATAAAGCACTGCTTTATTTCTCTGCAAGATGTACATGGGCGGACTGGCCACAGAAAGAAAGAACTTCCATGTTTCTTCTGTGCTTCAGTAGGAAATTAACGCTAGCCCCAGACAAGCTGAAATAATGAGATTAAAACAGGCCACTGAGTTTTCTCCTTGGCATCTTATTTGGTTCAAAACCCTCCAAATAGGTGATTCAGATGCTCGTTAGCTGGAAGGGGACAGTCCAATGTGCTGCTTACAGGTTGGAAGGGAAGTGTGCATCCTGTATTCCTCATTACATGGCTTGATTACTAAGGATTTAATTTTAAGGATTTAGGAAGGTGATGTGATAGCCTATAAATATGTTTATTCTCACAATAAAGAATTCAGTAAGTGTTACTACAGGTAAGGCATACAGTAGTAGGATGCTTTTTCAGATATTTCAGTATCCTGTTTTTCAGTATCCTATTTTAGTAGGATACTTACTTGCACATTTCTTACGTATGCATCTGGCAAAAAAGCTTTGCTGTCTTTGAAACATATGAAATTTAACTGGGAAATGGTCAGTAATATCTTCATGCTGATTTTTATTTTTGGCATTGTGTTCTCCATGAGCTCAATTCTACTTCTAGATAAAATGATAGCTCAAAAAAATTCATGTAATCTTATCTTGGGGTAAAGAATTTTAGCTTATGAAATTTGCCTTGGTAGAGCGTTGCTCGTAGACAGTACAAATAAATTTGTGACCTCCATTTTAATTGCTATCAACATCATTCTGTGTTGTGTGTGGTGACCAGTTGGCAGGCATAAATGCAATAAGCCATAACAGCTGTTAGAGAGCCTGAGGGTCCATTTTCTGCCCTCAGTTACATGGGTGTAAATCTTGTAACTGAGGACAAAATTGCACCCTAAGGCTTCAAAACAAGTTAAGTCTTACTCTGTCTGATACGCCTGCCAACTGGTGACTGGATATAACCGATTACCAAGGACCAACGTCCAAAGGAATTTGTTACGTTACTGCACTGCTAAGCAGGAGTCTGAACTAGGGACCTGTATGGTAATAGGTTTAACCTGAGCGGAGCCTCTGTAGTGAACCCAGGAGGTCCTGGGCCAGCCTGATTGCTCCTACTAGAATGGGACAGAACTCCTCCCACCTTCACGACATTTGCCTTGAACAAAAGCAAATGTACAACTAGACTAGAACAACTAGAAGCTTAAATAAAGGAGTATTTGATTGGCTCTTCTACTCTGTCCACTGTCTGTTTGTATATTAGCTTTCCTTTCCTTTTGCAAACATAGAGGGGAAAAAATAAAAACAGGTATTTGTTGGTCCTACTGGCTTCCTTCTGTAACTGTCTAGTTAGTCATGTCAATGTGTATTTACTGGTTGCTACAGACTCAAAGGCAGTAGTGGAGCTATTGATGTGAAGAAAAGAAACAGTATTAAGTCAAGACTGACACACAGATCAAATTCTGAAGTACGAAGACATTCGTGTATAATGAATAGGAGTACATACTTCATATATCTATGCTTATTATTCACTTACAAGGCTCCAGTATGGCAGTGAAGCATAACTTCTTGAACAGTAGTGACTACAGTGCTCAGAATTTGATGATTTTGACAGCTTCTAAGTTAAAGGGATGAACTGATTTAAATTCATATTTAGGTATGTTAAACAAAAGAAGACATTACATAACCAAGCAGATAGAACTGTACGTTCGGTGTCAGCTGAATGTGATTTGAGTTGCCTGAGATTATGCAACATAAAGGGGGAGGAAAGAAAGTAAAATGTTAAAAACCATTCCAAAAATCTTCAGTCAGTTTACTTCCATGATGCTGTTCAGCAATCATAAAGTTATATAGGTATAATTGTTATCTTATTAATTATAGCTGAAATAGGTTTAAGAGGGGAACCCAAAGCTTTCATTTCAGTACCTGGCCACCTGCAAGTGTCACAATCTTAATTTCAGAATAATATAGTTGCTATTGATACCACGGGCTGCTCTGAAGATAGAATCTGGTTCTAAAAATCTGAAAGGGTCTAGATATTTATTCTTTGGAATAACAGAGAAAATTGAGCAAATCTTAGTAGCACCATTAGTACAATCAACTGCACCCTACCTTGGGAGTGATACTTTGAAAAAGATCCTGAAAAATTGTAGAACACAAAAATGAGGCAAATAGGTTAGGTATGTGAAAATTTTGTACAATTAGAATGCCTAGGAGAGCATTAGCAATATGACTGACGTAATGAATATTTTAGGAATACAGGTAAGGTGCTAAATTCTGTAGCTTGGGGCAATAGCTCATAGCAAGGAATAAACTGAAGTTAAAGAGCCTTAGGTGTTTCAAGAAATCTCATTAACACAAGGGTTTGTGCGCATCTTGCTGCTTGCAGCTGATAATTCAAAAGTTAGATGTTAAAAATAAAGAGTGCCAGAAGCTATAGTCTAGCACATAGTGAATAGCAACTAGATGGGTCATTTCACTTCTTTTAAACTCAAAATCCTGCTATCAAAGAACATGGCTACTGGTGGCGTCATCATCTGCTAGTTTTCTGTGGGCACTCTTCAGTAGTCGTCTCATCCTGTTGGTCTCCAGTTTGAAATCCCGTTAATGGCATCTCCTGAAGCAAATGGAGGTGGCTGTTTTCCAACTATACGAAGTGGGAAGCTTCATGATTTGGGTTTAAACTAAGTAGATGCTTGCCTAGTATAGCAGCACAGTACCACCACAGCTGAAAAAATTGAATCTTTGTGAGACTGTTGCATAACATGTCTTTCTGCAGGTCCATCAAAACCACTTTGAGAGATAATTTTGTTGATGATTGCTATGACAGGAAAAATAACTAACAGCTTACAGCTTCCAAAGAAGAATTGCACAAAGTGGAGGGGGAGGGGGAAATATTGTGCTAGATGCACTTGTAAGCAGGTAAAGGAAGAGTTAATGAATAAATAAGATTCCTATGGCTAGCTTCAGCTGACAGCTTTTTGATTTTTTTTTTTTTTTAAAGGTTGTGGTCAAAACAAAAACAGAATATGAACCTGATCGCAAGAAGGGAAAGTTCCGTACTCCTAAAATAGCTGAATTCACAATCAGCATCACTGAAGGGGTTTCAGAAAGATTTAAGGTAAGCAGTGCTATCTGAAGATGTTAATGACTCAGAAGTGCTTAAAATCAGTTGCTGATCATAGTCAAAACTGACTATAACTAACAGAGCGGCTGTTGTGGGTATAGCTGGACATGAGAAAAATAAATGCAATGTTATAATAGTTCAGTATTTAGCTATTAGAAGCAAAAGCAAATCTTGGCAGCATTATTGCTTGTAATCCCTCACTGGCAGGTGAATTCAGAAGGCACTCGTGTGGGTTTCAGAACGTGGCTGGCCAGGGTGTATGTGGGCTGCACGCAGGTAGCTCTTGTGGCATGGATAAACCTCTTGTTAGTGTGGAAGGACAAGAGCCACAAGAGTATTTGTTTTCTTTTTGGCTTATTATTTTTCATTGTGGCCAAACCATTCTCTTAAAAGCACTGTCATAGTCCATTATGTATTTTTTTATAGTTAAATGTATGACTTGGCAGCTCAGGGATGTACACCAGAGGTCTTTGCTATCAGTTTTCCTGGTCCAATTGTATCTTACAGCTTGGTGACGACTGTTACTGGCAGATGGCAGTTCAGCAAGAATCTGACTCAGATTCACTCTTTAGTGTCCACACCCCTATTACTCCCTTTAGTAGTCCCAGAGGAAAGTTGAGAGCTTAACCGGTGCAAGGATTGAATTACCTTTCCCCCTTCTCACTGGAGGATAGGTTTTCTTGCCCTGTGTAAGTAAAGCAAAGTGGGGAAGTTGGCACTTCAGCTCATGCTTTCCTACCTATTCTCCTAACAAAGGAAGACTACAGCTTTTCAGCGCTGTTAATTTGGCATCTTACCCAAGGATGCCAAAGCATTTTTAAACAGTAGGCAACTACACTGTTCACTGCACAAGTACAAATACATTTGGAAAGCCTAACATTTAGTATGAGGGAAAAATACAGAGTTTCGGTAAAGATGTGGATTCTCTTTATATGGCACACTTGTAACCTCTCTTTGCATGATAGGAGTTTGAGGGCACACCCAAAGATTCCAGTTCCGTTGTGCCTGACCAGTGGTTCTAAAAGCTGCCCACGCCCAAGCCTGCCTTCAGAAGTGTATATACAGCTCTCTGTGGAATCGGAGCACGCTAAACAAACAAAAGTGAAGGCTCAAGGAGGGGTTAGATGCTTTAGGCTACATTTGAAAAGGAACTTTGCAGAGTGTTGCCAGGACAAATGTTTTAAGTGCAGGTCACCTGATGGAGTCTTCAGGCATACAGTGAAGTATGTAGGTTCCCAGGAAGCTGTGTGAGGAACCACCCCAGATAGCTAATAAGAGATATTACGGGGTCTGGCAGGGATTTACTAAGGAGGTAAGAAACCCAGTTCCAGTTTTTCTGTTCCCTGATTTGGAGCAAGGACATCCCATCCCTCAGGGAAAACGCTACATCCTGACTGACGTTCTCTCTTTCTCCTCTTGGCACCATAGTACCAGTCCTTGAGAGTAATCCCCTTCCTCTCAGGTGAGGGTTGTGCACACTCTGTTGCTGGGTAAGATGCAGATGGACAGCTCAGAACAAGGACGACTTATGTCTGGCTGTCTTTTGTGTGTGTCCTGGTCACACTAAGGTGATCTGAAAATGCTTACTACATTGTAGACGAGAAAGGGGAGAAAGTGTTTAGTTTGAATATCCTGCTAGGGCTTTGGTTCCAAGCAACTGAGCAGAACCTGTACCTGAGGAATTGTGCACTTATCCACTAGCTGTAGGGACTAAGGGATTTCATTGCTCAGACATTAAATTGTAGATAAGGAAGGGTTTTGAATATCTTAGTCGCATCTAAATGTTTTGCACATCTCTTTGTAGATCTGGGTTCTTTCTGTCTTTGTTGTGAGAGCTGAGCAAATGAGACCTCGCTGAACAACAAATAAATAGCTTGTTGTGCTGTCAGGTAGTCTTTTCTAATGCATATAGCTGAACAGTTAGAAGCCTGAGCATTTTTGCGCTGCATTTTTATATACCTTTGGATGGCATACTTAAATAAAACGTCTTTTAGATACTACTTTATGATGATCACTCTGGGATTAATCTCATACTACAGGGTTGCTAGGTTTTGCTGCTAGGTAACTACTGCATCATAGAGAGGTTTCAGTAAGATTTGGTATCTCTTGGGAATTGCAGGGTGATTCACGCTGTGGCTCCAAGTCTAGGTTTCTAAAGAAGAGTGTGGGGGTTGATCAATTAGGAAAATTGTGGTTCAGTTAATTGAAAACCATAGTTTCATGCAGAACATTCAGGTCCTAAAAATGTCTCTTAATCTCTATATAACAGTTTTAGAATTGAATTATGCTGCTTGCAATATTTTAAAGAGAACTGACTGGTTCTCCAGCAGGGATGATTGTCATACTCGCCACTCCCAGTAGTAAATATTACATGAATAATTGATGTAATTTCATAAATATGTAGATGAAAAGTACCAATTGTGTGAGGTTTTCTCCTGGGTCCTTATTAATTGTGAACCATCATGTTAACTGCTGCTGTTGATTCTGAGAGAGCAAAAGGATATTTGTTTGAAAATTAAATATTTGCTATAATTATGAAATGCATTATTTAACTGGTGGGATATTGACTCTGGCTTGTGTTCATGAAAAAAGCTTCAGATGCTGTTTTAATGACTTTAATGTTGTACATCACCGATGCATAAGCTTGCCACAAGACACAGCCGAAATGTTGTGCTAAAAATAAAAAAAGTCAGTCAGTCATATTTACAAATAATTCACGTGTGTATTCAGAGATGTACTTCTTAAATAAGGACAAAGCAGATTGCATTTTTGGAATTCAGCAGTGCAGATCATCTAAAGCTGTTCTTCTTGAGAAATTATACATTATAACAAATGAAGCAACTCCAGCATGTGCGTATGTCATGTAGATCATTTGGTGTTTTAGCAGCTGGGTGAATAAGAAATTATAAAACATATTTTCTGCATTCATTCCGCATTACCACAGTTATTACAACAGAACTGAGAATGTTTACAAAGAAAACTGCAAGTATAATTTTCCTGTATGAAGCCACATTCTGAATTCAAGTCAGAATCTGTCAGAAGAATGTGAAGACTTCCTGATTCTGAGAACCCTGTTGTCTTAATTTAGTTTTATGGCACTAACCACACCAAAAAAGATGGGATTTTTCACTGAAGATTATTTTTCATTGAGAAATAGAAGTCTTGCGTTTGTTCTTTGAACAGTGTAGACTAATGTGGGGAGTTGGTCCTTCACATCTGGAAAGCAACTTTGAACGAGGCAGATTTGTCTCTCTTGTAAATTGTCCGCTGTACAGAATAACACAACATGGCTGGAAATGTCATTTCAAAGGAGTCTTATAAATCAGGACATAGGAAGCTGTTGCAGGAGAAAATTGATGGTATCAGTTACCCAAGGCCAAACCTTTGCCTCCCCCATTGACAGAGCAGCGTTTTTACAAACTCCAGTTGGATTTTGTAGTGGGGTGTCGGTTCTGGCACCCATTGAATTGGGTTACAATTGCCAGTTGTGCACAAACACAGCAATTTAAAAAAAATACCTGTAGTATCAAAGCATGAGATTTTTTCCTGTCTTTGGGGAAACCTGAATAAAGAACATTCAGAAGTATTTTGAAAGCAAACACTTATGTTTCCCAATAAATTTCAAGCCCTTAAATAAACCCAAGCTGTGGTATGCCTTAAACCATTTGGTTCTGTTCAGAGGCAATTCAATTCTTCAGACTTTATCCTTGACATCTCTACGTACATCTAACTGCAGAGCCAAAGCCTCAAGCTTATTTCTGTGGTAAGACCATATGGTGCAAGCCATGTACTATCAAGAAGCAAGCAGTTGTTGAAATGTCTGCATGAGGTTATAGAAGAGGAATCGGGAATTCTTTCAAAATCAGTTCTCACAGTTTTGCATGGTCATTTTGAGACTGAAAAAATGTACGCAACTTAAATATTCCATTTTTGATCTGTTTTACAGGGGCATCTTTAAAACATGTTTCTCCCTCAAGACTTTTTTGCCTGTTCTTAGGAATACCAATGATTATTATTGCTGCAAAAATAATCAGAGACAAGGAAAATACTTCTTTCTTGGTTTATGTGTGATTACTCTCTGTGTTGAGTAGCTCTTTGCTTCCACTTAAAAAGTCTGTTGGGTGCATGAGATGTCAGCTGATTCCTGTACAGGATATCACTTCCTTAAGTATATTCTGTGTCTGTCACTTAGTGCTGGAAGAGTGACAGATGCTTACTGCCATGAGTAGTTCTGTTTTCTTCGGTAGAACTACTCACAGGATTAAAGTTGCTCACAAGTATAAGCATTTGGCAGGCTTTGAATTTTTCCTTTATTACTTCAAGCAGGAATAAATAAAGGAGATTCTTCTTTCAGTGTAACTGCTATTTTAAAATAATTGATTTAAGTAAAGGCACTGCATGGCAACTGTTGTTTTTCCATTTTTTTTTAAATGTTTGATAATTCCCTGATACGACATTGACAATCCTCCTGCTAAATTTTTGGCTAAAAGGAATTTTTTTACAGTGAGAGCTGGAAGATTTAAGTAAAGTGGATGCCTAACAGCAGCTCCCCTGCTCTAAGTCAGGTGTCCTCTGCCATTGTATCCATTAGAAATCCTTCTCTTGGAGCAGAACCAGAGACACTGGTGACACAGAAGATGTTTTGGGTCTCTCTAGATGTAACACATAGCCTTTCCTCTTCTGTAGTAACCTTTTCCAGCCTTTTTCCTGGCCTCAGTAATATCTTCTGGGTTTGTATGGGAAGGTAACAAGGTTCTTATCTCAGGGCCACAGGGTTTCTTGAACTGCTTCCTCAGATCTCTGTAGCTAAGAAACTAATATATGGTGCTGTGTGATGGAAGATGATGGGAACACTGTCGTGAATAGCTGTGTTAAGCCACAGTGCTAGACTCTCAAAGCCACTGCTTGTTAACCTGTTTTTGTCTAACAGTATCTCCCTCAGGTTTCATTAATCGACTTCCTTGCAGGCTGGTTCTGTTGTCTTGCACTGTTGCTGTTAATAAGCACTGGGTCTGTAGCCTCTTTTCAGTTACTGTCCTTCATGAATCTGTCTGCCTTTCTTGCTGCTACTCCCAGTCATCTCCAGATAAGCACCCAAGCCAGTTCTCTGTTCCTCTTTGTCATCTCTGAGAAGGGCAGTCTTTTGATTTCCCCTGTTTTTTCTGTACTGTCTACCCCAAGACTATCATCCTCTTTGAGCATAGAGGTTTGATGAGAATGTTCTGGTGAAGAAGTTGAGTTTAACAGATAGATACCAGTCATATAGCTAAACATGACGTGATGTTAGAAATACTCTTCTGAAATGAGGCACCTGGTTGTCTTTTGAGTCACCGGTCATCTTGTATACATACACGTATGTATATGTATATTGTATACATATATGTATGTATATTCCCATAGCAAGTATGGGAAATTGTACCAAGTTGTTGTGCATTATTTGGATTCCTCTGTAAATGAATAGAGTCAAATGTTGTATGTATAGATGTGAATGTTCCTTTTTTTCTTTCATGTTGCCATTTACTTCAAATTGAACATTTCTTACTCCTTAAGTGCATTGGTTCAGATGCATCTTTCATGTAAATTTCTAGGGACAGGCCCAGGTAATAGCAAACAAGAATATAATTTTGGAAAAGCAGGAATGTTAGGGGAAGTGGAGAGCTGATTTCAGTGTTCTCTAATGCGCTGGTAGAGGGCATTGTGCAGCTGGAGATGCAGGATTGTAGTGGAGAGAGGTGAAATGGAGGTCACGGCCATTTACAGGGAAGTCAATGTGATGTTTTACAAATTTTAGTCTGTGGGATGTAGCCAAACGCAATCTATTGTAATTACAGTCTGCCTACCTAAAATACCCTTGTAGTTTAAACTGGACAGCAATAATCTTAATTTCCTGTCCTAAAAGGTTGTACAGAGTTGCTGTTTTTCATCGCAGAGGGCTTTGCGTTTCACTGGTGAGCAAAGCATAAATCGGTTGTAAATCACTTCAGACGAAAGGTGCTCTATAAGTATGTGTTCACTCTTTTTGTTTGGTGCTGGCACCAAGTCTGTGCCTAGCACTTTACAGACAAATCAGAAATGAAAGCTGTGTTCCCAAGAGGCTGCAATTGAAATAGATAATGCATAGATGTAGAGCAGAGATGAGATGTCACCAAGTGCCAGTGATTGAGCAGTGAAAATTACTGCATGTCTTGTTAGTTCCACTTTAGTTCCACTTCTTGTAATAACAGAAATGCTCCTCGGTGGGTTTGTACGCTGAAAGGTGCATGATGGAAGGAAAGGCATGAAGGAAGGCGGTGCAAACCAGCACAGTAAGAGGGGGCTAATGAAAGAATTCCAGGCAAGAGGAGGAGGCATGATGAGAAGGGTGGAGTTGAAGGCAGAAGGAAACCAGATGGCACCCAGGCTTTAGTGGGACAGTGGGATACAGGCAAAATGGAAGGAGACAGAGCTAAGAGGAGCAAAGGGGTAGACTTGTGCATGCCTTGAAACATGGCTTGTAATTTGTTCAGAAAGGGACAGGAGCCAGGAAAGGGTGTGAAGAGAAGCGGGCACAGTTGGTGCAATTGATGAATTTTGCTGTAATATTCTGGCTTGATTAAAAAGGGAGCACAATAAATGTTAACAAAGTGAGGAAGGAGGAGACTGCAGTAGCCAGGCAGAGAAAATACAGCTTGCAGTGTTTTGCAGCTGTAGCAAAGTAGGATGGACTGATTGGGAAGAACTAGCAGATCTTGATGGCATTACCATGAGTTGTTTACATGTTAGTGTAGTTGTCAGATCTGCTGAGTTTCATTTGTTTGGCTAAATGCTTACAGTCTGAAGACATGTTTTTTTTGCTGTGGGTACGCTTCATTCATTAGTCATCTCTCATTTCGATTACTGTAATGGCTTCTGGCTAGACATTGTCCTTCTTCTGCTCTTCACTTACAATCTATTAAAAAATCTGCCACATACATATTATCTTGTCATCTTTTCTGTTCACGTAGTTTTGCTGCCAGACCCTCTTAAAACCAACTTTAAAGGACACTCTCAAGATGAAAACAAAACCACACTTTGAGTTCCTAGTTAAAAGAAATGATTGTTTGTGCTATCTTGTAGTTATTTCATAGAAAGTATTTTAAAAGCCCATCACTTGTGTGGTGTGACAGGCACCTTGCAGTTCTGCAGGATGTATGTGGCAGTGAGTGGTCACAGTAATTCAAGACTCCTGCTCCCACTGTGTGGGGTCCTGCACTCAGCCAGCTGGCTGCCACAAGGAGAAGAGATTCAAGATTTCCTTCCAGAAGCCAGGGAGTGGTGCTTGCGCATGCATTGCATCCTCTCCTACCTCGAACAGAGGAAGAGGGCAAGTTGCTGCTAGTGCCCCGGTAGGAAGAAGAGAATAACTTCCCTTTCGTTTATAGTGAGTGTGCAAAGTTGCCGTGGAAGAAAGCAATAAAGTGACAGCTTTGGTAGCGCTTGTGGTCTAGAGAGCAGCTTGTCGCCTTCCCTCTTCCCATGCTTTTATTTCTGAAAGGCATCTGGGAGGAGAGGGCTCAGAAGGTGAGGCGGGGAGGTAGGGTTGCGCTGTGTGACTGGCAGGGGAGAGAAGCTGACTGCCTCAGGTTCAGAAGTGAACCTGGGGATCTGACAATTGTGGACCATCAGTGGTGGGTTATTGTGAGAGTGAAAGAAAATGGCTGTTAGAAGGAAGAAAAGGACTTTCAGCTTATAAGGGAGAAGTGGATTGAATTAACAGGTGATTGGGATCACCGTGGAATCCAGTGATGGATTTCTTTCCATCTGTGTCATTTGCATGTGTGACTGTCCTTTACTTAAATAGAAGTTACTTGTACCCTGAAGGATGGTTAGAGAAGGGAGCTTCTCTTCTAATAGGAAGGAGATGAGCTTACTTGATTAGGGATTTGCAAATGGAGTGTGATTGCAAAGTATTGGAAATAATGGGAATAAAAATTTAGATGTTAATACCAAAATTAGTAACATTAGGAAATACAGTAAGTGAGACAGAAAGATTCCATGAGAATTATGAATCAGGAGCCCTGAGAGCTTACTGTGTGGCAATGGAAGAACCATGCTGGACATGACTTGTACAAGCAGTGAGAACTCACAGCTCCACATAGGTCGCTGAACCAGGTAAATGCTCCATGTCTCAGCAAATCAGCCCTGAGGCTGTGGCTCTGCAACTTGCCAGGCTCCAGCAATCCATGCAACACTGGGCTTTTGACCCTTTTGAAAACATAATTACTTTGCAAAACAGTTTCAGAGCCTTGGAGAGAGTGATCCTGCAGTGCTTGTGGAAATGCAAATATTTTTCTATTGTCTAATATTCGGTCTCAACTACAAAATAGCTTGTTAGCTTTACAGTATGTTCCTG
The DNA here is from genome assembly GCA_009819775.1 of Phoenicopterus ruber ruber. Classification (NCBI taxonomy): domain Eukaryota; kingdom Metazoa; phylum Chordata; class Aves; order Phoenicopteriformes; family Phoenicopteridae; genus Phoenicopterus; species Phoenicopterus ruber. The sequence continues at coordinate 15,017,909 of CM020218.1, read as the reverse complement.
AGGCCTCATCTGTATGTCAGAATGGTTATGACTGGGAAATGATGTTATAATTCTACTATTCCCTGCTTGTAGGATGGCAAGGGAATATGGTTAAAATGCTTTGAGATTTGAGAATATTTTTCAAAGCATTTTAAACTGTTTGCTCCTATCTGTGGAGGACACAAATGTGAGCTGAATCGATGCGTACCATAGCAAATGTTCTGTTTGGTGTCTGTGTCCCATGTCACAGGCCTGTGCTCCTAGAGAGAGCAGCCTTTCTTGAAGGCTATGTGGAATGTATCTTGTAGGGCATGGGAAGCCTCAGCAATAATCCCATCTGGATTTTATCTTTTCTATCCCCACTTCCTAGTCTTTCCTTTCTGTTTCTTTTCTAAGGGAAAGAGCAGTGACTGTCAGAGCAAAGGGAACGGGATAACATACACTTTGAGTCAGTGGGAAGTGAATGATGCAAAACCTGCAGCTTGGACCAGGCCATGTGTGTGTTGTAGAGCTGCTGGTCTGGGTGAGGAGTGCTCCCTCCTTTCTGCTTCCTCATCTTCCCGTGCTGCCCAGCAGCAGCTGGAGCTCAGCGGGGGAAGGCGGCCCTGGGCCCGTGGCCCCACATGCAGAGAGAGCTGCAGCCCTGCTTTGGGGCCCAGGCGTGGTTAGGGCCCCTTGGCCTGGTGAGGCAGGTGGACCCTGGGCATCTGCATATGGGTACAGCGTGACACAGGCAGCGAGTGGGACTTAGAGGTACCAGCAAGGCCTTAGGGAGGTGGGACAAGGAGCCCCAAGGGGGAACTGCAAGCTTAGGGGAGAAAGGTGAGTTTTTCTAGACCCTGGAGTGCAAGGAGAATTTTGGGGGGAGAACAGAAAATGAAGCTCGTTACAGTTGTGGGGAGGGGAGAACACTGGAAGATGGGATGCAAGGTTTGGGCCAACCAGAGGGTGGAAGGCCTTCTACACGTGTGTGGGTGGGATGGCTGAGGAAACACAAGAAGGGGCCGCAAACAACTGTAAAAGAAAAAAGGGAGAGGCCTGATTAAAAACACATGAGAAGGGCTGAGCTAGGGCATGGCTTGGCCAGGAGTGGGGGGTTACGTTGTTCGTTATTAAACTGGGCCACAGAGAATGACCAGAAAGGAAAATGTGCTTTGTATCTTGGATTCATGCAGGACATACAGAGACATGGGACATGTGAGCAGGAAATAGGAGGTTGGCAAGACAGAGTGATCTATCCATGTTAAGCTTTGTGTATGCAAACAAGTAATAAACTTGGGGAAAGACTAATTTGATTTGAAAATTGATGTCAGTGTGAGGTTTTTGGAGGATGATTAAGCATATGATCTCCTTTTTTTTTTTTTTGTAATCCAGTGACTGCTCTGAGAAACTGAAGATGTTGCTATTAACCAGAAATGTCCTTTGCTCCATGTCTCATTTCGATTGGCATTGTTATATTAATATCTAAATTTCTTTTGCTAAATTACTTTCTGATCTGCAGTTCTCCCTGCCTCTCCTCCAGCCCTCCTTTTTTTGCTTATTTTCTCTCTATAAAAAGTCCTTATAAAATCCTTGGCTTCAGCAGCACATGATACTCCCCTGCCTTGTTTCAGCCAGGAAATTTAGCGCTCGCTGTTGTCTGCCCATGGTGAAGTTCGCTTCCCCAGCATGAGAAGTCCCTAAAAGTTCGTCTCAGTCCTTCAGTGTACTAGTCCCACTGCCACACGCAGTTTGCAGTGTTGCTAATCCTATTAGTTCTGGGGTTTATCCTAAAGAGAGTGTGTAGTGGGGTTTTTTACCAAGAGGCAAAGCTACAATTTTTTTTGTTGCTTTCTCAAATACCAGATTATTCTTGTTTGCATAATTGACCCTGATGTGCCTAAGTTCTCTTTTCAGGAAGTGCATGTAGCTGGCTTACTCGTCTTCCTTTAAACTTTAGATCATATTGTACTTAGTTTTAATTAATTAAACACATAATCTTGTTTGTTTCTGTTTATTATGCTGTAGCACATGCTGTGGCTTCTTCCTAACCTGCCAAAAAAAAAGCTCAACCACTCTTACTCGGTAATCTCCTTGAGCTACTCATTTGAAGCTTTAGAATAATGAAAACACACATCTGGGACACTTTCCCAGGTGATGGATGCTATTTGCTCAGCTCACACCTTCCACAAAAAACAGGTCTGAATTAGGGAGCTTTGCAGTGTAACTGCTAGGCCAAAATCTTGTGCTTTCTCTTGTCAATTCTTGACAATTCTAGACCTCTAGAGGTAATTCTAGAGGTATTTCTGTCTCCCATCTCACCTAAAAGGCTGCTGGTCTCCAGCTGCTTGGAGTTTATTCCTGGGAAAGGTTAGCTTGATACTGACACTGATTTCAGTTTCAGCTTAAGGTGTGTCTTGGATTCTCCTCCAGCCCAAATGCAGGACCAGAGAGGTACTTAAGGACATGGGGAAAAGTCAGTGCCATGTAATGGTGTCTGTAACAGCTTCTCTGTGAGCACTGTGGAAAGAGGAGCAACAGAACTTCTCGAGGCTAGCCCTGCGTTGAACATGGTGTATTCCCTTATGGATCTGGCAGTGAGCTACTCTTGTACAGTCTCTGTATGATGAAGTACTGTTTCAGCCTATAAATTAAGGAGCATTGAACAACCAAGCATGCAGACTACTGGTGTAACTATCCATACATTCATAGCAGGTGCAACAAACTCTCATCCTAACAAGAGAGGACAGACGTTACTTTCTCCTTGCCTTGCTAGAGTCGCCTTTGTGTTATCTGGATGACAGCTGTCCTAACTTACCGTCACCTGACTCCATTCTTGGACAGGCACAGGGAAAACAAACATGCTTAGCAGCTGACATAAACTAGACTTACACTTACATCATCCAAATACTGAAAAAGCAGCAGACGCAGGCTACCTTGAGGTGTCCTTCTGGCCCCGTGTGCACGGAACAGAAATGCAAACAAAAAAACCTTGCAGTACAGAGGCAACGGGCCACTGACCAGATCATCCGCTTTCTTCTCCAAGAAGGAGGAGGTAGAAGCACTTAAGTGCTGCTTCCCTATTCTCCCTCAATAATTAAGTAGCTGGTTTTATCCTTTGCTTGATTTTCCTGTGAAGCGCATTCATAGCTGGCTTCTGCCGCCTGTAGTAACAAACAGCGATATAATAAGCAGTGCATTACTAACATAAGTGTGTTTTGTTTTTCTTCACAGGTAACTGTGCTGGTCCTTTTTGCCCTTGCGTTCTTAACGTGTGTTGTATTTCTGGTAGTCTACAAGGTTTACAAGTATGATCATACCTGTCCAGAAGGATTTGTTTTCAAGGTAAATTGTGTACACATTCTAGAAGAGTCGGAGAGCATGTAATATTCTCTGTGCTGTTTTCTGCATAACCTTGATTAAGTCATGCTGTATTGCATAGAAATTTGTGTTTGTTTTCATAGGTTACTGTGCTTCCTGCTATGTTTCTGCTTAATTTATAATTGAGGTTGTACTATTACACAATTTTCATAATGTTGTTATTTTGCTAACGCTTTAAACATTGAAAATACAGCAAAAGTCCCAACACCAGTGTCCTTCAAACCTACTTCATCTGCAGTTGTCTGGACAAAGCCCTCATTTGTTGGGTCATACGGTTTAATGTTGCATGTTCCTCCAAATTCCTGTGTCTTAGGAAAGAAAAGAATGGTAAAACCTGGAGGAAAAAAAAATTACTCTGGAATATGTGTCAGAGAAACAGTAGAGTGATGTTCTCATTAAGAGCAGCAGAGTTACCTTAGGGTTATTTTTGTAGAAAGAACTTCTTGTTCTAGAACAGTGACCTCCGAGCCCTATTGCCACAGGCCAAAAGTGATGCCAAAAAAGGGAAAACACATTTATTGGAAAAAATACTGGTGCTAACCGAAAGGGAGGCTGGGGCTCACTTCACTTGTGCAAGGTGGTAGTGCTGGCTCCTCAGCTATGACCTGGGCTGAAAGTCACAAAGGTAACATTGATTTCTCAGTTGTAAATTTAGCAGGGTTGAACTTGGCTGTAATTAGATAAGAAAAGTAGCAGTGATGATGGCATTCGTCCCTCTAATTTTTAAAGAACATTTAATCACGTAATGAATCAAATGGGTACCTAAGTATGATCTTCAAAAGGATTTAAGAAGGAATGGCTGCCTCAGCACTCCTTGACGATCCTGTTCAGGACTTTTGATTCTGTCACCTCAGGCACATTAACATCTTACAAGAATCTAGTCCAAAGTTACAGTCAGTGATGTCCTGCTGGATTAACTTGCCTCCAAGCATTCAGTTTTAGGTTACTGCTTTCCCTTGGTTCAAGGGCAGAAGATACTGTGGTTAGAATATTTGGCTGTAACTCCGGAGATCCAGCTTTTGGTTCTGCTGTTGTTTTTTTCGTGTTGTCTCAGACAAGCACTGAAACCCCTTTGTGCTCGTGTCTCACGGGACGATAGCTGCCTTTTCCTAAGCTTTCTCTTGGCTTTGAGCAATTTGGAATAAGGACTGTGTGTTCCTACCGAGCCTATCTTGACGTGATCCTGACTCGACAGGAATGGCCAGTTACATGCTCCTGTCAGAAGTCTAGTAACAGTCTGCTGCTTCTGCTTCCTTTCATACCGTGTTGTCCCTTCCTTCGAGTTGCAGCCTTCTGGCTTCTTTTGTCTTTTCTTCCCAGTGTCGCAAACATGTGAGGGGAGAACAGTTTCTTAGCTATATCTCAGTTGCGCCGCGGACAGAGTCTGGTTGGGTTTCTCTCCGTAGGGCCCTGTGTTTGAAACAGAAGTCAGGCTGAACGTCCCACAGCTCATGCTTTGTTTTTAAGGTGCAGCACATGCACAGGGCTGCGTTGCTATTGCTCTCCCACTGTTGGGTTTTGCGGAGGCTGTTTCCTGGCTGCTTGATGGCATAATGCCAGGAGACACTGCATCTTTGGTCATGTAACTCTTAAGAGTTTTAAAGGATGAACATGTTAGCAAATGACACAAGGCCTGAAACGAGCCGTGTTGACATGAATACATATTTGTTACCTTTGCATCTTTTTGGGGGAGAGTCCATAATACGTCAAGGCATAGCTTGGCACAGATGTCCAAAGAGATGAAGTCGTCTGTCACCTTGTGACCAATGTCTCTGTGGACTGGCTTCGTGCTTCGGGTGGACTCCACAACGTTCTCCGGCCCGGATGTCCCCAGGCCCGGATGTCCCCAGGCTTTGGATGCTGATGTGATTTCCTGGTTGAGGGCAAAGGTGTCCCCTGCCTCAGGGTACCATGTGAGTCTCTGCATAAAGGCTGAGCTACCGCAGCTGTGAGTCAGACTCACTCTTCTCTGCTTTGATGCTCTCATACATGGAGCAGTTCCAAAGGTTTCAGTGTTTTCAGCCTTTCTGCTGTCCTGCGCATCCAGGGCTTGAAGGTGTGCTTTAAAAGGTGCTTATCTTCCTTTGTACAGCAATCTTAAACTGCTCGAGCCTCAATTTGTGCTTGCTCAAGCTTTCTGACACAGCCCTAATACTGCTGTTGTGTAGATCGCTCCTCTGAAGCATTCTTTACTGGCTGTTGGTGAGACTCACCAGAGTTTTCCTCAAAGACCTGAGTGCACTTACATCCTGGAGGAATTTCTCCAGGGCTACAGTATGCTCCATACTGCATCTGTTACCCGTCAGCTTTCCTTGCCAAGGCACCTGCGTTCTGTCAGACTCACGGACAGTACAACAAAGTAATTCAATGCATTAAAGACATCATCATAATCTATTAAGTTTGGAATTACTGACCCAGCAAAGTTAATGTGACAGAAGATACTATTTATAAGTGAGTATCACTGGGGTCTTCATGTCAAATGAAAAAAAGGAGTCATCTTAATACAGCCTGGCAACCAGGATTTTCTCTGGCATCAAAGGCCTAAACCCATAACTAACTTCTGAAATAGAAGGGTTGCGAAAGAAACAAGAGACTGGCAACTCACTCTGGAGCATCCCAGTTTCTCCTCATGGCCTTCCTTATTGCTCCTCTCACCTGGGAACCACGGAAACAAATAAAAAGGATAGAGATAAATGTTCTGTATAAGCTGAAGGTCTCGGGCAAGCAGGAGGATGAGAATCGGCACCACGTTCCATCGCTCAGTCACCCCCGAGTGCTGCATGGCTTGGCTTGGCTTGATTAGGCGCTAGGCAAAGGGGGCTGTCCTCGGGCGCTACACAAGGAGCAATGAGTAAATGGGGAGGTTTTTCCCGTCTTTTCTAGAAGCATGAAATCCCAGGAGCAAAAACGCAGTCAGGATGGAAACTCTGCTGTATGTTTCTTCAGGCTCTTCTGTCAGATGTTGTGCGTGTTTGTGACTACAAAAAATAACATTACTGAGTCATTTTGCCTATTACAAAGCAAATTGCTTCTAAAAGCAACAAAAGATTCTGTGGCATTTTTTTAGACTGGCAGTAATCTTGGCTTGTCTTCAGCACTAATAATTATATTTGCTTGAATTTCCTTGGCAGATTTCATTAGATCAATGGATTGTGTTCCTTCTCCCATTTTAAATATTTAGAATTGTGACTAGATCCCATGACTGCATGAAATAATCACTACAGCGTGAAATAATCACTACAAAGATGTCTGTCTACGTACTTAGTCATTTTATCACATCAGAAGTAGTGTCAGTTATCCCAGATAAAGCATGGATAGTATTTCCAGAAGATGGCATGGCTGATGTAGGTGAACATGCCTATCAAATAGCTCTATTCCAGAGTTGTCCTGGATTTTTTTTTTTTTCTTTAAATCTAGGTCCCGATCTTGCAGCTGGCATAGACGATGATTATGACCATGGGGAAACCTCTGTTGACTTAAACAGTGCTGAACAGGCACAAGTGTCTGCTTAACTGGGGTTAAATCCTGTCTGCTTTGTAGTTTACTTCAAACAAAGCTGTGAGGGAAGATGTCCCCGGGCTGCTACCTTAACAGAAGATAACAAATACGCTGAACCTGGGTGGATGTGGTAACTGTGAGCACAATTGTGAGTCTGACACACATGGAGGCTTCTGTCACAGAAGCAGGTTAGAAGCGATGAGGTGTTAACTCCGCGGGAGGACTGTTAGTCTTGTGACAGCAAGTCGTCTTTCAGCAAAGTCTGCTGCCAGATGGTATCCATCGAGGGCAGGCAGGTTCATAAGCCTGTTGTTCTGGCAAGCCTTGCTTTTTTCTTTCATACCTTTTGATGCTTTTTTTCACTCTTACACTTTTAGGATGCAAAATTTATATTAAGCCAAGACTGTCTGCTGGATCTTTCCCCCAATCACTTTGTGCTTTATGATTTAAACCATTTGAAACTGTTGTTACTGGTGCTTATTTATGCCACTTCTCTCTTTTTTTGTTGTTGTTTTGTTGTTGTTGTTGTTGTTGTGGGTGTTTTGTTTGTTTTGGGTTTTTTTTTGACAAGGACAAGAGCGAACCCAGGAGTAAATGTGGACACATTTGAGATAGCATCTGGTCCTAAAAACCATGACATTTTTGCATGCACAGAAATTTCCAGTTATCATTTCGCTCACTAAGTTCTGAGAGAACAGTAGCAGTTCAGAGTTGCTGTGCTGTAGTATTACAAATTTTAGCCTTCCGGTGCTGGAAGCAGGAAGACCTAACAGCCCATTTCTCTTTAAAACAGTCAGAGTAGAAATGATTAAACTTATTTTTCCTCAAGCTGCAGCTACTGGTAGCTCACATTTTAGAGGGTCAATGGTGTTGCCCAGATGGCTGCCCCAGCGCTCTGAGGTACCAGGCGAGACTGCCTGGAGCGGCAGGCAGGGCAGAGGACCTGTGGGGAGACCGTGGCCTTCTGGAGCAAAACCTGGGGGTCACAGGACACGTCCAAGTCATTTTTTCCTTCGGTGCAGGTAGCTGCTTCTTAGGCTTTCACTGCATCATCGCTGAACGGTTGCTGATGATACCTGCTGACTAACGCACTGCACGTGCACGTTCACTTTGGTTTTTAAGATGATAGCAAAGTTTGGATCCTACTTAGTATTTAACTCTCTAAATCAGGTATTTCCCTTTCAAAAGCTCTGAGCATCTAGCAGTTTCTATGTAGTGCTTTTACACTTCTGGGAAATATTAAATAATGTAGTCCCACAGCTAAAGATAGCTTTTTAAAAGCCTGCTGTTGGCTACATCTTTCTGATAATCAAGAGTGAAGTATTTTGTATGTGTGTACAGACTTGCACATAAGCTTGGCCACCCACCATGTTTTCCCTGTGTATCTTTTTTACTGGGCTATAAAACTGTTCATACCTTGGCACCAATATATCTGTATAAATTTCTGTCCCTCAGACTGAAAACACCATATTAAAGTGCCCGAAGCTAATCTAATGGTAGAATGCAGACATCTGTAATTGTAGACCAAACAGTTGGAACTAGGTGGGGAGGAAAAAACAGCAAAATATGGCTGGAACTAGAGATTGAGTACTTTTAAAAATAATTTTAGGCAAGCATGTTTCTTGTACGTTAATTATGCTGGCAGATAAACCCAGATTGGTCTTCCTGGCAAACGCACGAGTAGTTGAAGGATTGCAGGGAAGAACACTTTGAACACAGTAGGACAACACTGTAGTTCATTGCTGTGTGCTGCATCTTGACTCACAGAAAGTGAATGTTGGCTTAGACTAAAAGGGAAAGAAAAAACCCCAACCTACTTTCGGTGCGTATGGGACCGTATCTGTAATCTAAAAGTGATGGATTTTCTTTTCAGAATAATCAATGCATTCCAGCTGGGTTGGAAAACTACTACTCTGAACAAGACTCCAGTGCTCGAGGGAAATTTTACACAGTCATAAACCACTACAATCTGGCCAAACAAACCATCACGCGCTCAGTGTCCCCGTGGATGACGGTACTGTCGGAAGAGAAACTATCTGAACAGGAGACTGAAGCCGCTGAGAAATCGGCTTAGTATGATAAGCTAATTATTAACACTATGTCATTTGAAGGTAACTAAGGGACTTTAAGGAACTTTTCATTAAATATAATTATGGATAATTTAGAGGTTACTCATGTTTATGGTGCAATTGCTTCTGTTTGCTGATACTGCTTTGCAAAAAACAAAACAAAAACTTGCTGCAGAACATTCATGGGCATAAAACAAGGTGCATATCAGCATCGCTTTAGAGCTTTGACACCATTTTCAATGTTAAAAACAAATCTGGTGTTAGGTATGTTCTTGCAGTTGATTGGATACTGGCAGATTTATTTGCTGGATGTTCAGGGCTTGGACCTTAGATAAATCATGTGTTCGGTGGTCTGAACTGATACTCTTTATTTATTAATTTTTTTATTCTCTGTCATTTTGCAAACTGAAACACCCCAGCCATAACTAGAGTGATCTCTTGTTTAGCTGAAAGCTATATTTAATACTTAGTTTTGGCTCAAGCAAGACTGATAGTCAGCACTGATGTCAAGGGCGTAATGTAATGACTTGTATGGAGAAAGGAACTGTCACGTAACATTTTTCTTACATTTTCTTTACTGTTGTTTATTTGTAAGTGATAATGAAGTTCTCTGCAACAAGGCATGCTCAATGTTTTATTACTGCTGTCAACAGGATTTAACTGCATTTCCACTGTGGCTTGAGCATCTTGGTAAGGATGTGCACTGAAACACAAACTAGATATTATGAAAAAACACAGACAGTTGTAGTGACGGATGTTGAGGATAGTGTAAAAAATACACGGTTCAGGATGTTCTAATGAGAAACGACATCTTTTGATCATACTTAAGAGGCAGAAAGCCTATTCACAGTAGATGTAGTCTACTACGTAATTTGTTGGCTACGACAGAGGGAGTAATATGTCTAAATTTTCTCTTTAATTACATTAACAGTTTCCGGTTTTATTAATTAGAGCTTTCAGTTTGTGTATGGTTTACAGTTTGATACTTCTTAAAACACAGAGAATCACAAGTGAAACAGTAGCGTATTAGGTAACACAACAGGCTGTTTTAAAGCTACATGTGAAACTGAGTGAAGAGTAGAACTGTTTATGTACGGCTTGGGAGGGGAAAAGATGTAGAAGAACATAGTATTGTGGATGCACGTTAAAGTTCCATTGTAATTACAAAAACTTATCTATTCTTTGTGTGAAACCATGTTTTCATTTTTATTATAAATCTTATATATATATATTACAAAAAAGACATCTTATTAATTTAACATTTAGACAAAATAAGTGCGTGAAGCAGCTGGGCAAGCAAGTCACCATTTTGTTCATGTAACTTGAGTGGAACAAGGTGTAGTGGACATGTCAAAAGTTGCATTTTTTTTTTTTTGGTAGAGACTGTACAAAAATGAAGGGAAAACAGCAGTAGGGGCTGTTTCTCCAGATCTGTAGTAGAAAAACATGGTCAGGTGTACTTTTATTTTTTCTCCAGTAGAATTGCTTTATCAACAATACAGTAAAAATAACCATTATTTCTTAATTCTCTAGGTTTGATAGGAAATGTGCATTACACAGTAATAGCTGTAAAAGGCTTTTTGTTGAGTCATTATGGTATGTGGAATGCATAAAAAGCAATAAATTATGTGCCAAATTTTTCTTCGCGTTTAAAAATTTCAAGCTTATGTTAAGATACCCAAAACATACCATGTTTGCGTTTTCTAAGACATATGCTTTATTGAACATAATTAATTCACATGTAACTTTTGACATTTTCACTCTGTGGAGAGTAAAGAATAAGGATGCTGCTGCTTGTTGCATATAACGTATAGAAATATACATTGCAGAAGAGAGATAGCAAAACACACATTTCATATCAACGTATTTACAGAGAACATTCAGATTTTACAAGATGGAAAGATCTGTTCCCCAAGACTGTCCTACACAGAAATGATTCATGCTACATCTCCCCTTAAATTTAGGACAATAAAAACTTTAATGCGCAAGTAAATACTGATGAGAAACAACTTATTCCTCTCTCATAACAATAAACATTAAAAAATACTAAGCTTTACAATCTAGGAGAAACAGATTGCTCATGCTTCTTGGAGTCAAACCCATTTTTTCCTCTGATTTAACAGGAGGGAGTTCATTGGTTCTTATCTACAGTTGGTTTTGAGACTCTTTTTAGTTAACAAATTGCTCCCAATTTTTAATACTTCGCAGAGTTTGGCTTTAATACTGTCTATCCTTTGGCTTTGTTCCGACACCTCAGAACATCTGTTTCACTGCACAATCTGTTTGTGTTGTATGCTCTCTTTTCACCTAGAAGTAAAGCTCTTTAGTTGTTAGTTGACTTTTTATCATCATTATTATTCCTATTAAATCAACGTGATCTCTGACTCGAGTAGTTTCAAAGGATTAGAAGTAGAGGTCATACATGTGCAAAACGATCACTCTGTACTGAAGTGGTATGATTAAATAAAAGCCTGAGACAGTGTAGATGCTTTTGCACAGTAACAGTTTTCTCTTGATCTGGTCTGCACGCTGGGAGCTGGGCTTTAAATATCAGAGATGTGTGGGTGACTATGATAAAACCATTACCGTTTTTTCTTCTGGTAGCTGTGCTCCAGCTTGTAGCTTTCTTACCAGCTCTTTCAAAGGTTCCTATGTTCTTTGCAGGATGAAGTGCGGTTTTATGTTCGATAAAGGGATTTAAAATGAATGCTGTCAGCTCCCTCTGCACTAATGGGTATTACACATGCTTATTTCTTGGAAAATATTCCCATCATAGCAGTATGAAAAAAATGCATAAAATATACAGGTATGCCATATACCCCGCTCCACTGGGAAAAAAGTCAAAAGCTTTACAAACAAAGCATGTAGACAATATTATATTTTTAATTAATTATCATACCAGTCCAGGAAAAGCAAGGAAAATGAACACATCACAAGGAAGAACAGGATCCATACTCTAAATCCAGCGTTGTTTTTGATGGCCTGTGAGGAAAAGGTTATTACCATCACCAGTGAAGATACAGCAGAATTTCAGCAACGGCAAGCGAGCATGACTGTTAGTGGCTTCACTCTTCCCTCCCACGAGAGAAAGAACAAAACTTGCCATTAATTTCAGGGGAATAAAAGTCAGGTTGGCTGTACCTCTTTGGATGTACCACCACGATGTACCAACATTTGTCTCAAAATCTTAAAATTGTCATTTTAAAAAAACAACAACCACCGCAAGATCCCACACACTGGAAATATACTCAAAACATTAAGAACTACATCAAAACATACAGGCTTAAAGGTTAGTTTTAAGTTCCAAAAGTGAAATTCTGTGATGAGAAATCATCAGAATGAATACTGATCTCTAACTGTGAACACTGGGACAATCAGCTGGCATCTCTGTACCCTCCAAGCATCCTCTCCAAAGTGCTTAAGAACCATGATCTAAAGGCAGAGTAACTGTATGCTAAATACTAGTAAATCTACTGATTTAAGTCTTCAAAAACCCAGACATCTTCCCCACCCTGTGCCATCCCACCATGCCTGTTGGACAGCTACTGAAGAGAATACACCAGGTACTCTACTCTACTCAGAGAGATCTGGAAACAAGTGCCAAATCAGAAGTTTTAAGTCCCTAAGTTAGGCTTGCTAATGTGTGCTTGATGCGCTTTTCAGGAGCGCTGAGCAGTAGGTAACTCATCCTTGGGTTACATATTCTGTGTGCTTTCAGGAGGGAGAAAAAACCCACTGCGCCATTTACTCAGTAGCCTAATTTAGGAACTCTGTTTTTATCGAAATCTCAGTTCCTGAAAGAAAACATCGTTTCATTCTAATTAGTAAGACAATGAGACGATAGATTTGTTTACTAGGCACATGTGAGATGTGCTCAGCATGGTAAAGAGACTCTTCTGCTAATGCTCAGCAGTAAACTACCGTTTCAACAATTTCAGCAGTCTTTTATTCTTAGCCTGCAATTTCTGCCCCCCCCCCCCCCCCTTTTTTTTTTTAAACAAACTTCACAGGTGCTTAAATGCATGGCCAGGTGACCTTCTTGTTTAAAAAACAGGTGAGACTAAGTAGATTTCTGCAGACCTGCATAGGTATTCAAATCATGGTCAGCAAGACAAGCACCGTGAACTTGAACCTTAGCTAACTTGTACCATTCTTCCAAAATCCTGTCCTGACACCCGGGCACACTGCGCCTGTCCTGCGGGTGAGCTGGTACGTGCTGTTTAAAGCAACGCTTGGGCAACACTGAAAGTTAAAGCACAACTTGGAGACGTTACCTCTCTTATGTCTTCGTTGCCTTCTTTGATGTTCTCTGTTGCACCCACAACTAATTGATGGATATTGTCAATATCCGTTTCCTGTTTAAAAAAAATAATTGAGAAAGAGTGGTGAATTTCAGGAAAAAAAACACTTCTAAGGATTTGGGGAACAAACAGAACTCAAATATAAAATAAAATCTGGTATTATTAACATCTTTTAATTTCAATGGTGCAAAGGTATAGAGGCAATTAAGTTGTTTCTTTACCTGTGCTTTTATGAGCCTGAATGGAGACCCCCCAAGATCAGCAGGAAGTCTCCCATTAATCTAGAGTCAAATCTAACCCGTCTAATTCTTGTCAGCTCTTTTGGAAGAGGTGCCACCATTTCCAGAAAAGATGCTGTTAACACATTTAACAGGACACCAATTCTGAGGCAGAGGGATCATTCTAACACATATGTTGCATTTTCCATTCCCAGTACGTGCTGATAAGTAACAACAGTAAATATCTTGATTTTGCTTTTGAAAAACAAACAAAAATCTTTTCCTTCACATTTGCGGCAAAGATTCATTAATCTTATGTTTACATCTTGCATGCAACCAAGACCAAAATACCCCCAAGAAAATCTTCAAGCTGTATTTGCTGCTGTAGCATTAAATTATACTGACCTGTTGCAAGACTTTTTCAGTGAATATCTCTTGTAATCTGGAGATTTCCACCACTTTTCCTTCAATTTGTCTTGGCAAAGAACAGAAATACACCATTAGAAACTCGTGCAAACATTTTGTGCTCCTGCAGACCCGGCAAGCGGGCTGTTCAGAAGGCACGGCCGTTTTGTTAGCTGTCTGTTAGGCAGCAACAGCCCGTGGCCAGCGCTCTGACAGTTCATGGCTGGCAGACGACCAGCCCGCAGCGAAGCTCTGGGAAAGGCGCCACCAGGAGAGCAGCCTCCGCTGCTGGAGCTTCACCCATCTTCCTTCTTCCAGCTAACAGAAAAAAGTCCCTGGTGGACCCTAAGTAGTTAATTTTGACATACGCCTTTTACACGCTACCGTGAAGTGTGGAATTCGCCTTGCCTAGGTCTGACAATCCAACAGTAAAGTTCTGGCTTGAGGTAGCCACTCGGGTTTTCTGCATGGCAAGCGGAGAGCAAACGGCACCGCCGCTCTGCCGTGAAGACGGGTCTCTGCGTGGGGGTCAGTGATTGCACCTCCCCTACCGCTGGCTGTACATGCAGCGGACAACATGGTATGAACGGAAAGCTTAATCTTTTAAAACTTAGATAAAGGAGACAGATAGAATGTAAACCTTCCAAATTTAACCAAAACTACTTTGGATAGTTTGTGCGTCACTCGGAACCATTCTTTACATGGTGAGACAGCACAATATGTGTAAATGCATGCAGTTCGTTTCCTGGGTGCTCCTGTTTTGTCCCTCCTTCTACTGGGCCACCGCAGTTCACGCCGCCGGGGGCCCTGCAGCAAAGTCGCTGTGTGGGGCTGCTGTCCGGGCTATGGGACCGGCACGCGCAGCAGCCTGTGGAGGAACACAAAACTGTACCTGACTTCATCAAAGAGATTGTTCATTTCACCAACAAGTCTCTGGTTCTCCTGTTCAAACTGGAAGAAGGGAAGAAGGAAATCACACACGTGAGTTCACATCCTTGGACTTGGGGAACTTTCTTCAACCGCCGCCCCTGATCAGCCAGCTTCCACCCTTCCTTGCCACCTATTTACAGTATGTGTCAACTAAAAAGATCTTCAGGAATTACTAACACCGGCCTAAGTGAACAATATGAATCTGCTTATTTGTAACCAGTCACTGTAACACTTGTCATTCTCCTCCTATTAATGAAACAAACCCAAAAATAACTTGAAGATTTTGCTCAAATTACTTTGCAGTAAGGAAAAAATATAGTGGATGAAATCTGTCCCTTTTTATTATTTTAGAAATTTGAGTGGGGAAAGCTTTCATGCTTGAGAAAGCATGTGATTCTCTTCATGGTATCTTTGCACCGTCCTTCGCATTATTCATGTACTGCCCATGGCACGAAGTTAAGAGCTTTTAGATTTTGCTACGATATGAAATATTTTTACATCTAGTACTTCATACTTTACAAATGCATTGGCTTTAGTTATTCCAGCAGACCTCTTCCATTTAAAACTCATGAGTGATGAATGAAACATTTAAATACGCTTTCAGCGCTACGTTTTTCAAATACAGGCATAAATAGAAGACTATACAGGAAAATAAGCTTTGACTTTCTAGATGTACTTGACCGTCAGATCATTTGGGATTTGTTACAGAACAAGTGATCTTGCAGCAAGTACGATGACATGATTTGCTGAAACAAAATCTGCACAGCCAAAACACAGCTGAGAAAGGTGTCCCGTGACATAGCGGAGTTTGTTGGAAACCGCATCGTAAGGACCGTGTTTTAGAAAGAACCCGTTAGGACATACTGAGCTGGGATTTTCCAGGTGCCTGAAGGAGTTTGGTCCTGCAGCCCGGCAGCCAGCTGCAGCTGGTTAAAAGCCCGAGGGAGGCCTGCAGCCTGCCGCTCCTGCCCCACCGCCACTCGGATCCCACTCGGATCCGGGGAGCGCCTGGCCTGCCCCAGCCAAAAGGCTCCTGCCCTCAGGGACAGCAGAGCACCTCCTGTCGGAAGGGTCACAAGTCCCTTTCTGGGGGAGGGAGGGGAAGCTTATTCAAGGTATTCTGCCAATGAATTCTACATGGCCAAAGCCTCGGTAACAGCTGGACCTTTGCAGTATGGACACAACTGCCTAGGTCTTCGCACTTTTCTCACAAAGCTGGGAGAGACCTCGTCTACACAGTTATACAGAAATAGCACGTAGGATATATATTTCTACTGAAAGCATTACCTGCTACGCGCCTCTGACAAACCCGAGTGATACGTGCCGCAGTGCAAATACCAGAAAACAGGATTCAGAATGCACAGAATTTGACACTGGAGCCGTGCGAGACAGCAAGCCCTGCTCTAGTTCAGTTAATCTCTTTTATTTTGAGCTAGCCACTGGGATTTTGGCATAATTCAGTCACGTTAGAATTTCATTAGCGGTAGAAGTGCAGCAGTCCCCTCAGCCACCTTGCAAGGTCTCGTTATCCTTCTTAAGACAGAGCAGCGTGTTGTCAAAGATGAAACCACCAACAGAGCCGCACCGCTTGCAGGTCCGACTTGGTTTTCAGTCGGTGCAGCAGGAATTGCTCGCTATCTGAGCAAGTGCCCAATGCTTAAGCTGGCAAGAAAAGGAGGTGGTGTCCAGAGGAGATGATAGTTGTTTTCAAATACTTACTATCATCTTGTGCAAAAGCAAAAGAAGGAAGGAGGGGGAAAAGCTCTGACTCACAGAGAATTATAACAGTGAGGGTCATGTTACATCAGCGAAGGGCAAATGGGCGTTTTTCTTATAGAGCAGTGCTACTGAAATAGCTGAAAATGCAGCACTTTTAGTATTTCGAAATAGTTTAAACAACAATGCAGTTCGTCATTAAGATGCAACATGAAAATCAGTGGCTATATATGACATACAGTTCATCTGACCCATAGCTCCTTTCACAGAGCCAGTCTGTAGGAGTACATACATGTAACGATATCATACTGCCACGTTTGGTGATGATCTTTGGCTCACCACCATGACCCCCGCCCGGCCCCAGTCACGCCACCAGCACCTCTATCCCAGGAATTTTCAGACCTTCCTTATACAGCTTGTGCAACTCCTCATACGCATTGCTTCAGATGCTGGAGTATGCATCCCTTGAAGTGGTCCAGAATGTTCCACCCGAAACTTCTGCCACATCAAGTACTTTCATAATACTGACACAGAGAAGAAATAAAGCGCATGTACTACTTAGGGTGCAGTGAAAAAGATCTAGTGCAGCCACTGAGGAATTCGCCCTGCTCCTCTCTCTCCGCACACACACAGAGTCCTAAGCAAGTGCTGCTGCTCGTCTGATTTCACAGTAGGACATTTTAGCTCACTAAGCACTTTTTCCTCCTGAGTTTTCTGGTAGATTAGTATTGAATCCCACCACAGGACCAGACAATAGGGCTGCCTTAAGGGAGAGTGGAGAGCAGCAGCTGAGCAAGACTTCTGCACTGCCACAGAGCAACACAGA
This sequence comes from Phoenicopterus ruber ruber, assembly GCA_009819775.1. Classification (NCBI taxonomy): domain Eukaryota; kingdom Metazoa; phylum Chordata; class Aves; order Phoenicopteriformes; family Phoenicopteridae; genus Phoenicopterus; species Phoenicopterus ruber. The sequence goes on along the minus strand of CM020218.1, from coordinate 15,000,607 downwards.
AAAGCAAGAAAGTGAGAAAAGGCAAGCCGCCTTTTATGCCCTTCACCTTCATTCCCCCCTTCTCACCGCCCCCACCATCGCCACTGTCCCCCACACTTTGTGCTCTAACGTTTTTCCTCTTGCGTCAGGCCCATCAGGGCCTCAGAGAAACAGTACCTGACTCTACCAACAGCAAATTAAATGTCAACCTGCGTGACTTAGGAGGAGATGGTTACTGTGTTAAAAATCAGAAATTTGTAGGTTTAATCTGGCAGAAGTGAGCGTGAAGTGAGAGGTGTGTTTAAAGAAGGGTAACAGTGAATGTCAGAAAAAGGTTTAGTCTTCTGACATAGGCAATTTATGTCATGCAGAATAATGAAAGATGTTTTTTATTTCTTTTAAAATGCAAATTTCTTTTTGTACTAGAGGTTCACTGTCTACCTGATTGGCAAGAACAGCTTTCTCTCCTTGGTTAAAGGACTGCAGGGAGTCCAACATCACAGATGAGGAGAAGGGCTATTGGGCACCGTCACTTTCACTGTGGGGCAGAGGCCTCGGGGAAGCAGCCCAGCCCCACAAGTCGAGGGGGAACAGAGAGGAACATACTGCACAGCTCCCTGAAGTCCCACTGATTTCCACCCTGGAGATCCAATTGTTTTGTTAAATAAAAAAGTATCAGTGTTGCAATACTGTGTATCACTATTGCAAGTGTCAGCGTTGCAAGGGTCATTGGCACTGCTGTCTGTAGAGCAGCGCGTTTGTTAAAATAGAACTGACTAACACAATGATATTACTTCACAGTGGCAGATGGTTAAAGGTGTTTCATCACTGCACTCCTTTACGTTCACGCCACTGGTATGCCTCCGGTTTTAGTGGAGTCACCTCAGAACAAAGCCAAGGAACAGAGCAATGAAACAGAGCCACGAGAGTTAGCACGGAGTCGACTGGTTGGTCCTTAAGTGACTAAATGGGGGCACCAAGCTGTAATTGTTTTCCTGACTTCTGTAAGGATAAGTACTTCCGCACAAATATTCAACATCAGAAATTCCCTATTTTGCTGCCTTAGTAAAACTGCGATGATAACTAATTTAGAAGGCAAATTTTCAATAAAGAAACAGTGAATGATTTTAATCCCCTACAAATAGCACAAATCCACTTTAGAAAGTCCCTTTGATACTTAAAACCCTCCACTGGCACAGACTGCCTTTTAAACTGCTAAATGATCTTTGCAATTTGAAATCATGGCTGATGGACCGCTCGACGCAGACAGCGGTAAGATATGCTAAAACACCCAATTGAACAAAAGGTTAGAGCGCAGAACACATCACACACCAGTGTGTCACAAAGGGATTTACATGATGGGAACGTAAACCAAACTCTAGCGATCAGTATAGCTCTATGATTTATAGCTTATTAAAGTAGCCTGACAGTGAAATATTCTGTTACCGAAGTATGGCATAAAGTGACAAACTGCTTAAGATATGTCTAAAAATCTAATGCATGGAAGAAATAATCACAGTTCCTTTTTGTTATCCCATGAGATAAGTCATTATATGTACTGTACCTGAATCTAAGACAAAAGCAAACCAAAAAAAAAAAAGATGAAGTCAGGGAAAATTAGATATTTTCACAACTCAAACAGCAGAGCCAGATTTTTTTCCCCACTCAATGCAACCACAAGACATCTGCTCACAATAACTATAAAACCCATTAATATACCTGTACTCAGGTTATAAACTGAAATTTATTGTGCAAATCATACAATAGCCTGCAACCATTTCGAACAATGTAAAGCTCTCTCCTGTGGGTAAAATACTGATGGAAATTGCTGCTGTAGCAATATGATAGGGCTTTAATTCATTATTTTACCCACAGGAAGGATCATGGAACCATGATTGAGAATTGTTAAGTATGATTTGACACAACACATTCCAATTTAAAACCAACACAGCAGTTTCTACACTGTAACCTACCCTCTTCTGAGAGCTGCTGGATTTTCTGAGTAACTTAAATGCAGCTGGTCCACTCTTCACAAATCAAATGTTTAAAAAGTAGAAATTAACTTATCTGTAACAGCAAACACAATGCAGAGGAGAAATAATTAACTGTCCTTTGAGTGAATAAATTAACTAAAGCTGTGAGGGTTTGTTACGTGTTTGTAAAGACCCTTTGATTCCCGTGTTAAAAGCACAATGAAGTCATTAAATATTGCCAAGTTAGTATGAAGGATTTATGTCAGCAATGAAAAAAAAGCACCGCACATTCAAATACTCAAATTATTTCCTAGTTACACCTATATTTACACATTTGACCCAAATGTACCTGAAAATTACAATATTGGATCCAGTGACTTTAAAGTCTGTTAGGAGTGAAATTATACAGTATCCAACTTTTACTAATAAAGGCCAACTCTTAATTTCCTCAAAAATGCACTGAAAGAGCAATTTCACTATGGAATGCTCACCACATACACCCCTAGTCTTTGTAAATTATCTAATGAGTACTGGGTTCAGTTTTGGGCCCCTCACTGCAAGAAAGACATTGAGGTGCTGGAGCGTGTCCAGAGACGGGCAACGAGGCTGGTGAAGGGTCTGGAACACAAGTCCTATGAGGAGCAGCTGAGGGAACTGGGGATGTTTAGTCTGGAGAAAAGGAGGCTGAGGGGAGACCTTATTGCTCTCTACAACTACCTGAAAGGAGGTTGTAGAGAGATGGGGGTCGGTCTCTTCTCTCTAGTAACAGATGACAGAACAAGAGGAAATGGCCTCAAGTTGCGCCAGGGGAGGTTTAGATTGGACATTCGTAAAAATTTCTTCACCGAAAGGGTTGTTGGGCATTGGAACAGGCTGCCCAGGGAGGTGGTGGAGTCACCATCCCTGGAGGTATTCAAAAGACGTTTAGATGAGGCCCTAAGGGATATGATTTAGTGGGGGACTTGGTAATGCTAGGTTAATGGTTGGACCCGATGATCTTGGAGGTCTCTTCCAACCAGAACAATTCTATGATTCTATGATTCTAATTATACTGTTCATAAAACAAAAAAAAAACCCCACCCCAAAGCCTAAAAAAAAAACAACAAAAAAAACCCCAACAACAAAAAAATCACATCAGGTCCACAGAACAGAGTGATGGCTTGCTCAGCTCTGAGCATCAACATATTAGGGGCAACATATGCATTTGAAACCCTGCTGTGCACATATATGTATCACACAAATACACAACTCCAATAATTTGCAGTCCAATCCAACAGTAAAAAAAGTTACCTGACAAGAAATGACCATCATCGGGGGGCATTAACTATAACTAGAAACAATCAGCTCGCTTTCTACTTGATAACTGGTAGAGAAAGAAAAAAAAGTCTGTATTAACACTGCCATGAATGCTGACTCACTTTTCTTTTATATCACAATAAATGTGGACTCCTTCCAACGCATAATGTAGAAGTAACTGATGTTTGTTAATTTTTAGGAGAGGTAGAAAGCAAGCCTGTATCTCTTCACAACAGTGCCAGAAGCACAGACTCACAGTCAGCGTGAGAAGAAGCTGAGATACAGGCAGCTCTGACTACTGGTGCTCATATGGTCAGCCCGCAGTGAGGCACAACAGGAGAGAACAGCTCTGGGTGAGATCAGAACCACAGCAAGATGCAACAGGAGGTTCAGATATCCAGCTCAGAACCAGCTGCCTGCAAAACTCAGCATAAATTATAAGCAGTGAGGAGGCTGTTCTAGTGGTGACTTCCCTTCATATGCTTGTTTCAATTCTAGTTTCCTAGTATCAGTACTAAAACACAAGTACTGAGAGTACATAACAAAAATAAATTTTAAATGTAAATTCACACATGGAAATTTAAGAATAAACTATGGCACAAGAGCAGTAACAATATTTCAGTGTATTAATATATATAGGACTTCAAAGTATGTTATTTTTAATTTTGGTAGCATTTTGATCTTCTGCTTCTCTAAACAGACTAGTAAATTTGCCTCTCTTTTTCCACTGAGCAGACTGATACTCTTAAAGCTGACATCTAAAGTTTCCAGCACAAGTCATTTTTCTAGGCTTATTCATAGCACTGACATCAAGGCACTGTTATATACTATAAATTTTCTTGCAAACTATAGGCAGAACTATAAGCTAAGAACAAGGACATATTATTTAGTCTGTCTGAGCTAAAAGTTTATTTAATTTGAAGCATCAGTATTATTTTTATACTCCTTTTCACAAGAAGTGGAACTCCTGAAAGCACGACAGAAGAAAATCAGTGTAAAACCACCAGTAAAAGTTTAAAAAAATATATAATAATAAAAAAAGCATAGCACAGGAGAGCTCTGAATGCGTAAAGAATAACAATGGATTTTTTAAAAATGTCTGTTGGTTGTCCCCTAGGAAGAGCTGTCCAACGCCTAATAAGAAGCAGTTCAGGAGTGGCGATTTAGTAGTCCAGAAATCCTTCAAAGCATTAAACTATGAACACAGATTTTTCTCTTACTTAGGCCTGGAAACACTCCGCCTCACAAGTCAATAAAGAGAGCTTATTCCAGGGAAAAATTCAAATCCTCAGTGGACAAAAATCAGCATTTTAAGATGCTTATCTTTCTTCACTCTTGATAACAGAAATAGAATAAAACTCACAGACTTCGGCAACTCATCTAAGTCATGAGGTATCTGGGGCCTCACTCTAGAAGTATAAAAGGATTTAATGAAAAAGAAATTTATTTATTCCCAAAGTACCATGGCAAGGGATGTAACATGTTTAAAACTTAATTACAGTGTAAGGCCTACTACAAGCAATCCAACATTTAGTTGTCAGTTATTAGTAAGCCCTGTCAGAGCCATCCCCTCTGATGCTTGTTTCCTCCTGATCCTCTGGAAGCTTACAGCAAGGGGGCTAATAATACTCTGCCTAAACACAGAAGAATGAAAGTATGTAAAGAATTCTCTTTAAAAAGAAAACAGACAGCAGGAGTAAGCCTTTAGATTTCAGACTGGCACTCAAGAACAGTATGAGAGCATCAAGAGCAGCCTCTGAAGAACCTTTTCTCTTTGACAAACCATACTATAATTATGTGGAACTTACTCATCTCTGACGGGAAGAGTGATGCATATTGTGCTTGGGAACATCTCTAATGACTGCCAAAGAAGCTTCACATATTCATACTGCAGCAGCCCTTTGCCTTAGTAAAGCTCACCATTTTGAAAACTGCACATCTGCTGGCTAGTTATACATCAGTTTTTCTTTCTTTATATAAAACCAGGCAATGCGTGCTAATGTAAAGAGGTTTTCTAAGAATTTTGAGCCATGTTCAAAATGACAGACTTTTTGATAGTCCTAAACTTTAACAGATAGGTTGTCAGCAATCAAGCCTATGTCAGAAATTTTGTAGTGTATCAGTTCACCTGTAAGCAGAACTGGATCAAACAATACATAAACATGCTGATAATGAGGAAATGCAGAAAAGGTAAAATTCATAAGATTCTGTTGTGACAGAAAGCTTGTAGCTATTCCTTCTAGTAAACCAATCTGATTTTGATAATCCAAAAAATAAAATGGAATAAAATGAAGTATAACTTCATAGTTATACTTAAATAGTATAACTATTTAAGGTGTGTTCTGGAAATAGTCCAAGTAGGAAACAGCCAACACTATTCTTTCAGAAGTTTCATAATGCTTTTTCTGATGTTGCCTTGACTTCTGTAGTTTCCTTGTAATTTTAAAACCAATTTTAATTTCAATTGTTGAAAAATAGCTGCTACTAATTTCATAGCTCCATGTAAGTATCTTGTAGCAATTTTAAATATTAGCTGCTACCAGAAGAACCAGGAAGCCATGGGCAAAATGTCTATCTTGTTATGGCATTATTCTGCATAAAATGAAAGTTGAAAATTAATTTGGGTGAATCTGTACTTTCTTAACACATATGAATACAGCAGAAAATATAATAAAATGCACAGTAAGACACAAGATATACTTACCATTTGTATTTCTTCAGGTGACAGCTCATCTTCACCTTTGCCATCCCCCCATAATCCAAGGTTACTTTGGGCATCAGGCAAATTCTTGTCTGTAAAAGAACCACCAAACACTTGAGAAAACGCAGGACACCGAGTAGTGAAGTGAAAATCATTTTTCATCCATTTCAGAACCCTGATGAAATTATTATATCTCATTTGTCATTAACTGAGATTCACCCTCTATTTACAGCACAAAATTACACCAATAACATTTAACTTCTAAACGGGGACAAAAGTCTATGCATATGTTTAATTTTGTGAATGAAGAGGAGTTCCACTAATATATTGACAGTGAAGGATGTAAAAACAGTTGGCAATGCACTAAGACTTGTTAGGGCACAAAATACTGTAGCATTTGTCTTTTAACAGAAGAAAACACAGAATCTTCGAAATGACAGTCTATATGCAAAGCTATTATCTTCCAATGAGACTTGTCAGAACCACCAGCTCCTCATTCCAGAAAGTAAAAACAGAATCTCAAAGACATTTTGAGCAAAGTTCGCAGGACAAGCTCCATTTCCTCACGCTGTTCAAACTGTATATTACAGTGCAAATCCTACAGCACCCTGTGTAAGGGGTCTTCCTGCGTGTAAAAGGAATCAGATCTGATCCCACAAATTACACAAACTAACCCTTACACATCCTAGCCACTTCATTGATTTCAATAACAGTTCCCCTTTGATTAAAGCTAATCATCTGCATAACTCTTAGCAGGAGTTGGGCATAAAAGATCTTGAACGGCTATTTCTGGGATATTCCCTCTGGAAGACTTATTTTCAGGCTTAATTATACAATTCTGATTATAGATGAAGAAGTTAGAATGGGAAAGAAAAGAAACTATGCGACAGGAACCTACTGTTTCTGAAGCTGTTCTAGCATCAGTGTTTAAAATGCTAACGGTAAGACCGCACTCTTGAGAAGGCCTCTCTTTTCCCCACTGGCTGTGTCATTTTTACAAAACCCAAGAGAGATTTGCACCACCCCACAATGGATCAAAGCTGAACCTGCTTTGACTTATCAGATGCAGGTTGCAAATTAAAATACAGAAAGATTTAGTTTTTACTTTTTCTTAGATTTCAGACTTCCTATTTATCCCAGCAATTTCTTCAGGCATTTATGAGTATTTTCATTTGTTTTGTAATAACTCTCTGAACTTAATTTTTTCAGTTGCATAAGCAGCACTGATGCATGATAGTTCAGATACTGACTTGTCTTGGGAAGCCTCTGAAAGGAGTAGTCCTATTTATAAACAAATATATGAAAAGGATTATTTCCCCTTTATCCTTCACTACAATATTTGTGAAAACTCTTGAAAAATAAATATTATAAAGAGTATTGTTGCATGTGTCTCCTTTATAAATGTATATTTTGCTTCCCAGCAACCAAACCAGGATGTACAAACAATGGCAATGTTACAAATGAGGAATGTGGATAAGGAATATGGTAAATTAAGAAAACAAACAAAAAACCCCCAAACAAAACCACACAAACACCGAAACCAGATCTGTTCTTTCTTACACGTAATAAGAAATAAAAACAAGAATATTTTTAAAGATTGTTTAGAAAGGAGTCAACTCTCTTTTCCATGAGGTATCATCAGTATTTCAAGTCTATTTCACAGAAACACAAGACTTACCTGTTTAGGTAATCAATGTATTTACGTTATATCAAAATTACAATGAATTATTTACTGGATGATAATTAGTTTAGGGAACCAAGAAAAAAAAAGAGATATTCCTATTTTATCCCAGAGGAACCAATTACTTCAGGCACTGTCAGCACTGTTAAAAAACAGCACCTGTATCCAATGTGATTGCTAATAAGCAAATACACTTACGGTAAGAGGTAAGCGAGAACACGTATCTCCCCAGGGTTCCTCCTGTCACTGCGGTATGTTTCTGGCTACCGGGAAAGTAGTTCTGCAGCTTTCATAGAGCTGACGTTACTGCTTTTCTACAATTCATCCAGCAAAAGCCAAACTACGTTTCTTTTATTGAATCATAGAATCGTTTAGGTTGGAAGAGACCTTTAAGATCATCGAGTGTTTTTGCAGAAAGAAGTAGTTAACGCATGACGGAGACACAAAGTAATGATCAAATCCTCTGAACCCTTTTCCATGCGGAAAGGAGACAGCTGCTAAGCTTGTGGACCAGTTCAAAAGCTACTAATTATTTACATTTATTTCCATAAACTAAATGTCAAATTTGTAATATGCAAATAAATACTGTCAGCATATAAAAGCAATCTCCAGAGAGACTATTTTCCTACCATGAGGCATGTCCAGTATAATTCTAATGTAAACAGGTGCTTTGCCTCAAAACAAAAGTAATCACATTTTGCTTTGGTTTCTGCCAAAAAACACACACAAAACCTAAATTGTGCTTCAGCACGCCAAGCAGGACATTCAGCTGTTCATCCTAACATTCAAATTAAGGGCCGGACTACAAGCTGCTCTCAGAAGAGCTATCTTTACCGCTGAGATATTTAACACAAGGGACCCAGGCACGCTGATGATGGCTAATTCATAAACACAAGTAATTACCATTCTCTAAACCACCAGCATCCTGAGGATGAAATAGTTTATTTCTAAACACAGTAATTCCTCCAGTTTCTTAAAAATTTGAAAAGTTACTTGAAAGAAAAAAAAAAAAAAAAAAGGCTGTAAGATTTAAACTGAGCTTCTCGTTTCCTAGTCATCTCGTTCCTGCTATTTCCATGCTTCAACAACCACCTACCAGTGAAGTCACAAGGCTGATTTCTATAAGCAGCAGCAATGAACACTTACACTTACGTGAGGAATCACAGGCTGTGTGCATTTACAAACTGTTTCAGACAGACTGATTTTGATATACAGGTTTCATAGTTTTCTCAAAGACTAGTCAGCAATCCCTCCTAAGTACTGCATCAGCATCTCTTATGTGACAGGACCCCTACTTCCTTATAAAAAATTAAAGCATAAACTAATAAAAGTGAAAACTGGAGTAATCAAAATTAATGTGCAATAAGCAAAGCTTCATTTCTGTTTATTGCAGTGGTTTGCTGTGTCCAAGGCAACCAAAGAACAGCATTTTCCATGGTGTGGTGCAGATTTTTGGAGCTAAAAATTGTAATGACACTATGTGGTGGGAGCGCACACTTTCAGAGATCGCGGAGACATTCAGTAACAAGGAAAGAGCACAGGGCAATGAAGATGCTACTACGCTGCTGCTTCTCTGCTGGCACTAGCTCACAGCTGCGAAACGCTGATAACGCGTTACGGTGAAACTCATCTATGTGCCTGTGTGCTGCATCACTTAAGACATACTATAAAAACGTAGTAAGCACTAGAAATGACACATAATCAAAACCTTTACTTCTTACAACAAATTCAGTGATGGGGGGGCGGGGCGAGGCAAGCATACTGATAGGGCTGCAGAAGTACAAACTGGTTAGGAAGATAAGCAATGCTGTATCAGAAAGTGAAACCATTCGCACACTGTGAGGTAATTCAGTATTAGAGTCTTCATCCAGAAATGGAGTACCCACTTCACATGAATCCACCCTTTGTATGGCCCTAAAGTCACCAACCAGAGGAATTCTATGCTTTTAATAAAAATCACCAAAGAAACAGTAACTGATTATCAGAATAATATGGCCATCCAGTGCATTTCTTCTATCTTGATGAAGTATTATCCTAATGTAATGTCACATTTCACACAGTTTCTGTTTCTCTCCAAAAAAAAATTTCACGCTATAAATCACAGGGCACCTTGGACTCCTCTAGACAGCACAAGCAGGAGAACTCAAACCAGGGAAAGCAACTCCAGAATCACAGAAACAAGATTTCTCCTTAGGTACGAACCCTGAAATTATCATAGTGGTGGCACTCCAAAAAGCACTCTGCAACAAAGTTCTGCCAGCGTACACGTCCCAGGACAGACCGAAATAGCGAAGAGAAAGGACTTGCATCCCCTGGCCTCAGAAGCAGGCCACCAAGGAATCAGAAGCAATGTTCACAAGTCCTGTCAAGAATAGCACCAGCTGAAATGACCCTGGAGTCAGAGACACGGCTTTGGACTTCCTGGCTACCTTCCAGCAGGGAAATTCAATGCTGTGGAGAACATCGTCCCCAAAACTACTGGATCTGGCCAGCCAGTAACCTGCCCTCTATGAGCATATTCTACTGTTGAGTTCCTACTGTAGAAGTGTCCAACTCAAGGTCTCTGTGCTTAAAAACTAGAAAGTGTTCCCTGAAAGTCATTGAGCTACTTTCCAATTCCTTGCCATCAGTGAAAGGAATGTGAAAAAGTCAGACAGATCTCAGAAGATACGTAAGTAGATGGATATTGATAAAAATAAATAAAAGGAAAGAGTTCACACAGAGTTTATTGAGAGGATGAGGAATCCAGCAAGGCATAAGACTTTTTAGCTGGTTGGAAAAAAGCATGTCAAAAAGCTTAAGATTTCGCTTCCTCAGTCTCACAACGTGCTTCACAAAAGCCTGATCAAACTCAGGGAAGATGAAAATAGAAAAGGTGCAAGTCACAGGAACAGGCCCTTGAAATGTGAAGAAAATACTATTGAACAGACAGGCCTTGCCACAAAAAGTGAAATATAACTACATTTATTCTTACCTTTGCTTTCCTCAGCACAAAGTTTTTCTTCAGAATCATCTAAAGGATTCTGTGAAGATTCTTCATGGGAAAGAGGTGATTTGGACACGTTGCTCTGCTCAGGTTCAAGTTTGGACCTAGAAGCACAAGAGCCTATAATTTAACTGATATTACGCAGCTGAATTTCTATAAAACGAGAACAACCACAGATCATTAAATTCGACACTTAACTCTTGCAAACTTCACATTAAAGATTTCTCAGTCAAGATACAAGAGGTACGAGGCAACTTTCACTGAAATATTATTATAAAAGCAAAGAAAGCCCAAATAGTATTCCTGAACAAAACACATTACATGTTCCGAGTGAGGAGAATTTTGAAGGCTATAGCATAAAAACACAGACATTTTATTAAACTTCCTTTCAAAAACCCAGTGTATTAATATATATATTTTTTAAAAAACAACCAACCAACCAACATTTTGGTCATACTGAAAATTCTTTTTAGTATCAATAGCCAATATGACTACTTCATTTTCTTTCAAGTAATAATTACAATTTTACTTTATATTGTCAATTAGCATAAAAGTAAGAAAATACAACAGAATTAGCTTTTTCCTGAAACAAGTATTTTTATTTAACTAGCTTTAAAGAATAGTTTAACGAGGATGAAAGTGATCCTTACGTTGTCTGCCAAAAGACACAATAGACCACTCAGAAGCAAGGCAAAGAAAAACCGGATGTAGTGGACAGATATATACTACCCCTAAGTCCCTGCTATGTAATTTTAATACAAAGGTAATGCAAAAAATGAGAGGCATATTCAGTGATTATATATTAAGTACTTGTCAAGTACGTTTCACTGTGGCACCAAGAAAAGTTTAAAATTAGTGGCAACATATTTTTTCCAGCAAACTTCTGTAGTTATTGTTGTCTACAATGAATTCTGTAACTGCCACGTAGTAGATAGTTAAATGCTTAGCAATTATGCTGTTAGAGAAGCTAAAGAACAAAAAACCAAAAAGCAATGGGCTGAATCTCTTGCTGTGCCACCTTCATCACCTTCCTCCCCTCTCAAATACAATCAACAGTTAATCTCATTATGATCTGCAGTCTTCCCCTGCTGCTTAACAGAAGGTGTTGCATTTTATGTTCCTTTTCCTTCTTTGTATTGTGTCTAAATTCTAACCCATAATTAGAAAATTCTGAAAAAAACAGAATATAATGCAATAGTCATCAATGAGTGACTACGTTATTTAAACAAGAAAACACAGTCACAGGGAACCTTCTTAGTTCTAAAAACTCTGCAAGTACTGGGCTTTTGGTAATTTTACAAAAAAGAACTCTTCTTTCTCATCTCCTCACGTCCTGAATTTGCCTAATACTGAGGAAAAAAAAAAAAGACTTATCTGGATGTCTATGCAGTTCAAATAATAGTTTTTGATACTAGCAAAACACCAGTTCCCCAGAAAATAAAAAAATAAGCTTGATTTGAATAATTGCATACATATTCACAAGACATTCTAGTGGAAAATAAATTTAAAATTGAAATGAAATATGATTTGAATACCAATAAACATAAAAACTGAAAATCACAACCAAGTACCTTTACAGAAAAAGCTGCTTGTGTTTCTATTTCTGAACTTTTCATTCTGGGGAACTAGTCCTATGTAATTGGCAGAACTTTTTAATCCCAAAAATATGAGTTAATACATAAAGGCAACCTTATGTAAGAAAATTATAATACTCAGGCAATTGTTGAAGAGCTGCAGGATGTTTATCAATGAAGGAAACATGATGAAGTATATTTCTACTGCAAATCTTTCAGTATTGTCTGATACACAACATATTGTAAATTGACTAAATTGAAGGAAGGATCTGCACTAGAATTAATTTATTTTTAAGAAATGTATTCCTTTATTGTTTGTTGTCCTTACTTGCACAGTATGCTAATGTACGAAGTTTTCAATTAAAATGAACAAAATGCCTGGGATGCACTATTTAAAGAATGCCTAGTTCTTTTAAGTGATAGAAACATGTCTTATTATCACATAAAGCGTCTGCTGAAATCCTGGGGGAAATTACAGATCAACTAGTTGAAGGCATATGAAAAAGACCAATTTTTCTTCAAGTCATTGTAAAGATTGGTTTATGCCCTGTGATTTAACTTTAATTTAATTTAAATGAAAATTTAACCATTACATCACAGCTGCAATGCATATAAACTCCACCTGGTCAACATCTGTTTTCTAGTTCTTACATCTGCAAAAACAGGCAGAGGTATCCTCCAATATTGCATAAAAGGACTGCATCTTCTGGGTTATTTTAATGCCTTATTGCTCTTCAATTAAATGGTATTGTAACTTCTGAAATAGCTCTTTCATTGCCTCCATGTTTAGCATACATCAAATTGAGTTGTCTTCTCCATTTAGGTCATCTAAGAATCTTAAACCTGGGATTTCACATTGGAAACAATAATATAAAGAGTACAACAAACAGAAGAGCTGGTATTTGTTAGCCCATTCTATACTGCAGGAACCATGCTATCTTTCTTTAGGGTGAAGATACTGATACGGTTATGTATTTTTACGCACTAAAAATATCACACAGTTGGTTTCTGTATGTTTTTTTCTGAGAAGTTATGAGAGTTACAAAAAACCCATGCCTTACTTTCCTCTCATTACTTCTTCCCAAATTTCAGAACTGGTTCGGAATATTTTGTTTACTTGGTTTTGGCTTGTACTACTATTTATGTCTTAGGAGGATATATTTGAGTGGACTTCCACTGTGCTTAATCATGCTGAATCGCTCCAAATAAACTGTGCTTAAGGACTTTTTAAAACACCTCTCTAGTTTTTCAGTGTAAATAGCTGATTAAGCCAAACACCGAACTGATAAGCAGCATCAAGTCTTGTGAAAACACTCAAGACTTTATTTATTGATGTGTATGTTCTAGAATTTTTTGTTTTCAAATTAAAATATACGTAATGGAATTTAAGGTTAGAATTCAAACAATGCAGATTAAGACCAGGAAGCCTTTAAATAATTGCAAACCTCTTCATTCTCCTTGTCATTCTTACATCTGGGGGTGTGCAGAAAAAGAAACTGAAAAAGTATGGGTTTTGATACTTAACTGGAAAAAAAAAAAAGAAACAGACCAAAAAGCCAGCAAGCACATCATCTTTAACTTCTCCTAGACATTTGCACCTCTACTTAGCCCCTGAACATATGCCATGATAGGAAGCAGAAATTCTCCTGTTTCAATTGAAAATCTTGTATGTAACTTTTTATTTTAATCATGTTCTATTTGCCATGAAGACCTGCCATCTCAAGCAGAATTTATTCACAACGTAATCACTTGCTTTAGCAGAAAGCTAGTGGCTTTAAAAAAAAAAGGGGGGGGGGGGGGGGGGGGGGGGGGCAAAAAGCAGGAGAATGAGAGAGAGAAGCAAACATCTCTTGTACCTAAACAGACAGTATCCTAAATAGTATCTTTGAGACATATTACCAACATGCAGGATTTCATTCTAAATTCTGCTGACAGCAGAAGTTCAAACAATCTCCTTAGAATCTAAACATGAATAATAGTTTTTTGAATGTCCTACAAACGAAAGGTACAGTTAAACTATTTTTGACACTACTCACAGTCTCTTCTTATCTATCACCTGCTTAACTCGGATGGCTCTTTGTTCAGAATACAGCTTACACACTCCTGTTCAAGATAGCAGTAAACAAAACCTCAGTTTAGAAGAGCATGATTTCTTTTCTTGGAAAATACAATCAGTCATTTTTAACCATTCAATAAATACTAAGTACTTTTTAGGTAATCTTCAATGAAGTCCAAGACAGCTGTTCTGTGCTCCTTTACCTGAGCAGACTGGACACCCTTGTGTGCTGAAATACAAAAGAAAGATATAACAATCTTTTAACTTTTTACTGAATTACACAGAAGTTTGCATTTTCAGTTGATACGTAAGTTATACATAAAATGTTAATATGCTCTTGAATATGTTACACTTCAGTATTTATTTGAAACATAGCTATATTTAAATATAGGTTCTGTAAAACAGCAAATCATTACAACAAAGCAAACTAACTAACATAAAAGAAAATTATGTACAGTACTAATCAGTCAATAGGATTACACTGATGCAAACAAAAAGGCAGTGAGACTTCACCAATCTCTCTCTAAAAGCATTTCAGATTCACCATCCAATATTCAGCATTATATTAGCCTTTATCAATAACTAAGAAAAAAAAATATTTAAGAGTTGCTGAGTTTACCTTCTGTTCTCAGCTGATGGATGGCATCGGCACACGTCCTCATAAATATCTGAGCATCTTGATCTATCTGATCACGCTCTGTATCTGTCATCCTCACATAGTCAGACATAATATGGCTGAGAAACAAGACAAACTGTCACTTAAGAAATCCCCAACATAAAATCTGCAAGTACACATTTTAGACCTTCCTCCCACTCACCATCTCCACAGCAGCCTTTCTACAACACTGATTTACACAGAAAAAGTAGTAAAAAGGACAATAACCATCACTGATAAAAACACACTTCTATAATGCCGAGAGGTTTTTTTAAAACATTTTTGACTAGTAAAAGATGTAGAGAAAGCATTATCTCCTATCACCTGTACGTAACCAAATACTGAGCAGATAAGGAGAAGATACAATTAGAAAACATATCATTACCTTCAGTACTTATTCCAATGAGGCATATTTCAATTCTAAAAACATGAAAACAAGTAGGATAAAGGAATAGCTCAAATGTTGAAAGAAGTACAAAAAATTGGAACTTATTTTACTTAAATGTATGTTTTCATTATCCTAAATACTGAGCTTCATTTTTTAAGTAGCTGTACTATGAAATCTGTGAATTCAAACAGAGTAAAGACAAATATTGGAAAATAATGCACATTTTTAATATCACGTCGATTATAAAATTTATTAAAACTTTTCCCCATTATTTATTTCTATTTTAGATGATATGTTATTAATATTTTCTAATAAGATTAATATATCTTTTTGTTACAAAATTAATAAAAATGGAGGCCTGTCAGTAAAATATTAACACACTGTAGATAACCACCAGAAAAGCATACTGTATAAAGCTATTTAACAGTGTTTCCACAGCCATAGATGACCAGATGATAAAACTTTGCTACAGCAGCTCATCCTATTTTCATCTTGGGTTTCCTGATGATACAGTCACAGCCCATTATATTTGCCTTTAAAAACAGGAAAGAAAACCTTAACTCATATCCTCATTTTAATTCAGATTTTTATTTATACGTGCAAATTTCTCCACTTGTTCCAAAAGTATGTATAATGCAACTATATTAATGCAGTAAAACAAGTAAAACCAAGGGATCTTCAATTTGCAAAGCTAGCCTTAGAGATCTCTTACATACTTCCCTGCAATAATGCCAAATCTTCCCTGTGTCTGCTGCAATCCCTGCCACAGGAATGCCTACAACCAGTTCACACACCCCACCTCATCATCTCTCATCACATACAAATCCACCAGGTCCTTCCTGCATCGTCAATGCACTGTCAGCATGGGTCTCCTAGATCTCCTCCACAAAGTCTTACGCGTACTCTAATGTCCCTGAGTATTATACCAAAATGTCTTCATTCCCACCCCATGTGACTGGTTGCACATGAAAAAAGTAGCACATAGAATCACAGAATCATTTAGGTTGGAAAAAAACTTTAAGATCATGGAGTCCAACCATAGACGTGGTTCATCTGGCTTGAAAATTACTTTCTGCTTACTGGCCAGCTAGTACACAAGCACAGATTAGCCAGCAAACAGTACGGCAAACTAATTACCAGTAATATTCTGTATTTTACTTGTTTGTTTTCAACACTGTTGTGTATTTGACATCTAAATATCAGGGCTTTTTTTTCCTTTGGTTAAAACTATTCTAAATGTTATAAAATTATTTTTTGTAACTTACAGAAAACTTAGAGAAAAGCAGCCATATATAGTGTTTCCATTCATATTTTACTAGCTAAATTGCTCTTGTTTGGTCAGGACAGACGGGTTTCATAAATTTGTGGCAAAATCCCTATTGCAACTGTAATCAGTGGTCTGCTAAGCTACAACTCTAATTTGCACTCTCTAAGAAAGCAGCTTCTGAAAGATGAAAGATTTGAAATTGTCTGATTTGAGACACATCTGATGGAAAGGCTTTCCACAGCCTGGTTAAGATGACGTTGATAGTTACACACGCAATATAACATAACTCCTATTGTTAAATATATTAGGACAGACCTCTCCCCCACTCCCTCTGCACAGCTTATGTAGATGGGGCTTTTTTTACTGGTCTGTGGCATAAGCAAGTTCTCAGCACGTGTAAAGCCAGAAAATCTATTCTTACATCCACCTCTGCAAAGGCCCAGACAGAAGGGGACCATTAAGATCATCTGGTATGGGATAATGCATAACATCATTCAGCAAGCCCCGCCTGGAGAGTTACTTGAGCATGCTAGGGCACAGAGATTCAGATGGAAAACGAGGATGGAGCAACAGCTTCATGATGGCCCCTTGATGAAGCAAAAAAATCTCCACTCTTCTGTTTCAGATTACAATAATAAGTTCTGGCTGGTCTACTACTGAACAGAGTATGAAGTTCTTGTCTTTATACGTCTAGGTTCTTGTACCCTGCCCAGCTTTGCAGTATTTGCAGAGTTCTATGCTTTCTGGGCTTTTTAACATTACAGGGTAAAATAAAGATTACAAAATGCAAACCAGAATTCTCTTTTAAATAAGACTTAGAAATACATATGAAAAAACCTGCCTCAGGCACGCTTTATTTTTTACTAACAGTGTAACTAATAGTAATATAATGATACACTGAGGATAATTGTAACAGCTTTAACATTGGGAAACAAGTTGTTGCTCCTTTTCATAGTTGCTAATACAAAAATATGGCAAATCAAAGTCTTAAATAGAAGTTTCACAGCTTCAAAGGTAGCAAAATGCAACTTAATCCAGTAAAAAAGAAATAGAATACTTTTCCTTTTATAACTGCTTACAGCTTACATAGTGTATGGTACCAGCCCTTTTGAACAAGAGCTGGTCAAGCCACTCGGAGGCAAGGATACCCAAAAAACAGCCTCCTTGGGGAGGCAAGAATGGAGTCATACAATCACATCCCACCATGTCAAAACACATATGGCATCCACTAGTACTAACAGGGTACCAAAGTCTCCATTGCACTCCCCAGTAAATCTGCACATGGAGATTATACTGAAAATCCATCTAATCACCATCCTCTAGCCTTACCGTAAAAAGAGCCATTCATTTAAAAGGAACAGGCCAAGGAAAAACAAACAAAAACACATGCGCGCACACACACACACACAAAAACAAGCGAACAAAGAAATCCAGCTGTCCCCTGTATATCAGGGATACAAATACTTGCTCAGAACTGCAGTGGCAGTATCATAGCAATGGGCTGATACATCACTAAATCAAGAAAGGTCAAACAAACCAGGTTTTTCAGAAGCAATCAGAAGAATTAGCCGAGACAACCACCGGCTAATGCATGCAGATAAAGAAGGGAGAAAGGGGGAAGGGCAATTCTTCTAGATTTTTATCCTAATCAATAGGAGAAAGCTTCACTGAGAAACTTGAGCTGGAAGGCAACTTGGGTTATTTGTGGTTTTTAAGAAGGTGGGTGAAGAGTAAGATAAAGACAGTGGCCATCAAGCAGGCAGATTTCAATAGTCTAGAAAAGTTAGTAAGTTAAATTGCATGGAAAAGGGAAATCTAAAAAAGGAACAGAAAATAATTTAGGTGAATTAGTAGTTTTCGTATAGAGATGACATTATGATAGTTTGCAGTTCTACCCTTGATGACAGGGAAGAATAGGCAATGCAGTAGGAGATCAACTTAGCTACTTCATGAGCTCTTCATTGAGCTCAAACACAAAAAGCAGAATACAGAAAGTGCAAATTAGGTCTGATTGCTACTGACAAGTCGAAAGGAACATAGCATGAAGGGACACAATCAGGAAAGGGTCAAGCACAGGATGAGACACAACTGGCAAGGGATACCAATGCTAAAAAGAGATTACTCTGCAAATATTACTAAGAGAAACACCTAAACCAGGAAATGCATCAAATGAAAGGATGTATCCTCACTGCCAAGAACTAGGGGAGAATAAGTGAGTGTTCAGTCAATGAAAAGATGAAGTGTAGCAACTATCTTTAAAAAATAGGGTTTGGGGGGGGGAAGCAGAGGACTTATAGACCACTCAGCCTACGAAAACATAGGAACAAATAATCAAACCGTTTTTAAGCACTTAGGAAAGAACAAAAAGATAACCAGTAGCCAAGATGTATCAAGAGTAAGTCATATGCAGTGTAATTTACTTCTGGGATGCACTAACAGGTCTTATGGATGGATGAAAAGCAATCATGTCTATTTATCTTCTCTTTAGCGTGGCTTTTGTTACCATCCCACATGACATTCTCATAAGCTACCAGCGAACAAATGAGTTAGAAGAAACAAGCACCAGATGGATGTGAAATTGTTTGAAAAGCTGAACTTGGAGTAGTTATATACCAAAACAGAAGGATACAGAGAGTTGTGTTCCACAGGAGTTTGTCCTGCACTTCACGCGATTTAATACTTTCATTAACAACTCAGATGGTAGAATGGAGTATACACTTATTAAATTTGCAGAGGCATAAAGCTAAGCGAACTAAAACTGTATCAAGAGAACAAGACTTCAATTCAAAACAATACTGCCAACTTGGAGAAGTGACATGAAGAATTTGAACAGGGAATGGTCAGAGGCTCTTTGTTGCAGCAGGCACAATTATCTGAACCCACAGAGAATGGGGAACAACTGATTAGAGAATAGTTCTTCAGAAAGTCATCTGGGAGCATATTGGATCATAAACCGAACATAATAACATGTTGTTGCATAAAAAGTGATCATTACAATGGGATGTATAAATGCAGTATAATCCATTACGAATGAAAGGTAATCTTTCTGCTACCCTTAGCTTTGGGCAAGGCCTCAGCTGGAGTTTTGTTTCATTTTAGCACCTCACTGCAACACCAACTGGGACAGTGTCCAAAGGAGGGGAAAAAGTACACATCGAAGGTCGAAGAGACCATGTATGAAAAACCAAATAAACTGTAATTATTAATTCTAGAAGAGACTGAGGAGAAACCAAAATAAGTTAATGTAAAAGAAAATAAAATTCTAGTAGCATGGATAAGGAAACAGAAAAAAAGCAGAGGGAGGATATGGAATCTCCACTGAAAGAAATACTTAAAAGAAAGCAAAACATGGTGGCAGAATGACCTAGTCATTCTCTTTTTGAATGTGTCAACCATGCTCCTTCCAGCCTATCGTTTCTGTGATTCTATTTTGCTGGCAAAGCACAAGGAACCAGAGCTGATGGAGGCGTCACACCAGCTTTTGGAATTAGTAACTCTTCCTGCTGGTGTATAAAATATTTTCTGCTTACTGATTCAATAAAGACACCAAATCAAGCAGAAAAACTTGATTTTCCTCCAACAACGTATTACAAAAGAGAGAGAAGCAAGAAGGTGAAATAAACCAGTTCTAAAGTACTGATATGTACTGTTTTAGTAGAAATATGCCCAATTTACCACCTGCAGATATTGCCTTACAAATATATACATACATGCTCCCACACACATAGGTGTGTAGGTATATGCACATATGTACATCTATGTATAACCTTAGTTGTAAATACAGCAGACTTTTTTAAACTTCTTCCCTTTGGGCATCAAGTATGTTTTAAAACTATTTTATTTCTTATTTAACTACTAAGTTTAAACATTATTTATTATGTTTTATGCATTTTAATTTACTGCCTTTTTCCATCCAAATACTGTCCAACATAAATCCAAGGCAAAAACTTGTCTACTCAAATGACAAAACATTCCACAACAACATATTTAAAACATTTTTCTTTTTTTAAATCTGTGGGGATGCTTCAGCTACTAGAACAGACAGTACAGGCATATCTGAATTAGTATTTTCAGTTTTGTAAAATATTGCTGAGCAATTCCAGAATGCTGCTATGAAGAATTACTATTTCTAAAGTGTGATATATGAACTTAGTATAATCAAAAGAGAATAGAAATAATTTCAAAATAATTCCCTGGAGAACAGGAAAATACCATATACTCCCCCATGAAGAAAGTCCTTACAGAGATCATCTCCGTATTTTACTAGCTTAGTATAACAAACAAAGCCTTGCTTCTTGTAAAAACACGATTAAGTCAAGACAAGAAAGCAGTCTGGCATGGTACGGGAGCCAGTAAGACTCTATTTTTAGACTCCTTTAATGGCTACTTCTTTTCTTTTATTGGTTAAGCCAAGGGAACACTCTACACAAAACATAGGGTAAGCATTCAATGATTTTCTATCAGGCGGCAGACAGTAACGGATTTATTGCTGCTTTTTTTTTTTCCCAGCTTTACTAGGGAGATAAATGCTTGGGCAAGAGGCGTAATTACAGGGCACCAACATTTTTTAAGACAGGTAATTTGTTAAGAACTTTTTCAAAGTATATTATTTGCAATAAACAACATATGAAATGTTCAAACACTTAACTGTACAGAAGGACCACAGAAGCATGTAATGAAGACACGCCAGAAGCCACCCATCCAGCCTTTCCCATGGAAGCAGCATCATTTCTACTGAGAACCAACCTATGCTACACTGATGAACAACATGAGTATCTCAGTTGCAAAAGACAATAAATTAGATGTCTAATAATCCCAGATGGAAAGCTATTCTCTCAAAGATTTTTCCTTTCAAGTATGAGGTGTTCTGTGGTCAAAATCTAGAATTCTCTCAATTCCTTTCCAATGTCTGATTAAAACAGTAGGAATAACTATTAGTCTTTAAACTGTCTAAAACTTGAAAGATACTTTAGAGAAACTGGAGGCTGTGGAGGAATCCTAAAAGGACCGTTTCAAATTCGCAAATGTTAGGGCACTACAGCTACTTCCTTGAACTGTATTGAACACAAACATACCAACTGTCTTGGTGGTTCAGTGATCAAAATCATGAAGGAACCGATGACGAAGAGCAAAGGCACAAGTTTTTCACAGACAAAATGTCAGACAATTTACCAAAGACTGAAGATAGGATCTCACACAGCACAGTGTAGAAAGCAATGCAGGAATGCATTATAGCAAATGGACTGAGAGGAAGAATATATAGAATGTGTAGCAGTCATACACTAAAAACGGGAAGGTAAGTAACAATCCTCACCTGAAAGGAATGATCACAGTTTGCTTAATAAGCAAAAATAAAAAAGCACCCACATCTTAACATCTTCAGGAGCCAAGAGCCCCTGCCTTCTCCTTTCCAGGAAGCACAATCAACTTGTTCGGCTGGAAACAGTTTATGAACAAAAGGAGATGAAATAAATAGGCACCTACCCTTACAGCTAATTCTCTTCAGAACTGAAAAAAGGAAAGGTACTATTCATTTTTCTGTTATGGCAACATAAATGAGAAATTATTCTACTAAAGTCAATAAAGTCTCATCAGCATATCACTTATGAGAGAAGAATCTGATATTCAGACTTTAGAGAGTCAGGAAGGGGGCCTTTTTAAGATACACATTAGACAAATGCAACATTGCTGGGAAAGTCCTTAAAGATCACAATTTAGCAGGGATAATTTTCTAATATATGAATGTCTGGTGTTTACCATATTTGGTCATCAATTGAAAATTACTTTTGTGATTATCAAGTAAACTTAAAAAAAAAGTTAATCAGTTCTGTTTTAAGGAAAAGTCCTTGGTTATTTTTCTTTTATATTACCTCAAGGACTATAGCCCATATGTGCTTTCTAAACACCACTATGAAGCTTAATAGGCCTACTTGAAAAAGCTGGTGAGGATGTCCAGATAAACCATAAACCAGATATGAACAGATATCCAAATACTGTTTACCATTGCTGTTTTTAAGTATTGGTCAGAGCATTTTCCAATAGAAATTAATTAACTTTCCAATACTCTGAGACGTCCTAAAGCATTTCTTCATTAAGTTTCACTTCTTTCCAAAGATTCTTGGAGAGAGACTGCAGTTAACATCACAAGTGACAGCTCAGAGACAGCTACTATTAGCAGGAACAGTGACGATGCAATGTCCCATGACCTAGCTTTATGTTTCTTATAAAATATCCTGCCACTGAATGCATTCACTGATCATAAGTATGATACCCAAAGGGCTTCGTTAGGTTTGAAATGTGTATATGAAGCCAGCAAGAAAATTATTTGAGTTATTTTTCTTTAAAACAAAGCTCTAATGTTAAATAAAAGCAATGGCACATACAAAGTTATTGGTCCCTCCCTAGTAGGTATAACCAATAACATGAGTCACTCATAGTCTTTGCTACTCATTCAGTGGTTTCATTATTTATTATTTTTCCTTAAAATGTGTGTTGTAGAGAAAACCCAAGTTTTCACTATTATTGCCACAGATCTTAAGATGAATACAACCCCCAATTTTTAAGCCAAATGACAAGAAATAACCATACATTTGGAGAGAAGCTTGAAGGAGGAGCTTCTGTATGTGCCTCTCTGTAAACCAGAGTCTTCTAACAGGCCAGTTTCATGTTTCTTTCCATCATAACTCATGCTGTCAGTGGAAGATGATACCACATCTCTGGTACCACTATGGAGCTCTCAGAAGTTCTATCCAGAGGAGAGAATCACAGCAGGACCAGTGTAAAACAGGGAGATGACAAAACAGAAAAGCTCTTATCACAGAAAGCTGAAAACCAAAGGTGTAGAGAAAGCAAATGAATCCTGATAAACAGGAGAGGAAAAGGCGCAATGGCTTGTAAGTCAGTAAGCTTAGATCACTGCATCACTAGTTTCATTGTGTTTTGCCATTGACGTAATTTTATAGCTAATGTCAAATCAAGAAGAAAGAAGGTGAATAAGCACTTACTAATTCTTGAGCTTTCTGGATCAATTTATGTATTTCAGTTAAATATTTAAAGTTTGATAAAATGGGCCAGGGCCTTAGTTTCAATTAACCCTTCTTCCAGTTGTCTTTCTCATTGCTAAAAATCTTCCTCTAAAAATGAATTAAAGACATCCCCTCTGTAGCAGGATATTTTATGTATGCCAAAAATAAAAACTCTGTTACTGAAGAATTTATAGTCTGCAAAAGTAAGGTAAAAAATGCAATCAAGAACCTGGATGTAACACATTATGAAGAAGTTTTACAAGGCATACAATAATTCAACTTGGTAACTCAAAAGCCGAATTTCACCAACACATCATGCTATAGTTGAAAATACAAATAGCAGGATTGACAAAATACAGAGTAGTCAAATCTCATTAACAAAATTAAACCTCCTATATAAATTGCAGTGCGGCCTTTTAGTATTAAATTGTTCAAAAATTTTCCCCATAGCTTAAGTCTTGAAACATTATTAAAACTGCTGTCTTGAATGAGTGAGGCATTTGCTAAGACTATGAGACTGACAGCATGGATGCTATGGTCCTCTTTGCATCCACAAAGTAGAAGAGCATAAGCAATCTAGTACGGAATTTGACAGTACTATCTATTTTAAAGTTTGACCATTAAGGACAGGATCAACTGCAAACACAGATGAGATTTGGAGGATTATTTTCTGGTTTAATAAAGGAAGTGACACTTCTTTTTTCTGCTTCTTAGTTAACACCTGAAGTGAGGGGGAGTGAAAATCACTGAGAATTACCATGATAACTGGTTAAAAGAGAGTTTACAAAAAGAACATTAAAAACTTTTAGAAACCAAAATAGCTTGGACAAATTTTTATTCCTCTTACCACTTCAATTTTATGCACACTGCTGTTAATAAAATACAAATAGTACCTAAAATTTAACTGCCACTGACTGTTTGCTCTTACTGCAATTATTTGCAGTTTCTCAGCTTATGCATTCACGTGAAGTTTTCACACAGTAAAACCAGTTATTTCAGTACTAAATTAGTAGCTCCACCTAGTGTTGTTCATGACCTATTCCAACAGGAATTGAAAAGCAGAGAGCTAGTCGTAACATGTAGCTGTACGCTACTGCTTGCTGTTTGGAAAAGCAGTTCCTCATGCACCTTGCACACAGAATTGACACTCACACCCCTGAGCTTCATTTTCACCACCACTGACTATGAATAGCTCTCACGGCCTTACACTTATAAAACATGCTAAAATCTTCTCCTTTTTTTTTTTGTTTCATTTTTGAAACAACAAAATACTGCTTTTAAAATCTCAGGGAGACAAAAAAAGTCCCAGAAATCTTCTGGCAATTTACTTAGGGACACATTTTGATACCATTGATTGTATAGTATTGCTATTGCTGTGACAGACCCTTTTAGGTCTAGAAGTTGTTTCTCAGAAAGACTGTTCCTCCAGTATGGACCAAGCCCAAGGAATAGCAGACGGTTCATCTGTTCCTATTGTCTTCTCCTGGGGGATGGATATCTGTCTGCATAACGCTCCTATTTGGTACCTGCGAAGCCTTTTGGAGAAAGCTATTAAATTGACTTGGGACTCAGTATCTTCAACCCAAGATGACTTTAGACTGCATTTTCTCTACCTTGATTGCAGCAACAGCTTAGCTTTAGTCGGGATTATGGCAGAATCAGAATGCAGACAGGGCTGACTCACCCCATGCAATACCGCAGTTATGTTGAGGGACTGGAGAAATACAACACAGGAAATTGTGAAGTTTCCGAAGATCCTTTAAAAGGGAAAGCTTACCTACACTGTTTCATTTGGATATACTCCCCCACCAAAAAAACCCCCAATCAACTGAGTTGTGCGCATCTCAGAAAAAAAAAGATATTTGGTTGTTTTAAGCGATACTTCCCCCTCTCCCCCGAGAAGGGCATTGCCACATTTTGTCACCTCAAGAACAGCTTGCTGACGTTCTCTTTAAAGTGGTTGCACCCTACAGTCTGGAAACTTCACATGGTAGAAATTCATTGGCTTCTTTATAAAGGGTGCATCCCAGTTCTTTAATCCATCCCAATTGGGATGCATTAATTCTGTATTGCACATACAGTATGTCTTCAAATTTTACATCTGGTTAGAATTTTAAAAGTTTTGGTTTTGAACCACAAATCTCAGAATAAAGTGGAGTCCCAGAACCCTGGAGAACACCTCTTTCCCTATGCCTAACCAGGGTGGCGGATCATCCTGATTTAAATAACAGTGTGATGAAGGCATGGCAATTTTGGTGAGCATTTTTCCACAGACAAATATATTTCCCCCAAGGACAACGTACAGTGAATGCTATGTTGCACTGTTCATTTTTTATCTTAGACATAGCTATAGACTGAGAAGGAAGGAAATGAATGATTAGTTAGATGTTGTGGGGTCTGCACTATGAAGACATGCAGAGGATACCTACTTTTTTCAAATAAATATTTACAGCAGTCATAAGTGAGTCATAAACCCATATCTACAATATGAAATAAACTAGTGATTAGTTCAACTGGAACTGTTAAACTTCTATTTACAACAGCAAAGTTAGTTAAGCGGATATACCTACAAAGCATTGTCTATTCCTGGAATGAAATATTGTGCAACCTATAATATGACTACTAAGTTTGCATGTAACAAGAGTTTCATTAAAAAAGCCAGTATTCCATTTCTCAAGTGATATGATTATTTGTACTCAGTTCACCAAAATACCAGTTGCAGTAACGTTTAAATCTTAGGATAACTTGATTCAGTAATTCATTAAGAATGTTAAATCCACAGACCACAAGATACTCCTCTTTTTTTTTTCTTACTAACACCAACCTATAAACTTGTTTTTTAATCTTCTAAAAATCCTACTACTAGAACTATCAGCAAGTAAGCAGATGCAGCAGTTTTGAATGTTTCATAATGACTGAAGAGAATCAAAAGTTTCTCCACACAAAAATAACTACCAGAACTGAAGCCTAAAGTTTTTGTCACAGAAAAGCAAATCCTGTGCTGCTGTTCCCTGAAACCATGTTCTCAATGGTGTCTTTCACCTGGAATTCCCATTCCAGAGTCTGAAGAGTTCACACCATTCCCCTCCAGGACCTGCTGGTGCTACTGACTGTATACTTAGGGGTAACAGGTAGGTTTAGCGTCACAGAGTGAAAGGGATAACCTGGATCACTGAATCTAGTCTGTCCTGCTGTCCCAGGAACCACTTCAAAAACCTACTCTGCAGGTCCTTAAAAGGTGTTGGACTTCGACAGCCAGGTTGTTTTGTTTCAGAACTCACTCCTAAGAGTCAAAAATCTTCTTCGAATTCTGAGTCTCATTTATTTAGAACCATTTTCTTCTTGTGACAGTACTATTCTTCATCTGAAGTAGCTTACAGTAAGCCAATTAATAAGCAATCTACATTTTGTTTTCAGTCATTATGCCCATAGATTTTTAAGCAGTTCACTTTATAAAATCTGAAAATAAATAGATCTATTTAAACACAATGCACACTTACCTGTAAGCATTAATGTAATCCTTTCTGTGTTGCAGAAGAAAATCTTTCAGCTTTCCAATATGAGAAATCTAAATGAATAGAAATCATAATTAAAAGTTCAGTCGGATAACTGATTACTTTTATGTTTAAAGTTCAGTATTACACACTTCAAACATGAATTAGTAAAATTATTTATTCTGTAATTAAACAGAATCATAAAATTTACTCTCTTTTATAGTAGAATTTTCACATTTTGCAAGCAGTCAATACCTAAAAATCACCTAAAAGATCTGTCTTATGAAAGTAGAACTCGGAGAGTAGTAAAAATATATGTCTTCTATCCAAAACCCATAAACTAAATACTAAACACTAAATGTAACTACAATATTAAACATAAAAAATATTAAACATGAAAATAATAACATAAAACAGTATCTAAACTGGCAATCAAGACCCTAATGTACATTTTAGAAAATGTTCATTTTCAAAGATAACGTAAGAAAGTTTTAAACGTTTTATTGATGAGGTACGATACAAATACTCAGGTTCAGTTAGTAGAACTTGTAGAGCAAGGTGCTGTCCCTCTCCTTTCTATTTTCACAGTAATACAGTGACCATTTTGTGCCCGAACTGAAGCAGTATCTCTACCACCTGATAATCATAAGTAAGTTTTGCCAGAGGATACATCCCTATCAGATTTCTATTTCTGGATTTCCACTTCACTGCCAATACATTTTGCTGTAAATCCACTTGATTTTCTTTATTAAAAGTCTTTACAAAGATCCTTTGAAAAGATGAAAAACACACTCCTAAAATCTGAAATAACTTCTGCAAATTTTAGTCCGATTTAAAAGATTTGGTGTAGCATAAGATACTGCCTATTTTAGAGAATGAAGGAACTACAAAAGTCTAGTTTAATTGGCCACAGAAAATGAGATGACTATCAATATGACTTCCTTGGTAGGTCTTGAAGGAGACATGATGGGGGGGGAGGGAGAGGGAGGAGAATTATATGCATTAGTGGTATATATTTTCAAGGGGGAGGCAGGGGGAACCTTTCTAAAGCACATTATCAAATATTCATTAATAATTCAGTGTAAAAAATTATGCAAGGAATTTTACAAAACAATAGCTGTTTTAGTTTACAAATACAATAAATGTGGTTTACTCGTGTATCTGGGAAAAAGCATCAGAAGCTGTTCAAGTCTTAAAATCCTATTTTCATGCAAATGTTCCTTGTAATTAAACAAACAAAAAAACCACAGAGAAAGAACACAGAATAGTTTGGATAAATAGAAGATTAATTCCCCCAATTATTTTTTTCAAAAGATCAGCAGCTCTTTGAAAAAAGTAAGAGGAAAAAATGTACTTAGTAAGACGACAGTGATTTGAACAATTAAAAATAACTGTTTCCTTATGCAAATAAGTATGCATACATTTCCCTATTATTATTTGCTCTATTTCATTTTTACTACAACTCATCGTATTGGATAAGAATTTTCCCAGTTTTCACATTTAAAGTTTTCCATGTGATTAACAGCACAGGAAATTTCCCCCCATTGGTAGCAAACAGAGTTTTGTTAGTACCTCCAGTAGATTTGAAGCTTCCTAAAGTGTGTTAGCACCATCATAAGCAGTAAGAAGGGAAATACTGAAATCGCTACAAGATCAATGAGGCACAAAGAACAAGCTAAACCATTCTACAGATGTTCCTTCTCATCACCACTGGAACTTATTTTTTGTATACTAATCTCTTTCTCAGCTCAGACTTGGTATGTCATGAAATTTGCTGAATAGGTAAATTAAGCTTGACTATGAAAGCAAAACATTTAAAACAGTCATACAGTGTTTCAGTAGAACAATAATACTTAACAGGCAGAAAGTACTACAGAGGACAAAGAGCAGAAATGTAAAATAAGAAATTTCAAAACGTTTACATTAATATGTGAACACTAAACTAGAAAAGAGATTAGCAAAATTTTATAAGTAATAAATCTTAATATTATTGCAATAGCTACAATTTAGGAGTGATTAACAAGCAGAAAGAATCAGAATGACAAGCAAGAACACTGTCTTACAGTAATTAATTCATCTAGTCACAAAGAGCATTCTATTTAGGCTAAAATTGTCATCGTGTGTTTGAATTGCACTGACCCCACTTTGCCTCTCCTTCATTTGTAAAGCTATTTTCATGAATTTAGAATGACACCATTATGCCCATACTTGCCATCAAGCTCTTAGTTCCCAAGATTTGCATCAGAAGTGAGGCTTCTTGTTCTACTTTCCCTCAAATACTAACAGCATCTTCTGTGATCCTGCACTGCTGCTATTTCTCTTTTGCCTCTTCTTACCACATATTACTGGTGTGGTTTTGAATTCAGTTTGAATTCAATTACCATATCAACAAAATTAAACAATTTTTATGAAAAAGGTCTCACTACCATTAAAGGGAATGTGAATTTTATCCAAAAAAATAGATTTTTTTTTTTTTTTGTACAATGCTTAATCTTCTGCAGACACAAAATATCCCTGATTATACAAACATAAATCTTGCAGGTATCTCCAGGGTCATCAACGTACAATTATTCTGGGGTTATCAGAGGCACACCATGCACTCTTTACAAAGTTATCAAGCTCCAGCCTAAAGGTAATAAAGCATCTCCCTATTCCAACTGAATGGCTTTATTAGAATCCTACTGCTCTTATTATGAATAAGAGCTGTCAAATTTCCAGGTGTACTGATTACCAACATCTACCCATCTGTTCTTGCTTCAAAACAGTCCTTTCCCTTAAAAGCTCTGCTTCCCTGCATGTGTGTTTGAGTTTGCCATCAACAATCCTATCTCCCTCTAACTCCTGTAGCCCCAGACAAATGACCCCAAGCTTTTAGTTTCTCCTCACAAGATAGTTCTGAAGTTGCCTAACCCATAACTTTCCTTTGCCTTTGCTCCAGTTTGTATCCACCCTTTTCTGAAGCAGATGACTAGCAGGGCATTCAGTGGCATTAGTTACTTTGTAACTCAGCTGGAAATACCTTTTCTTCCCCCATTTTCATTGATTAGTTTCAAGCTTATTCTTTGTTTCGGTCTCTAAATGCATATTCTGCTGCTGAATTTCTTTCTTCTCCCCACAGCTCCAGACCTCGGCGTCATTCAGCACTTGCTGTAACATATCATGCTCCTCCCTCTCAGCATTCTCTTATCTATAAATGTTACGGATTGTTCTTACTTCCTGCATTCCCCAAAATAAGAACAGTACTAAACAAGAGGAGTTTTAAAATCAATCCCAGAGTAATTCCACTATTAACCCCTCTTCAGCCCAATATGTCTTTCAACACAGAAGCACTGCTTCTGCTTATTCATCTTATTCAGTTAATATTTTCTCTGCTAATCTCCTCTAGACTTCCTATTAGCACTTCATCAGACACTTTAACATCAGACACCAGGTCTTCTTAACAAAGGACAAGCAGAGTTTCTTAAAGCATGAAGTTGGTTGGGCACATCCTATTTTTAGTAAGATGGCAAGTATACTTTATTGTATCTTGCTTTCTATTTATCTTTTTCCACTTAACATCTTTTCTGAAGCCTGGACCACTTCTGGGTCAGATGCTGCTGACGTCATTATCAGTTTCCCTCTGCTGACTTAATTATAGGCATTAAATTTGCTGCCCTCTGATCAAATGGTACCATCTTCAATTCAATGTATTTTCATTAAAAATAGCTGCCTTCAGAACTTGGGATTTCTCAAATCCACTGTGTCTGAACTCAACCCAGAGATAATCCGATAACCACAATTTGACTGCATTAAAGTTCCGAGATTTTGTACAATTTTCAATTCCATGCACTGGTTCCCAGTACGTATCTTGCTTTTACCCTGCTGGTCCATGGCTTTTTCCTTCTTAACTTAGCCTAGAGACTATGCCTAAACTATTCTTAATCTACATTCCAGCTGCATGACAAATCCACTTTTTTGCTAATTCTCTGTTCATTTACATAGCTAAAGAATATTTTAACTTTGGGAGGTTTTAATACCATTAGTTAACTTATCATGAATTTTGCCAAACCCCACATTATGTCTACAAAGCCTTCCCTTCTGCAACAGTTTTCTTGGCCAGTCTCTCTTTGTCTCTCCTCCCCTGCTTCATATTGCCCCGGGCTAATTTTTTCTATCTTTTCTCATTAATCTTTCAAGTAGACCTAGAACAATTTTAAATCCCACTTGCATTTCAGCATATCCATTTTTTCCACTCCATTTACCCATCCATCATAACTGCAACTTCCTATTTGCTGTATGTGCCCGTTTTCAAAACAATTATACCACCAGTCGACACCACCATCAAAAGGATAGATGAAAGCAATTTGAAGATGAAGTACAAACACATCCGAGTATTGGCCTCCTGTCATGGTTCCCATTCTCTGGCTCTGGAAATTAGCTTTCTTCTTCTCTGAAAGTCTGGAGCAGAGAAATAAGCCTCTCCTTCAACCTTGAAATAATGAAATTATTTCCTTTTTTCCCTGAAGGGATAGGAGGGCTGAGAGAAATGCCCTTCATAGTTGCCGCACTCTTGCACCACATTAAGACTAAACTTATCTTATGGGAAAGAACACTACTGAATTTCCAGATATAACTGACATTTTTATGAGAATCATGGGGGAAAAAAATACCTTTCCTCCCAATATTGCCAACATCAGTTATATCATTATACTAACAGCATGATCTTGAGCTTCTGTTCACTACCAGAATGTGGAGGGTTACTTTCTTTCTGACAGCGAAGACTGCTTACGAACTCCAAGCTCTCCCTCTTCTCTTCCCATTCCCGCTAGCACTCCCTTGAGGGTCAATATCACACACCAAAACACTGAGATGACTTTTTTTGTTAATTACTCTTCTGGAAAGGGGGGTTAATAATGCTTAAGACCAAATATAAAGAATCAGTTTCTTTCATTTCAGGTCCACAAATACCTGTATCGGCACAAGGGAGAGCAGAAGCGGGATAGCATCAGTAGGGAACTTCCCAAGACACATCTGCCATGAAAGGAGGTATATTTAGTAACAACTTAAGGAACTTAACATGGTAACCTCCTAAGCTCAGGTACCAAAGCCGGAGACTCCAGGTGTTATTTAAAAACTCCCAAGTGTAGTTCTGACCATGAAAAACCAATTGATTCTCTACAGTGAAGCAGCAGCAGTTTTCCACTGGGTGGCAACAAAAGCGTCAGCATTATGCAAGTAAAAAACACTAAAAATTCACATTAAAGCCTGTAACATAACTTTTTTAAAGTTACTTTAGGTTCCAGTTTGCTCTTTAAAAAGTTTATCTTCATTGTAAACTACCTCTTCAATGCATATATCTGTGTTTTGTTGCCACTGTAGATTTTTTAAACAACTCTTATTAAAACATAAAAGCAAATATTGCATATAATGCAGGTCCAACACAAAAGGAAGCTGTGAATGGCCGCCATCTGCTACCACAGGTGGCATGCACAGCTCTATTTATACTTGGGGCCTTCACTAGAAATGGTCGATGTTCCTCTATTGAGAGATTTTTCTTATGATTTTAGAGCAGGGTATATTTTTAAGTAAGAGAAACAGGAAAGCATTCCCTCCAAAGCAGCATCTTCAAAAGATGCATGTACTTTAGAACGAAGACGCTGACGATGCTTCCTTCAGTATCTTAGCAATACATACAACATTTCTTTCCACTCCTAACAAAGAATTGATCACTCATGAAACAGTAGGTTCCAATTTGCATACGTTTAACCCACTGCAAGAAGCAGCAGCATTGTTTACGATTAAAATGATTGGAGTAGGTTCCCGTGACATAGTGTAGGGAGAATTCGACAGTGCTGAATAGTCATTTTCATTGAACAAACACAGCGTTTTATCAAGTTTACTCTTCCATTGCAACAATAAGCAACTATTTACTACCATATAAAATTGACTGTTACACTTCACACTATACTGCCACTCTGAATTTTTAAAAGATGTACTTTGTTAAAGGAAACTAAAAATACTTAAACCCAAAACATAATAGAAAGGCTCTTGCAAAAGTCTAAGAGACACAGCATTTACTGTTGATTCAGCAGCATTGACATGCACTGCTGATGGAAGCGTCTTCTTGTTAACCATTAAAAAAAAAAAAAAGTTTTACATTTAATTTTTCAGTAAGTCCAAAAAGCCTGATCTTCAAACTTCTTACCTAAATAGATCGCATCTACAGATTCATGAAAAGGTGACTATATCCTACAGTCCCCTCTGCAAAGAGCAGAAAATTTAAATTTTTATAATATTAATGTCTAGACACCTATTGTGTTATCAATTCTAAACATACAGTCAACTCAAACATACCCACTGCCTATTTCAGAAGAAATTAAGAATTTCAATATGACATTAGGTGATGTACAGGGACCGCATGTTTCTGACTAAAAAAAGTACTAGGAGGAGATACACCAATTACTGTAAGAACATAAATTTGGTTTTACTACCAAAAAAAAAATTTCCAAAGTCTAAACCATATTTAAAAAAACCAAACCAAAACAAACACACACACCCCCCAAAAAAAAAAAGCGGAAGTTTTCCATGGTTAGTGCATGTAATGAAGGCAAGCATTTTCAGAAATCTGGAATAAAACCCAAACAGAATAGATACTATAAACAGAAACCCGATTTATATTACATATATTTTAAAATTAAGAGCTTGGGCTCTTATCTAAACTATTACAGTTGGGAAAGACTAGTTAGAAAAGTTTTGACGCAGAAATGACTCCTATGGAGAAGTTTTCCACTACAAACTACCTTTGATTAGATAAGAGTTATGAACTTTTTAAAATACAACATATGAAAGGCCAGGTTCCACACAGCTTCCTTCTAGGTTACATTTAAGCACTGTCAGCCATTGAATTCACACAGGCTCCTGCAGGATGTTGCCCAAGAACAGACAAGACTTTTTTTAAAATACTGTTACCTGGATTCTACATTTCAGAAACTGGAACCTTCAATAGACAAAATGATATAATTCCCTGATACAGTGACATGCAACAAAGATTAAACCAATTAAATTAAACCAAAGAATAAATTCAGAACTGAAGCTTCAGCTCTGAATTTAGTAATGTGAAAACTGCTATTCAAAGGGGTTTGAATGGTGACCTATTAGTAGGCCATGAGGTGGTGCTGTCCTACCAGAATTCACAGTGGAGGAGCACTGGCTGCCTCCAAACGTCAACTAGCCAGTTTTCAGATGATTGTCTCTTGAGGGGATACATTTGGTTTAGGTTTCCCCAGCAAACGGGAAAGTTTCTAAAATAGGTCACGCAGATCAATTGCTCTCGTAATCTGAAACCCAAAAGAGCAAATAATATCTAAACCTGCTGGCATGGGGGTGGCCCGACGCTGGAAGCGGTAGCAGGAGGCAGGAGACAGCCAGCCGGCTACCTCTAATCTCGGGAAAATTGTGACTTTGTTCAGTTTCTGCTTTACATCAGCATATATGTTACAGCAGCAGCAATGGGCAGGGAACATCTTAATTGCATTTTATAGTAGTCTTGCATTCGGAGCAAATGAATTAACATAACCAAGAATGGGGGTGTTGTTTAATAAAATGTGTGGTACATGGGTAAGAACATTCAAAATTGAATTAACTGAATTAAAAGCCATGAAAATGAAGACTGAGGCATTTTGACTCTTCAAGGTAAAGATGGTACAAACTTCAAAAAGATTAAAAATACAATGTGTAATATATCAGCTATTTTAATGTAAAATAACACTACTTTTTTTTTAAAACTAAAGTAAAGTTTTAAGGAATCACTGCAAAAATTGCATAGCCATTGTGGGAGATTTGGAAGATAAAAACTGTTTGATAGAATACCACAGGGCAGTATTCGGTGATCATTAACACACCCAATTAAGCAACCTCTAAACTGCAGTAAGAAGCAAATCCACATCTCACGGTCTGGTCTGGACAGAAAATGCATCCTTTTGCTTAATAGCAAACCTGGCAAAAAGGAAAGAGTAGAAAAGCACTGTCTTGCACAGTAGAGAAAAAATCAGCTTGCTTTTAAAGAAAATATTTTTTGGTTTTTAATTCCTGCTTTACTGAGCATATATTTTATAAATACTGCCTATGGTTCAAAAATTTTCTCTATTGATTTTTTGCTACTGTCAGTTCACATTTGAAATACTTAGTCTCTAAAGCGCACTTTAGATCTGCACTTGGTTATTTTGATTTTTTTATTCATTGTTGTTTATACAAAGTGGAAAATTTGGTAGCAAATAACTCACTATCAGCCTGTAAGCCTCACATTTCATTTTACATGCTTTCCTAAAAATAATCCAGAGTTGGTATAAAATTTAGTCACGTGCATGATGAAGAGATTATTTTTTTGAATTTTGTGACACAATTGCAAACCATTTTTCAATGGTTTAAGACTCTTCTAATAAGACTAAAGCAAAATTAAGACCTAAGAGCTCAAAAGCTCCAGCTCCCCACCAACCACAATAAAGACTGGAAATATCCCAGTATATCACTGGATTTAGGTTTACTGGGGTGTTATTTGGGGTGGGGTTGCTGTATGTTTTTAAAAGTGTGTATGGTACCTACAGCAAACTCCAACTGTAGAGAAAAATTATTTTGAAGCCACTGAATTTTTTTAAGATTGAAACTATCCTGAAGTATATTGTATACTCTTAACACCATTTTAATGCTTTGTATTTCAGGCATTTACAAATATAGAAAAAAAATCTTATAGGATAATTACTTATGAACACTGAATTTCAGTTCTGAACCAGAAAACTGCAATACATGTAGAATTTAAGATAAAGCAGTCTGTGTTAATTTTGTCACTGTTTTCTTAGGCCTTGTGGGAACACACTGGTTTGATACCTGCATGCACAGAAGCACATCTAAATATTCTGAAAAGGGTCTGTAGAGGGTCAGCTGGAACATGAGGTGACCTCCAGAAAAAATTAACAGTAGGCTTTCTAAAATGTAACATCATGCTAAATGTTTTTAGTAACCAGTCTTCATTTATTCTCTGTGGCAGCAAACACTTTCAATAAAAAAAGCAACATCTGATTTTAATAAAACTTACTATTTCCCTTTTTCTTGTTTATTGTCCAACTCTAATCATAACTTTCTTTAACGTTTATATTTTTACATAATCATCCAAAACCTCATTGACTAAAATATAAACCCCACTACAATTGTGGGGAATGTTTTGGTTGAGAGATAAAAGTAAATTGGTCAAAATACATATCTGCAATAATTGGCCTTTACCATTGCTGTTCAAAATGCTCCATTTACAACCTTTCAGTAACTGCATTCAACTTTGCTTGTGTCTTTCTGTAAGAGATATTTTTCTTGTCCCTGTTTCTCACAGTCTGAACTCATTTAGTGCTGTTTGCTTGACTCAAAGATGTTTTATGATATAAAAAGATTTCCAGTCTCATTTAACAGACATACAGTAATAAAAGGTTACTCTGTCTGATCATCATTATGAAATTCAGAATCCAAGTTCTTGCAGTGCAATTCAGAGAGTTACATGTGTATGTGCTTCACTTTGGACCTAATTGAATCTGCTTCAGCAGACGCCATCACAGGGCACCAGAGCAGTTAAGCCTGTGCCATCAGCTGTGCCGACGTGCTCTCAGCAGAAGCCGCAGCCGGACTGGAGCCTCCCTCGCACACGCCGCAGTCCCACGCTCCTCTGCCCGGCCCTTTTCATTCAGGGTTCTACATTTTTGGTGTATTTACACTAATACACCTATACACTGATGCAGCACGAACTGATACAGCACTTACTCTGTCTCAAAATCCTACCACCCTGTCAAATACGATCAGGGGGACCAGCACCATTCTGCTTCAGTGTTCAAGTATTTTTCTGGATTTTCATCATCAGTACAACAGTGTTCTTACTGCAAAAATTCTTTCATTATGTTTCAACACCTTCATTTGTATTACACAGATTAAACATTACTTTAGTGGTTGCTCTAGCATTCATGCCAAATAATAAGTTTCTCCCCCATTAAAACACTGGACTGGACCAAGAAAATGCCCAGTCAGAAATTAGAAGTGTATGATTCCTTATCTGAAGAACACTTACAGATCAGGCACAAAAGCAAATAAATAAATATACTGGAAAGAAGCTAATTCTGTATACATTAAGATTTTCATCCAAGTGCTTTATGGTATCAGCAAAAAAATTAAGATAAAGGGCTGCCCCCCCCCCCCCCCCCCCCATGTAACAGGAAACCCCAAGACCTGAATCATCTGCCCTAAATCTTAGGGACTTACTGGGCCCTGGTCACTAAGTCCTTACATGGCTGATGTGGAGTGACGCATTGATAGAGGCAACTCACATCTTCGGCAAATCTAGACAAAGTTTCTCGATCACGCACACAGATCTCTTCCGTGCCACCCCACTTGAAATGGACCGCTTTGCTGCATTTTCTGAGCAAACTACTATTCTTCTGTTATAGCATCTAGGAAGCACAACCAAACAAAAAAATCCCTCCTCCATCCCTGGGGAAAATAACTCTTTACTAGTCCTTATAACAGCAAAGATTTTGGCTAAACTGAGGAAAACAACAGTAGCCAAAAAAAAAGGATAATCCTTTTAATAACTCTTGGACTGGACAGGGATACTAACAGAGTCAGTATGACATCCAGTCTGCTAATATTATCCCGTTCCCTCCACCCCGCCCCTTTCCAGGAAACAGAAGTGTCTTACAAAATGGTAATTAAGGCAAATCATGACAGGTTCTCAACTCTACAGCAACAGCTAGAAATTTATCACAGCACAAGCTGTCCTAAAAGCATCACTGAGAACAAATGCACCTTACTTTGTCCCCGCTCAAGAATCTTCTAACACGACCAAAGTCCAGCCGTAATGCCTGAGAAAAAACCCTTCCTTTAGACTACATGGCATATTAAGTTAACTACCAAATGACCATTAGCCTCCCAAGGTAACAGATGATGTAGCATGAAAAAGCGTCTCTGGACCCCTGCACTTGTTCACTACAAAATGCTGTTCATACTGGTTTTGACCTACCTAGGGGTATTTGCCAACTGGTTTGGCCTATGAAAAAAAAATGGTCCCCCCCAACCATGAGAGAGAATAACTTCTACTTGAAAAAATTTCAGTAGGTAGTCACATTGAAATTTCTCCCAAGAAAGTGCTTGCAGAATGTGGGAGCAGTAAGCTTTAGCTGTAATTAAAAGGGAAATGGATGCTATTCTTTCACATCTGAGTAATGCTGACAATTCAAAAGTATATTTTTAATCACTGAAAGCAGAAACTCCTGACAAGAATTTAAGTTGTGAAGTAAGGCACTTTTCCTTTCTCACTTTTTCTCAGCCATGAATCTCAGTAAGATTTTTTAAATGTCCATTTCCTGTAATTTTGGTAATTTTAGAGTATAATTATTTTTACATTTTTATGATGCCTTTGGGGTATCATTACAAATATTTTTTAAGCATTTAAACTTAGAAAAATAAAATTAAGTAATAGCTTCTCTTAAGGAGAGACTGTCAGCCCTGTTCTGAATAAACAATCCCCTTTAAAAGCAATATAGAGATTTATGTCCCCTGTAACCATAGAAATTAATCTTGAGTTTAAACAAAATAGAGTAAAACATAATTTATTTAATGAAAATCAGAACACTGCTATTGCAAATGAAAGTTTAGTTTCTGTTTTTTTAATTCAGACAGCTTTGTATGCAGTCGTAAGATTTTACCTGATGAGCTACTTCTTATGACTTAATCATACTCACTTTGAACAAAGCATTCAGATTTCTGAGTACTTTAATTTTACTCGAGATAGATGTTAATCAATAAGAAAAAAGAAGTTAAAGACTTTTCAGGTTAAAGAAGTTTAAGTTAAATGTAAGAAACATACTTAATGATAAGACCAATCATGAGAAACTGCTATGACACTGAGAGGCCAACAAGAAGACAGCACAAACATTTTTATGAGTTTTTCATATAAAAGGTTTGGGAATAGCAAACAAGAAAAAAAGCACAAACTGGGAAACATTTTTATATGTCAGCATAGCTAAAAAACCACCAACATTATATTCAGAAAAAACAGTGTTTCCTATAGACTAAGAGTATTTACAAGGTTGCATGCAGACCCTCAAGAAGAACAATAATGCATAAAAACCTTCAAGGTTAAAAGAATTAAATATTTCTGGCTTACTTACTTAACAACTAAAAGAGAACCTGCATTTGCTGTATTTTCAAAAAGCAACGAAAAGAACTTGAAGTTCACATGAAGAAACACTGATGCGCTTTACAATGTAACGTCAAAACAAGAAATCATAGCCCAAAACCTAGGAAGTTTTTCACATCACAATGGATTGAAATAGTTTCCTGTAGGAACACCCGTTAACAGTCACATAAATCTAACAGAAGTTGTGAAAAATATACAGGTATACAGTAGAAGGAATCTTTATC
Organism: Phoenicopterus ruber ruber; assembly: GCA_009819775.1. NCBI lineage: Eukaryota > Metazoa > Chordata > Aves > Phoenicopteriformes > Phoenicopteridae > Phoenicopterus > Phoenicopterus ruber. The sequence continues at coordinate 14,961,100 of CM020218.1, read as the reverse complement.
AAAAGAAATAGAACCTAACAGATCATTCCTCTAATTCCTGTACGAATTATGATAAACTATTATGCGGCACTTCTAGCTGTTACATTACCTGTATATAAGACCTTCTTCTAAGCCTCCCTCAATCGCATCAATAGGAAATTATCAGATCATATTTGGGGGGGGGGGGGGCAGGGGCGGAATCAGCCTTATTTACAACTAGAAAACTAAACTCTAAACTCAATTATTCTATCTATTATACAAATGACAGATATAGAACTGAAGAAGAGAAAGAAAGAAAATTAAGCTGCTTAGAAGCCAGAAGTTTCTAAGATGACAGTAACTGTTCATAAGCCACAGTAACGACTCCGAAGTCCTCAAGAAGCCCCTCTACACGGGGTGACTCACTGTCTAGCTTTGCGATTTGAAAACCAGCAAGCTGTTATGACACTTGCAGCTGAAAAACATAGCATTTCACATAATTTAAAACTTTATTCCAATTTTAATTTTTTTCTCACTGCCTGTGATAAGAGATGAGTTTCCAGAATGGCATTGCCCTTACCTCCTTGACTGAGGGTCTTTTAAAGAAGCAAGTGAACAGCTGAATGTAAAAGGGCAACCGTTACAAGAGCACTTATTTCAAAGAGTAGGTTTTTGTTGTCAATACATAAAACAATAACATTCTCTACCCCAATGTATGAACAGTTCTAGGATGCCCCTATCAATCTAACCAGACTGCAATCTGCAGTATTACTGGTTTACTCCAAATACTTTTGTCTGTAGATCCCCCTGTAAAACCTCACTTGAGCAAAGCCTGAACCTGGCTCTTCATTCACAGCTAGAAACCAAAAGTGTTACTCACACCACCTTTAACTTTTACCATCAAGAAAACAAAGGTAACGCAATGGCACACTGACAACATTTTAACATGAGCTCCCTCCAAAGACATCTCTCAAACAGAGAATGTAGGAGACTTTTCCCAGCAGAGTAACCTTCTCCTGTCTTGCAGAAAAGGTAAATGCGTGCTCCCATTATCCTCCTCCCCTCCTTCCTTCACACACATGCACCCTCTCAGGAAAAATTTCTGTTTCTTCCAGCTGTATCCAAAGCCCAATAACATGGAACATACTGTATGTTCCTCTTACCAGGACCTCAAAGAGAGATTTATGAAAACCTCTGTGTCTAGCAATGCTCCTTAGCAAGAATGGCAAAAATATGTCAAAATTGCACACATTTAGGGCCTGGAGCATACTGGCCCAAACTGATGCTTGCTCTTGCAATGTCACTATTATTCATCAGCAGAAAAGAAACTTGGATGTGATTGGGGCAAGCTAAGCAACTGTGTAATAAGACACACAAATCTGCGTCATCCTAAACAACACTAACATGGGGGATATAAGCTTCCAGTCTCCTTCTTTTACCCTAGTCGTAATGGAGAATGATCTAGGAGATTCAGCCAAACCCAAGGCTCACATGGACATACAAACGCTTGGATTATAATACAAAAAGGAAACAAGAGATTCAATGAAGTGAGCTTTGCAAGGCTGTACAAGACACCTGAAAATACAACAGTCCTTTCCTGTCTCCTGGCTAACTCACCTGTTTACTGTAATAGGCTACCTCTCCCTGCAATATATTACTCAATTCTGAAAGCATTAGCTACAGAGCCTCAAGCTCATAGGAGCCCACAGCTTAATGTGGTGATAGCTTTTTGATGGTATGCATCCACAGAAAAGAAAATACGCAATGTGCAAATAGGGAGAGAACACAGAAACAAGCCAAAAAAAAGTAAGGCAAAAACTTAGCACAGACATGTAAGAAGATGAAACAAAAGGGCTGGCTGAAATAAAAGGGAACAGCATCTGCACTGAGACATACCACCACCATATACTGCCGCATCGAGTCTGAGGTTTCAGCCAGTAGTCAACTCCAAAGGGCCTCCAAGAAGAAAGGGCTGTAGACTACAGAGTTATCTTCATGGTTGTTCAGGAAAGCAACACAGTCTCCATTCTGAAGTTACTAAGTGACTATAAATACAACTGAGCACCCAGCCAGCTGTGAGACAATCTTAGGAAGCAAGACGGTGAAACACACACTGACACATCTTACATTTATTTACAGATTTATGTTCACGAGCACTTTGCAGTGAGAGCATATTTCAGTTTTCCAGCACCTAAGTACACCGAGATAGGAGCATGTTAACTTTCAGTCGGAGGAAAGGGATTGTGCTTATAGATGAAGCCATAAGAGTTACTAAGACATTTTGTGTTAAGATTCAGTGTCCATCAAGCAGTTTCACTGTGTCTTGCCAACCTGTACACCGTGAAGAAATCAATGTTACCTCTGTGTCTTTTGCCATAATAACTAGATTGCCCAGGTTTGGCTGCAATAGCTAAATGTTACTGTGTTGCGGGGGGAAATAACAAAACAACTGGATAGAAAATACTTGTGTTTCAGCAGATATGAATATATAGAAATAGGAGTATCTCTTGTAAGACGGATACTGGTTTGTATACAATTTTCACTCAAGGTTAGAGTAAAATGCTACTGCAATTTGCCACACCAACGTTTTACAGCTCTTAAATGAATTCTGTGAACAGTCTCTTGTGTCAAGGACAGATGTGATACTATGTTTTCCAGTTTTTATTTGGCTACGAACACCTGATTTACCGATGTCATACCACCGCTCCACAGTTCTGCTCTGCACTACAGATGAGTCAGCATTACTGAAATATATTTCAGTGTTTCAGTATTCTGCCCGTGCACAGGCATGATGTACTTAGGAAGAGAGAAAGGTAAACATGGGGTACCTCTCTACTGGGGACCTATCTCACTAGCAACTTTAAAATGAAAATTTTAAGGCTAGGAATCAGAATTAAAACATGAAAGCTTAATACTGGGAAGAGACTTTACCATAAACAGACTGGTCAAGATTACATAGTAAATGTCAAGCAGCTATCGGACTGTATGAGTAGACGGAACAGGATTTGGTAAAGCTCACTGTGGCAGAGGTGAAAAAATAAGACCAACACTAAAAAGTGAAGGAAGGGAAGAACTGAAGGTGGAAGACAGATTAAAAATGGCAGCAAAAGGGCATGGTCTGAGGTAAAGAACAAAAAAACCCAAAACATAAGATACATCCTGGCTAAAACAACAATTATATTTTCAGTGCAAATGTGAGACAGACACCAGAGACACAAGATCTAACGTGTACTTGGGAAGAATGGGGCCCTTATTTAGAGTAATAAAACAAAAACAAACAATAGGGAGCAGAAACAACTCCCCTAAACCAATAATCAAATCCATTAGGATGCAAAATATTCTCCCTGAAAGTGTTCAAAATAGCCTAAACAAAACACTGTATGCTATATATATGCTAGCGAAGAGAGGGTTAACGTGACCTCATGTTTTTAATAGCATGTTTTACTGCCCGGCACATCAGCATTAGAACCAAAGCATCTCAAAATTATAATTCCCCCCCCCCCGCCCCGAAACACAACAATTTCAAATGCCTGCAGCTCTAATATTATACCAATGAAAAAGCATATTGTTGAATGCACTGTATAGCTGTATGACTGTATAGCAGCAGTGCAGATACTGAAAGCCAGGATATCTAAACCAGTTTGAAGGTATTTTTTTCTTTTTTGTCCTGAATGTTCTTCAGTCCCCTTCATAATGATTCAAACACTGTTTCTGCAATAAGCAACTCAAGTGTCTGTCTGATGTGACTACAGCATCAATAAGCATGGATGAGACAGATAAAAGTGATTAATGATAGAAAAACAGAGAAGAAAAATAAAACAGCCTTGTCTAAATAGAAAGTTTTACTAATGTAACTTTGTCCAGTTATATTTAGTTGCACTGTATCAAATTAGCTGAATTGTGACTCTTTATGAAGTTTAGGTAACTCAACATAATTTTTCTTTTATTTAAACTGATCTGAGGAATTTGAATTTTAAAAAATAAAAACATACAGCTTGAATGACTGCATGCATCTACAACAAAAAGAATAAGCCTGCCTTCTGCTGCAGAAAGAAAAGTAAAACAACTGACTATATATTTGTGGGCAACCAATTTATCCGTCCTGCAGCTAAAATTTTCTTACCATTTAAATAAACAACTAACTATTAATTCTGTAATATGTACTGGTAGAAAATCAGGAAACAAATACAGTAGCAAAGGAATCAAACGGAGTGCAAATGAAGAAGAAAATATTAATAAGAAATCAGTGACACTAAAATTGTGAGAGACAGATTTCAACAGAGAGCTACGATGAAATACGACACACACAGCCAGAAATAAAAGCACACATCAAAAAAAGTAAGGGGTGGAAGTAACAAATGAGGGCAAAAGAAAGCTACTCCTCCTTTTAAATGAGTGAAACAGTAGAAAATGGGGGGTGACTCCTGAAGAGCCACTATTTTTTGCCAAAGTCAAGTCCGGGGACTATAATATAGTTAATATTCCCTTTAGGTTTACAAATGATGCTACAAGGAAAATTAAATGCATTCACTTGAACAGAGGCAGTTAAAAGACATGTGCTCTCCACCCGGTACGGAGTGTGTGCTCCGAGGCAGAGGATGTACACGCAATTGTAAGAGCTGACTTAAATAATCTGGTCTGAAAATAGTCAACACAAAAATATCCACCAAAGCACAAAAGGACAAATACTTTCACTTTTAAAATTTCCTTTTCCATTAACTGTAAAAATATTTGGTTTTTAAAAAAGTAATAGTACTGACTGTTTTTCTCTTACATTACAAACACATAGTGTACGCGATGCACACAGCAGAAAATCTATTAGGCAGTGTTAGTGGAATGCGACTTCCTAATTGAAATTCAGTATTTTCTTGCAACAGTCACAAAACAAACGAACTCCTTTTGCTAATGAGCAAAGAGGTGGAACCACACCAACCAATGCTCAACTTGGGACAAACAGAGAGTTGATAAGGTCATGAAAAATCTTGAGAGAGACTATGAACCAGTCCTTTTTCCATTTTTACTGTAACACAATTTTTGTCTATTGTAGCAGGCATTACTCTTTTAATGATTACTGTTAGTAGCCTTAGCATTCGGGGTGAACAGAGTGCCGTTAGACCTTAGAATTACAATTACCTAGATCAGACTAAACACAGCGCAAAATCTAGACTTCTCATTTCAGGTAACCTACAGACTAAAGGCATTGCCTTAGTTCACTCTCAGAACATACTCATTTCAGCTGCTGGTCTAAAACGCTTTAGTTTCTGAAGTGCTATGCAACACTGAAGCCCTATAAAAGGAAATGAAGCACAAGTAACAGATTCAGCATCCTGGATGTAGTAGCCTTTTTCTAACTCCTATGAAACTATAACACAATTTTATTAGATAAATTAGAAAATTCAGAAATTTGTATCAACTATCCTTACTTCCAATTACAAAGCCTGGTGGTATGTTGAATGGCAGCACAAACTTAAACAATTCACCTGGAAATTCTGGTAATTTCTTATGGCCACTATGGTAAAGAGGAGAAAAAAAGTGCTATGGGGCTTCTTGGAAGAACTCACTGTTCTTAGACAATGTATGGTCCTATCTTCTATGATAAATCTACTAATACAAATATGATTGTACAACAGGTTATGACATTCTCCATTAGCAAGAGCTGAAAGGTCTTCTCAACTCCACATCAGGAGCTAAGGCAGGGAGGAAAAAACAAGTTCTCAGTGCTGTTGTGAATAGGATTTTGATGAAGGACTGAAATTGAAGACTGGATTTCCTGACTTCTGAGTGCATGACAGTCCTCCTTTTTTGAAAAAAAAAAAAAAAAAAAACAACCCCCAAAAAAACGACAAAAGACTGATGTTATATACCAAAACCAGTAAGTTTCCTCATCATATACTATTACAAGTTTTGCTTTATAATTACGATTATGAAAATAATTTGAAATATTTCCATATTACCTTTTCAGAACACTATCATTCATCCATAAAACTACTATACACTACAAAAAAACAGAAGTATTAGAGAACAACTCCCATGCTTACAAAATATAGACAAAATACATTCAGAATAATCAATGCAATCTCATGGGCCTCTCAGCTTTACAGTTACACAACATTTCATTAGATCAGTTTTTTCCTCAAGTGTTACAAGGAAAACCAATTAAACATCAAAAGACTTCTGCTTGTCACATCAAATTTACTACTCATTGGAACAGTATGCCTTATTCGCTAAATACGTGTTGACTTGGAAGTCATCAGGAACCGCATTCTTAACTAATTACAGCAACTGCTACAAAATACTGATTACTATTAAGAATCACCAAGTTAAACTAAACACACCAATTATCATAGCCTTCACTTGCTAAGAGACACCAGCCCATCAAAAGCACACCACACAATTAAAAGTTAAAAATATAGTGCTCAGTCTGTCCTTAATCATTGTTCCTCCGCTGCTACCCAAGAGATAGGAAATGTACTATAGTAACAACAGAAGTCTTGCACACTGTGGTTGGTTTCTGCAAACTACACACATCTTTATTGCAAAGAACGCTTTTCAAGTGAAGGTTGCACATAAACCGTCGTATAAGGAATGAGAACATCATGTTGGCAATGTTACTATGCCAGACAGCGAACACAGCGCAGGATACTGCTCAACAAGATGTATATTATCTGGTTTGTTTCATTTGTGGGGTAATATCAAAAGATGCCTGGGCTTCAGCTTGGCAGACAAAGGGATAACCTATAGTAGCTGCTACAACTTGTAGCTGTGGATGTATTCTTTAACACTGTCTGTATGGCTGAAAAGATAGTCTGTTTGCTCTAACTGAAATAAATTAATAAAATGTTTTCAGCACAGTTTCTAATCTGTGTCAACTACTGGTAATATTGCAGTCAGGTAGGTGTGGGGTTCATTTTTCTAAAAGAGCAAAAAACAACATCAAAGGTTTTTTTTAATGTGAACATTAAATATATGTATACAAGCACAGAGAATAAATTATATAATTTTGTTCAGATTCTTTCATAATTTCATTGCAGCAATATTAAAGACTCAAACGAGCTGGTTAACCCACTTTTGTTACATTTAAAATGATTTATCCAGTAAACTCTTAGGACTCGGTGTCATTTTATTAACTTCACTGGGATAAAAATGTAGCCGTAAACACTAGGTCAAGAAGTAAAAGCTTTCATGATCTAGCAGCTAGGTAGGAAAATAAATCCTTTAAAAACTATCAAACGAAGCTAAAAATAAAATTAGATATAAATTCAAGTTTTAGACTGTGGTCAATTGAGGTCTAGACAAAACCCTATGTTTGTTCACTGCCTAGTCTCCAGTCTGCTCCAAGTTTGAAAAGGTAATTGAACTCAGTCTATAATTACTGGATTAGATACAGATGGGCTCTGTACATTTCAGGGAGGAAAGAACTGTTTTGATTCATTTTATGATTGCCTGTAAGGTCAAACTTTTCAAAATGTACTTTCATCTGTTAAATGGTTTCTCAAAGTCCCAAGGGGACATCTTCAATAACTGATGTTTTAAGCAATTTGGGTCTATCAGATCCAGTCTTTGAATGTAATACGCTGTCCATTTTCTAGAATTATAAATGTGCATGTAGGTTAATTGCTACAACTCTTACATATTTTCAAAACTACACTTTTTCAAAAAGTTGCAAGTTTTACCCAACAACTGTTATGCGTAAATATTCATAGAATTATTTTAGTTTAGGGTACAGAATATCTTTGGAAATACAAGTAAGTAACACAATTTAGAAATGTCCTTACTTGTAATTCCTTCCCATTTGTCAGAAGTTTCTGAGAATGCTCTCTTAGAATGCAATTCAACAATGTATGAATAGTCCCAACGAATTCAGTTCACTTACACACCAAAAAAGTGAGAAAAGTACCTTAATAAAAAGTCCTAAAAAGCACTTGAGAAGATTTCTCTTCTAGCACTCTCTTATTTGAGCCTTCATCCTCACTCACAAGATAAAATGTGGAGCAAACAATGAGCATTAAAATTTCACTCTCCTAAGAATTTTTTGCAAAATCTTTTCTTCAATTAAATCAACCATAACTCTGCAGCCTGTTTCAGTACAAGCAAGATTTCATCTTGCATCTTTAAATGTCTTGCTTAGTTACAAGTTCAAATGCTCCACACAGGGTATCTAGCCCTGCTCTCAGTTAGGGACTCTCAGAGCTACCGTAATAGCAATTTAAAGCAGAAAACACACCATGCAATCAGAAGGCAATATAATAGTTTGGTTCATAGTCTTAAAAGAGGTAGGAAACTTAATTCCAAACAACTTACTATTCAAGAGTCTCAGTTTATTTGCATTACAACAATCTTCTTGCTTATAAAATTCCAATAAGAAAGTATTTTTTGTTACAACATACATTTGTGTTTAATCAACAACAATGTATCACTGGCAGCCTCAGTCAGTTATCTGTGTAGGATCAGACACCTATAGAGTTGTTTTGCCAGAGATTTAGTATTTAAGCACCAGTAATAGATAATAGGAAATATGTCAGTACAATCTCCCTCTGTCTCCAAGTGTGCTAATGAAAGAGGCTTAAGAGCACGGAAGTCCTCTCATGTAATTTCCATGATTAACATTTTATTCATATTATTTCAAAGTCCTCTACGTAAGGGACAAAACCTGAAGCCAGAACCAACAACCATGAAGCCCCAGCAGAAAGATGTATGATAACAGAGTTATTTGTATGCCTGCTCGGACAGAAGATCATGCCTACCATCATCAGGCTGTGTAGAATTCAAACTAGAACTTACAAGTCTCATTGAAAGAAGAAACTTCTTTCACTATATTTTAAGAACTGATTAATATAAACCAGTTTGTTCAAAACAGTTCAATCCATAAAATGTCTGCAAACAAACGATGAGTTTTTGTAATAGTAGCTCTTTTTTAAACATAAAAGCATCGGTAACAACCACGTATAAACAAATAAAAAAAATGGTCTTTGAAGTAAACGTCTGATTCTTATTAGTGTCAAAAACAAGCACGCAAATTTACTCAAAAGATAAAAGTCATGTAATATTTGCATTATCTTCCTTCCTATATCTCTAATGGATGCTTTTAAGTGTATTTCTTTAAAATTGGGATAATATTCGGATTAGAATTTACACAGGGTGCATATGCTTAATTTAATAAAATAAGAATCAATCTTTATTTAAGAGCCATATAGAAAAGGCTTCTTTTCATTCATTATAACCAAAAAAAATTTCCTTCAAAAAATGTACATGCCTTATTTTCCCTACAAAATATAATTACAGTTAAGTATTTCAAGTGTCTTGTGTGAACCCACAAACCACTCCCGAAACTACTATAATTTTTCAGACAATAAATTGTGAAGCAATGGTAAAGTAATAGCCAGACCACAGCACCATGTATTCTCTATGCCACAACACAGAAGAAAATAAATATAAGAAGTTACACTAGGTCACATTTCAGACCAACTAATTAACTCTTTAATACTTTTTGCTTTTTTCTTCTCCTTCACATTTTGATTATCTGTATTTTCCTGTATTTGCTATATGCTCCTTTACATTGTATTCAAAAACATAAGAAACAGTATCTGAGCTCTCATAAGTATTTCCCATCTATACGTTAATGGGTTCCACAGTGAGCTAAAAACCTTAGGAACTGGAAACAATATCATGAAGAGAAATAAAGTGTATTCTTACAATAAGCTATTCTCACTCACATCATAGTGTACCGTTGTGTCTTTACACAAATCTTTAAAAAACAAAGAAAGGCAATATCCAATTCATATACAGGAAACTGATTTGGTATGAAGACTACAGAAATGTAGTATTATTTAACCAATGAATACCTCACACTGATTAATGCTTCCTTTATTCTTAAACAAAAAAATAATAAAATAATCATTTAACTGTCTTTGTACATAAGGAAAAAAATCATAAAAAGAGGTTACTTTGCAGTAAGTAACTTCTGTAGTAGATAACAGGGTGCTTAATCTAGTTAAGTCTAATACGGCTATTTTATTTTAGAAATACTTTAACACGTTGTTTCCTGTAAGTTCATTTATTATTAAAAATGAAGACAGAGCATTCATACATTCACACAGTCTAAGGTCAGACTGATCAGAGTCATAGGTCACTGGAGCAGCAGTCTGGGATTTGGGAAACTAGTATCCAGTTCTTTGCTTTGGTACAAAGCAGTGTCCCATATGTAAAAAGGAATTCCTGAGCCATCCCTATGCATTAACTCCCGCATTACTTGTTGAGTACCCTAAGTCAAGTGCATATATTGCAAAATACATAGAGATTTCAAGTGATGCAGAATCCACCAAATCACGGGTCAGCTGAATCACACCACAAATAACACGTACTTTTTTCAGCATTGTATCTTATTTTTGCTTTTTCGTAAGATCCATGAACAATCGGAGACTTTTTTTCTTGTGATCATATCCCCTAACAAAATAGGATGAGAAAAGTTCTCACCACAAAGCAGATTTTTCAGATTTTAGATCATTTTTGTACCTCTCTTCTGTAAAAAACAAAGCAACCTCCCACCACTACCACCACATTTCTGAAAAGGGTTGACATCAGAACTGGACACAACAGTGTGTCATTTTAGTAGTGCTATGCTCTTTTCCTTTAATTGATAATTCCGTCTACATTTCCCTGTACTTACATCTTTTAAAAACTTAAGTTTCTTTATTTTGGTATTGACTCCTATGTGCAGTATTGACTAGGAGCCAAAGAGACCAAATTACGCCCTACCATATCCACAACCAGAATTGATAAATGCCCTGCTTACACATGCAAAGGTAATATCGCGCCTAAGAATCTTTGCATACATGTAGTAATTTTTCTATATAGCTGAATGACCTATGCCTCAATTTAAGCCTACATAAAGGAACGCCTTCCCTTGAATATCGCAGCAGAAACAACAGTGTGCACACTGCCCAGCTGAACTGACCCAAAGAAAATTATATAAAACAAAGACAACTGAAGAAAGAAGAATTTTAAATTAATGAAAAATTTGTAGCTGTCACTTGAAAATGGGTATGCAACAAGGTTCTGAAAGAATATCCCAAGAACATGCACATCTGTTTAATATTACAAGCCAACTGTCAACATCCTAAGTGAAGTTTTAATTTAATATTTTTTCTTTCTTGATGTTTTACCTTTAGTCAATGCCTTGTGAGAGTATCAGCTTTCTATAAGAAACTGTTAAATATAAAGAAATGTTATTGTAGCATGTTTATAAAATCATAGTTCGGGAACTTTTTATTTTTCTAAAGCCTGACCACAACTTAATTATCTGCAGGACATTCCAAGCTCACAATTGCAAGCTCCAGTTCCCAAGCAATTTTAAACAGTATCTACTGTACAGGACATACGGTATTGCAAATACCACAACATGGTAGTGTTTCCAAAAGTCAGCATTAGAGCCTTTAGACATGGTTTTTATTTTCAATAAATATTTGTTTCCCTACTAATCATTAAATGGTTTTCATCACCATTACATGTTTTTCTTTCACATGTCAGTTTGCTATCACCATTTCTTTTTAATAAAAGTGAACTAGTTATGAAAAAGACAGATATAATATATAACATGCCTTACGTTATACATAAAGTGCCGTAAGACTAAGCAGTTCCTCTGCAGCTCACACAATGTTTTGCTTCTTTTCCAGGAAAGAGCAAGAGTAAAAGCAAGAAAAAAAGTCTGCTAAACTGGAGATAAGGTAGGGGGGAAAATGAGACCATTAGCTCAGCCAAAAACTCTCAAAGAAAAGCTGGAATTTCTTTAAGAAAGAGACATCTCAAAAAGCCTGGGAATGCAAAATTGTTTCTACTTTGTAAGAACACCCAAACCATCTGAAAATAGGCAAGAAAAAAATCCCATGATGCAATTACATCTGCATTTTACACATGTCAATCTGAAAAACAGCAGATGATACAACACTTCTAGAACAATTTGGAACTCCAAAAGCACGCCTTTCCTCCTCAAAATACCAATGCTCTGTAGAACACCTTGGTTTCAACACATTGCTGACCAACTCCCCTCTCTTCCTGCCCCTTTAATCAACTTTCCCCTTCCTTCTCCGGAGGCAGTTTGAGGACTCTGGGTGTTCTGCGCTCCCCGGCACGCTGCCGCCAGGGAGCCAGCGTGAGGAGTCCCCACCGGACTCACGGTGCGCTGCCATACAACCTGGTGCTCGGTTCTGAGCTCCTCTTTCACCTGTCAGGTCTCAGGTGCGTATTTTGTTCCATAAGCCCCCAGAAGTCCTGCAGCAAGATTATTTCTGGTCTTCTAAATGTAGTGATATTTTACTTTCACCTGTACTAAACATTTGAGGACTTTTTTTTTTTTCCCCATTAAAAAAAAAAAATCATTGAATGACCGTATTAGAATTCTAATTAGAATATTACTCTATATTAGAGCTCAAATAAACTTAAGAGTCAAACCAGGACCCCTTCTCTTCTTTTCAGCCACAGACCAACGTAACGTTTAAGAGCTTCTGGATATCCTCACAGAACCTACACCGACATTCACCTGAAACCCATTTCACACGTGCTATCCACTTGAGATGTGGAAAGATGGGAAAGACCAGTCAGTTGCATCTTGTACTACAGAAATGAAATATTCAATTTAGAATCAGCGAAATTACATCCACATTCAAAACCATTTAAAACTCAACTAAAAAAGGAAATATCTAGTGGGAAACGTCAAGCAATCTATTAACAGTGGAAAAGCAAAGATTGAAAGGAAGCTGGATTACATTTAACTGTATCTGTTTTTTGTTTTGTTTGTTTGTTTTTCAAATGCTGGACAATACCTATAGAAACGGAATAGATTTAAATTGGAGCAGATGCAGTACATCTGCTTTTCTATTGCTCTCACGACCGTCCATTAAAAGGGAAGGCAGAGTCAGAATGAAAGGGTAAAAAGGGACAACAAACACCTCAAGGCTGGTACCTGATCACTATAAAATGTCATTTTTTTAGCAGACAGAAAGCTTTGACACACCACCCTGAAGTCAGGAAACTTACATTTTCAAGAAAGTATCCATCATTCAAAATTCTATGCAATTATATCACACTGTAATATTTTCAACACTAAAGAACATTTTCCCAAAATTGATGGAAACAATTCATACCTCCAATTTTCACCCTTTAGTTGCTTTCTCTGCTGAAGCTATCATACCAGGTTTTAATATTTGTCAGTCTGAAAATATTTTCAAGCCTAGTGGTCTGAAGTTTCAAAGACAGAGCATATAATTACATAATCTTTCCCTGAAAAATTATACCCTTTCGTCTATGGTGAAACACACAAAAACTTAATCCACTCATTACCAAAAATCACAAGGAATCAGCTCAGTATTACAGCAATAACTAATCCCAATGACCAAAACCAGCCCCAACTAGCAAAAACACAAGTGTCAGTAATACTTGCTGAAAACAATGACTTGTAACCCATTTCTGTGAGAGGCTGCAAAATCTGTATGCTTTGAAATACCTGTTCCCTGAGATTAAGGAGGTTTAAGCATGGAGGGTTTTTTGCTGATCACATGTGAAGCATAGCTAGCATCTTAAATTACAGTATTTTTACATTATTTCCCCATTTTATTAATATTTCGATACACTTCAGAGTTCAAAGCAATTAACGTGTGATGACTGAGAAGAAAATTCCTTAGTCCAAGTCTGGATTTGGCAGAAGCTAACAAAAGTAGTACTTTTGTAGTACTTTTCAAATATCCGAGACATAAGGAACACTCCTTTCCACCTAACTTAAGCATTTCTGCACACAGAAAATGACAACTGCAGGATGCTGGAAGAGTCCTCTCTGGGCTACTATCCACAAAATTTGTCCTATTTTTAAAAAAAAGAGGAGGAGGAAAGGAATCAGAATCTTAAAGTTACTAACTTCCAGAGAAATTAGCTTTGTTTCAGCCTCACTGCTAATGCCTGGAAAAATAAATCCCAACAGTTAAATCCCTAATGAATCACACTGATATTCTTTTGGGTCTGCTTATTTTTAAGTTCATTTCTGTCCTGAACAAGAGATTACAGTTTAAAAAAATATAAATACAGAGCTCAAAGCTTCTAGCGATAACAATGTATCGAAGTACTCAAAATAATGAGGCATTCTTGTCCAAAATCTTTGCTAAAAAAACTCAGAGAAACAGTAAAAAGCATAACTGCATCAATTAAATTCACTAACCTGTAAGTATTAAGTTTCATTCTCGCTCCTCCTTCTTTCATTTCCCTTCCTTTCTTTCCTACTTAGATGTATTCTATCATAACCTCCATATAATTTCCTAGTGTTCATTCTTTTTCTTTTACTCGAATTTCCACCTCTTATGTTAGACTCTCTTCCCCAATCTGCATCATTCTATTTTCTTCCAGCTAAGCCTACTCACTCTCTGTTGTCTTTCTCTTCCATTGTATGTCTCCAGCTTTTCAGATGCCACAGAACCCACCACCTGCCCCTAGCCTGCCTTTCTTCTTCTTCAGATGTCATGCTAACGTAACCTATGTTTGAGAAAAGAAGGAGGCTACATATGGTAAACCTCAGCTTTCTTCCACTTCCACATGCACTACAAACTTCCATAAATGTTATCCTTATTTGTGGCAAGATGACAAATCAAGAACTCATAGGAGGTGTCAGTTTAATGGACAACCATAGTCGGGAAAGGGTTTGTAGTGACCAGTACATGATATAACAATTCCTCCAACAACTGTAAGTCAGGAAAGAACCTCCCACAACCAACCCAGCCCTGGAAGGAGGCGAGGTGAGGACAAAAACAACATCCTCAAAATGGGAACTGCAGCCTTAGATACTTTTGGACTCCTCAGCACCACATGAGGTCCAGTTAGTCAAAACAAAACTAACAGGCAACTAAGGAAAGTTGTCTCCCAAGCCAACTTTCAATCCTGCTGTTCAGTTATATTCAGAAAATAATTCCCATGGAGTTAAGAATGTACTGAAAAACAAACAAACAAAGCGGGGGGGGGGGGGGGGGGGGGGGGGGGGGAACAGACAGTTACACAGACATTTCCCAAAATATAACAGTTCATAACTCTTCCCCCAAGGCCAACCTATACCCTCACCACTGTTACTGATGTGAATTTTGCTAAAACCAGAAGCATCACATGGGGAACATTAGTGATTTGGCATTTAATCCTATTGCATGAAACAAGGTCACATTTCATTCCTCTCCAAAAATCTTTTAAAAAAAGATCTGCTTTAAAAAAAGAAATCTGCTGTTTCCTTAACCAGCTTTTTATGTGTTTCTCTTCTACTAATTAAAATTATCAACTTCTTTCCCTTCCATCTCTCAGGCTAAATTTCT
Source organism: Phoenicopterus ruber ruber (assembly GCA_009819775.1). Classification (NCBI taxonomy): domain Eukaryota; kingdom Metazoa; phylum Chordata; class Aves; order Phoenicopteriformes; family Phoenicopteridae; genus Phoenicopterus; species Phoenicopterus ruber. Next base: position 14,945,807 of record CM020218.1, on the reverse strand, counting down.
TCTCTAACAAGGATGAAGGAAACGAGAGGTAAAACCAATAAATGCTAATAAAAAACTAACATTAACCGTAATTTGCAGAGGGGAAGAGATAAATCTGAAATATTAAAGCAGTACACTGCAACTCCTCATTTGAGAAAGTATAATTTAGAATCATATTTTCTAAATGGGGGAGGGAAACCTATGTGCCTGTAAACAAGTACAAAATGCAGCACCATCAGTGAACTTTGAGGAAAAAGGTGACTGTTCATAACTGTACGAGGGAAAAGTCAGAATTAATTCTAATGACCTCAGCTATGGGCCCAATTTATTAGAACTTACCTCTCATTAAAAGTTAAGAAGTGAACTGAAATATCACTTGCTGTCCAAAATTTGGCACAGTCATTAATTTCTAATAAAGACCATAATTGGCTATACCATAAGCAGTATATATTTCCCTCGCATCCAAATATTCTCTCATGGGAGTTATTCTTATGTAATCATTAGAGTTGAAATGAGCATATAAACTAACCTTACTAAATCAGGTTAGAATTTTTTAGTTTGAATATAAAACCAAAAAAATTAAAGCACGCCATTTTCACCATTTTTGGCTATTTTCCTCATAGCACTGGTTAGTGTCAGCTGTTCAACTACAACAGAAGTAGTTCACTACATTGACGCACTGCCTGTGTTCTGTCATGGACTTTAATGGTACCACTCTCAGAGGATATGGAAGTTTTCAGGGTTAAGCCTCATTCAGGTCTATTCTAGACCTGGCAAATACATGTCCCATCCTATAAAAAGTTCATACAGCAAGGTAGTTATTTTATTACCTTGGATATTTCTTGGTCTTTTAAAAAGCTTAGGTGTAATTTGATACATTCTGCAGACACCAACCTGAACTTGACTCAGAACCAGCAGCATAGTAATTGTTGTCGTATTCCAATAAAACATTTAATATTTGGCATTTTTATTTTCATATACCTTTTACTTTTAGAACAGGGATGGTGTTACTCCCTGCATCAGCAGATTGTTACCTGCCTACCACTGAAGCTACTACACATCCAAAAGCAGGCAGCGGAAAAGCCTGTGGACCTCCCAATCTGCAAGCCAACTCTTTTTTCTTATGATACTAAAAATAGTATTAAACATGAGGAATCCTTCGTTTGAAATCTAGATCTAATCATCTACTAATGTTTTTCAAACATTTTTTGATTTGTAAACCCCTAGAAATTTTCCAGTGAGGGTGCAGACTTGTCTTTCTCTATTAGCACCATGTACTGGCTACTGATTATATACTGTAACCAGACCCATTGCACAATTTCGGTAGCTGAATTTTATTCTTGGTACCTCTTCAAACAATCCTGAAAAGTCTGAAAGGGATCAGAAACTGTATGTTTAAAAACTCTCACTTTTAATTGTGCTATGTCAATAATTATGTCATGCTATTCAAGGTGGTCCTATATGGTCGATTTAGGGGACCAGCTACTGGTTTGGGCACTCCCCATGCTTTTTTAGGCTTTATTAATGCAGTGACATTGGCAAAGGTTAAGCCACTGTAAATACCATATACAAACACCCCTACTCCCTTCTCCTATGAGAACGCTCTAAATACCAAACTGTGCAAAGATGCACAGAAAGATCCCATGTTTGGGACCAAGGACAAAACATCAGCTCTCCATCTCTTCTAATACAAATGCTATTATCCCATGGGCTGCATCCAAACAATGAGATACATTGGACTTATGCAGGTATGCATGAAAAGGCTGTTTTACTCAGAGTATGTAAAATGAAAAATGAAAACCAAAAACCAAAACCCACAAACTACAAACAAAAGAGCCACCACTAATCTATGTGTAGCCAGAGCAGTATACTACAAAAGTCAGGTGGCCTTGTAATTAAGGTTTGCTCAAAATTTATATTCAATGTCATCTGCTCTGGCTTTCACAAGAACTAGTTTTGGAGGCAAGTTTTATGTGGGGATTTTTCCTCCTCATTACTTATTTGTACAGAGCAGCCGAACATATTCTTGATGTGAATATTGGCCTATCATACCATTTTTTTTTAAGAATCAGTTAATCATCCTTCAGAATCCATACACAGAAGTTATATGAATAACAGATGTTGTAGCCTCATGAATCTGGCATCCTTATGCATTCAGCAGCTTCAAACACAGACATTTGATCATTCTCAAATTTTGCATTTAAAGACTTAGAAACATTTAACCTTTCAGATTTTCCATTCTCAAGGACATGTTTTCAGATATGCCTGGTATTGCTTTTGAAGAATTCATGCTCCAGCACCTCATTTTTCAGCTTTTCACAAAACCCTAAAGAAGAAGAGAATCTCCCTAGCAAAACACAAGATTTCACTCATGGCTGCATTCAAGCCCACCATGAAATTCTGCTTGGCCATTAATTTATCTTTATTTCTGTTAGTAGGCTGTATCAGCCCTGATACCATTTCTCCCACACATATTGAACAGTTAGAAGTGATTAAAAGTTCTCATTCCTTCAGCACTTTCAAATAACTGAGGCATATTTGACAGATGATATTCCCGATAGCTCATACTTGCCACAAAAACGTAACAGGAAAGGCTTAAATCACCAGATTCCCTAAGATATATCCTAAGACAGAAGCTCAAGTGCCAAACACCTTCCAAAACCGACAACCTTTTAAAACATCCAAAACTGCAGGTTTAAGACCATGGTAAAGCTGTGAACAAGCGTCATGTAACTGGGCCTATGCTATATCTGAACTGCTTATGTTTGTCACTGAGCACTTCCTTCAAGACCAATTTTTTTTATGTAAATACTTTTTCTCTAATCCTTAAAACTCTTCATTCACACAGCACATTAACTCAGCTTAATCTCAAATGTGATACCATGACAAGGAACTATGTAAGCCTGTAAAAGTATGATGAAATCCAAACTTTAATATCCCTGCATACTACATTTTAAATAGCCATGTCACTGTAAAAGTCTAAGGACAAAAATAAAATAAAATAAATTTGCTGCACTTGGTTTAGTTAACCAAAAAGTACTAACATATACATCATGAATTCTAACAGTCTTTTATAAATTGCAAGCAACGGAAAGTCTGTCACTGTTATTGTAGCTTTCTTGTAGGGAATCCCTCAACAATCATTTCTTACCTGGTCCTAGTCAACACATAACTGGTGAACAGGTGGAAAGATGCCAAAAACATTCACCATATGCACAGCATTAGTCACCTTTCATTACATATCAGACAATCCAGTGGTTGTACAATGCAGCTGACAGACAAAAAAAACCCAAATCAAACACACAGTGATGGGTTGATGCTGGGGCAAAGAAAATCCTTTCAGAAGTTCATGATATAGAAGAGCATACATAGACAAACAGATCAGTTTTGTCACAGTTTAACAATATCACCATCACCAGCAGCCTCTGAAATTAACAATACACTAGTTTTAGATACCCTCTTAACATCCTTGTGTTACCAACTTAGTCTCACATAGAAAAACCTTCACCAGCTCCCCACAGACTGCAGCAATACAGTACACCTGAGCATAAAACAGCTTTGAACACAAATCAATACAGAATGTTGAAGTACTTTTTGTAACTAATGTGAAATACCAAGAGCACACAAAATATATCGTCCCATCTCTAAACCGGTTTTCCCACACAATATTGATTCAAGTCAAAGCTCTTATATTCCACATTCTCCATGCCTACTTCAATCCATCTAAAAAAACACATTAAGTTTGAGAACGTAAAACAGGACTTTATAACTGTATCTCCCAGGTGTAGTGAAACTTTACTATAAATACAGAAGCCCACTCTGCAGACACAGAGCTTTCTTAGGAAAGAAAAATGAAATTCAACAGAAAATACGGAACTGTTAGAACTTTGCCAGCTGCTTCTCCAAATGCTAAGCACCTTCAATCCTCCTTCTTAAATACCACTTAGAGTCTGTCTATAAAGATGATAAAAAAAAAAAAGTAAACATTTCCACAGTCCTCAGATCCTACAGCAAAACTCATAGTCCTTTGGGGAAAAAGGAGAAAGAAAATATACTATGTATGACAGAGAGAGTTACTTCACTCAATACAGTTCAGCCAAGTGCTCAAACACATTAATAATGTGATACAAAACCTTGTGGGATGGGCTAGAAAGGAGCACTCTGATCCTACAGCTGTGCGGCTGCCCCAGGCAGGGCTGAGCGCCCTCCCGGCCCCGCACTCCAGCAGTGCTGCCACATGTTGGGACCAGGGCTGGCTGCCGCTCCCACAGCTTGGAACGCAAGCGATATCAGCACAGCTCTAACTGCAAGAAGCTAGGCAAACCCACCCAGAATATAGCATTGAAGGGAGTATGTCTGTGTAGAGTCTGCATAAGTATTTCCATATTTGCATGTCAAATGGAGATCTTCAACTATTATGCAACCAAGTAAGGCATAATAAAAGTGGTGACTAGGTGTAGATTACTCAGGGTCTCCATTGTTACCCTACATGGATTCTGACCAGCACCTTTCATGACAAGTTTTAAAGACAATAGTTAACCATTTGATATGTTCCTCAGATTAAAAAATAAACAAAGAAAACCTATACATAGACATTGGAAGAATTCACTGGCTTTTGGGGGGCTTTTTAAAACAGAAATACGTTAAAGAATTAATGCATCTATCAAAGATCAGATTTGCAAGTTAAGTTGCATAGCCTTGGCAGAAGCAGCTAACTTTTTAATTGCGAGGCTACAACAAAGTATTTGAAAGAGTTTGACACATATATGATCAAATTGTATTTGGCTGAAGCAAGCAATTAAAATCACCATTTATTTTACTACAAAGTTTACTCTTCTAGCTGCAGTTTCAATGTTTTATTCACACATTAAAATCAGACCTTCTTAAAGAAGGCCTAAAAAACATTATAAGCCTTCTCTGGTCTGGCAGGTTGTTGGCTCCACTGTCACAAATGCAAAGGAGTTACAGGAGCAGAGACAGAACAAGCCCAATCCATTTCACTCCTACTCACTGATCAGCATGTTGATAGAAATCATGTTCAGAGGTGCTTCAGCCACACATTTTTAGCCTTGTCTTCTTCTCCAAAGTCATTGTTTATGTAAGTACCATTAATTAAACCCATTCTCTCCCTCAGACAGACCACCCAGCTCATCCACTGTGGCATTAGCTGTTTACTTCACTTGAAGCTCTTCTAATTAAACAAGATACTTTTATCCACATCTTTGTCCTTCTTTCTGTTGCCTGGACAGCGGCCCGAGGAGACTCAGAAAGGATGAGGAGCTCAGAGAGGAGACTGGGGCCAGCAGGAAACAGTAGCTGTGAATAGGGGAAAAAGAAGGACTAAGGTAGGAGGAGAAGGACATAGCTATAGCATGCCATCACTGCACAGGACTACGGCTGTGCAGTGAGAATAGGATGAAGGTGAGGCTAGGCCTGAGTATGAACAGAACTTAAGAAAGAAAACCAAAACTGGGAGGCAGCTAAAGCAAGGGAGCATTGATGGTACAAAGGGAAGAGAGAGAAAAGACTAGGAGGGAGGAAGAAGTGGGTGTGAGCCTAGTCTGAGGCTATAAATGATTTGGAATACAGACACTGAAACTGAGAAGGAAGAACCAAAGTGCAGAGACAGTACTGGAGGCAATGCGGCAGAAGGTAAAAATGGAATGAACACGAGTCTGTGGCTATAAGAATATCTAGAATGGAACCTGAAAACCTCAAATTTCCTCTTGCTTCCTCTGCTACCACAAATAACTGTGAAATACTTTGGCAAAGCATCCAAACACTGTCTAGTGCTAAACCCTTAGAGGGTAACAACCTCCCTTAGCATCAGCCCAAGTGCTGGCCTTCTGCATGGCAGATTTAAAAGTTGCAGCCCTGTTGATGATGCAGGTAGATGTCAACATGATGCCTGGTGGTAAAACTTCAATCATTTTTAGAATTCTAGGAATTTACATACACACTAATTGTGTCAAAAATTAAAAATGCTGCCCTGTTCTGGGGTAAGACTGAAGGAGCCTGTTCTAACACTGCAGAATTTGGAATATCTCAAATTAAAATCAGGAGATGTAGCGGGGGAAGAAAAGTAGATCTCATGGACAAAGATCCTGAATGTAGTTTTATGGACTGGTCTTATCAGTACCACAGAACCCACAGTTGACAAGTCACTTAAATCAACTTTTTGTAATGGTTAATAATTATATGTTCATTTAACAGACACCCAACTTGACACCCTCTGCTTAGGCCTCAAAGCAATCACTGAGCTACTGAATATCAAGTGTTATAGAACACATTAGTTTTTAAGTACTTTTTCTCAGAATTGGGAAAAGTACAATGAGCACAGAAATGGGACATTAATATCTATGCTTGAAAACTCAATTATTCGTAAGTTAGAAAACGACAGAACAAAGGTTACTGGTGCATTCTTTGTTTAGTCCTAAACTTGCATATGCATTCTGTAAGCCTGTCTCCTCAGAGAGCAGTCTTTTTCTTTTAGTTTTTCAAAATGTGGCCCAGTGCTTTATTAAACATGCATTATTCAAACCCTGCTTTGGTATCAGACTTTTTTCCTGCCTTTTACTCAGTATGAAGGAAAATAATCTGCAACAAATTTGGTTTTACAGCATAACAGTGGACTGAGGACTATTATTAATGCTGGTCAGCCTTCAGCTCTGCAATTCGTTAACTTCTCAGTGCTTGTCTTTTCAAGTCTTAAATGTTCTGATTACCTTTGTACATGTAATTTGTATAGAACGGGCACTTTGCAGCCATACCGTGTGACAGGGGAAAACAAAACTATATGGTGCAACATTACAAACGCCTATGCTCATATTTGTTATGGAAGCAATCTCTTACGTGGCAACTGGCATGAGGAAACACCCGTGTGAATGCATGCACGGCCGCGGCATAGACTGCAGAAAAGTCGGGTTTGCACGACTAGGAGCGTGAGCCCTCGCAGGAAGGGGAGGCAGCCAGCAGAGCCCCCCGGGACGGCCCTGCGGGCCCCCGCCGCGGAGCGGGCCCCCGCCCGGGAGGAGCCGCGCCGGGGGGACCGCGGGCGACAGGCGGGCTCGGAGCCTTCCCCAGCCGCCACATCAGCCGCCGGGCTCCCGGCTCTCACGCTGTGCTCCCGCCCTCCCAGCCCACATCCGTGTGGGAAAGAGCTGCCCTGGGGTTGTTTGCGGGCAACTCCGGGGCCTGCTCGCTCGCCCCGGGGGAGAGCTGGACGCGGCGGCCCGCTCCGAGGCGGGGGTGAGGGGGGCAGGCTGCCCGCGGCGGCGCCCAGGCGGAGCCGCTGACGGGGCGCCGTCAAGCGCAGGCCGCCGGCGGGCCCGGCTGCCGTTCGTCCCCCCCCCGGGGCCTGGGTGCCCGCCGCCGCACTCACCACCTCCCGGGCGCGGCTGGTGAAGTCGCTCTTGGAGCGGGCAGCGCTCCGCTTGAGCAGCTCGTCCCTGGCGCTGTCCCCCGCCGCCACCCCCAGCGCCTTGTTGCGGGTCTTCACCGTCTTCACGCTGGCCTTGAAGAGCAGGGTGATGTCCACCGCCATGGCGGCCCGCCCCCTCAGCCGCCGGCCGGTGCCGCCGCGCACTCTTCCCCGCGCAACGCGGCCCCGCGCGGCGCGTTCCGCCCTGCGTGGGGGTGTGGGAGGGGTGCCGGGACGGCCTCGTCCCCACGCTGCCTTCTCTGCGCTCCCAGTTTAATTCATTGCCGCCGTCCGGCCGCGGGGCCACGCTGCTCGTCGGCCTCCGCGGAGCCCGCCTGGGCCGCGGCGGGGTGTGCAACGCGAGCCCGGGCAGCCGGGACTCGGGTCTGGGAGAAGCATTCGCCTTCTGCCTTCCCGGCTCATCCCTCCGCAGCCGAAGCCAGCGCCTGCCTGCCCGCCTGCCTGCCCGCCCGCCGCGGCGGAGTGCCGGGGCAGGCCTGCACACGGCTCCCCAGCACCCGGCTACTGCCTCCTCCTGCCTGATAGCAACTTTGCGGAATAAAAGTTATATTCCAACAAAACTTTGACGTCTAGAGCACCCCGCTATGGCGTCGTGGCAGGTGTCGCCAGGTGGTGCTGTTATACGCAGTCTCCCAAGTTCTTAGCTTGGCAACTTAGTCATGGAAAGACAGGTTAATTAGGGTTGATTAATACATATTAGCAGATCTGCACTGGGGTCTCGGGTTGGCGCTGGTGTGAGATTCCCCTAGGAAATGGTGACACGTGTACGTCCCCTGATTACGTATCCCTGAGCTGTGCAGGTGGAGCAACCTTGTCAGACCTGGAACGTGCAGAGACAATTTCTCCACCAGGAAGCTGACCTCCGAGCTCCTCCGATCTGCTGCCATTCAACGCCGGGGCGGCATCACGCTGGTACCTGGAAGATGTATCACGCAGTCAGTTACAATACAGCGCTGTTTGTAATCTAACTGATTCTGAAGAAAGCTGTGTGAAATAACCTTTGTTATTGAGGCAACTTCATTACCGTGTTCTGTGCAGTAGACTAGCTACGTGAAATTGCGTGGCTCAAAGGGGAAAACTTTTGACCAAATAAACAAGTGGTGGCATGTTTGATACATACATACATACATATATATAAAAAATATGCCCTATAATGCTCTGGGATACAGCAGATACTATGTAGTTTTTAACTGTGCTCTCACTGACAAGAAGCACATTCCCTGAGACAGTCTCCAAAGAACACAATTTCAAAATCCTGCCTCTCCCCAGCGGACTGGAACTTAATCAACCACAACTATTTTTCCTATCTGCTCCGGAGTATCAGGCTTTCTTCCCTTGTTGATTACTACTCTACTTTTAGTTCAATTCTCATCAATTCAGCCTTAGCTATAGATTAGTGGTTCCCTCATAGTTATATTGTGATTAGTATTCATTCATACTTTGTTATTATTGTTCTATTTTAAATCGTGTGTTTATTGTGGTACGGATATGTATTTCTAATTAAAGGAATAGACCGTTTTAAGTCCCTGTCCTCGGTGCTGGATTTACCATGAAAATATATTTAAGGTATTAAAAAAGTGGACAACGAAGGAGATTAAACTTTTCATTCCAGGAATGTCAGCGGTATTTGACTGAACCTCAAGCCAAATGCCTTTGCTCTTTCAAGATTGAGAAATTCAGTATAAAGGTACTTTAGCAAAGGACATATTTAATAAAGCTGTGTGGAATTTACACATAGTAAATCAGACACTTTCAGGTATGTTTCCTAACAGGTGTGTTTCCTTTTCTTTGCATTACCAAAAGCAAAGTAAGCACACTTAATAAAATTCCAGGAATGTCTTGATCACACCAACACCCTCAGTCTGAAACTCCCTGAAGACGCTTTTGAGACATGTTCACCAACGCTATGTGTTAGGGTAGTTTTCACATGCTGTGGTTCTGCCACCCTTACAGTAACTAATGCCTCACTCCACAAACATGTTATTTCACAGGCACTTGCACAGGTAACTTCTTGCCAATAGAAATAAGAAATTCACAGCTTGGCCCACTGTAGTATGCTCCTGAAAATGTAGGTGATTGATAGAATGAATTAACCTCTGATTTTGTGCATATTCAGCTATATAGCTTGTTCCAACATTTAATGAAGCTAACGTTTACATTCCCTTGAAGTATTCCCATTTAAGTGGGCATTGGATAAGAATCTATAGTTTTTTCCTATTGGAGTGCTGCTTTTTTACATTTAAACTGTAGAAATATGAAAGTTATTTTGAACTTCACCTTCCCTTCTTGCTTTTAGAAAAAACAACTTATTGGTGCCTATGTGATGTTACAGTTTACTCATTTTCTAATGAAATTTAGGTACTTTAAAATAACTGGAATACTCTATACATTTTTGGATGAAAAAAAGAAACTACAGTTCATTAAAGCAAAGTAAATTTTAACAGACATACTATAGTTTAGGTCCTAACTTTGCAAAGATTTATACACATACTAAACCACTGTGAATACTGTGAATACTGCCATTGAGGTCAACGGAACCACACATGGCACATAGTTAAGCACATAACCCTTTTACTGGATCAGGACCCTAGCTGGAAATTCTTTGGGAACAAGATAGTGTCTATTTCTACTTTTACTTATTTATTTGTGCTTTATGTATGTGACCAGTAGTTACTGAAAAACACCCCAAAACAGTAATAGTAATATTACACAACCAATTTTGAACCTCAACAGTCTTAAAACTTCCATTTGGGTACAAGGAAATAAACAGAGACACATTTTAAAAGAAACATCATATTAAAATTCCATATAGCTGATCTCATCTGTCAGAAATGGACTGAACAGTTAATCTGGTAAAGGAAAAAGTTAAAGTACCTTTTTAATGTGAAAGAAGGTTGCTCAAATGGTCTAACTCGTTAGGTATATAATACCCAGGGCCTCTGCTGTAGAGATAAATAGATAGCTTTGAAGATTACAACTGCTTTAAAATCAGTCGCTAAGAACTGGTGCCCAGAGCTTTTATTTGAATTTGATCCTAGCTTCCTGTATACAGTAACTGCATCTACTCAGTAGTTATTTGCAATTCCACAGCCACCTTGTTTTGAAAGTTTAAAGCTTACTTTGGAGCAGATAGGTTTCAATAGTACATGCTGGAGCTTCCTGTAATTGCTAAAAAGACTAACCTTGAAATTTAAGATTTTAAGGTTGGAGTAAAATTCCAAAACACACACAAAGGACTACAGTCCCACCACAAGCAATGCAGGTAAATCTGTAAGAACGCATGCACTGTGCACTCAGTCGTGCCGCAGCAGAAGTATGTCTGGAAGAGGAGGAATTAGGAGTTTGCAAATGACAACAGTTTTGTGTGCAGTGTGAGGACAGCACGCTGATCATCAGGTCTGGGTGTACCTGCTTAACAGGCATGTCCAGTAGTCCTGGGCAAACCTGCCAGCGAAAAGGAGGCCATGTTTCCCTGTGGTTATCATTCAATGTGCCCATTGAAGAGGGGCCAGTGGGGTTCATCTCCACTCACAGACAAGTAACTCCTCACATTTTAAGTTTCTTTGGTGTGAGAGGTAAACGAAAGAGATGAAGATCCTGGACGTCTTCCCTTCCGATGCACTCCAGCTACAAAGGTCCTAATTTGGCATGGACAATAGAAAACTATCTGCGGTCCATTTTATACATTTTGTATTTTTTCTGGCATAAACCCAGTAACTTTCTTGATGTGATAGCAGTGTTACAAACTGAACAAAATATCATAAGCAAAATTTGCTTAAAGTGCACATTTGTAATCAAGGCAAATCAAAAGGGGAGAAGCTGTATTTGATGACTGTTTAAACTTTTAAGCCAATAGAATGCATGCTTATTGGCTTAAACTCAAAGTAAATACAACAACTTTGTGGATGTGTAAAGGAATCTTCTTTGATGTTTAAAAGTAGGATTGGAAGACAGTACAACGCGTACAAAGGAAGTATGGTCACTGTGTACAATGAAACAAAGTTTTGTGGAAAGAATGGATGTGAAGCGCATAGCTATAAGCAACTTGTATTGTCTGTGGCAACAAATACTGACTGCTAGAAACCAGTTCAATTGGCAGTAACATCAAAGTTCTGTTATTCCTCTTGAAACTAGACCATCACACCAAAATTTACACCAAAAATAATTTGAAAAGAAAAAGAAACTCCTCATGTAAAATGTATTTTTGCCTTAAAATATATCTGTATATATGATGTCTAACAATAGAAATTCAGGGAGAAAAATGATAACTCGGTTTTCCAATTGTTCAGAGGCATATTTAATTCTTAGAGACGTTATGTATAAAACCATTCTTTAGTTGTAATGTAACTCCTAACATGATATATGGTATCCAAACTACATCATCAAAGAAGTGTGTATGTGTGTGTTCAATGCAATTAAGCTTGAACTATGGAAATGTTAAACAGCTGGCTTCTGCATGCAAGAATAATTCTCAGGAGTGATGATTCTTCCTCACGTAAATGGAAACACTGTCCCTGCCTTTGGACATTTTATGTAAAAAGCAGGTGAAATTCCAAGTGAGGAAGAAAATTGTAGGTCTTCATCAGAAAAAAAAATACCTTATAGACAAGATTTTATAAAAAAGAATGACTTGGGTTATATACTTAACCTGTGCACCAAAACAAATATTATTTTCTAAAGCAGCAAACTTCAGAGGGTAAAATCTTCAGTTGTTTGCTCACAACTCAAAGTGTAAACCTGCAGATCTGTGCTTATCCTACAAACCTTTGAATCTTAAAGTACAGTGTATATTAGGGGTTTTTTGGACTTCTTATCACTACTGCTTCTTGACTGATCCAACAGCAGCAGTAGTTGCAGCAAATGTATTTGTGCAACTAATAACTGTTTGCTGATAGTGTTTTAAGCAGATTATCATATAACTTGGATAGCACCTGACTAGTGGATCCAAAGCAATGGTAGCTAAGAGGAGGCCTAGAATCAAAGCCTTAGGTCAGATTCCCCGAAGGTAGTTAGGAGCCTAAGTCCTAAGGAGATCTGAATCCCATTCAAAGTATTTATATATCACTTGATTTCAGTGACATTTGGGTGTCAGGGCTCACCAACAGCCTTGACTGTCCCTGACCAGCCTCCTGTGGGCCCTCCCTCATGATGTCCCCGTGGGCTGATGTCAGGGAGGTGCCCAATGCCCTGGGCTGGGGGTGCCCCTGGCTGCCCAGCTCCCCTCACTGTGGGGCAGCAGGACAGGCTCTGCTGGCGAGGCCCTGCTCTGCTGGCTGCGGTGTTGCAACCAGCTCCCTATCCCTGAGCGAGCAGCTGGTCCTCGCTCTGCCCTGACATCGGGCACCTAAATATCGTTGTTACAACTGTCACAATTAGAACAAATAAGGCCAGTAATACCTATGGAAGTAATTTCCCACAACAAACAGAGACAGTGTTCTTTCTTTGTCTTAAATTTTGCTGAAGAGATTTTAGTTCGTTCAAAGTCTCTCTCCTTTGAGAACTTCCCATACCCTCCTAGACTCTTGCAGAGTGGATGGTTTCTTCTATGAAGCTCTGCAGGAAAACAATACAGCTGACACTTACACAAAGAAGTTCAATCTACTGAATTCTGGAGTTACACTACCGCAGAGACTCACAAAGTCAAACTGTTCTTTCTCAGTTCTTCAACAACGTCGGTCAACATTGGTCTAAGAAGCTGAAAAAGAAGCTTGGCCTCTACATATATGAACATGGCCGTGCATTGTCTACCAGGCAAAAAGAAAGAGCAATAAAAATGGAGATATTTTTTCAAAAACAAAAAATATACACACAATAACAGGCTTTGTTTCCCATGTGCTTGGATAATCTTAGTAGATAGTTGATGAAACAGCTGGATTACCTTCTAATTTTCATCAGTGAAGTTATTTTTGAGAGCAGCCACTAAAATATTACCAAGATAATACAGGACGGCTTGCACTGTCACTATCCCAAGCTGTTATTTTTCATGTGCCTTGAAAACGTTATATTTTGGTCTCATGGGGTAGCATGCACATTACATGTATTTTTAAGAAAAACATTTCATGAATGAACAATGTATTCAGATCTTCCAAAACCGCTGATTTTGGAAGTCCTGAAAAAAACAGTTGAGTATATACTCAGACCAATTCTATGTTGCATATAAAAGAATCCCACATGTCTCTCTGCTGCTAGACCTGCAACATTTGCAGACTTGCATATTCTATAGTTTAACATACTGCTATCTGAAGAGCTTCTTCTTTGGACAAATGATGGCAGTTAGAAGAATGGGATTTTAAGAATGAGAAAAGAAATACAATGAGCTTAGAGAATAGATGAAAAGTGGAAGAAAGGATGCAGATAAGGTCTATACCAATTCAAATCTTACAATAAATTCAAGCTGGGAGCAAAACGTAATGCAAAAAAGATTGTAAAACAAATACAGGACTGGAAGGTCTTGGGGCAGGGCACAGACAACTCCATGTAGCTGAATTTTAAGAATTGTGAAAATATGTGTGGCAATAACCCATTTGAGACAACATGAGCCCTTTGAACACTCTCTAAATGGCACTGATGAATGTTAAGAGGCAGCTTTGGTTAAGCACAGGAATGTCCAGATGGTTTAGGTAGAGCTTGGTTTAGTGCCTAGTACACTCACAACCTAGTTTGCTGCTCACAAGCTTCCCTGAGTAGACGAACCCTTATAAATTGAGCAGCAGCCAACACAAAGGAATCTCAACACAGAGTTCTTACAAGTATAATTTAATATAGGTAGTGAAGAGAATGAATATCCCTAACAACTATGTGGCTGTCAGCCTATGGGGCCTTAGAAATGGGATACAATGAGCACAAACCAGGCAGGCCTGGATTTTGCACACCACTGCCCACCACATTGGATGCAAGAGGATTTGGCTTGAAAATATATATGCAATAAATATTGTGTATGTGGGATGTTCACATTGTCCCACAGGCTCTGAGTTACTGGCAGTGAGCAGAGCTAAAAGTATATATGCAAGAAATCCTTTAAAAATTCCCCAAGAAAAATAATGTTGATATGCCCACTGTGAAAAGAGCAGCAGAGAGGTTGAAAAGAAACACTTTCCAGGAACCATCCTACTATGAGGACTGAAAAGTAGTGCAGACACAGCAGTTCCCATAACATAGTCCAGATTCAGTTTATTTCTCAAGATTCATAGGTTTAGGAGTGAAACCAACCTCGCTACTCTCTGAAATTCCAACCCCTTAATAAAAATAGACAAGAAAAAAACCTGTTATAAAATATTAAGATGAACTTCAGTCATGGAAGACAGTATAGAGCATATTAATGTCTTGCATTAAAGAGGAACTGTATTTAAATGTGATCTTCCATTGATTCCATGTTAACAACATGCAGAAGTGATGGTGGGTGGCCCTTACAAGAGGATGGGTAGAACAAAAATGCAAAAAGGGTAGAAAAATTAAAATGTAAAAAGAACCTATTTAAAGAATTGTTTTAAAGGAGAAGAGGAGAGGAAAAGGAAAGAGCTTCTCTGAAGTTATTTACAAACAATGCTATAAGAAAGGGAATTGTGAAATATGGACCATTTTTGTTCAATTTTCTCATAGGAGACTCAAATCCTGGTGTGTGCATAACAAACCATGATGGCTGGACAGGCATTGAATTTATGTTATTATGAGTATTTAAAAGTAAAAGAGGAAAAATCAAACTGGGATTTTCATTCTGTTTCATTTGATGTTAACTGCAATGACCAACTGATATATCAGAGAAACAATATCTTTCTTAATGCCTGAGTGCTCTCCACATTTATAGGGTCAGAAATAACAATAAGCCAAATCAAAGACATTTCCGCTGTTGGGATTTGAATCAGGCCCAGCATACGTCACTAGAGATCCCAGAAAGTCTTTGCCAAACCCACAAAGGACTGGAGCAATTCCATAGCGCCATTCTGACATTTCTGAGGTTAGGCAATGGCTCACTATCTGCTGAATATCATGCAGATTAGCAGTACAGTGGCTTGTCATAGTGGCTTTCACAATAAATAAAGCACCAGTAAAGACACCAAATTAATTGACATTTCAGTACTCAAAATTAAGTTCTCTTTAGTTCTATTGCTTATGACTTGAAGATTATGTATGTTCTCACAATATTTGCCTAGTTTTATTACAGCTAAGCTCCCTGAACTTTTTCATGGCCCAGTTGCACAAAGCACTAGTGTGGGTACAAGGGAAGGGATGGGAACAAACAGCTTGGAGAAGAAAGGGTAGAAAGGGACTGCAACAGGCCCAGCTTATATTGGTTTATTCTGTCAGTGAATAGACCCAAACAACAAACCAGCAGAAATAAACCAGGCAGACTAGCCTTACAGAGAATAGTTTTATTCTCATTTGTGTCAGCTCAATTTAGTAACTCCACAAAGCCAGTGGAAGAAGCATAGAAAATATAGTGTCTGACTCTATTGTTGCTTTTCTTGGTAGAAGCAGGAGTTAAACTTGATGTAAATAGATGTCAGAGCACTTACGGCATGTTTACAGCCTGCATAGCAGCACTGTATAGAGATCCCTGAGCTGGCTCCAAGCAGGCTAGCATGTACACAGCGTACAGGATTCAGAGCCCTGAATGTTTTCTGCCAGGGTGTAATCATATCCCCTTAGCCTTTCAGCTTAGACTTGTACAAAGGCATTATTATTGCTATACAGAATGTACCTTACCTGATAGGGTCTTAGAGCCAACTTGTTCTTCTCATGTTGATGACTGAGAGTCAGTGTCCAGGCTTTCCTGGTCATCTGCCTTTTCCAACTGATGAACCTCCAATTTAGAGCAGGAATTCTTCTTGTTAGTCCCTAAGGGGAACAGAAGGAAAGAATTCATACTCCTTAACTCTAAATAATCTCAAAGTTGGTACACAGTCTCAAGTCATTCTCTAGCCACCTCTACAGCCAGCAGTCCTTTTGGCAAAGTGTGCCATTCATTCTAAGGGACATCTGTGGTGGGTGAGAGGCATCCTCTTCTTGCAGTGGCAATTTTCACAATCTAATTTAGACTAGACTTTCAGCTTAGACTGGGCATCTAGTTTTGAGGCAAATGATTTTAGGTTAGATGAATGCAATCTTTCTTATTCTTATTCTTATTCTTATTCTTATTCTTATTCTTATTCTTATTCTTATTCTTTCTGTGATAAAAATGGAATATACCAAAATGAAATGATTCAATACTTCCTTGAGAACACTGGAGGGAGCTCACAGAAAGAGACAGGAAAAAAAGAGAAAAGGTGGCAAGAAAGAGAAGTTGTTCCAGTTATGTGAAAAGTTACGTGAATATTCACACCTATAGGTTGCGTCTCATTTCAATCCATGTACAAATGTAGGAAAGAGGTATTTTTGTTTATATGAAATGCTGGTAATTTTTCTTTGTATTCATATCCTGGCATCATTGTAACTTTCTATTTTGAACATGTATATTTAGAAAACACACATAACAGGCCTTTTCTTTTTCATTTAAATTGATGTTTATTTGAGTTCTCTTGTTTCTGTTCACTTGGCTTCATGCTCTGCAGTCTGATATTTAATCTAAAATGAGGGAGAGGGACTTTGGCAAACTGTAGTTATACATCCCCTAGGAAAATACCATCATCTTCAGTGAACACAATATAATGAGGAGGTGTCCTATTACATAATTGAGGAGGCATTGTCTTTTATATGCATTCTGGTTCACTTTTCACACTAAATTAATCTTAATAAGCATCTGCTTTGAGTAAAGAGAGTTTTGTGATATTTCAACCATGACCTCTCTGGAAGTCCAAATGATTTCACTTTACGTTTCAGACTGGAGTATTCTTTTGAAACATTTCCCTTTACTATATGATAATCAGTGTGTTAACATGAGCTGATTAATCCCATCAGTCTAACACTGATACCATGGCTCTTGTGCCCTTTCCCCAATAACCTCATGGCTGCAAAATCACTGGCTTCTTAAATGAATTCAGGGCAATCCTACAGATTATGTTATACAGGAGGTCAAACTTGATGATCACAGTGGTCCCCTCTGGCGTATAATCTATGAATCTGTAACTCAAACTGGAAGAAATACAAATAACTGCACAACAGCAGTAACTGAAGAAATAAAACTAGCTGCTTTTAAGATAGAGCTTGATAGATTTATGCAAAGGATTATATGAGCTGGTTGCCTGCAATAGCTGGAGCATGGACTTGGTGGCCCTGCAGTCACTTCCAGATCTATTTTACTGTGTTTCAATTGCTCATCAGCTTGCTCTCATTTTTAATATTTATTTTAAAACAGTTTTTGATACAGTTACTAGGATAATAAATTAAAGATGGATTTTAGCTTTTTAAAGAAAGGCTCTCTTTCATTTCAGATGACAGACTGAATTGAGGCCTATGAATAATGCTTGTGTTGACCTGCCAGAATATGTCTTAGCAGCGATGAATTCTCAAATACCCAGGCTGAGCTTATTCATTTTGAAGTCAATGGGAGGGAAGGCAATACAGCCCAGTGCTGAATCAGACTGCATTTTAACATATCAGTGATCATATACTGTGTTTTCTTTAAAAAAATGAAAAGACTTTGCAAAAGCCTCATTTGATTTTGTGTGACTTTTGCTATATAGTTTATCTGCTTAAAATTATGCTACCATACGGCATGTGTTAAAGAAAACGTTCAAAATTTGCTGCAGAGTTCCACAGTGACAGTTCTCTCCTCCCCTAGTAGTTTGTAAGACTTGACAGAATTGCAGCTCAGAGAAGAGCTGGACTGGATGAATATGGGAAATGGAGACATTTCCAAGAAAAGTAGGAAGTGGGTTTGGTAATTTATTCAGTAGCACACCAAGGATCTAGTCCAATCAAAATCGTGGTAAAATTTACACTGGCTCAGTGGGAATAAAAACAAGGTTAACCATTTAAAAAGTAAGCTTCTTTCTTACTCTGGAGATATGTCTTAGATGAGACAAATGGAGATTCCAGTTCCTGTTTGTCATTAGCAGTTTCATGGCACTTTTTAATAGGATTGAGATTGGGAAAAGGATCGTACACCATCGTGTCTTGGCCAAATTTCATCTCTGGTAACTATTTTTAACTACCTTAATTTCTTCCTGTGGTTTCCATTATTTATAGTGTTGCTAGGTTTTACTACCCCTGCTGTGTTTTCCTCAAGATGTACTAGAGCAAGTCACTAGCTCCTGGTATACTTTTGCTGCCTCATGGAAAGTTTTATGGAATTCTATAGGTATTTGTGAAACACTTGGAGCTACTTATTTGTAAAAGAGCTTGGAGATGCTGGTTTAAACTCATTATCACCATAAATCTCAATATGTAAATCAAAAGCTTAAAGCAAGGGCATACTTAGTTCACATTCTTTTGTAAGCTTTCCAGTCTTTTTCTCTTCTGCTCTTCTCTCATTCTAACATGAAGTTAAAGTATTTCTTTTATTAAAGGTTAATATTTATTGTATTGCTTGTATTTCTTTGTCTGCTTATTGGCAAAGCACGAGCAGATTGCTCACATAGCACAAGAAGCAAACGCACGCAAACTCAGGGTGCAGTTACGTCGTCTCTTAAGGTAATGTGAGTTCAGGCTGGTGCTGACAGACCCGTCCTGCCCGTTGCCGGCCCTGGCAGCCTGTGCCCATGTGCTGTCATTACCACTTGTGTGGCTGCCCAGTCAACCGGGTTACCCTGCATTTTCTGTAGGCTTATATTTCCATCAGATTGGCTTGCTCAATACCGTGAGTGCCAGCACATTTAATGCAGTGGGAGTGCCTAACCGGAGGCAACCGGGAGGTTAGGATTCTCTTTTTCAGCAATGACCCAGTGTAAGAGTGGCATAAACGAATGGACAAACCACACCCGTGATTTTTCAAGATCACTAGTGCTTATGGCTGCCTCTATTTCTGGGTATTCAATTTAAGATATTTTTAGAATGTATGAAATTCAAAATCCTTTGATAACCAGGTGCTCAGATTGAGCTCATCCAAAAATTAAATCATTTCTGAAAATCATAGTTACAATTTCCTTTATTAGGGCTTTATATCTAGGGAAATCTTTCAGATGTAGATTATTTGGTTGGTATCTGTACAGAGCTGAGCATCAGAAAGCCCTTCTTTATGACTATGAGGTACAATAATACAAGTAGGAGCCATCAAAATAATCATAAACTCATACCCAAGGTTAGTATTAACTAAGTAGATTTCAAAGATACATTAAAAGTCCTGTTTGTTTTGTTTAAAAAAAAGTTAGTAAATTCCTTGTGGTGTATCATGTCACGTGGATTTTAACATCTCCACGTACAATCCAAATTTTGAATCAAGGTTACTTGAGTGGGTATCAGCTATCATACGTCCCCAAACCCATTTATTCAATTCATTGTCCCCTTTCATTTCCCACCCATAGATGCCTGCAACATACATGCTTAAACTTGCAACTGTAATTCATATGTCAACACATTTCCATTAACTAATCACAAATTATCAACTTCAGTTCTATAGGTCTGACCACAGGTAAGTTTTCCCTTTGTCCAACACACTTTAGAGTTCAGATGGAGATTTAGAGTGTGATTGCAAGTGATAAGATATGCAATAATAGCAATATTTTGTGCTTGAAAGGGCATTTTTAGACTTGCATGCTTGTGAATACATTTGTATGTAACTAAATTGGCATGAACCTATGATGTACATATAGTCCAATGCATATGTATATGGGGTTATTCAGTGATTTTAAAAAAATGTTTAGTAACTTTATTACTTAAAAATTAACTTGCATCCTATGAGCTATAAATGTGTAAGTTAAGAAGATTTTAAAGGAATATTATCTGTAGGAGAAATATAACCGTGGGTTACGATTTGCCTTGGAGAAGAATATTACTTTAGTATGGCTGGGGTGGTCTTTCCCAGCTGATTCCCGAGGTAAGAAGGAAGGTGAAGTGCCTGCACAGCTCAAAAGCACTTCCCAAAAGTTCTGTGGTAGCATTGTTGGAGAAGTCTATTTCTCTGCGGTGCTTTGTGGGCAGAGACGAAGGGTCTGTAGGGAGCAAGCCCACAGCCTCAACCCGTGGAAAACTCTTGTGTCATTCACAGCTGCCACTGAGGGAACTCCGCAGAGCTGAGTTAGCTTGGCTACCAGAAGACTGAGAGCACAGCGCTGGCAGACAGTCATATGTGTTTCAGCTTTGTGACCTTAGGTATCCTCTGCGATCGCTGGCAGCCTACGGCCACTGGTGGACATGTGTCTCTGGAGCCCACTTATGAACTCAGTAAAGTATCTTCTTTCTCATGTTCTTTATCAAAAGAACTAAACTAACTCCTTATTGTGAATTCAGTTTCAGATAGTGTTAGGTTGGACTAATTAGTGATATTAATTATATCAGAGAGCTTGAAGACATAGGTTTCCATATGAACATATGGCAAGTATTACTAGACATCACTTATTAGAGAACGCTGCCTCAAAACGAAAACTCCAGTATAATCAGACATCTCTAAAACCTTTCCACTGGCACTTCTGTTACATTCATACATGAACTACAAAAAATAAAAAGCTCTTTTCTGTCCATCCGTATCCTAAAGATTGCACTTTTCTCACTGACATGAAGATAGGAAGCAAGGCAGATGTAAAGCTGGTAAAAATACATAAATGTGATTGGTTTTATCTGAAAGAGGCCTCATTCTGTAGTTTTCTAAAAGGCAGCAATAATCTTGCTTTTCCTTTCAAAGGGTTAGTTTGCTTTTATGACAATTTCTATTTCTCATTTGGTTTATTGCAATAATTCCTTATTTGCATGACAGGTTTCACAAACAAAATAGTTGACTACAAAATATTAAAACCTCTGACAGCTTCTTATTAAAACAGTGTCAAATCCTGAACTCACTTGTTCAGATTTTTCACCACCTTTCTCTCCCTGACCCACAGTGAATAACTGAAAACTAGTGCTAAGAAAGTGAATACAGATTTTAGGATTTGTCCCAAAAATAGTTTTAAATTGTTACATCCAAACTGCTAAACATGTTAACCAGTCCATTTATACACATTCATATATTTCATTTATTCTTTGAAATCAAGTTGGTGTAATCCTGCAGATTCTGTCTTTGTGTGAGATGATTTTGAAGCCATGTCCACAGTCAGCTCTTGTCAAAATTTAGCTAAATTGGTAAAGGATTGTTAAATCAAAACAACCCTTTTATATTGAGACAGTCATATTAGCACAAACATGGTCATAGCCTATTTGTTCACACTTGACTGAATTTATGACAGCTTAACTATTTTGAAAAGAAAATGTCTTTATGATAATATAACTGCATCCAGACTAAGGGATTGTAACAATTTAATTTGTCTTTTTGTTTGTTTGTTTGTTGCTGTTTTTTTTCAAATTATCGATTTGGTCAAACTGTTGGGTGCAAAAACTGAGTGTAGATCAGGCCTCAGATCATGCTCTTATTAGCAAACCAAACACTGGTTTTGTTTTTGTTGCTGACGTTGTTTGTTTTCATTGCTGTCTGAATGAGCCTTTTATGGTCTCTGCCTTTGCCTGGCTGACTGCACCCGATTGTATTTAATTACATTTACTCAGTAGTTTTAGCCGGGATCCCTGGCCATTACCTATCAAGTCCAATCACTATTATTTAAATCCAATGACTCAGAATCAGAGAATTTATCTTTTACACAGTTATTGCCTAAACATCCAGCATAAACATGCAGAGATCTGGAGGACTTGTTCTGACTGTGCTGATTAAAGGCAAAGAGCAAGATGGATGGAGTCAGTTGTGATCAGCAGGCTACAGCGTCCTGCTGTGCTCCAGTCTCTGCCATTGTGCTGGGCTCTGGGTACCAGACTTGCCATGGTCCTCTCAGCTCTAAAAGGAAAGCTGGCTTTGTTTGCCTGTAAGCATCTGCAAACTGTTCTGACACATGATCTACCCTCTCAGCAAGGCCACTCATTAGGCTGATTATCACTTCAAAGTTTGTATTATCATCCATCTCTAAAGGCAATTAGGAATGGGTGGCTTTGAGTATCAGACACTGGGTGACACTAAGTGACTCATCTTTATTGATTCTTTTGTGAGCAGAGACAGTGATTGAGATGATAGGATTGCAGCCTACCTGCCCCTTTGACTGGTAAATACTGAAGAAAAACGGTGTGTAATTAACTGACAGTTAATATAGGTTCTGTTTAGTGTTCAGAAAGCACAATAGTGGAAGCTGCCCAAAAGGAACAAAGTAATGAAACTCCTTTGACAAGTTAAACTCTAAAGCCAACTGTGTAATTATCTGACAGTTAAAGGGGGGAGGGGAGGACTTGGTTTAGTATTTATGAGACCAAAGGAATTCCTGCGCCTGAACAATGGGGACAGTTACTGACAATAATCATAACAGCTACACAAAATATTTGTTTGTGCGAGTCTGGCTTTCAAGTGAGTGACGATGGGTTTCAGGGCCAGAGGAAGCCTCGCCGTTGAGCGCCGCGGTGCTGGGGTTGCAGCCTCCGCCGCCTGCCCGTGCGAGGCAGCGGAGCCGCCCGCGGGGGCCGCGCTCGGCCCCGCCGGGGCTACGCGCCCGCGGATTACATTAACTAAGCTGCTGTTGAGAAAGTCAGGCTTGCATAAAAGGACTACGGCCTGGTCTGCAGGAAGAAATGTATTGGCAAAACTCGATCCACCCCGGCTAGCATTTACATGTAATGTCATCCTACTAACAAACCCTTCGCTTTTCCCGCACAGTTATAAATATTCCTGTTAATGTAGCCACACAAGCCTTCTGCCAGAACAAGTCGATCGACACCGAGGCAATTCAGAGGCACGCTTACTGGTCCTCCGCTGCAACGTGATAAGCTATTTTCCACGTACACACTCTTCCACACTGCAATATTCCCTGTCGGAATAGCCTGCCTGGCAGCATTTTGAAATCTTCTGCATGAGGGTCACAGTAAACAAGGAAGAAAAAGTCAAATTCATGTTTGAGTGTGAACCATACTATTTCAGAAAATGATATACTCTGTCATCTTCTGGAATGCACTAAGGAGAGAGCAACTGACTTTTAAAGTTCACAAAGAAGGAGCGTTATTACTGGAATGAGCCTTCTGGTAGGTACTGAAGTCTGAAAGAGACGATCAGGGCGTGCTGTCGGAAATGTCAGGCTACTAACTATCATGGAGTTTCAGAGGAGGTCCTTTCAGAGTCTTTAGGGTGGCATTTTGTGGACTGAGGGCTGTTTAATATTACTTGTGATTTCATCACCCTGGGAGTGTGGGGGCTTCTTTTTTAATTTTGTATGAATTGTCAATGAGTAAGTAATGCTTTAAATTTCTTTGTGAACTGAGGATCTCAAAGCACATGGCAGACTAAATAAGCCTGAGAATGTCTCCGTAACGTGGGCAAAGAAAGGGAAGCATATCAGCCCTGCAAATTTTAAAAAGTAGATGCATATACAGCATATAAATGTAGACTAGGTAGCTTGTTGAAAGACCACTGCTACATGTGTTCCTTTCCTCTTCTCTTCTGTTGACTCCCCATTGACCTTTTCCATACAACAGAGAAAGACTTTGGGGACACGTAGAAATGATGGCTAGGACTTTTCATTTTGAGCTGTCTCTGACGTAAATCATTTCCCTACTGCCAGCACTGATCACATCTTGTTGGACATGCTCACAACAGGGATGAAAAATGATCCGTGGAGTTTCTGGGGTTCAGTGAAGGCCCAAGCAAGGAAAGAATTAAGATGACATAGGGAGCTGTGAGGTCAGGCATGGGAGGGAAGGTAACTCGATGGAGGAGGGGATTCAGTTAAATGAGGTGGTTGAATCATCAAGCAATATCAGTATCTTGTGGCAGTGAGAGACCAGCAAGACTGTGTGGACAGAGGTTTGAGGCATGTACAGGTTATCTGCTTTTAGTCATCATGGTAAATAATGAACTGAATATGGTATGGCTGGAAGATCTTTGGATGTGTCAGCAGAGGACTAGCCAAACACAAGGAAAATATTGCAACTGTACATGGTCTTTCTGAAACTTCTGCAGAAGCAGAATATTGTACCAAGTTTGGATACTCATTCTCCCAACAGAAAATATAGACAAGGTAGAAGAAGTACAGAAAAGAGCTATAAAGATCTATGTGATAGACCAAAAATCCTAATTTATTTCGTTTATCTAAAAGAAGCTTAAGACCATTCAAAACTATCCATTTAGTTGAGAGATTTTAATCTATCAGACAAATACTTAGAAGGCTCCACATCTGGAAACTGAAACCTGACAAATTCAAAACAAAAATAAATCATACATTTTAGAAAATGTACCATTGGAGGAGGTTATGCAAGGCTGCGAGGTTACACAGGGGTGTTGTGGCTTTCTTTCTGGTTTTAAATCAACAAGTCTGTCTTAATTAAAAAGTAGGCCAGAAGGAATGGAAGAAGGACGCCATAAGAAAATTATCAAGCTTGTAGAATGAAGGGGCATTGACTAGATATAACTATATTTTTTCCTCTGGATTTATATCTACGGGAGGGTGAAGTACAGAGGAGCTGAGGAGAGAATGAGAAGTGGGAAAGATGCCTATACTAGCAGCTTGCGGATCCTGCTGAAGCACAACAGATCTCCAGAATCCTGGCCCTGCTGCTGTTGGCCTGCTGTGCCTTTGGCACGTCATCCTGTCCTGCAAGGTTTTTAATTCCCCAGGCATCCTCTGATTACCTTATCTACTTGAAATAAAGTCATAAGATAGTGCTGCTTCTGAACAAAACAGAGTCCAAATCTCAGACACAGGTACTATTGCAATAGAAAAACAGAACAACAAAGGACTTTAACATGGTTAGCTTCTCCTTTCCATCACATCCCAGTCAGGCTTCTGAGTCTTCTTGCGAGAAATGTAGCATCAATTTCAAAGACTTGCACTGATACGACAGTTAAAATGAATCAGTATGAGAAATGCATAGTAGAACAGAAAGTAATAGCAGCCACTGGAAGAATTGTCAGCAGGCAACAGTGTGACAAAGGGAGCTAACTATGTTAACTTTAATTGTGTTAGATTCTTTTATTCTTCCCAGGACATTTTCTTACGTTACAATAAGAGACATTTCGAATTCACATGATCTAAAGAATTTCCTTTGGACATGCTGTTATAGCTACCCTCTTCCAGAAAGTACACAGAAAAGTCAGACAAGAGGAAGAGAAAACTTCAAGCATAATGTTTGCTAATTCATTTTGACCTCCACTACTCATTTGTAAGGTCCATTCTACTTTCTCTGTCTCTCACTTTTACCTTCTTTCCAATTTAATCTGATCCAAACAAATTATACATGAACAGTCATTTTCATTTGGGTCTTGTTCACTGAGATACTTAGCAAACAATCAACTGAGGAACAAGATAAGGACAGCGAAAGAAAGATAAGCTTTTGTTTAGATAGTGGAATCACAGATAAAGACCTAAGCAGGCCTGCACAAACTCAAGAACCGGTGATACTATCTTTTAAGCTACGGCACTGTGGTTGCTTCCATTGTATTTATTTGCTATACATACTCATAAAGCCTAATTTACAAATAATTTTAAATGGACACAATCCAAATGTTTTGGGTTTTGTTATTTTTGTTCTCCTTTTGGTTGAAATTGAGAGAGGTAGTCTGAAAAGTATATTATTTGCTTTTGAACCTTAGTGGTTTTAGTCTAGAAAAAGCAAAGAAAAAAAAAAAAAATCACCTGAACTGACAGGAAAAGAGGAAACAGAAAAGAAAAAATGTGAAATTTACAATATGGGAGCCACTCTCATTAGGACTTAGTTTCTAAGTCCTAATTCTCATTACGACTTCGTTTTATTAGCGGCGCTGGAGAGCTGGTACCATGACTATAAATGTAGTACCAGTTCTACGGATAAAAACACCACCACAAGAGACGTGCTTTGCTTTTAAGCCAAATATTTCAAAGCACTTTATGAACATTAGCAAAATAAGCCTCATAGCTTTCCTGCAGTGTCGGCAGGAAAGATTAAGCCCTCCTCACGGCTGGGCAAGCTGAGCTACAAAGCAATCAGGTGACTGGCCTGAGGTGAAGCAGCAGGTCCAGGAGGGTGGGGAGTGGAAACCTGACCTCTTGACACATGCCTCTATGCCCTAACCACAGGGCCTATACTTCTTCTGTAATAGTCGATGTAACGTAATAGTCCCTAGATAAAACCCATAGAAAATTGCAGTCTCTGAAGATATTTATTTGGCACCTTTCACTAGGATTGCAGCCACACCATTATTTTTGAAAAGCATGCTCTCATTTAAAATACACTGAAAACTATAGCAATTCATTTATTCTGTGAGAAAATACGTCTATACAATTAGAGTACAACCAAATACTTAACTTGATGAATGAAATAAATATTTAATTTGATGAATGTGAACTTTACTAGCAAGTTTTGCTGAGAAGATATATTTAAATGTTGTTCTACTGAACATATATAAAATTTATATTTGCAAAAAATGTTGCTGGAATATGTGTATTGTTATAAATATGGCCTCAAATGATATTTAAATATGGACCTAAGGATTTTTTTAAATATAAGGACCTTCTTAGAACTTGAGCGTACAGTTTCTCCATGTCAGAGAAATAGGCTTTTTGTGAATTTTTGTTGGGATGGCTTTGTGTATCTGAGGAGACATTCTTTTCCTTTAGTTTGTGTCATACGGAAGCTTTAAACCACCATTTACACAATCATCACTGTGTGATGAGAAAACTGAAATTTCCTACAGACAATGTAGAGTGGATATACATGGCAAGAACTGGACTGATTGAAGCCTTATGCTGACTGCAAACACTTCACAATTACTGGGACGCTCCCAGCCAAGGCACTGTCCATGGACACAGGGGTTCACACGCTTTTTAAAGGACTATGAAAAGACATGTTGTGCTTGTTTGCTCTTATACCTGTTCAGAAGATCAAAGCAGAAGCAGACATAAAAAATTCCCAATGTCTTGTGCAACAAAACTCAAGGATGGTAATGTAGAACTTGGCTGCTGGGGAGCAGATCGGTGTAACTGTTCAATATAACATATGAACAGAGGAACAAAGGAAAGAAGAGGTTCAAGGCATCCTGAGGGGAAAAAAAGGTGTGAATTTGATGCAATGGAATGAGAGTAATTAATGAAAGGATTCAAGGTGCCTGTGATGGATACCATGGTCAATATGGTGGACAATGACCATAGCAGCAGTGTTTTGAATGGGCAGATGGTATGTAGAACAGACTGGCACAGCTGGGGATAGGAAAGGAGGAGGAGGAGAAGCAACTGGGTGAATGTTCGAAAAGCCAAATATCAAGCACGGAGGTGAAGGGAAATGTGAGCCACCAGAAAAAGTCATGCTGTGGAAATGTTAGGGAGAAAGCAGTAATACAGTTTAGCTGTAGTCTGGATGTTTGGAATGAAGGACAGGGATGAGCTGAGGAAGAAATGAAATTTCAAGGGAAAGAAAATAATTCTTAAATTAGATCTAGATCTGGGTCCAGGTTTCAAACATCCTCTACTCTGGAGTTTTGGCTCAGCTCACAAAGGGAGGAGCCATTCAAGACTGGGTTCAGATTTCAGTCACACTAAAGATGCAAGGTTTTGGTTTGACACCTTCTTAAAAGAAAACCCCATATAAAACAGCTTGGAGTTAGGTCTATATAGAGGCCAAAATATAGAGTATTATGGTGATTGATATTTGTTTGGGAGTCAAATTTGTTCTGCATGAAAAAGCCAGGGAAAGGGTTCCTCTTCTCTGATTCACTGAACAGAAGGTAATTGAAAGATCTCTTTATGGCAGGATTTACGACCCCTGAGCCTCAGTCGTTTTGAGCTAAATAATAATGCATTTGCATCGTAAGTGTATCTAATTTGAATTTCGCTTCCTGCCTAAACACTTTGAAAAGATGCATGCCTTGAGGTGTCTGCCTGAATAAAATTCCTGTGGAATTGAGGCTAACAAATAAAGTATGTCGTGGTGCGTTAGAATCTGCTCTGCCCTGGAGAATAGCTCCCCTGATAAACTGTCTGATTTATAATGACAACTGCTCCCACTGTTGTATACAAGTATACCTTACAGTAATGGGGAATTAAAGAGGCTTTCATGTGAACCAAATATTTAGCTTTGAAGTCAGTGGGAGCTGAGAGAGCCCAGCACCTCACAGGATTAGTCCCTTGGGAATTAACCTTTTCACCTTACTATAGAGGAAGGATGAAATTTTGAGAAGGGATTTTAATGGTGTGAGTGTACTGACTAACAGGAAGGATGAGAATTCATAACAGTCAGTTACCTTCTACTTCAATGAACAGTGGGATCATTCTGTAATACTACATGACTTTCTCAGCACCTTGTCGCCGCTAAGACTTACACAGAATTAGTTTTCATAGAGAACGTAGCCTGTAGTCCTTTGTCATAAGCTTGATCATAGAATATAAGAGCCTTAGGAAGGGACTTTATGTTTTACGTTGCTGTGTTAACTAACCCATCAGCACCACATCAGTCGTGCAAAAGCAATACCAGTTTTTATATTTTCCTGTGAGAGTCTTTCCATCTGCTTTTTGCCTTCTGTTCACTGTTTGAATTAACAAAAGTGACCATGGAAATCCAACTCATTCTGCAGTTTCTTGGTCAAAAGCGAGCGCATTTTTTCCAGGTATTCTTTTGTTGATGATGATATTAAAAGTGACTTTTAAATTGACTATTGTGAAACAAACAGAATCTGCCATTGAGGGAAAAGACAAACTGCTTATAATTAGTTCTGGCAGCTGGAGGATGGCACTCCTGCTGTTTCTGCTGCTGGCACTGTAAAGTACATCATGTCACAATGCATGAATTATCCGAGGTCAGCTCTTCAACACACCCAAATTGCTACCAATTATTAATTAATTAGTATCATTATGGGACTGCCTTAAGGGTCCTATCAGTCCCCTTGAAACAAATAAAGTGACTAAGAAAGAAAAGGAGGTAGAAGTGATTAGTGATGAATAAAAAAGGTAATTCTAAAGACAACCTCATATGCGTCTAATCTTGCAAGACACCTAGTGTTTCCCAACTGATCTCAAATGCTCTCATGATCTCCAAATGCATTTGAGTTCCACAGGAATATAAATCACCTGTTGCGTGTGAATGTATTTTTCATGACTAAAATTTTGCTATTTAAACATTACTGTCCAATTTTGGTTTTATTATATCTTTCTTCACCTGCTCTTCCTCTGAAGGCTTTGTCTACAATACCTTAGGAGCTGTATCTCAGAAGACATATAGTTATAATGCTGAATAGTGCTATAGCTAACATTTTGTCATCTGTCCTCTGAAATGAACTGAAGAACCTAATACTGCAAAGCTTCCCATGTGATTCAAAAGTTAAATTACTTAGAATGGGGTTTAAAAGAACAAATACAATGAGAGGGGAAGAAAGTTTGTTAACTGGTGATTATGGGTTAAGAATGAGTGAGACAGAAACTCTCTAATTCTACCTAAGTGCCACTTTAGGAGCCTAAGTCCTTATTTATGGAAAACCAGCACCATCAGCGTACACTGCACTCATTGTAAATTTGCACAAATAAATACATATTTAATGCACATGCTTACTGCAGTGACGTCTGGTTATGCAGAATAAAGGATGTGCAAAGTCGTCAGATTGTGATAGATTAGTATCTTCCAAGATTTCCAGAAGTCTCCAGTCATTGTAAATTAAAGTGCTAATTATAAAATGTCTAAAAATATGAGATGATGATGTCTAAAAATATAGTGAGTCAGGTGATATGGGGCCAGAAAAAAAGCAGAGACTCTGTGGCTATATGCTGATTGTATGCTTCCTCTCTACAGAAAAGTATATCTGATAAAAGCGTCCATCAATTGATGTAGAATGAAGAAGAGGAAAACAGCCTTGACTGATAGACAGTTATAAGGAGTCAGTAGACAGTTCTTTAGCTCAAGTAAGAGGCAAATGTATTTTTAGGGGATAAAAATGTGTATTTTGCAGTCTAGGCCACAAGAAACAGACATTTGTAACTCTTACATTTTTCTAGATCATTCATCACTGGAATATCAGAGGACCAGAGTTTCAGAAAAGCTCAGCACCCATCTAGACAGGTAAGTGAGATTTACATTTCAAAAGTGCTTGGCACACAGCAGATCCCAGGGTAGAGCTTACAGGGAGGGATTTTCTTCTGTCAAGCAGTGCTGAAGTCTTGAAGATCAACCACTTAGTTTGGCACAAAAAGAGTTCATGTCTTCCTAAAACACTTCCTGAAGACCTCAATTCTACATGTGGGAATAAGTAATTAAGAAATTAGAGAAATTCAGTAGGTGACTGTAATCTCTGGTTTTAAGTCTGCTTCTTGCATGTTTTGCAACAAAACTTCAATGGCAAGTCTATGCTGTTCTGCCTTAAATATTTTCCAGAAACATTTCTCAGAAATAGGGGAACATAAATAAGGCAAAAGAGCTAATCTCAGTCATAAGTGATTTAAACCATGGATGTTCATTAATGTTTCAAAACAGCTGTCTCAGGGAGGCTTTTTAAAATATATTGCCACTATTATATGTAATTGCTGTAATTGTATTTTGGGTCTGTAACCAAGTGAGGAGGTTTATCAACACGTTCTCTTTCTTCAAACGCATCGCAATCATGATGGATATAGTCATAAGCAAAGAAGGCCAAAAGAAGAAAGGAGAAGGGAGTTCTGGAGAGAATAAGGAAAAAAAGGCATTTTCCAAGTGTGAAAAGAGCATTCCCTGTGTGGATTCCACTTCCCTGAAAATTGGGTTGCTTTGTTAGGTACTTACAAAATGTGGCTATTCTCATGCATCCAATACTGAAAATTTCAACCTTAGCATATTTTATTCCCCCCATCCCCAATCCGCCTCCTGTGTTGATTTATCATTGAATTATTACTCTTTAACTTTAATGATATTTTTGCTTAGAAAGGGTAGTAAGAACTGGATAAGGACTCCAGGATATGGCCTGCTGAAGACAGCAAATAGAAGGGCCTAATATAGAATTTTGCCATTCTTCTATCCAGTATGCTGGTTTTGCTTTTCCAGTTTTCAATTTAATTGCTATTCAGTCATGGTTGTGCTCTAGGCTGCCCTTCCAGGGAGCAGTTAGACTTGCAAATGTGTAGTTTGACCCGACTATTAAGAATGATATCACCTGAGACATTTCATTACAAAGAAATGTCCCAGTAGTTGTAGCTACAGTCTTATGAAACATCATATTTTTTAACAAATTAATTAATTACTGTAAAGAACATATATTTTCTGTGCTGGATTTTGACTTCTTCTGAAATATATGTGTGAGCAGTTCAGAAGCAGTATCTTCCATCAGCAAAACTGCACCAGCATCAGTTCATATGCACATATTAGACAAAAAAGAGTAGATGTCTGATGAATGGTGACATCAGGCTTGAAACTGCAATGTTGGCACAGTCTTCCCAAATAACCTCCGCAAAAAGGCAAGATTTTCTACCCATAAGCTATATCTGATCTCCAGTATGCTGATGTGAATACAAAGCTACTTTTTCCAATACTTGCTAAATTAAATGGCAGAATACATTCTCCTGTGAGGTTACCCACAACACAAGGTTGTTTTCTACAACCATCTGTTGTCCAAAACAGTCTGAAAGAGAGCTTCATCATGTTGGAAAAAACACCACTAGGGAATGAGGAAATTTTTGTGATTTTTGTAGAATTTGGACGTTCACAATAAACTGTTCTGAATAGGATTATCATCTGTGCCTTATGTTCTAATGACTTGTACTTTGAGTGTAAAAAACTCCATTAGTCATTCCTGTAGATTATGGTTCCTTTACCTGAGGTCCCTGTTGTCCAGCTCTCTGAAGAAACCATCTAATCTTTATGCCCACTTTTGGGAGATGTTTCCAGAACAGCCTTTGGACACCAGTGTGATGCAGTATCTACCAAACTGCACCTCACAGCGATCGTGTTTGGATAGGCACACTCAAGGCACTGGGATTTATGGCCAATTCCTTTAGACAAATGTAGAGTAAGGAAAAAGCCTTATGACATTCCTGTGGTTTTGATGTGGCTCGTCAGGCATGCTTTGTCTTCTCAAGCAATGTGTACATTGTACCACAAGTAACAGATCCAGACATGAGAGGTAACCTGCTACTGATAAGACCAATATTAGACTACTTTCAGAGGAGACAAAGGAAGAGCCACAGAAGGAAACATACTTCAAGTCCTGACTTTTTTCTGCATTGGATGCAGTGAAGTTAATGCATTAGTTCTTAGCAGTACCAATATAAGGTCTGCCTTTTTCCTCAAGAAAACAACTTTCACCATAACCACCCTCAAATGAGTGGAAATTAAAAATACGTGACACCTTTCAGAAATAGTAACTAAGTAGGTAAAAGAACATTTTGTTTCAGATGGGTTTTTTACCATTACAAGGGCTGTGCCATGTGGTTTAGGGCCCCAAGTTAGGTTTCATGAGGTTGGTTTTTGAAAGACAGTAGGAATGGAAGTATTGCCATGATTTGTGCTCATTATAAAGGGAAATGTTTTGCATTTGAACATTCCCCTCCGGTGTTATGAGTCCAGCTACCACTCTAGGAGTGCCTGAGAACTAGACTATGAACCTAGCCAGAAAATAGCTATAAAACCAAGTAACATGGACTACTTTGTTTTCCATTTGCATTTAACTCAAGTGGAAGGTAATAATAAGAAAATTGGATTAAAAAATATTTTAGACCCAATTCTGTCTGGCATTTGTGCCTCCTTGTACAGGCATATACTAAATTGTACCTTCCGCAAAATCTTCAGAGAGACCACAGTCACTCCACAGAAGCTCATGAAACAGTTTTCATGCCGCAGACTAGGGGGCAGAAATACATACTTTAGGGTGTGTATGGTCTTGTTTGTCACAGCTCTATGTGACTGTTTATATTAGAGTGACTTGTGCTCCTGGAGAAGGAGCCCGGGCATGGCCACACTAGGTAGACCGTTTATCCCTACAGCTGCTCTTGTCAGCTGTGCCTGACGAGCTCAGATGCTCTGAGAGAGATGGCCTAAAATGGCACCACCACATTGAGAGCTGTGGCTTCACTTCCTCAAAGCTTTCTGTACTCTTATTTGGGTGTCTAGGGACCAAGAGATTAATAGAAAGGGTCTGCAGCTGTGCCCCAACTACTGCACAGAGACTGAAACATCTGTGTTCTTTTCTCCCCTTGACATTAACAATGTTAATTTGGAAGAAAAACCACGGAGTCCAGAAATATCTCCCAAGTAGTTATGAAGATCCATGGAGTTATTAATAGAATTGGCTCATTTTCTTAGCACAAAATTTCTTCCTGTCAGAAAGTGTGATTTTGTTGATCAGAGCTTGTTTTTCATGAGAAAATGGTTGATTGAAAGTTTTTTACATGAAAAATATGAGGAAAATATATTTAATTCCAACATAAAATCCATTTTTTGCATTTCAGTTAGAAATGTTTTACATTTTCTGTTAGAAAAAAATTAAAACCTAATGTTGCTCTCTGAAAAAAAAATTATTTCTAGTTAGTAGAGATGTAGAGATTCCACCCCCCCCGTAAATATATGAATGTTATGTTGACAACCTCCCTATAAACATATATCCTTTTCTTATTTACACTGTCACACAAAAGTATTGGGACTGACAGCTCATAAATCTGAAAAGGGGTCAACAATGCAGTCTCAGATACATTTCTGAAATGCCAAGAAGACAAAATGTAACCGCATCCTGTTGAATATCTCTGGGTAGTAATGACACTGTGCAAAACTTTGAGAGGATATGTCCCAATTAATTTACCTCTTTGACCAGCTTCCTTTTGTTTGCTGCCAGTTGCCATATGGAACCTCTAAACTCTTCCCTATGCTGCCATTATTTAGCTGAAAGGTAAATCTGAATGTTTTTCAAAAAGATTATTTCAGGTCCTCTTCATTAACAAAATGCATCTTTCAGACATCAAGTTCAAAATAATTACCTATTGATAATGAAATGTAATGCATTTTACTGATGCAGGTGAACCAGAATGATCAAAATTAGAATAAATCTGGTTTTTTTCCACAAAGCCCAAACTGAATCAACTCTTTTCTTAAGAAAATAAATACATAATAATGGTGTGCCACCAGAGGTTTTCTTAGAGGATTTTTAAAGTCCTTGGCATTTTCACTTGTCCCATTTCTCCCTGACTGAAGATTTATCTTTAGACTCGTGTTCTATCAGTCTTGTCCCCATCTCAGCCAAAATGCAAAAAAATCTGTAAGTCACACAAGAGCAAACCTGTTTGAGCCCTAGGGCCTGATCTCCTCCCTGCTGAAGTCAGTGAGAGTCTGTTAATTGATTTCAAAGGGAGCTGGATGAAGTCCCAGTATCAGATATAACTGTTTGGAGAGTTTTTGGGGGATAGGGTCCGGATAAACAGCTAAACATTTGATTCATTATCTGAACCCAATTGAATTGCCAGTGCAGAAGGTTCATCCATCATTTCTTTCTGCTTTCCAAGTTCAGAGCTCGGGGATTTATCTGCTCCTCTTTCATCAGTGAATCACATTACTAACAAGATTATTTAAAGCAATGCAGAAGCAGAGCTCTCCCCAGCGCTTTTAGTGAAGTCCACTGCAATACGGTAGATAGAGGATACTGTTGAAGGAATACTGAGCACATCTGACATAAAAGGATCCACTGACTCTTTTCCTCTGGTTTAGCTGAACAGAGTCTGTGCTGTCTAATATCACCTCAGCAGTCTTGGCTGAGTAGTTAAACAAGGGACTTCAGACAATCCCTAGGCTGAATCCCTTGGAGTCTGGAAAAGTTCAGACCAGTAACTCGTAAGTTTTTACTCCAGGTTCCAGCATTTATACACAAGAGCTTTTCTAACAGAGGAAATGATGAACTCTGTTGCCCCATTTTTAGTAGTTAGATGAAGGAAGGACTGTGTTTAAAGGACACACCTTAAATTGCATTTTCAGTGACGTATATGTAATTTCTGATTGTACATGTATGTTCTGCTTGTGACTCGACACTTTAAGGAGCTTTATGTGTTTAAAGCACTTTAAGTCACCTTTAACCACAACTGTATAACACAGGAGGATGCTGTTTCAACTTCAGAGCTCAAGGGTCTTCAGGGATTGGGGACCCTGGAGTCCTTTGAGTGGAACAAACCAACAATCAAGGGAGGCCACAGTCCCTAGCCCCTGCCACCCTACCTTCAAAGCATCTGTGGGTGCTCTCACACTGCAATTTCCTCCTCCATAATCTGACAATGACAGTGTAGCCATGGGACTTTTCTCTTTCTTTTCTTTCCCTGTTCTTGATGCCTCTTTCAGCTTTAAGGCTGCTACACAGTTGTCAGAAGTCTGGCTTCAATGGTCTGAAGGGAGACAGATACTGATAAATTTCCTTTTGATCTCTGCTCTGCAAAACCACTCAGTCAGAAAAAAATAGAGGGGTCTGTGTGCGTAGGGGTTGGAGGATGTGAAAGGCAAAAAGCACCCTCTCATGCCAGAGCGAGTATAACTCCCACTTCACATTAGATCTGAAAGAGGAATATAAAGAGTTTTGTATACATTTTGCAAATCAAGACAATGCACTGTAAGAAAATGAAGCCAATGAGTAAAATGGGGGTAATGATACTGATCTCCTTTCTAAAGTGCTCTGAGATCAGTTGATGAAAAGGACTGTACAAGAGCTAGGTATTATTATAGTTAGATCATTGCAATTGCTTTTCTCAAAAACCTTATCTTTTTGTTGCATATTCATCAGGATCAGTGTTGAAAGGTTACAGTTTATAACAACTACTTTGTTATACTATAAATGAGACTGAAAAAGAACTTCTGTTTTCATGGGTCTACAGAAATTTGCACGTATCATTTGAGGATGCACATATACAGCTGTAGCAGGTGTCTTCCACTCAAGTTTCTATATCTGCCCTGATCTAAGGCAGAATGAAGACAATGTGCCAGTGATCTGAACACTGTCAAATGAAGAACACAATATTTAAAATACAAAATGTTAACCTTGATTATGCATAGACAAACAGTCATGAGCTTGGTACGCACAAGTCATGAACAATCCAGGAGCCATACAACTGCGTTAGGGAGCACTATTCCCAAAACACTATACCTGCCTCAGCGAATTTGACTGGCTGAGATACCATGTTGCACTAACACAGCTAACCAGCTTTCTGAGTAGAGCAGGCTCGTAAGCAGCCATCTCAAAAGCAGGGCAGGGCACACTCATGCCTGTTGTGTCTATGAAGGCATATTCATATTCCTTTACTCAATGAATCTCAACGTTGGTAGAACTAACTTTAATTTGTCAGAACTAACAAAGGTGGAAAACTTATGGGGGAATAAAAAAGTCGAAATGATAATGCTCCAATTACCAAAGCAGCAAAGGGCATCTCAACATGAACTAAGATCCAAGGAAAATGACCCAAAGTATTCATATAAAAACCCAAATTAGCTTTTTTCCCCACAATAGCAAGACTGCCACTGGGAGACAGGTTATCGCATACAGGGTATGTACAGCAGAATCTACAAACAAATTTAGAATTGGAAGTGCAAAGAAAAAAATAAGGCAAGTGAAAAGTATTTTTCCTAACAGAAATACATTATGCATTCTTTAACTTATAATCACATATTACACTTATAAAATAGCTGGTAGTTACAATGTGCTAATAAAAAGTGACAGCAAAATACTAGCTATGGAGTGTGTGGGTAAAACTAACATAGCTCTTATGTATGGCTTAACAGGCCTGTACTACATTATTTACCGTTTATAATAAAGTCTGTGATGTGCCTTTTGTTCATTTCATGACAAAATCAACATGAAGTAACCATATATCCACAACTGAGTCTTCTAAATGCACACAAACAGCAAATCCTACAGGTACATGCAAAGGTTCTGGTTGGGTTTCTGACAGGTTCTGAAACAGAAGACAGTGAGAGTGTTAGTGAATGACTTCCTACAAAATTTCTCTATCTTAGTGTATGAAAAAAAAGTTTTTTCTTACAGCTTTAAAATTGAGATGTCTCAATGTCTCAATGTCTCAATGTAAATGTTGCATTTTCAGTGATCCATGAAAAATCCTTCATGTTTTTGAGTGAAACAGTTTTTCCAGAGGTTTACAAAGCCAAAATACAAAAGTAGTTCTATTATCTGTCAGGATTTTACAGATCATGTTGCAAAATTCATAGTAAATGCATCTGCATACAGTTCTTAAAAGAAACCTCAGTTTAATAGATGCATTATTGGGACAGAGATGAACTTGCTGTTTGTTTATAATAGTTGTAAGAGGTCATTCAACTCCTCCACATAGGCAAGTAGCAGTCTCCAGACTCAAAACACAAATCCAAATAAAAATAGTGAAGCAGTTTTGCTTAGCTTGCACATGCATGGATATATGTGTGTGTAGAAGAGACTTCAAATTGAGAAGTGAAGCAAAGCTCAGAAACAGATTGAAGATATAAAAAGAACCAATGCTAGTATATGCCCTAGGAGAAGTCTACAGAGTGTATTATTGGTTGGGTACTGACTGGAGGACGTATTATTTCTGGTAGCTTGAATCCTGATGGTTTCAAGAAAGCAGGATTGTCTTTCTTGGAAATAAACGTTCTCAGAAATAAACAGAAATAAACATCAAAGAAAATTTACCCCATCAATTTCTCCATCCAATGGGAATAACCTATGAGATCTCAAAATATGGCTAGTTGCTCAGATCAAACAGGGTACCCATATGTTTCTCACTATCTTTAATTACAAAGAAGAGTAAATTACTGAAAAAGGCCTTAAATTCAAACAATTCCAATAAAAATAGGAGTCTGGTTTATTAACAATTATGTGCATTTAGATACAGCTGTAATTCAGTTAAGCCTTTAAGGTATGGCTGTTATTACTGAAATGAAGTGGTGCCTTAGTCATGGACTGAGACCCCACCATGGGAAGAGTTCTGTGAAGAATGGATAAAAAACCCAGTTTTGCCTCAAAAATCATCTTAAGATAAGACAAAGGAACAGATTCAGAGAAATGAGTACAAGGAAACTAAGCAATATCAGATAAATTTAGTAAACGTAGTGATAAGTAAAGGTCTCTGCAGGCCAGTAATGTAGCAATTGTCTGATTATCCACAGACATCAAGGAAAGAGAAGACTGTGGAGAAGCCATGTCCTGTCGATGTTTGTGGATAGCTCCTCCCAGGCATAATGGACAAAGCAGGCAAAGGAATGAAGGTACTTGTTTTAAAATTTATTATGTGAGTCTAAACTGCTGCATTATGTTCTGGGTAATATCTGTGAGCCAATATTTGAAAATGAATGAGAGATGCTAAGCAGGATAAGGATACATGGTCTAAAGGTTTGAAAAGACTTTGGCAATCATCGTTTTGGTAGAATATAAAAAGTGTTGGCTGGAAGATATTCTGTGATCGAACCAGAGGAGAGAAATTCAATTTTTCATTCAGTGAATTTGTAAAGTAAAAAGTAAATAGGGCAATTGCTGGAGAGACAAGGGTGGGGAGGTGACTGTGGTATAGACTGAAGCAGGATTGTACTGAAAGGGGAAAGTGGCAAAAGCTATAGGAAGAGTAAAGGATAAAATGGAAGAGGGTGATCAAGTGATGGGATGGGGCTGCTGGAGAAAGCAGAGCTCTGAGAGAAAGAGAGCCACTATAGCATCTCTGCCTCAAGGGAAAAGGAGAGGAAGTTGGGAAGGAGAAGAGAAAGCAAGACAAAGCAGAAGCCTTTGCTGATTTCCTTTCCAAAGATGTCAGTGAGATGCCATTTGAGGAGAAAGAGAAGTGGATACAGGAGGATGGAAAGCTTAAGGAGTGAGTCAGAGATGTGGAAAAAGTTACTGGGATTAAGTAGATTTACTCTGAAAAACATTACTTAGGGAAATGGCAAAACTGGAGGAGAAAACACATCTATGGTGCAGGAAAGCATCTAGGCCGCCAAGTCACGCTGTGCTGTGCAAGATCAGGAAGAGAAGAAAGAAGTCATGGAAGGGAGTTAGAGTTCTGCTGTCAGAGAAGGGACAAAAACAAAATGAAGAGAGGAGGACAGGGAATCACAGAGGCGGGAATTATCGGATCATCAAGAGAAGGGAACAGAGTGTGAAGCAGAGAGCTTGTTTCCTGCAAGTTTGCTAGTCAGGCTTACACATTGTTCTGGCCTCAGCTCAAGAAGTGGTTCATTTCTGTGAAGCTAACCACATAGTCCTATCATGCAAACAGACAGACCTTTAATTATTTTTCCCTGAACACCAGCTCTCAGGCATCATTTCTGTAGCACCTTTAAGAGGTCAAAGTTAAAGAACAACGGTTTGGTAAATGGCCATTTGTCGCTGCTTGCCTGGTCCAAAAATGTCTCAAGTAATACAGTTAAGCTTAAATTTGGAAGCAAAATTCTTTCTTACATCAAAACTTTATAGAAACACAGCAGAGAAAACACACTTTAATAATAAACATAATTAAAACCACTTGAAACACATGTATGTGTTTTATTAGTGACTAAAATCAATGGTATGTTGCAATTTAGTTATGCAGGCTGATTTAGTATCATGTTATGTACCAGTTACATAGACATGTGCTACGGGCTTAGTCATAAAAGTGTGGAATGCACCACTAACAAATTCAATTTTTTGCCCTTAACTACTCACAAAACTCCTCTTCTTCTAAAGGGAAACCACACATCATCTCTTATAAAGGGCTCAGTCAAAAGGAAAGCCAAAATAAAGACAGTCCTTGACGGCCCACTGGACCCTCACTAAAACTATATATTTTTGGGGAAAAACAAAGAAAAGGAAAAACAGTTAGGAAAGTCCGCCCCCATTCTTAGAAGAAACTGCTGTTCTTAATGGAGTTCAAACATTGCAATGAGATATCCACGTCACTTGGAAAAGCTAAATGCGTAAGTGTCTAAGAAAATGCTGACGGATACTTCTGTCGTTCTGGTTAAAGAAGTGAAGTACGTGACTGGCTCAATAGTACATTAAGGATTTCCCTCTTTAGCTTTGTATTGGAAATTACAATTTCAAGTAATTCATTCACTAGGGAAGACATCTGAAGAAATAGGCCTTCTTTTGGAATGCAATGTCACTAATGCCAAGAAAATTAAAGCAGAGACATTTTCACAGACACGTGCCCAAATGCCTAGTCTTGGTCTGCAGCCCTGTGTGTCTTTCAGCTGCCACGCTGCCTCATGGGAATTGTAGCTTGAGTGACTCCAGTCTAATTCTCCTTCACTGGCTGAACTTCCAATATAAATGTCCTTGAACGCTGTGTGTCAGACACTTCCTATGACACCTTGTCCAGGGAGCGAGGAGGGAGATGTGACCTTTCTATATCAGGGAACCCTGACTTTAGAGGAGAACAAGACCTCTGAATTTTAACTCTAATGAAGTGTTATGGCAAATGTATGCTAACATCAAATTGATCCCAAAACAGAATGTATGGCTAGAAGAGACCTCCTAGGTGTCTGAATACTGTCCCAGCAGCATTTCATATAAAGGCACTGCATATCTTATCATACTTCAAGCATGATCAAATACTTAGATTAAAACAGACTCTTAATTCTACAGTGATTGCACACTGGTCACAGGCCCTATCTTTCCCCATAGACCACATTTCTCCATGGAAGAAACCGAGCTGTAAGTTTATGGGCAGTGTGTGAAAGAAGAATGACTTTTATTTTGCTTTAAAATGTATTTGTAAGTTAGAAATCTAATGGCTATGAAAAATAAATTGCAGAGGAAGGGATCACCGTGGAAACTAGTCATCTAACTGCTGTTGACTTTTGGTGGAAACTAAGTAATCCAGAGCTACCCATGCATTTGAAAATCTATGATGTCATCAATTATTACAAGTTTACACTGAAATTGGCCTACACACTTCAGCTAATTCAGACCCTCACTGTGCAAAAATCTGTACTGACCCAAGAAATGTCAGATCTGCTCTCCTAACTTATTTATGAAAACTAAGCTTACTTTAGCAAAGGTTTGTACCAATGCAACTATATAGATTTTTAAATATTTTAAATATATTTAGCAGATTTCTTATGTAGGTAAGGTACTATACATACTCAAATTCACTTACTTTCAGATTTCCTCAAATACATATAGGTCTGAAGATGTTTATAAGTCATGCTTACTCTGACATGGATAATATGGACACCTTTCCTGTGCGTATAACTTCTGTTGAGGCACAGTAGCACGAATTAGAGCACAGGAAGAGTCAAAACTTAAAATATTTAGACTCAATGTGTACTTGTGTGTGAGATGTGCTAACAGGACAGAGTGTAAATAAAGCATATTTAGCTTTTCCCTAGGCAAAATGTCTGGACTTAATCTCACAGGAAGGTTGTGAGGAAGCTCACAACCTGCAGCATACATGGGGAAAAGAAATAACACAGGTTGTTAAAATTGCATTATAAACTTTGTGTTGCTGGTTTACTGCTAACTTAGGTGAAGGAAGGAATCCCCCTAAACACGGAAAAGATTTGACAATCCCTTGTGAAGAAGTTGGAGTGTAACCTGTGTAGCATTGGCATCTTTCAGAATGCCAGTATTATTACTCTCTTTTTGATTCATTAGGTTTTGGTTTGGGTTTTGTCCTTGAAATAATCATGTTTCAGGGAATGCCAACAGTACAACAACAACAAATCCTGGTCAGTCTTTTTTAAAGGCTTAAATAAATGTCTCACAGTGAAAGCTAGTTTCATGCACTGCAGAAGTTTATTGAGCTTAGGGGACTGGTCAAGTTAGGCTTGTCATTTAATTTTGTGTTTGGATGCTGAAATAATGGAATCCACTTATAAGTTTTGCTTAGGCAGCTTTTAGCCAAACTTTGACTAGCAAACATTTTGCATGGCAGCAGCAGAGTTGAATCCTGGAATATCTCGCCTTTCTGCTCTTCAATGCTTTCACTGTTCGTTTCTGTGATATAATGGTTATGAGTAAGAGTGATAAGGAAAGACATTTCCTATCTCACAGCAGAAAAAGATGAGACAACCAGTAGCTGGGATCTAAACCTGTGTTATGAGAAAACCCACGTTATGCTCTGCTTGAGATGCGAAGGACTTAAACCTAAAGCAGTGGCGAAAGTGTCCTCCAGCTCAAGCAACACCTACTGTGCACAATCTCCCTTCTCTCTGCCAGCAGGAAGGCAGAGGAAGAATTACAAAAGCGCTCTCTAGCCTGTATCAGACAATATCAAAACACCTACACTAACAATTTCATTTAACTTAACTGGCTTCTTCTGAGGTAGCATGAACATGATTCTTTCCTCCAGCAGAGCTCTGGGGCAATAGTTCACAGCCAAAAAGGAGTACTAGCATTTTGAGCTTGTCCTGCTATCTCTGTGCCCTGCCTCAGGCTTCAAAATCCCCCATGAATGACTCCACCATCTGTTTCTTTTCAGGTGGATCTTCTCAGTCTTTTTTATAGGAGCTGTTTAAATCTGTTTAAATAAATAAAAAATAATTACTAGATCTAAATCCTGAACCTTATTTTCTTATATCCCAGATACTGACTAGTCTAATGTGGGTTACTCTCCTCTTATTTTGGACAAGAATTGCACCTTCATTAGAACTGGTGCCAATATCCCACTGAGAAGTTTTGATTTTGACTAACTGACATTGATTGAAAATGACATGATGGGAAATCCCTGACGAACTCTAGGTGTCACGTTTGCTTCACAGGCACTGAGGATTCATAACGATTCAAAAGCACACGAGCTCACAGGCTGCCT
The DNA here is from genome assembly GCA_009819775.1 of Phoenicopterus ruber ruber. Taxonomy (NCBI): domain Eukaryota; kingdom Metazoa; phylum Chordata; class Aves; order Phoenicopteriformes; family Phoenicopteridae; genus Phoenicopterus; species Phoenicopterus ruber. The sequence goes on along the minus strand of CM020218.1, from coordinate 14,902,682 downwards.
CCAGGAATTGCCAAATGATCATTTTTCAAATTACTTTTCTAACAACAAAAGGAACTGAACCCCATACTCAGTGGACCTTTTACTAAATGAACCCAGTGGTAAACAAGTTACAATGAATTAATAAGATATAAAACTCCCGGATTATCTTAAATGAAATTTTTACTGCCAAAATGAGGTGCACTATGGATCCTATAAAATCCATACAATAATTAGGGCTTACTTTTATATAAACAACCTGTCATGGTTTAACCCCAGCCGGCAACTAAGCACCACACAGCTGCTCGCTCACTCCCTCCCAGTGGGGCGGCGGAGAGAATCAGAAGAGTAAAAGTGAGAAAACTCCTGGGTTGAGATAAAGACAGTTTAATAGGTAAAGGAAAAGCCGCATGCGCAAGCAAAGCACAACAAGGAATTCATTCACTACTTCCCATCGGCAGGCAGGTGTTCAGCCATCTCCAGGAAAGCAGGGCTCCATCATGCGTAACAGTGACTTGGGAAGACAAATGCCATCACTCTGAATGTCCTCCCCGTCCTTCTTCTTCCCCCAGCTTTATATGCTGAGCATGATGTCATATGGTATGGAATATCATAGAAACCTGTGCCAGTGCCTCACCACCCTCATAGTGAAGAATTTCTTCCTTATAGCTAGTCTAAATCTCCCCTCTTTTAGCTTAAAACCATTACCCCTTGCTCTATCACAGCAGGCCCTGCTAAAAGGTTTTTCCCCATCTTTCTTATAGGTCCCCTTTAAGTACTGAAAGGCTGCTAGAAGGTCTCCCTGGAGCCTTCTCTTCTCCAGGCTGACCAAGCCCAACTCTCTCACTGGCTTCATAGGAGAGGTGCTCCATCCCTCTGATCATTTTTGTTGCCCTCCTCTGGACCCACTCCAACAGTTCCATGTCTTTGGTCAGTTGGGGTCAGCTGTCCCAGCTGTGTCCCCTCCCAGCTCCTTGTGCCCCCCCAGCCTACTCGCTGGTGGGGTGGGGTGAGAAGCAGAAAAGGCCTTGACTCTGTGTCAGCACTGCTCAGCAGTAACAAAAACATCTCTGCATTATCAACACTGTTTTCAGCACAAATCCAAAACATAGCCCCATACTAGCTACTATGAAGAAAATTAACTCTACCCCAGCCAAAACCAGCACACAACCTTACGAACCTAAGGCAATGAGCAGCAGCATGAACTAGAGAGTGAGTTTGGGAATCAGAATGCTGAAGCTGTAACAGTTTTACACTAGCAATGCAAGAGAAGAATCAAGCACTGCAAAGCTTTCTAGAGCTAAAATGATGTTTTCTGGACCTTGAACTAATTTATATTGTTACTGGATTACGTATAGCAAAGGAATATTAAAAGTTTCCACTATGCAGAGTGGAGTAATATGCTCCCAAATCAGGGCGTTAATGCACCTATGCAAGACGGGAGGCTAACATATCACACAATCTGGCACATATATGAATTATTTTGCCAACAATGAGGCAGCTAGATTATGTCTCGACTCTTTTCTATGAGCTCTTTCTTTTGATTTTATTTTATCAACTGTTTAGTATGACTTGGAAAGAAATTTGTACGGTTAACTCAAGTGTTAAAAGTTGGATTGATTTGAAAAAGACTCTTTCTAATTATGATCTCTACTAGTAGTTTTTGAAAAAGCAGTAATTCCCCCAATGCTTGTGGCATAGAAATGAAAATACAGAAAATCCCTTCAATGGAAAAAAATAATAGACAGCATCAAATTAAACTGAAATTGACTTTATAACTTATGATTACTATTCTGGGAAATTGAACACATGAGTATCTAAGTTTCAAAGATTCAACATACTAGTTAGCCTAACATCTTCTAATATTTGTATCAAAGTGCATTTTAGTAATAATGTGCATGTATATAACCAACATAGTAAAATAAGTTTTTATTTTAAAACACTGATTAACAGTTTGAGGTCTGAAGTGCTACAGTGGTTGATATGGTTTTGTTTATGTTTCACACCAAAGAAAATTTATTAGACTAAGTTGCCATGTTTTTTGCATCTGGATTTTATGATGTTTGGCTTTGTAATGGCTGTATATAGAACTGATTCCAATACTTGAGATTCTGGCTAAATAAAATTAGCTTAAGTGCCTAGAAGATGAAAGTTTATTTGCTTTATACTGGATTAAAGTGTAAGTAGCAAAGGTAGCATGAACAGACTGTGTAAGTTACCTCCAGCTATTCAAGTTCCAAAGATCTACATACCAGTAAAGGACAGTGGTGGCCAGGAAGTCTAGGGATGTTTGAATTTATTAAATTTGCTGTAAGAAAACATCAAATATGTTCACGGACTAAAAAGGTTAAGTGAAACCACAACTTGCATAATGATTTGTCTGATCATATTTCTTCTCAGAAATTTTATCACATATGCATATCATACATCAGTGCTTGCAGCTTGAACATTATAGGTATATAACCATGCTGCCAGGTTTTTCTCACCTTCCGCACTGAAGAAGACAGCAGTAAATCTTACCATCATAAGTGCTAAGGGATAAAAGGAGGGAAATGTACAGGTGATTATTAGCATTGAATTCCACTGTCTCAGCAATGATTTATTTGAACCATTAGTGCAGGAAAGCAGACATCACAAAACCAATTATTAAGACCCAGACCCTGGCAACCTAATTTTGCTTTTTATGAATCATATGCTAAAGTGCAATTGTAGCTAACTAAAAATAAGATTAAAATGAAGTCAGAATGCCAAAGCAGTTCCACATGGGAAAGATCACTGTTGATTACTAGATGTGGAAAATACACAATAAGATAAAACCCCAGCCTTGTAGGCAGAGGCTACTGGCAGATGGAACACTTATCTTTTTGAAAGAGATAAACATGCATGCTTGGATGTTATTCTTTATTTACAAAAGCAAATTAAATCAGTTTTAACACTCTGGTATTCATGTAAAACACGTTATCTGGTAATTGCTCTGAATTCTCTTTAGTGCTATTAAATATTGGCTTATTTATAGCTTTTCTTTTTTTTTTCTCCCCACTTTGATATTGGAATGACCTCAAAATTTTGCACCATACCCAGTGATAAGTGATGCGGCTGCCAGAACCCCCTCGTTTGTTCTCTTTCTGAACCTCTACAGAGACTTCTTTTTTCCATTGAGGTAGGAAGCTGATACTGCTCAAGAGCAGGACTTTGCTTCCTTTGACTCAGTTCTGCTGTTTTTTTATCTGGAACTGGAGGCATGCAAAAATGCATAGAGACAGATACAGAAGCTGTTTTAAAGTCCAGCTTTCCTGATCATAAACATTTTACCAATTCCACATTTCAATTTTTGAGGAATGTGATGGAAAAAACTAGGCAAGATTGTATTTATGATGCAAGTCAGAAGATACACTTCTTAGCTTTTAAACCAGAATAAATTACTAGAATATATTTTGACCAAAACCAATGACACTTTGAGTAAGATTCTAACAAAGGAAATAATCCAAACAAAAATGTAAACATTACATTGAGATACATTAAAGTATATTTTTATACACCTTAATTTTAATGGAATTTGCGTGTGTGTGTGTGTGTGTGTAGTCACAGAATCACAGAACGGTGAATGGAAGGGACCTCTGGAGATCATTTAGTCCAACCCCCCTGCCAGAGCAGGGTCACCCAGAGCAGGCTGCACAGGACTCAGTCCAGGCGGGTTTTGAATATCTCCAGAGAAGGAGACTCCACAACCGCCCTGGGCAGCCTGTGCCAGGGCTCTGTCACCCTCACAGGGAAGAAGTTTTTCCCCATGTTCAGGTGGAACTTCCCATGTTCCAGTTTGTGCCCGTTGCCCCTTGTCCTGTTGTTGGGCACCACTGAAAAGAGTCTGGCCCCATCCTCTTGACACCCGCCCTTGAGATATTTATAAGCGTTGATGACGTCACCTCTCAGTCTTCTCTTCCTCGGGCTGAACAGCCCCAGCTCCCTCAGCCTTTCCCCACAGGAGAGATGCTCCAGTCTCCTCATCATCTTTGTAGCCTCCGCTGGACTCTCTCCAGTAGTTCCTTGTCTTTCTTGAACTGGGGAGCCCAGAACTGGAGGCAGTACCCCAGATGGGGCCTCACTAGGGCAGAGCAGAGGGGGAGGAGAACCTCCCTCGACCTGCTGGCCACACTCTTCTTAATGCACCCCAACTAGTTGCCATGCTTAAGAATGTGAAAGCAATTGTAGTTGCCATGCTTAAGAATGTGAAAGCATCAGTTCTTTTGGCTTCTTATGCTGCATCTTAGAATACATTTCCTCTTCTTTGACACACTTAAAGTATATCTATACCAGTAAATAAAACAGGCCACAAACTGTTTTCTGGCCCCATGGTTAAGTGGTAGGACACAGCTCACATCTTTATGGTTGAATTCTCCTGTTGGAATCAGGAGGCCAAATCCAAACTATCTGTTGGTAATGGTCATTGCTCCTGATGCAGTTTGGGAGATGATTGTTTTTTCTGGCACAGGCCAAAACTGGTATCCCAGGGCCAAAACAGGCCAAATCCTAGCGATTATTGTAATAATTTAACATCATGGTTGATCATATGTCTGCAGCCTGGGCCTGTGTTTGATTCACAAACACAGACATAGTTCTGTAGTTTTCATTGTGAAAAGAACAGATACTCACATATTTGTCAATCATCTTCTCTACTCTGTGGATTCAGCAGAGTCAGTTGACAATAGCTTATATAACTCTTTAAAAATTAAGAAATACAATGTTAAGCCTCTGAGTGTTACATTGCACTGCAGATCAAGGGGTATGGATACCTGACTTCTCCTCATTTTTGTCCACTATTCGTATTTTAGAACTATTTTAGGGTGTGTTCTCAGGAGATGAAAGAGGCTGGGTAGTGTCTTGCATCCTTTCTGTGGTTACTGTGGATAATCATCTTCTGTGCTTCTCTGTTAAATTAATGGCAGCATGGCAGTCTCATTAACAACTTTCAAGTTCCAGGTTTCCCCAGAACTGTTTCACAATGAATACCATGAAAGCTTGTAAAGATGAAAGGCCCCACAACATTATTGTTTCATATGTAAAAGATGGGAAGGAGCTCAGGTGCTTGGAGCTAAAAGTAGCTCATTGCATCAAGTACCTTTCTGGGGCTTGTGCAACAGAGAATCTGCAAGTAAACTCCAAGTGTCATGTTTTAACCATCCCTCCAGTTGCCACAGAGAATATAAGGAACAACCTGGGATCAAGCATTTTTCAAAATGTGACCACATCACTTACAAGATGCTGACTTCTGGCTTGGAGGCTATTAAATCTATAGGAGTGAATGCTGTGCATCCCCAAATTTCTCTAAGAAGGAAAAGAGAAAATGAAAGTTTACTGTCTTGTGATGAGGATGAAGGTGTTAATAGTAAGCATAATGAGCATAAATGCTAGAGATAAAATCCAGGCCTCATAGGAATCAATGGGAAATTGACTGACAGAGCAGGGTCACCTAGAGCAGGCTGCACAGGACTGAGTCCAGGCGGGTTTTGAATATCTCCAGAGAAGGAGACTCCACACCCTCCCTGGGCAGCCTGTGCCAGGGCTCTGTCACCCTCACTGTGAAGATTTTTCTCATGTTCAGGCGGAACTTCCCGTGTTCCAGTTTGTGCCCGTTGCCCCTTGTCCTGTCGCTGGGCACCACTGAGAAGAGTCTGGTCCCATCCTCTTGACACCCGCCCTTGAGATATTTATAAGCATTGATGAGGTCCCCTCTGAGTCTTCTCTTCCTCAGGCTGAACAGCCCCAGCTCCCTCAGCCTTTCCCCATAGAAGAGATGCTCCAGTCCCTTAATCATCTTTGTAGCCTTTGTAGTTCATTGTACTCAAAGCTCTGCAGACTTCCTCCAGAACGACTGGTCACATTCCCTTCTCTGACCACTTGCTTTTTTTCCCTTCTTTGTGTCAGCTCTAACAGAGGATGAGATGGTTCAGTGAACTGATGCAATAGAAAATGATTCTTTTTCTTTTTTCTCTTGGTGTATTACTTTTCCATGGGAACAGCAAACTGTACTAACTCACCGTTAGGTCACTTGGTTGTTAGGTCTAAGGCAACTGACATAGCAGGGAGCATATGAAAGAAGCAATGCAAGAGCAGCACAACCCCATTTGAGGGTTACAAGTGCAATTTCATGAGATTAGATGTAACATCACACTACACCAGAGTCATCGAACTCTTTCAACTTGCAGTGAATAAGTACATGACATTTAAATTCAGCCTTATGTAGTCACTTCCCGGCAAGCTAGACAAACATCTTACTTAGATTACGTCTTCTTGATCATTTCAAAATACTAGAACACATTCAAATAAATCCCTGATGATTTTACTACCCATTGTTAGGTTTATATTGCAGTGATGGCTCTTAACTTTGAAAGCTGTTAACAGTGAGAATTCCTATTTTTTTTTTCTTTACAGCAGCAACTAGAAGCTCCAAACAAGGAAACAGGCTAGATGGTGTATGGATAGGCAGTTACTGTCCCATGGAATTAACCATGAAGATAAACTTGAATAAAATAGCAGATTATATGGTCCCTTAAGACTACAGTCTTTCAAGTCTCTTCTTCTCAAAAAGTGTTTGCAAAAGCTGTGACTCTTCATTACAGAAGGTATGGAGACTATAAAACCATTTAGTGATCTATCAGGAACAGAAGATGAAAATAGCATGCTTTGGCAAAAAAGTTTTCTGTAGAAGAATTCTGCAGAAGAATTTCAGTCTGTCAGGGGGAATGTCTTTATCAAGAGAATGACTGAAGATTTTACCTAATATTAAAAAGCAACTATATTCTAATCCCCAAACTGGATCACTAACACTTCATATTGGTTTTCCCATTTGATGTTAGCCAAATAAGCCCTCATATACATATGTATTGGGTACCCAGTCTGAGCTGAGAAGTGGTAATTAACTACTGAAGGCAGGAAGGAACAGCTTCTTAAACTGCTTCCTTAACCTGATAGTGGTTTAAGTTCTGAAAGTAATTCAAGCCTAGGGGCTTGACTTGGCTTTGAAAATGCAAGGTTCATATGAGAAATGGTTTAAGAAGGTGCTGATTTTCAGATAGCAGCTGCTCAGCTGAGAAATTTAGCAGTCTCTGTGATGGCTCCAAGGCTATTTAAGGCAAAATCAAACAAACAGGCTAGCTGAAATCACTACTAAGGAGGAAGCTTTAAACTTACCTGTTTGCCTGTTATTTGAAATAGAATATAATTATTCATACAGTCAGAGCTACAGTGGAGAGATGGATTGGGAAACTATTGTGTATGGCCTCGCAGCAGTTAGGTCTCTGACCAAACAAGAAAATGCAGCTCCCAAATGCCCAATTGCTCCCAAATGCTGCAATCGCTACATTCTCATGTGCTGTCTTCAGTCTTCTGAGTGCAGCTCTTCCTTGCCCTCCTTAGCAATTTGTGCTTGGCTCTAGCTTAATCATCTCATAGACTGTATCTGGTAACAAAGAAAATCAACAGGGTTTCTTTGAAGTCAGAGTATTTGTTGAAAATAAAAGCTAGGTAGAAAAGGCCATACAGAGCTAACCTCACAAACACAGCAGTGTAGGAAGCATCCCGGAGTGAAGTGTTCTACAGGCTTAGAGGAAGTCGGAAGAAACAGTGCATCCTCCATGACATTTTGGGAAAGCATAGCTATAGATTCATAGCTATGTAGCTGTAGCTGTAATAAAGCATCCGAGGTAGATGGAATTTATTGCATAAGAAGATGACCGTAGTTTTTCACTGTCTATACAGGAAGTCTGGGTAAGTGGTGCAGACTAGGCTCCTAACATTTAGGTAGCTATATGTAGGTAAGATAAATCTCATCTGCAGTTTCTCACTTTCTCCAGGGAGCTGAGTGAGGTAGCTAAGCTGGGGGTAAACACCTACCCCTTTTGAAGTGACAAGAAAAGATTCTGAGCATATGAGCTTCAACTAAATAAAACAAATACAATTTTTAGTGCATAGTAACTACATGGTAGTTATATGTGTAAAACAGCTAATAACTATTTAGCTAGTAACTAAAACAAGCCCAGCTACCATTGTAGGATAATTATCATATTACTGTCCTCTTCTTAGGTTAATTTTAATTTTTCATTCTTGCACTCCAGGGATATATTTTATGGTTATCACCCTGAGAGCTTTCTCAGTGACTAGAAATAAGTGTGAGCTTCATGGAAAACATGTATTTATAAACAAAGTACTAATTTCAATGCTCTTTTCTGAATGCCTGGATAATTGTCCTGAATGGATTAGAAACTGCCTGAAGGCAGGGACAATCTTGGTCTCAGACAGGGCTCTGTCTCAGCATGGAGTACTGGGTAGGCTCAGGTTTTAGGTATAATCATTTGCTCAGCCATACTACATGTCTCTTCCAGCATATTCAACACAAAATGTCCCAGAAACTGATTCTTAGCGTCCAATCAAAGGAAGCGATACACACATCATGGAAAACTCTTGCAGAAACTTTAGTCTAGGAGTCGCGTCATATCCTAGCTTAAAGTATACTTTGTTTCTTTTATGTAATCAAAAAAGAAGGGCCTCAAACATTTTAAAGTGAACTCTAAAAGTGCTAAAGTGAACAGAGAATGAGCAGAGTGAACAGAGCAAATTGTTATTCACGTGGTCATCGCTCTTCCTACTACCCAATCACTTGTAAAATAGTTCTGTCAAAATTAGATACTTTCTATATAGTTCAGTGAATTGAGTTTCTTTATTTAGAGCTGGACTTATTTTTGCCATCCCCCCTCTAATCTTGAGATACTACTTTGTTTCCTTTTTCGGTCTAGTCCTGATTCAGCAAAACATTGAAGCAAGCATTGCAACCAGCTTCACATCAGGCTTGTAGATGGTACCATTTGTCTAAATTTCACGGGATTGAGGTTGAATTTTCCCTTTCGAAGTGAGAGACAACATGGGAGTAAGGTACTGTTGTCACGGAGTGGCACAGGCTGGGTCATACTGAATTAGCAATTGTTTTGTAAATGGTTATGGCTAAAAGGAAGTCTACATAGGGTTATTTCTAAAAGATTCTTGCTAATGGCTGTCATTGTCACCATCATTTTCTTAACTGAGGGGCACTGTTCTGTTCTATCAACTTCTACCTCAGCTTCCAGAGAGCTTGTCAGTGGTTGCCCTCCCTGCTCACCTCGCACGTCTGGCTGCATGACTGCAAGCTCCCCCTCTTGACTGCAGCAGGACCTGAGAGCACTGTGCAAGTTAAGCCTTACGTTTTCCTAGTTTCTGTTGACTGTGACTCCACAAATGTAGGTATTGCTACTGCATATCAGGTCTAGACTGCCAGGTTTTGATACAAAAAGGAAAGTATATCTAGAACAGTTTTACATATAAATCTTTCAATGACTTATCCTAAAAGTTCCCCCTTTAATTTACCGCCTTTGCAAAATGCAGTGCTTGGCCATTAGCCATTCAACATTGATAACAAGCAAGGACAGCCCTCATAACCATGACATGCAAAACACATACTCGTGGTGTTTCTTGATCCCATTTTTTTACATTTTAAACAGCACTCCACTGATTTGTGGGTATCTTAGCTTTCAATTACATTCCAAATCTCAGGCTGTTGGTAACCTTTTATCTCTGTTCTTATCAACCTTTACTATTGAGTGGCTTTAAGAAACAGATACAGTAATCAAAGGGTGGTGCTTCTCCCTAGATTTTGATCAAAGGCATTTATTGAAAGAGCAATTTGTAGCAACATACGGAAAATGAACCTATTTAGAATGTAGACTAGGTACTTCCAAGATAAAGACATATATACACTGCAATTTTGCCTGCTAGAACACTTTTTGTGTTCTGCTTTCAGAACTGTGTTTAATGAAATATGCCATGTGATCAAATTCCAATATCATTGTAATAATGGGAGATTTGTACAAAAATGAAATAATGTGAAAAACTGTGTTAAAAGATTTTTATTTAAAAGCAGATATTCATATTATACATGAAGATATATCTACTGAGCTATAAAGCTCAGTAATTTCCCTGTATATCCTACTGCTAGGGTATTTAATTCAACTGGAGCAAAGTATTTTCTACCATGCTGTATAAATCTCTTGAAAAATGAGGTTTTCCATTGATCTAGGCACATAGCTACTCATTTTAGAAATCAATTACTTGGTATGCCCTGATAAAAAACTAAATTAAGACAGTGTTAAAACCAAGAAAACAATTAATTCAGGGAAAAATATTATACAGATTTGTTTCAATTACATCAAAGTCAAAGCTGGAAAATGTGATTAAACTTAAAAGAGATCCACTCATTAAGGTAATCAATGAAGATTAAGGCTCTGAAACATCTTTAACTGTGTGGTAATTATACGACTATAATGAAAGTATTTTGTATTTGTGGTCCTGGATGAGATTATATTTCATTTTTAAAAGCACGTGAGATTCCCGAATCCTATGTTTTCTCTACTTGTGGTATCACTGAAGGGCAGAGTTAAAGTTATTTAGGTGCCAGACTGCCCTAATCTTAATGTGTTTGGATTACCATTATGTGTAACCAGACTCAAAGAAAACACTGACACAGATGCTAAATTTCTTGAAGGACTGACCCAGTTTTAAACAAATTATGGGTTAAATTAAGATAATGTATTTACCTGGAGACTTAAAAAGACTCATCCTGCACTCCAAAATTGTGTTGTAAATACAGGGTGGATTTGCTGCCTGGATAATACATACTCTGCTTTGGGTACACAGTAACCGAGCCTTCGTGGCAGAGTTACAGCTAGCTTCTCTATACTTGCAACAGCATCGACATGCCCTGACCTAGCTGGGTTATTGCACAAACATATAGGGCATCAAGTCCTATCAAAAAAACATCGAAGTCTTTCTGTTTACTTCAGGGACTCTAGACTAGGCCTGTAAGCAGAGACAATCATTTGTTGAAAGGTCTTACCTTCTACATAGAAGGACAGACAAAATGCAGGGTAAAGGGAGGATTCCCATCAACATTTTATACACGGAAGCTGCCTCCAGGGTTTCTCTGTTATCTCTTCTCCCCTGCTTAAATTGGCTTGAAGGCCCATATGAAGACAAACATGCCTATTGGCATGAAGTGCAGCTTAGCAACATTAAACTTGGGCAAAATGGCACAGGAAACACCTTCTGCAAGGCAAAAGCTTTCTGATGGCAAGCCCCTGGTTGTCTATGTAAAGAAAAAAATGAAATAGTCCGATTGATAGCTTTCCAGCAAGCTGCGATGTGAGAGGTTTGCAGCCAATAAAACACTTGCAAGAAAAAGCAGTTTCTTTATACTAGTATTTCTAAATTATTTTAAGTGAGTATGTTGGTATTATTGTGTGCTGCTGTCCATTTCCCAAATGTCAAGGATTGTTTATTCCATTGGCAAAATGTTTAGCAGAGAGCGTAACTTCTTTCACGGCCAGCTTCCACATAACCCTGTTAAAGTGATGTCCAGCCTTCCCGTGCTATCATTGCATTATACTTTGAATCTTGTTTTGATTCTTTCTTGGTTAATGCTTATGTTTTGCACTTTCATTTACAACGCGTGCACTTCCAAGGAGGTATTTCTCACAGCCCGACTAGCTTTAAGACTTGACAGAAGTTGTGATCATACTGAGTTCTGCTGAAGAGTAAAACAAGTATGAGAATGAAAGTAAAGCTATGGATAAAGACTGAGTTTACAAGGCAATATCAAATGGGAAGAATATAGACAATGAACAGGAGATAAATTCTAACTCCTCACCAAGTTGGCAGTTTTGACAGCAATTACAGTGTGTTAGAAATTCCTGATTAAATCTTTTCACCAAAGATTAAAACCCCAGTTTGCACTGACTTACGAAAATACTTTCAATTGTTATTAACAGACTTTAATTGCACCAATATGCTTTTCACTGGTTAAAAAGGCCTTTGTTCTTCACAAATAGTGATACAAAGGTAACAGCAATACTTTAGTGGCTTTTACTGCTTGGATGCAAAATAGGAGTCCTTAAGCTTTAAAAATCTTTTCTCTCAGAGATACCATCTTTTGCCTGGAGCTAAAGGAATTAGGGGATATTTACATGATTTAAGGCTAATTTTATAGCATATTATGTTCCCTCTCTGCCATGGAATTAAATACTAGAGGATTTGATTTTTTTAAAAATGTAAATATGGGTAAAATGTAATAAAACTATTGCTTATATGGGAAACTTCCATGTTAATCTGGACACAATATGCAATATTGGAATTGTGTAACTTGGTGGTGAGCAACAGGAAAAAAAACAATAGCTCTGGGAAGACAAGTACATGTGATAACGCATACATAATTCATACTAGAAACTTGGAATAAAGTCAGAAATGAAATTTTAGCTTTGAAACTTTATTGTTTAGGTGACAGGAGAAAAGAAAACAGTCATAAAAACATTATGATAGATATGAACGAAATATTACTAAAATCTGATAAATACAGTGGTTTAAACAAAACTATTAAACTCATAATTCCTAAAAATAATTACCAAATAATGTATTTCAGCTATGAATTCCAGAAAATTTCAGCAACATTTTGGTGATGGAAAATGTGCAATTGGTACAGAGGAGGAACAGTCGTTGCTTTTCTCTGAAGATAATGTTTAGCTCAAGGCAATTGCAGAGTAAGACCAAGCTGCCAATATATAGATCCACTGGGAGATCTGTTGTTTTATGTGGATGGGAAACAAGGGAATTTACTAAAAAAGAGCAAAACACAGTTAAAGATCTTTGAGAATAAAGTTCTGTGATAAATGTTTGGGCCAGTTAGAGCGCGCGATGTGTGGAGAGAACTATTGAACAAGGGACTGTGGGAGGTCTATGAAGAGCCAAATGCAGTGAATGGAGTAAAATCCCAGTGACCTGAGTGGGCAGAGTATGTGGTTAGGATGATGGAAGACAGACCAGCGAGGCTTATTTTGGACAGCCATCGTTAGGAGTTTCAATCCTCAGGCCAATGAAGAAGAACATGGAAAGATAATATTGAGCAAGACCTAATTGCTTGTAATATGAATCACCATCAAAGGGAAAAATATGCAGTTGGCTAAAAGAGGTAGGAGAAAATCCGCCAAAGACATTTTGGGTCTACAGAGCTGAGGGATAATAGCACACAGATTCTAGGAAATTTCATGTGATTTCTCCCATCTTTAGTTTTGGAATTAATTCACAGAGAAATGATTGCCTTCACTCTTGCTAGAACTTCTTAAAGAACATTTTGAGGATGATAGTAATGAAACAGCTAGCAGTTGTCTATTCAGAGCTTTACTTTTCCATGAGTAGTTAGGAATGAAGCAGGAAGGGGATTGCTTGACAGCTGCATGTACAGACACAGGGCTCATTTTGTGACAAATGAAACATGAAACATTCTACACAAGGAAAAATAGCAAAAGGATGCCTGAGCTTTCAAATTGCATTATAACTGTTCCCAACGTTTTGGATAAGAAGAATCACGGAAGTGACCATATCCCATAATAGTGGGCATTCACGTCCAAGTCCTGCAAAACTCTACTAGTAGGAGTAGGGTTTTTCCATTTTCTTTATTAATACAGTGGGATAGACCACACTCACAGAGGAATTTGCATGAATAAGGATTTGTAAGAGCTAAGGCCAGGATGAGAATCTTGACAAAAGACTGAGATATAACTCTTTTTTGGTCCTTAGTCAAAACACTCATTGAAATGAATGGAGGATCAATTAAAAAATTGCCAAGGCCTACTGGAATTATCTGAAAAGTATCTGTTTGTGTATGTATTTTCTCAGCATTTCAGCACAAGCAGACATTCTTCAAATATTTAGAAACTGAAAAATGAAATAACATCTTGCAACTGATAACATGAAGTAGTTTCTTCTGTTTTAACTCTAGATTTGTCTGTCTGGTTATGAGTCTCCCACCATGTGTTTATGTCCCCTAATCATTTCAACCAACCTCCTATCCCTCTCATTTGCTTATACAGTGAAGTAAAGGATTTTTTAACTTTTGTGACAAAACATGTTGCAAAAGTAATTTTTTACTGTAAAAATGGTTGCACATACTTACTTTGTCAAATGAGACTAGTGCATGACCAATAATGCCACCAGCATCCAAATGAGCAAGTATGCATCAGAATAGTGTGTGGATCAGATTTTAAATAAACCTCAAGTATGCAAGCTATAAAAACATGTGCCAAAGCAGTTCTTACTTTTGGTTTAAAATTCTTGTACTTAATATTAGTGCTTTCAAGCCACAGGCAGTAAATCTTTAACAAAATATACTGCACTTTCTGAGTGGACAGATTTTCAGGCAAAATGTGAAGTTGACTCTTATTCGTGTGCAGTTTCTGACTTCAGGTTTGAACAGCAACAGAACCTGTTATATACACTATTTTTTCTTCAGTGAAACTTCACTCACACATTTGACTTTTCTTTGAGTACCACCCTTAAAGCCTTGTAGTCTATGCTTGGCTTTCAACAAAATATCCTTTAACATTTGTCATTTGTCTACTTTGCACTTTTACAATAATTTTATTGTAAAATATAGAACATACTTGAAGATGCAAGTATCTTGCATCTTCAAAACACAGCTGAGATTTCTCTGTAAGGAAAAGCTTTGTCAGAACTTCAGGATTCCTTCTACTGAGGTGATTTTATATTGGCAAAACATTTTTGCACATTTGAAGTTCATTTTTACTAACATCTTTACATGGTATTTGACTTTGTCTTTAGATTCAGAGTTAGGATATGTAGTATAGTCTTTAAGATGTCATTAAGCATTGCTGTAAGGGACTTATCAACTAAAAAGCAGATTTCTCCTGTCCCACTATTGAGCACAGACCTGCCGTTTTCAGAACAAACACAAGAGGGGGCGTTTAGATGATGTTGTATCCATTCTTTAAATGCTGCTCTATAAGCTCTCACTAAAACACTGGGCATGAGTAACATATTTATAGCTTTTGGCTCTCATCCGCTCTCACTCACTTTCTACTAGTGTCATCTCATAATTTCTCAATTAAATGACACCATTTTTACCTCAATGCATGAGCAAGAACCAGACTCTAATTTATTTCCTCTCCAAGAAAATTTGATGTACTGCAATGTATATTTAATTTTACTTTACACCCCCACACACTACAGTCACATACTCATGCATCAGATCTTCATGAACTTTGAGACAAGGCTCCTAAATTTCACAGCCCACAAATGAAAACAAGCAAGCAGTTAAATCATTCCACACTCCATTTACAGTCCACTGATCAATTTTTCTTCTCAACCCCAACTACTTTCCTTCCATCACCCGCAACCCACATACTCCCACCCCAATCCAGAGCCACCAGCATACAGCCTTGTACTTTAAACAATGTTTATTGGTTATAAGTTCCTATGTTACAATGATTACTCTAGGGTTGGTGTGGCTTTCATGAATTACACTTTAAGTAATTCTGCATGTGGTTTTCTGTTGGGATGTTTAAGAAAGTGAGATACAGTGAAAAATGGTAGCTGTAAACTGTGTTTCTCTAATATTCAGGGAAATGTCTGAATGGCTGATGTATGTTTAAGTGATTTTTTTTACATTTGGTATTAATTTTTATGAGGAAATTGCAGGATTGAAACCTGCCAAAGTGTTTGCTTTGGTGTGTTACACTTACGGATGGAGTTATGATTGCTGTTTGGTTGTCCAGGATGTGAGTGGAGATATATGGGCTGTAGAAGAGGTAACAGAAACTAAGAAGAGGGTCCAATTCATACCATGTAGGTGGGGAGACACAGAACTACTTCTTGTCTTTTTATGGGGTGCACACTCAAGCTACTGCACCTGAGTTTTACTTAAGCGGTTTTGCTGTCCTTGGATTTTCCTAAGTGGGACAATTTGACTATTTTAAAAATGATGTAGCTCTGCTGACAGTTATTCACCTCACAACTACTGTCACTGATGAGCTGTTCTCTATATTACCCCAACAAAAGTCATGTGCCTTTTGAGTCCTCTCTTTCCATTACCAGGTATTCTTGAAAATCCCTCCAGGTCTGCTCTCTTCCATCCTCCCTAGGGAGTATCTGCATTTCCAAACTATGAGATACTGCTATTGCTTGTTACAACCCAGACTATGAATATGGTCCACTGTGAGATACAGGACAAGAGAGGATCATGCACTGACCTGCAGTTGGGCAGTTTCCTATTTTGTGGAGCTACTTACTTTTAAGTGACCTTACTTAACAGATTTGGTTGCCGGATAGCAGTAAGCACTACACCTATACAAACAACCTACGTCTCATAGAAAGAACTAGATGTGGAAGGATATATGTATGTACTGGATGTGCAAGAAATTTGTGCTCCTGACTGATTTAGTTTTGCTTTCTGCACTGGTTTCTTGCAAGCCTTGGCTGGTCACAGTGCTGTGAAGTATACAGTCACTCTTAGCAACAATGCAGTGGCTGTCTTTTGCAGGTTTATATACCTTTCGGATGCAGGTATGGGTGAACAGGATTGTTGAAGAGCACCAATATATAGCAAGATGAGACTGGTAATGAAATTGGCAGTATGAGTGCTTGTAAGGAATTGGTCAGGCATGAAAATGGAAGATGAGTAACAAACAGGTGAACAGACTGCACTGAGGAACCTCATTTCAAAATTATTCAAGTTATTGCAATGGAATGTGGAAATTAGTCATGCATGCACTAGGTTTCTACCTCACTAGAGCGAAAGCAGGTAAAGGAAACAGCCTCAGGACGTAAGAGCTACATGTCTACAGTGGTATATGATCATAAATAGTATATCTTTTCCTTTGAAACATTTAGCATCCATTGCCGTAGGAATCATGACTCTGGACTTGATTCACTACAGTTACTATTCTGCAACATCAGTTTTTCTGAGAGTATCAAAACAATTCAAAATATTCTATTTCCTCTCATAATGGGTAAACTGTGATGCAGCAAGATGAATGGATATCTCTGTACATGTTACTTAAGACAAAAACAGGCTAAAATCTCTCCACTGCATAAAATAAGTTTTTAAAGTAATGCTTCTTAGCCCTAAAGAACTTACAACACAAAAAATATCCAGAAAATGCTTCTGAAACTCTTTGTCTCTCCATGTATATTTTTATGCTTTGACTTGGACTGAAGCATCTCAAGTTGGCAACTGTCTTCTATTCCCTTCATCAAATACAGTCTTTGGCTGATACATGAAGGTCGGAACATTCTCACAGATTCAAATATTTTCCCCCAAATAAAGACTCTTTAAAATGAAAAGTTGCGGTCACATAGCAGGCCAGAATACATTAATTTTCAGGTAAACTGATGGTTTCTTACACTAATCTAGCCTCTTTAACCACTTGCACAATTTTCTTCAAAGTTTAGGTTTTCAACTGATAGCTGTACTTAGAAAGTCTATCAAATCCATCACCTGCTTAACAAATTGCTGAATTTTGACAGCAGCTTCTCTGTGTGCTTGACGATAGCTATTTCTACCTCTGAATTAATTCCCCTGATCTTATGGCAGCTCATGGAGCTAACACTTCATCCCTCCTCCACTTCAAGCTTTTTGAGTGAAAAGGTATGATTAGATTGCTGTTCAACACCTTTCCAAAGTCACCAGATTTTATCTTTTGATGTATTTTTAGGAGCTACAGGAGTGTCACATTCGGCAAGGACGATTCACGAGTAGTGAGACTGGGAGCAAGCTACAACTGCCAAACAAACTTTTCAATACAATAGTGAAATTTTAACAGAGATCCTCCTTTTGCTCCTTGTTCTAAGTTGTAGATGTTAATCATATGTTAAACAAACTGTGGTGTTCTTCTGGGTAAATGCAGAGCTTTGTATAAAGGGTAAAGGCACCGATAAAGCATGTTTTCCCCTGATACGACCTGAAACGATGATATGATGCTTGCAGAGCATTCAAAGCTAGACAGTTCCTAACAAAGCAGACATTTGGGGAAACAGCATGTGCTGTGAATCTTTGGGCTGGTAAGCATAATAACAAACACTGCAGGCAAAGTTGGTAGAAAAGGAAAATAAATTAATCTGTCCTCAGTCTAGTCTGGAGGTGGCTCAACTGTGGAGCTCTGCAGTCACAGCCTCTCTGTGGCAGTTGATGGTGAAGTTGTCACACTGAAGGGACTGCAGCTGTGCTGAGACAGTTACCAGACTGCACGCTCCCAACAGGAGTTGTTCTAGTGTGCAAAATGTCTCTAGTTATATTTCATATGGTCAGATTCTGAGTGGGGGATATTTCTTAATCATGATTTTTTTTTTTTCCTCAGGTTCACAGCCAGCAAATTCCTCATTCACATCAACACAAAACATTCCTTCCAACTGCAGATATTCATTCAGATCAGCCTACAGGAACAAGGTCTTCAGCTGGACAAAACACACTTACATTTCTTTGCAGTACTGCAGTCTGAAAAATTCTTTTCCTTTGATTATATAAAGTTGCTGTCTCCTCAAACAGCACAATAGCAGAGGAAGCTTTGGGCTACAGAGGTGCTGTTGGATCCAAGTCTAATGTTTAGACAATTTTTTCTGCTTATTTAATAATAGACACAGTTGAATCAGTTCTTTGCCTCATTAACTTTTCTTTGACAAAATTTACTTGACATACTCTGCTTAGTGTTGTGCTCTGGCTCTCTTATAAACTTTTATTTCAGACTCATCAGGGGTTTTATGAGTGTGGGACATGAAAGCAAGCACATTTACAGTTGCATTCTCCCATTGAGAGACTGCTGCCCTCAGTTTTTATACCTCCAGTTTTAATTTCCTTTGAATATCTCATATGGCTGGATACTAGATTCTACTGAAACTCTCCTTTTATGAAGGAGGAGCAGGCTAGATAATCTACAAATCCCGTCTCATTTCAAAATGTACATATACTTGAAAGTATGTGCACTTAAGGACATTACCTCAAGAATGTTCTTGATTTATTCATGAGTATTGTGCACCACCAACAAGTAACTCAGTGTCAGCAAACATTTTTTCCAATGAAGTCCATGGAATTGTTTGGTGCCTAGTAAATTATAACCGAATTTTTGTTAGGTTGCATGTCAGGGTCAACATGGTGAAGATGGACACTTTTCTCCTGCATGCTATATCTATGTAATCCTGAGTTCTATCAGCTATGACAGAATGGTATTGTGAACCACAATTAATTTCCTTTACAATAGTGCGGATAACTTCACGGCTCATTAGACTGATGATTTCATTCTGAATTGTTGGACTTGTGTAATCTTGTTTTCTCTTCAGCTAGCTTCCCAGGGTCTCATTGTCATTGCTGTGAAGCTTCAGTAATTCAATAAAATTCTCCTCATCAATCTGATGGCCATGAATTACCAAGCCTTGTCTACTCTAGTAATGTACGGTGAGTATTATTTTATACAGTGAGCAAAACTATCTCCCATCTAGTATTTCAGCTTGCTTTACCCTTCAGACATGCTGGAAAATGTGAGATTCTGATATTCCAATCAAACAAAAACAATATGGTGGCAATTTAAACAAATTATTGGCTAGGGAACATTGACGAATGGTGGAGCTTTGGCACTGAAGTGGATTTTTCTTCCTCCCCTCCACCACTACTGACTTGATTCCCTCTGCTGCTGATGTAGGTAAAGCTTAGTGTCAAGTGGTACAGCTGTGGCATCAGAGGTAAGGCACTCACTGATCAGCTAACCTCTTATAGATGGTGAATTTGTGATAGCGCACCAAAGGACTTAAGAAACAGTCATGGAGAAGTACAAATCACCGAGGCACATACATAAAAATATTTTATGAGTATTTTTATAAGATAATGGTAACAGCTATTTCTGGTAATCAGAAGTTTGAAGAGTATTTGCTTTCCTAAGTCTGCCAAAATACAATATCATGATATTATTGTTGGAGCTATACCAGAATATGGTACTTTCCTGAATGACACTAAGGTGGCTTGTATTCAGATTTTTCCATCTCCAAAAAAACCCAGCATGAAAGATAAAGGGAAGGATGAGAAAAAGTGAGAACCAGAACAGACAATTTTCAGTATAAAACGAAGAGTGGAAAACCAAATACATACTGTGGTTAACTGCTGTTAAACTAACATTCAGATAAGAGGATGTATGTGTTTTTATTTCACACATCTCATCAGAAGCACTGAACTGCAGTTGGTACATGGGGTGACAAGCCTGTCATGCATAATTTGCTTAGAAATATTAGGTCTGTTAATACATGTAGAATTTAAGTTAGAAGTTGAGAATAAGACTTGTCTCGTTTTTGTTATTCATCTATTTGTGTCTCAGTTCTCACCTATGAATGGGAACTAATTTATCATTACCACAGAAACTTTTAACAAAGATAAATAAATCAAAGATTAAAAATCTTCACATATTAAAGTGGGGGAATGCCTATACATTCCTAGGGACAAGTCTAAAACCAAGACCTCATTTCACTGTCATTTGTGAAGAGCATAATAAAATAAATGCTTAATGACAAAATGCTTCATTTGATAACATTTCAAGTAAAATATCTTCTTATATGATATGAATTGTGCAGCATGGATTACGAAGATAATCTCAATCTGGTACGTTTTGTGTTCTGACAACTTCATATTGTAACATCACTGTCTTTCACTGTCATAGTTAAATCCTGGAGAGCTTCCAAGAAGAATTGGACAAAAAGAATTAATGAAAGGGAAGTGAGAAGGGTTTGGGCCACATATGTTAAAGTTTTATGTCATAGAACAGACCGTGAGAAAATATTGTTTATAATACATAAATAAACAACACTATAGTTACACTATATTTAGAATACAACTACATTGTGCTATGTTTTTTGAGTAACTGTGGCTAATTCTCCAATTCATATATTGAACATGTAAATACATTACTGCACTTTCACTTTCATGCTTAACAGGTATTTTAAAATCTGATTGCATTCATTATACCATTTATTTCAGAGTAAACATTCTAGTTATAGACCTTATTGGTAATTAAATTATAAATATAAAAAAGAATAACCACACAGTGTAATTAGTGTATTAAAGACTAATTATACCACTTTTTGGCATGGATCAGCTAAACTGCCACTGTTTAAATATTCTTTTGAATTCTATCCAGTGTATACACAGTGGCAATTGCAACATGGTACCAGCAAGTTTATTAGAGCATCTGAATTCTGCCAAACCCATAGAGCTCAATCTTGAATTTAGCTAGGATGCCTTTATAGTATATTGTTTATGCAAACTATTTCTATCGCTGAATTAGGTACCAGCTGGAAATTTCAGTTTGTAGAGAATCCTCTGACAGCTAAAGGTGGTATCACAGTCCCTGCACCAGTTTCATGTGTGGGGACATGCTGGGAGGAAACACAGAAACCTCAGATAAGTCTTAAGTAGCAGCATGAGACTGAGAAGGCTCTTGCTATCAAATTACAGGTTGAAGCAGCTTTGCTTTTAGCCCTGTCCCAAAAACTATGAATACACAGCCAACGACTTTTTATCTTCACCAAGATACCAATGGACAACACACAGCTGACTAAGTTAATGGAGGCTGGTTAGTAAGTTGTAAGATGTCTACATAACACCAATATCTGCACAGTGCTGGTGTGAGAAGGTCTATGACTGTCAATTGTAATATTCTGCCCCAGGATGTGTACAAAGTGCTCCCATGGAAGCTAGTGGGAGTTTGGGAGCTGCAGCACATCCTGAGGACAGTTGGTCAGAAGAATGTACAATGAGTCCTTCTTTCTTTATTTAAATCTTACAGCAATTCTTTCAGTTCTGCTGGTGCTTCTGCTTGTAAATTGATAATGCAACTGGTGTATTTTCAAAGCTTATTGGAAAATCTGTTCAGATTAGTTTTACTATTCTCTGTTTGGTGGAGAGTACTATGACGATCGATATGTGGCATGTGAATCTACCAGCTTTGATTTGAGAAGACATTTCATTTCATTCATACAAGGCTGGTGCATTTTTTTCATTCATACAGCACTGTGAAGTTTTGTAAAGGATTTTTTTTTGTTGTTACTTCTGTATAATTTTGATTTTTAGAAAAAATAAGAGATGGAGGATTAGATTCTTTTGCGACTTCTTCAATGGTTTCTCTACCTTCTCAACTACCTTAGTAATTTCAGACTTTTTAACACAAGTTGTATAATGTTTTATTGTGATCTTACTATCTCAAATTACACTCTCCATGGGGCACAGCCTTTTAATACTGTAGCTAAATTGTTGTTCACATCAGGAACAAGGGGCCTGCCTGTTTTGTTTGATCTAAGTGGAAGACTGGCCATGGCTTGCATTTTGACATTTGGAAATACTGGGTAGAATTACCATGTTCTGCACCAAAAGTAGATTTATTTATTTCTTTTTGTCTAGTAAATTACAGGTATTTAAAATGTATTTTCTCAAATAAATTCTTCACTTTATGCTTCAGTTCTGTGACAAATCTATCACAGGCTTTTTCTTTTTCATAGCAGGGACGAGACTGAGATTTACTGCAGATTTCTAAAGCAGGTCTATACGCCAAAATGTCTGTTTCCATTTGCATTAGATCTTTTTGTAATTACTGAACTTAGGTCTTACAGTCATCATGCTCCAAAATGCTGCTTTTTACTTACTGGAGATCAAAGGATTTGTGGGCACAAGACTTCTCAAAGAGCAATACAGGTCACTTATGTTTCCCCTATAGCAAACTGTATTTAAGGCAACACTCAACACTAATTTCTGGGTAAAGTTTAAATATGTTTTTGACTTTTAAAGCTTACAGAGTTTAATCTGCTATTGCTTGAGATGCTGCCTCTAGACCCTCATTGTCCAGTTGCTTCTCCATGGATAGTCTTACTAGACATGGATTGTCTGCATTCTCATAGCTCCAGTGCCCCCTTCCACAGGAAAGGAGAGAGTTCACATTTTTCTGAGCACCTTGAGTTCCCATACAGCAATCAATTCATTTGCTACAGACTTTTTTTCAAAATTCTTTTGGTTGCTGTCTGTTCCACTCTCAGCACAGGCATGGTAGTCATCAACAATGACTTGTGCCCCAAAAGGAAAAATGCAGGCTGTAGATGAGCAACTCCTTGAATTCAGATCTTACTTCCTGTTAACTATGGTAAGCAATGGTCTGGGGTGTGATGGGAAGCTTAGCAGGATGACTTTCAGGTCAGGCTTGAAAGAAGATAGAGAAAATTTTGAATATGTTTGCAGAAAGTTTCTCCCCAGTAAGGGAGAAGCATTAAAGTGCTTTTTTGGGACATGTGCAAAGGCAAAATACAAGATGAGAAGATGTAAGTGACCTCTGGATACTGCATATAAATGATATGAATTATGCAGTATGTCATGAGGGCCTTTGTGATTGAGATAAGGAACCTATTTTGGATCTGTTAGAGAAATGGGAACCAACTGAGAGATGCCATTGGAGATGTAACATGATCAAAGTGATGAATAGGAACTTTTTGTGTTGACATGTATGGGACAAAACTGTATTTGTTACAGTAAAAATAATCCAGATGTTACATAAGAACTTGGATGAGAAGTTACCAGTGTAGATAGATAGTTGTGTCTAAGAGGTTATGGAAACAAAGAAACCCTATAGGAATTAGGCTTGCAGGTGATCTAGAGGTATGAACATATCTTGGAGGAGATATCAGAAAGGTAGTTCAGATTTGGAAGATGGAGCATTACTGACTTTGTAAACAAACCAAGATGATTTCTATAGAGAATAGAGTGATGACTATTTTGTGGTACAGAATCCATTTTAACTCACTTTACTGAATACATAATTTCAAAAACTTTTCCCTGCTAATGGAATAGTCACATATCAGATTTCTTTTAACAAGAGAAGAAAACATTTTCATTTTAATTGTTTAATCCAAGAAGCAAAATCTTCTTTTCCATCTAATTTTTCATACAGTGCCATTTTAAAATTTTATTTTCCATGTGATGGGCTAAAGGAAAAGAATTTGGCAATCATTCTAGCCAACCAACCAACCATAAACCCATCCAGGACTTAAAATCTGCATTTTCCAACTTTGGACACACCATTCTCTCCTGTTTCTGACTCTGCATTTTTTTCAGCTTGAATTTTAAGCCCTCTTGCAAAGTGACATACTAAAAGTTCTTGTCCCTGCATATCCATTTTGTTCAATACAAACTGAACTGAGATCACCTCTGTTTACCTTAAGCCAGCCTTACAGCTATAAGAAAGGCAATTTTTGAGGACACAGACTGCATGATATTCCTGTTAGTAAGAGCATTTCCTCTAAGTTGCAGCTAAGACATGTAACAGTGGGTAGTTCACACCGGGGTGGTCTGAGCTACATTTACTCTATCACTGATCTTGAACCAAACTCAAGCAAAATCAACCCACTCATCGATGTTTTTAAGAGTGCAATTAGAATATAGACTGCAGGTTTGAGGCTACATATGCACAAGCATTGACTTAGTAGGTCTTATTTAACTAGTGAAACAAAATGTGATTCAGTGGAGTATTTCAGCAGAGACATCATTGCTAGTAGCAATGATCTGTAAGTCCTGTAGCCATAACAGTGGCATGCATACTTGCTTTAGGAAAATTTACATCCACCAGGGAACATGTAAACAGTACAAGTCAGCCTGAGCTAGAGTTAGAGATAAAATTCCAAGTTTTGGATGGTTAAAAAGTCTTTGATGTTCTACACGAATAGAGTATATGTGGAGACCAAATACATACTCTCCAAATTTGATTCAATAAAGCTGAAACTCTCCGCCTTGCCCTTGGCCTCACAGTGCACCCCACATTAAAACCATTCAATAAAACTTGATACGTTGCCAACTGTTGCCTGCCTGAAGATTAAACTACTTAAGTTTTCAATTACCTATGATATAATACAACAAAGACACAAGAGTAATGTCCTTAACCCTCCAGCTGAGCAATCGGGGGGGGGAAGCTATTTACACTGAAGGAAAGCCTGAATAAAGAGATGGGCTTTGCACTGTGCCCTGAAGGTCAATAGAGGGGTACCCGTATAGCTTTCTAGTATAACTATGTCAGTTTGGGTCCTGATTTTAAACATATATAACCCTTGACATCATTGATGCACTTCTACCACTATGAAGATGCTTGATCTTAGTAGAGCTGATACAGCTATTTCAATGCAAGTGTAACTCACTGATGAGGGAATGCTAAGGGGCATGTCTGCACTGTATCCTGTTGCAGAGATATCTGAGCTAACTCTAGCTGATGGAAGTCAAAAAAGTGTAGCTGTATTAAGATGGCATTGAGCCTTCTGAGAGATAGTAAGTCAATCACAGAATTGTGATAATATGGCTCTGCTGTTTCTGGGCTTTAATGTCTGCTTTAAATTAATGCTGCGCTGTGCTCTGTGGACAAACCTGCACACTCAGAATTAGTTCGTTGGTCTCTACTGTGGTTCTGACTTACACAGTTTAGTCTTAATCACTGCTTCCCAAGGCTTGATCCCTGTAGATCTGATCCTTAAACTAGTAAGAATAATTTTCTTTCTATTTCTTCTTACTGACTCTAAAGGAGGGCTAGATGATTTGTTCAGCTGGGGAAGTTCACATTGTAAATACATTAGTTGAAATGAATCCTATTTTTGTTTTGAGCAGAAGTAGTAAGAGTAGGATCTTAATCCCAGTATAGCTATATACTCATCACAAGGACTGTATCATTAAAGTAAGCAGATCTAATTAATCAAAGTGGTACAATTTCTGCATGCAGAAGATGCAGCCCCAGCCACTCGTGGAATATGGGGATGAATACTCCAGAGTTGAGAAGTCTGGTGAGAATTTGATGTTCTCATGTGCAGCTAAAATGCTACTAAATCACTTGGTCTCAGCTATTCTCAAGAGACTAGCGGCAGTGCATGAGGAGGGAATGTGTACCTCAGGTAGTTAAGTCTCAGATCATGTAAGGCTCTCAAAATGAGAAAAGCATGTTAATTTGCACTCTGAAGAGAAGCAGTAACTAATTTACTGGTGCAGTGTGATTCTTCTGACCAGTTTGACTAAAGAAGCGGGTCACTGCATCTGCACCAGCTGGAGCTTCTGAGTGACTTTCAGGAGCATAATATGTTTAGCAAGCAGCATGGTAATCTAATCAGTGAATGGAAAAGCATGACTGTAGGCAAAATGTGGCAGAATGGGAAGAACTTACTAGTTAAAAAAGGAAAACAAAATGAACTTTCCTCAACATTTCTGAACCTGCATTTGTTTATATATTTCCAGGCGTTATAATTAATTTGATTTCTATGTTATAAACCTCATTGCCAAACATTTTAATATCATATCAACAACAATCTTAAGTAACACTATCTTACCAGTTGTAAACTGCTGCATTGTAAATTGCTGCTTCAATGTGAGTTGAAGAAACATGTGCAAAAGCATCTGGTCCTATTTGCAGTTAACTCCAATCTGCAGACTCCTTACTTTGGTAAAAGTCCTAAACGTGGCTCCTGCTGTCATGCACTGGGACTGAATTCTGTACATTTTCAAAGTCATAACAAATTTCTATTTAAGATGTCTGAAGTAGCAAGCTGACATCCTAAGGAAAAGACTAGTCTTTTATTCAGTGGAAAAGCAACTAACCATTGCAGAACATGTCAATTTTCTTGACTGGTACTTTCAAATGGCTTTGGTATGGGAACATTTGAATACTTTAATGTAGAGCATGACACGATAATATGTTATGAAATTACAGCAGATGTAAAATTAATGTATTAATTATATTAATTAATATATCTTCTCTTTTGGGGATCTGTGAAATACCTTATGTAAAGACAGACCCTTAAGGACTCTTATTTAGCTTTTATCTTATTAGGTCTAATAGACAGAACAACGTTGACAAAAATGTAACGCATGTCTCATACATGAAATCATATTATTCATCTATCCTGCCATAGAGTGAAAAAAGCCATTCTGCTGAGTTTGCATACCTTAAAATCAATTAATTTTTATTTTGTAGTAATTTGTAGCAAATCAATAGAATCTCTGCTGGAAGTGTTGGACCACCCTCCACTCTTGATTACACTGGTGAAAATTTGGAATTACTGCCTTGAAATCAGAGAAGTTTCAATGAATGGAATTTGACACATACAAAGTCTATTTTGGCCCATTATGTTTTTGCAGTAAAAGGAAACTTCAGATAGTTTCCCTGTTCTGCACTGTAAATTCCTAAATCATTCTATAGATTGCAAAGGAAGACAGCATTTGGCATATTGGATCAAACTGATAGTATAAACTGCTTATGTCAAAGGCAACAGTATCAGTTGCTTTAAAGAAAGGTAGAAGAAACTGTGCAAAGAAGAGGTATGGAATAACCTGCCACAAGGGCAGAAATATGGAGAAATACAGAAAAAGTGTATATATATAAAAAGAAAAGGAATAACATAGCAAATGCATGCAAGGAGATGAACTCTCTCTTTTCTAAAGATATTTGAAAATGCATCTGTGCTACATAAAGTATCAACAGTTACTCCTTTTATTAAATATTTAGAGTAAATTCTCTATTTAAAAAAATGCTGGGTACTTCTTTTGCATCCAATGAATATTCATTGGGAAGTTCATTGGTGGGTGCCTATTCAAAACTGAAAGATCAAAAGGGAACTGTGTCAATTTTGTCCTTTTCTGGGTTGACTGCTATTTTTTGATGTAATAAATTGCCAATTTTAGAAGGGTAAAGAACAGAAATGGAAACGAGTATGCCTTTCAGGAGACTTTTGACTGTGCCATTATGAATAGTCTCCAAACAAACAGCTTGTTGCAAGCCATTCACATAGTAGATAGACATCCAATTGTTAGCCATGCAAATAGCCATATCCAATGGTCAGACAGCTGTTAGCTGGCTCTTAGAATGATTGGTAACCAGACTTGTAGAACTTACTCATGCCTACAGGCTGCTGGGTCTCATCTTTTTCTAAAATCTTATTAATAAATTGAACACGTTTTATGGGATCACCAATGTCTATCGCCTCCCTTCTCACCATTTCTCTCAGTAACAAGTAGAAGACAAAACCAAGAAAAGAACAAGTAGGAAAAACATGTTTACAGGTTATCTTTATAGACCAGAGTTTTATTCCCATAGGAGTATCATAGGTAAAATGAAAGCCTTTTTTGTGCAACCATTGCACCACCTTTGTACTTCTAAATGCAAGCATGTTACACAGGCACACACATACACACAGAGACAACTCACGCATGCTGCTTACACACGTATACACATATTTCTTAGTCTCAAAGCCATATTCTGAAATGCATACACCTGGAGCAAATTTAGACTTTTAAAGGTTCATGAAAACTGCCACTGATATCTAGGAAAGTCTTTTACAGGTGCTTTTCTAGTACAGCGGGCAATTGTGCACTCTTTTGATTGTGGATGGCTTTTCATGTCTTGGTGAAGTTTTATGTGTTGCAACAAGAATTTGCCTAATGTAAATTAACTAAAAATACTTCAGATAAATTGGAAAAAAAAGGAATCTGAAAGCTCACTAGACATCATGCTCCTGGTAGTGCCCAGGACTGCCCAAGTGTAGTAGAATTCTTTAGCTGGACTGTCCATCCTGTTTGCAGAGCTTGATCCAGAAGCCAAATTGTAACTGATAGTGGGAGAAGGAGGGTTTCTCTCACTTTTATCTAATTCAGCAGTTTCTGACATTTTGGTAGCTGATACTCATTTAATAAAATTGGTGGTGTCTGGGTTTAGGTAACCCTGCCCCTGGCTTTCTTCCCCCATTCTCTTAGACTCTCGTGACCTTATCTTCCTCTTCCCCAGATGAGGCCTTCATGTGCTGCCTCTTCACTCTTGCTTCTGTTGCACCAGGCTGCTGGTGTCTCTTGAGTCCTCCCCTTTCAGCTCTGGAAAAACCCAAGCATATTGGCTGAACTCCACTAATTCTCCAAAGACACTAACATGTCTCTGCACTGTGTTGCTTCCTCAGATCTCTCACTTCTGGAGGAGCAATGCGTATTTTCCTGAACAGGCTCTCCATGGAGCCAACACAGCTTCGGGAAAACTTAACTCCTTGATGCTGTACTGAATCTTGCGCTGATATCATCACTGAAACACACAGGACTCAGCAGGAACCACAACTCAAGGGTTAGTGGTGACATAGGTGTGTTAAATTTGATTTCCTTTTCTTTATGAAACAATCTGAGCCTTTGCTTTCTGCTACCTGAGTACTTGAATTGCAAAGTTTTAGACTGAGATGGAGCCCTGCTGTGCATCTTTTAAAACTGCTGATTGATATGAATAACAGGCAGTAGAAAGTTAGAGTATAGTTAAGTAACCTTCTGAGTTAGGGTACTCAGTTGACGAGACGGAAATCAAAGTTTCAGTCCTGCAAATGATTACTGAAGATGTTTTTTGGATTCAGAATTAATTGTAAGAATATGTGGGTGCACACCTTCCTCATCACAGTACGTTTCTTACCTACAAGGTTATGTTGTCTTTTTCTTTATATATGCTTTCTCTGTTTCTTCTCCTATCTTTCTGGCTTAATGAAATTTTAACTATGCCAAACAAATAGAAATAATATCAGCAACAGAAACAGACAAACAGAAGACACACATATACAGCCATCTTATCCCCTTCTCAAGGCCCTGTGTAACCACCTGAGGAGGTCATTCACTGGGAGAATAGAGTTCCTTTCTAGAAAACAGGCAACTCAGCACAGGTTTCCTGTCTCTGAATGAATATTCAAACCAGGGTTTCCTGTCTCTGAATGAATATTCAAACCAGACCATGTTCTTGGCCTCCCAAATCTCCCAATGGAATGTAAACAGGATTGAAACACTTATGGCTATGGGCTGCAGTAGATAGCAAAGGCTAGGTACAGCATTACATGGCATCATGATGCTTAAGTCGATCTAGGGGTGACTCTCTGTGTAGCTATTTTCCATATCTAAAGTTAGGACAATTACTGTGCTATAGTGCATGGAGATGTTAGAGGTTAAAGATCACAATAGTAACACAATGATTGAAATGAGATCTAGAACTACATAACATTTCTCTCAAAATATGAAAACAGAATAGTTAAAACAGAATTCGGAGGGACTGGAATAGTTAATATTCCTCTTGACATTTGTCACTGAACTACTTCTTTCTGAACATCATGAATATATGCATTTAGGAGCTTCTTGGATACATACCAGTAATGAAATTATTTACTTCAGGGACTCCTTCAAGGGTTTCAGAGGAAACATGGATAGTCAGTGGGGCAAGGCATAGTGGAGAAAGGAAAACAGACTGAATTCACTTCCAGCTCTGTTTATCATCTCTTGCAAGGGCAAAGCACAGTTACAGCCTCCACTGTGCTGATGCTTCACCCACAGATATTCTTAAAGCTGAGCATTGCTTTCAAGAGTCTAGGAGAAGGTTGGAGATAACATTGACAGTTATCACCCCGTACCTACCATCCAGCTGAATGAGGAAGACATCTTTTTCCACTCTATTGCCAGTCCAGGGTGACAAGATGTTTTTTCCCCTCATTAACAATCAGACAGATGTTGCTGCTAAAACCGTGCCTTGTCCTGTGAGAGTTCCAAATGGGCTTGTGGACTAATAGGTTTTCCCTCTTACCTAGTACATGGAACTGATTGCAAGCGTTCATCTTTTATTTTCCATGACTATTTGGAATCTAGCAAATGCTTCCTCAGTTTCAATTACCTAAATATATCCATTACTCAAAGACCCCTAGCTGGTATTTTCCAGGTCCTCCAGATTTCTTAACTGTGTATCTTTTATTAGTTACCTCAAAATCTGCTTTAATGCTCCTTACAAGGTATCTGATTTTCCTGTTGCCGGATGTGATTTCACTAGGTGAAAGTTAACATGAAACAATTTAATGGGAGCTTCGATCTCATTGCTTTTTACTAATTATTATTTATGTATCCAGTGCCCCAGGTGTCTATGGAGCTTAACAGGCAGTTTAAAAAAAGGCTATAGCCCAATTAACTAAAACAGTAACTATTAAAAAAGGTGCAAGTGTTTGGGAAAAGGGCGAGATGACAAGAATTATTGCAAGATTGAAAGGTCACAAATATGCTTACTGTTACAGATGAAACTTGCCCATTTACAGCAAACTAAAATGGAAAGACTGGAACAAAGACTGAAGTGCTTAGCACTGGGTGCCTAACGGGAAGCTGAGGGCTTTGGAGAGAGATCTGAAAAAAGGAGAATCATTGTGCAGGGATAAGAAGCATGAAGCAAACAAAAGCATGTGTCCTTTGTGAAACAAAGAGGCTAACGGAAGTAGAATCTGTCAGGCTGCTGGGGGGAAACAGGGTGAGTCAATAGGCGGGTTGAAGCAAACTTTTCCCTGGAAAGTGAGAATGAGAAAGTATTTGCTAACATCCCTTGCTGTGCTCGGAGCTGCACACTACACAGACGACATTGTCCATGGCACAGAAGAATTCACTATCTGAAAGACTGGTAGTTTAGTTTTATCCACCATGGTTCTTGCAGCTACCTTTGCTGAACTGCAGCTATGCCAAAGCTTAAGAACAGGCTGACTTCCAGTGTCAGAAACTGTTGGACTGAGGCGAGATCTGGACCACAATTCACTAATTTCACTGTAGTGAATATGCATAACAACTAAAAATGTTGCATAGAATTTGTTACCCTTCCACTTGAATTCACTATGGGTCCCATGAAGAACCTTCTCTCTTTCTCCTGAGTGAAGATGCAAGGACTCAGTGTTGCTTTCCTGAACAAACCACCACTTTGAATTTTGTAGTTGCAGCTTATCCAAATATTTCTCTCATGTTTAAAGTGCAAATTCTCTTTTTATGCAAATTGCATCTTTGATGACATGGGGAATTTACACAATTCTGTGCTATTTCAAACTTCTTAGTACCAACAGCAGAGATGATGTCAAATCTTCAGCTAGTGGAAGTGAACAGTACTTATCTTTACTGTAAGTTCCTTGCTTAACTGCAGCTGAAAATTTACTGGAATATGGCATTTTAATAATTTCTTTATGTTTTATATAATGATCTCTTGGTCCTCACTTGAGTATGTTAAAACTGAAGCATCAGCACTAAAAATGAAGTTCAATTACCACATCAGCTAACCCAAGAAAGACAGTTAAGGTTACATTTTTCTCACACTGACAAAAAAATTGTAAAAATTCCTGGTGCTGCCCCTGTGCTGTCTATTTCTTCAATTATGTTTCTTCATATTCACCAGGACTGTAATATTTGTTTCAGTAAAACCATCAATGGAAAAATAAAGCTGTTCCTTGATTTTGGCTGCCTCATTTCAATGCATGCATCAGTTAGTAAGATGCATTCCCTGGTAAACTGCTTTTAAGGATGCAGGTGTAGGCTGATCCTTCATGACAATGGTGCTGTTTCAATAGCCATATGTCCAGAAGTGGATGGCTGCAGGCCAGTATCCAGTTAACTTCCTAGATACAAGGAAAAGCAAGCTAGCTATCTCCTTTATTTTAAATATACCTCTCTTTTTTTTAAGTAGAACCATTAGTTTTTATTGATGGGACTAATGCTTTGCATTTAGCCCAAATTACAATAGGAAAGGAGATGCTTAAGGGTAACTGGGTGATGAAAGGACTACATTAGAGTACAAGTCCAAAGGCTGCTGTTTCCTATTTGTAATGCTGAATCCACATGCAAGTCATATTTAAGCTATAAACGGTGGCGCCTAGGGAGTATACACTCAGATTGCCTTGAGAAACTAAATACTTTTATCAAATCACCAGATGGACTTGTGTTCAAAAAACGCTCTTGAACAACATGGCTTTTCCTATATTCACCTTCAGAAAATAAATGGGAATTTCAGCAACCTAGACAACTTAATTAGCATGTTGCCCCTGATCTTTTATAGTTTTACTTAGAGATGCCTACTATATGTAGTTTCAGACTACAGATAATTTCACACACTACACATAATTTCAAGTAGCCTTCACTGATCTACCTTGTTTCAATAATCAGAAATATTGTGCAGTTCTACTGCCTTCAACTTTTTCATCAGAGAACTGTTAGACTATGCCATCCATTTTCTCTCATCACAGAAATATCATTTGCAGTTTGGCGAGTTTAATCATTTGATGCTATGAAGTTTTAGCCTCCAGAAGAACAAGTTTTGGGCACTGGTTTGGAGGAGATTTCAGAATAAAGAGACAGGCCCTGGCTAAATGGAAGATACACATCCAGAGTGTGTGATTATCATCATGGCAGTAGAAAGAGGCAGGTTTCTGATTCTCAGGATGTCTCAATGGGGCAATAGTCTGTTTGGGTGAAGCAATTTTCATTGTAGTAGGAGGAACACTGATAAACATGAAGATGTTATTGAATATACTTCAAACCATAGCAGCTGAATAGAGTTCTGTTAACTCAGATGTCGTTACTTGCAAAGTAAAAAGAGGAAGATAGGGTTTTCTGAAACAAGAGAAGAAGAATAGTAAAGATACATGAATTTAATTACCTCCATGTTTGTATATATATTTGAGGAATATGTCAAATGATCAAGAGGAATGATACAGCATCTGACAATGATTATGGCTTTGGAGGCATAATGGAAATTCTGACGGGTGGATTGTGAAGTGAAATCTCAGTTCAACTATAAGAAAGAAATCAACAGAAAGATGAGATGTCCTTAGTGTCGTAACTAAAAACAAGCTCACAGCTATAATCTGACAATACAAGTGGAATATAATATATAAAGCTGAATGCAAAGCTGAATATAATCAGCAATAGCTGTAAAAATTGAAGGCATCTGAGAAATGAGTACTCTGTATATCCCTAGTAAATGTTGTCTGCCTCTTGTGTACTACTTTTGCACCAGTGTATCAAAGTATCCAGAGCCATATGGCCAAAGCCAAAGTCAGAACAATTTCAATGTCAAGGTAGTTACACATATGACCAAATCTGAACTGAAGAGTGTGTATAAGATCTGAGCCACTGTAAGCTGCAACAAATTACACTCTCCATGAAAATGAAAAATTTGAAAATAATAAATAGCTAAGATCAGTATTGGGTAGGGATGAATATGGGCAGTGATAAGGAGAAGAGGGAAAGAGAAGGAGAAATAAGTACAGTGCAACAGAAGGTCATTTAAAATTTACAGATGGGGAAACAAAGTTTTCTTCCTAGAGGGATTCAGAAGAAAATACTTAGCTTTTACAAATATATGAGGAGAAGTGGTTCTTTCTAAATGAACAGAGGATGGGAATTGGTGGTAATTTTCCCAACATTGGCTATGAAACTTGGTTTCTTTGATCAGACATTAATAAGAAAAAAACCACTGAAAATAGAAGTACCATAAATTTTAAATTATTCCTTACAAATAATAAAGAAAACATACACAGGAATGAATTAGGGCAGCACTAAAACTGCCAACATTAGCCTAACTTTGCTAACATTAAAGCCAATGGTAAAACTAACACCGATTTTGATAGAATTGGGGTTAGGCCAGTGCTGAATGCTTTTGAAAATTCCCCCCTCAGAGGATAACTGAACCATCAACCACAATTGCTTGGTGAAGAGTAATTCTTGCCAGACGAGTTGTTTATTTGTTTTGTTTTGTTTCCTTTATGGGAAAGCATAACAAAATTAGTAGATGATGAGAAAAGTGGGGGAGGATACTAGAGTTTTAGAAGAATGGTCAGTACGGTTCCTCATGAACTCTTCCTGTTAGCTCCGTTTGGCAGGGAGAGCGGCACTGCTCCACTGACTGCCCAATGGCTGTGATCAAGTGAGAGGGGGAATTTACCCAGAGACAGAGCAGGGCTTATGTTGGCTAGAAGAAAATGATGACGCTTATGAAGCTAGCCAACTTTCTTGAAATTCACTCACAAATGGAGATGGACAATATTTCAACACACTTCTGCCTTAATATCAGCGTTTTGTACAGCACCAACCATGTTAGCACTTACCAACAAATAGAAAGGCTGGAAGTACAAGCAAAACACATAGTTACCAGGAGAATGTGATTTTACAATCCAGTAACATGAGAATACTTAATCCTTATATTTGCTAGGGGTTCATCCTGAATACAATTAAAAAAAAAACAGCTTTGAAAGCAGTTGTGCTGAGATCATGGGTAGAGATAATACTTAGCAAACGGGACATTACATCCGAGTTTCTAAGGCGATATGCCAGCAAAAAAGAAATAACGAAATTCAATCTTAAGCTCTTAGGGTTTACTGAGAAATAACAATATTTGATAAAGAATACAGCAATAAAACCCTAGAAGATTACAGGACTATTAAATTTTGTGCTACAGCATTGCCAAAAAGATGCATCAGATGCATAAAGCACAAAGAAAAGAAGAATGATAACCCAAGTAGTGCCATCTAGGCTACATTTTATAGAATATAAATTTAAATGCGCTAAGCAAACCATTTAATTTCTTTTATACTAGCATGCCCTGGCTTGGACATCTTAAGAAATGATTGTGAAGAGATGATTTAACAATGTATTTTGGTTGACATTTTTGTCTTTTTTACTGAACAAGCCAGCTTAAGATGCTAACTCAGTTAAAAACCCCTTTCCCTTGGAATGAAGAAATAGTAAAAACATTCTGGAGAATATCATGCTCATGATAGGCTACAAAGGCAAGGCAAAAGACGCAGTTAAATCAAGAATGAACAGTTACCTCCTTTTTCTGATGCTGAAATCAGAAAGGGAATTCCCTCATATTTACCCCCTGAGCTTGACTAAGTTCAAATTTCCTAGGATTCTTTCTGCTTCCTGCCTTCTTTTTTGTCTGGTGACACGGGCAAAAAGGCAGAAGAATACCACATGCAATAGAGTTATCCCAAGATGTTATTGGGATGCAAGCTTTTTCCAGCACTCGATGGGGTGAGGACCTTTACATGACAGTAGCTGGTTCAGGTCACTGAGACATTCTCAAAAGGTGTGCCTGTACTGCATTAGCTGTGCCCAAATAGAGATTTTTATTCAGTGTGGTTTAAGTCAGTTGCATCTATACTGCTTAATCCACCCCCAAGTTTCTCTGTTTGGCAAATATGTTTCCTTGCTCCAGATCTGAGCCAAAGTGTGAGACCACTTATAGGAGCAGTATAGATGGCTGGGGAATTTAATCTTGCATGCTAGCTTGAGCCATAAACTAACATGGCTGTATAGACTCACCAATAAAGATCAGTATTATGATGTCAACCAGTTAGTAGCTAGGGATGCTGAGCCAAATGACCTCATAGAGGCCTGCATCTTGACACCACAGACACTTACAAATAATTACCAGTATGATACAGGACACACAAACAGAGCAGCATTTTTCCCATAGACATTTATGCCTCAGCCAGGACGGGGATGGCTCAGTAACTTCTAAAGGGAAGACCGTTAGTCAGATTTAATTTTCCCTCATCCTGTCACCAACCACTAATTAGGAGTATTCCCCGTTCTTGTGATTTTTATCATGGTCATGATATTTAATACTACTCTGTAAAGCCCCTGTTTTGGAGCCATGCGATTACATCAGTCAGAAAGTTTCCAGACCTTAAGGTTGGCTTTTTTTTTTTAAAAAAAGAAAAGCTATAAACCAAAACAACAAATAGAAAGCCTCCAAATTCTTAGTTTTTCAAGCATTGTTATTTCTGTGTCCTGACATGACTTTAACATCTGAGGTTAACAATATGAAGTTAATGTCGTGTTAAAAAAACAAATAAACAACAAAACTGTGTCCCTCAAGGAACCAAAATAAATTGCTCTAACTTTTGGTAACCACAAGCTGAGTTTTGATCTGAACCACGGACATCTATTTACTTCCAGCCTTTTCTTTTACCTTTCCTCCCTCCCCAAAATATTTCTTTTTATCTCTTCTATTAAAATGGTTTGCTTCTTTAAACAGCCCTCAGAATAATTCAGTCTTGTTGATGTTACATGGCATTTTCCATGTAAATAAAAAGAAATGTTCAGTACAGAAGAAAAGTTAAGAAGGGTAGTTTAAAATATTTTATGGTGAGAAATATTTGAAACTTTTCTTGTTGGCTAGGAATGTATAGTTTCTAAGCCAAGTGTCCATTCCGGATTACGTAGTTAAACTCTCACTAATATAAAAGACATGAAGACTTTTCTTTGGGAATCCTATGGCCTGTCATGCTGTTTTCTGAACCGACTGTCATTTTGTTTTGTTACACAATTACTTTTAGTGATTCACCTTTTTAATGAGAGCAGAAGGGAAACAGCAAAGAAAATATTTCTCTAAAATGTTTTCAGAAAGGCCCACTGGAATTTGAAATGGGTCTTATTTGGTGTACTTTGCATAATTTGTTACACTAAATATGAAACAGATTTCAGCTGCAGCTGTAGTGCATGTGTTATTCAGAAAAGCTCGAGTCTCCCAGAACACAACCATTGGCTTATTCAGAGTTTGTAAAAATTGTAATCTCTAGGCAGAACGACACTGAGTAAAAACACTATGCCAAAAGGAAACGAAATAAACAGTCAGGAGCAGACACCGTCTGCTGAGGATTCACACAACATTTGCTCTCCCTCACCTTTGTTTTTGGCAAACTACATCATTACTTCATGTTAAATATACCTAGGGAGGGAGCAGCTAATATTTTACCGATCTGTCTGATCAGCATTATTGTTATCACATGGGGACACGTGCAATGAGAGAAACATACACTTTGTCCTGCATAGGGGATTTCCCTAGTTAGATCCATCAGGGACCAGCCATGACCACTGCTCTATCATTGCAAACCTCCTCTGTAGCCATGTAAGGCTGTGTGAACTTCAATTTCAGCTAGTGAAATGGCTTCAATTAGGCGTTACACTTCTCAGGTGCAAATGGTGACTTGCAGTAGGTCTTTGCCAATGTGGTTTGAATTTACAACTCCCAACAACAAAAGTAACTAGAACTTGTGTTGCTGTGTTGATAGCAGCTCCCCAACATTCAGTGTTTGCCTTCTGAAGTGGAGGGTGATCACTGGTGTCTGACAAAGCAATCACAGCTGCTTCATATATATATATGGCTATAGCAGCAACTAGACCTTAACAGTGAAAACCGTAATCACAGATGAGCTGTAAAATTAAAAGAATTCTCTATTTCTGAATAAAAATCTAGATTAAATAATAATAAAAGAATAGAAGATTTATAATATAGCTTTTAGGAAACAGGAGCTGTTTTTTAACTCTATGTTTTCATCTCGCCACCAGAATTCAGTAATGGACCAAGATGAGTCTCCTCTGCACTACTGCAGTGCAAGCACATAATAGAAGAGGTAGACTCACGACACTTCTCACTGTTAAGATGTCTAATATTTCATGTTATAGAAGCCTAACTTTAGTTGCTTGTTATTTGGTTTAATGTTAACATCCAAACAAAACTCTCCCTGTGATTTTCTCTGTAATCCTTCTTGGTCCATTACGGACAGCAATGATCCAGCGCACAGGAAGTACATGGGGAAGAAGGGTCCTTTTTCACGTTGTTACCTAGGCATGACACAAAGGGGAATAAGAAAGTGGCTTGAAGCTATGCAGAGTGGCTATGGTCAGTGAAGGTTATGATGTTCAAATGGACAGAGGCACAGGACATGGGTAAGGAGACTAAGGGATAGTTCTGTCAGCACTTTAGAAAATGTAAAGTCATTGTGTAACTAAAATCACATACATAAGTGGCCAAATTAAAACCATAGAAGAAACTTTGTGGAATGTCTTAACTGTTTTATTCCTCTTCTTTAATGTAATTCTTATCTAGGTTCAAGAAATGCTTTAAGGAATGACATATGCTGCAGCTAAATATTTAACAATGGTTGACTCAAACTTCAGACATGATTTTATAACTGCTTCTTTCTTATGCTTTAAACTGCTACAAGGTTTACTAGTTAAAATATGCTAAGTGTCTTATTCTGAATGGATTTCTAGAAGGTCTATTCTTTGATCAAATACTATAACACAACTTGGGATTTCACAGCATTTGAACCTATGATCTTCATTGAGTAAAACATGAAGCTCAGCTGTTGGAACTAGATATTGGTGGCTGATCAGTTAAAAAAAAGAAAAAAAGCAAGCTGGCTGACCCACTAGTTTTCACCATGGCTGAGCCAATACAAAAGGACATATTTATTTTTGTTGACAAGGGTCCACTTTGTGAAGCATGAACAGGCAGGCAGCTTGAGACGTAAATCTAAGAGCAAAAGCTTTTGTGGAGCTTTGCTATGCCTTTCTCCCTGGTGTTTTGGGGCTAGGTAAGTATTCCACCATCTGAGAAATGTTTAAGTAAGGCCTGATCTTACACCAAAGGAATTCAGTAATAATACTCCTGAGCAAAATCAAAACTTTCATTTCCAAGCCAAATCATTAATGTCCTGAAACACCTCCATCTCTTCTCCTCCCGGCAGCTGTTCCCCTTTTAACCTTCCTTTATCTTAAAACCATCACAAACAGTTTCAGTCGGCATTACGGAAAATGAACTAGCCATTGCCAGGTAGGAGCAGCTGACATGCAAACCAGGATTCAGTCACCTAGATCCTAAGATGGAGGGCCTAACAGAAGGGAGGCATTTGAAATGTTGGGTCTTGAGGAATAAAATGAGGAAATAGTTCCTGCATATAACTATCCATATATAGTTGCACTCTTCCCACATCTAGATGACAGACCTTGTCAGATGTTAAGAGGGAAGATCTGTGAAGGAAGAGATTCAAATGCAGAAATGAATCTTGCATCTTCATTTTCCATTTAAAAATTTTAGATCTTTGATTCTTATTTGTGATTATTTTTCATGTCTTTCAAATGTGAAGTGAGGTATCTTTGATCAGTGGGCTTTACAAAAGCATGAATCTGGATCTGGAACATCAGAAGTAGTCTTTGAGTAAGAAAGCATGAGGTGATGAGAAACAAAAGGATTTTATGAGAAACTTAAAGCCAGACACAGCTTGTCAGATCATGCTGCTCCCCAGTGTCGTGAAAATAGCAGGGCTCGGAATGGCTAGGGAGAGAAAAGGATTCAGAAAGTGAAAAACAGAAATGCTGCTTTCTAAATGCAATTGATAACTTTCTTTCAATCTATAGAGGACAACACAAGGTAATTTAAGGTTTAGAGACTTCCAGTATCAGGATGTTTCCATATGCACGCATTATTTTAGTCTGTTCTTCCCTTTGTTTTTCTTAATCAAAACTTACAAGCTGCAGAGAGTAGCTGAGAATTTCATGTATACCATTCCCAAATAGCTTTTAGTCCCCCAGAAGAAACAGGCAAGTCTATCTCATTTGGGCTGCTCTGTCATTATGGTACAATCATCTATCACATATGTTCCTTGCAAAGGAACTGAATGCAGTGCTGTCTAGGAAGCACAGAATACAGAGAACTGATTTTAAAGAAATTTAGACCTTAGCTTGTTTCCCCTGACTTAGTACCTGTCTAAAAATTAGGTGGATAATT
Source organism: Phoenicopterus ruber ruber (assembly GCA_009819775.1). Classification (NCBI taxonomy): domain Eukaryota; kingdom Metazoa; phylum Chordata; class Aves; order Phoenicopteriformes; family Phoenicopteridae; genus Phoenicopterus; species Phoenicopterus ruber. Next base: position 14,862,420 of record CM020218.1, on the reverse strand, counting down.
CAATTAAGTTCCCCATCCACTTAGTAAAAAGAAGGAGGTAACTCTAGACAATGATTTATTCTTTCCTAAAAGGAAACCTGGAGAAAAGGAGGCTGAAAGGAGACCTTATTGCTCTCTACAACTACCTGAAAGGAGGTTGTAGCGAGGTGGGGGTCAATCTCTTCCCCCAAGTAACAAGTGATAGGACAAGAGGAAAGGGCCTCAAGTTGCGCCAGGGAATGTTTAGATTGGATATTAGGAAACATTTCTTCACAGAAAGGGTTATCAGGCACTGGAACAGGCTGCCCAGGGAAGGGATTGAGTCACCATCCCTGGAGGTATTTAGAAGATGTGTAGAGGTGGCACTTAGGGACATGGTTTAGTGGTGGACTTGGCAGTGCTAGGCTAACGGTTGGACTCGATGATCCTAAAGGTCTCTTCCAACCTAAACAATTCTAGGAAAACAGTTAAAATGAGTTACCTGCTGGAAATTCTCAGCTCTTCCCATTGATTAGAGGATTATCAGGAGTAAGTACCTAACATTTAAGTCCCAGTTTCAAATAGCTCTTGATTACTAATAAACAGAATTATGACCATGATGTGGAGAAATAATGGGCATATCGTGTATTGGTATAAACAGTTATTTCTGTTGAAGCCAGTGGCTCTGCTGACTTCAAAATTACTATATTATTACCAGGTACAAGGTACGAGAATCAGGAAGAATGTAAGTGTTATAGAGTTGGATCTCTTCAGTTATAATGGTATGCCAGGAGTAATTTCACTTGAAGTCAATGGAAATGCACGAGTGTAAAACCTTGTGGAAGCAAAGAGGAATTAAGAAATGGGATCTGATCCAAAACTCACTGAAATCTATGCAAACTTCTTCTCTGAATCCACTGAACTTTGGATCAAGGTCCTAGTTCCTTGGCTAACAACAGCAGTCCGGCTTCTTAGGGCTGCCAACATTTTTGCAGTAGTCAGCCATATTCTGCTCCACTGCAGTTAGGAGGGTATTGAAAGTAATGCTCTGCTGAATGTACCCGTACAAAACAAATCCACAGTTTCTGTGGACATTTTCTGTCTCTTTACCATGTAAAGAGAGGACTATATTAGAGCAACTGTGACTATGACATCTCCTTTTATCTGTCTCTTTAATGTTCCTAACACCATCTGTTACTATGCAGTAGAAATGATTGAGCTGCCCTTCCAAATAAGAGAGTAAAGGTTTATACCGTCCTTGTGGTTTTAAGATCTGGGTATCTGTTCACCTCTCCAGGCTTTAACAGTTTATAAACTCAAATAAGTTATGAGTAACTGTATGAATAGAAGTTCTGCATTTGCTTTGTGTTTATATTTAGGATTGATCTCCCCTTTCTGTATCAAATTTATCATTGCCTTATTTCATGTCTTTTAAGTACAAAAAATGTAGCCAACTTTTTTTTAAAATTGACGTTGACCTAGTTAGATCTCAATGAGCAGCCTAAAATATGCAATAATGTATAAAGCTGGCAACAATTATAAGAAAAAATAAAACTTTTTTTTTCTCTTAAGGCTTGGAGAAGAGAATAGCAAACAAAAAGAGCTAGAAATTTCAATGGTTTAATGTTGTTTCAATGCTGAGTTTAAGTATAAAAGAATCTCTGAGGCTCTTCAGGATACGCCAACAGGTCAAAGCACTTTCCAGTTGCTCTAACTACTTCTTAATAAAGTGGAACTGTTTGAGGATTTGACAAGTCCCATGGGTCAGGAAACACATATTAAACAGCCTTAGAGAATTTTTCTCTTTCAGTATTGAACCAATATTGTATGACATAAAAAGCGGTCCTCCTTTCTCTTCTCTGCCATACAGAGATCTCTTTCAATGTCTTTTTTGAGTGTGAGGGTAGAAGGACATTCCATTTTAAACATAAATCCTACTCAGTTCCAAACTGAGAAAAAAAAATGACCTTCTGTGAGGAGGGAGAGTTAAAGGGAGGAAGTGAAGTAGAAAAGAGCAGGACTTAAGACTGAAAGAACAAGGAAAAAACTAAGGGAAGGGAAAAGCTTTTTCTTTTCCTCTTTTTCTTGCTTTCACTATTAGTTTCTCCCTTTGTTTTCTTTCATTCTCCAATTGCATTGTTTCATCTATTGCCACCTCTTTTTCTGTAATATCTCTCTCATTTTTTTCTATTTATTATTACTCATTTTACATAAATGCCTTAAAACAGGCATATACAATGTTTTAAATACTTGTTCCTTGAATTCAAAGTCACCAACACGGATTGTGTTGTTTTCCTGTGAGAGAAGACATTTTCCAACTTTCTATCACCTCTACCAGCAAAAGGTAGCAGAGATCTAATCCACAGGCTGTCATCTGAAGACCTTCATCTCATCTCCAAGCCTCTGTATGACTCCACAGTCACCTCAACAGCCACAGAACACCATCATTTGGCCAAACTGTCATATCCAGAGATAGGGGAAAAACTCAGAGACAGAGAAGTTTACTATCATATTTACTTTATTGAATAGCTGAATAAGTTGAAGCATTCCTCTTTCTTGCCACGTCCCTTATTCTCAACCATTTAATTTAGTTTACATGCAAGTTTTTATGTTTTACTCTATTATCACCACATTTCCATTATATTTTAACTAATTTCAGCATTTCAAGGGATTCTTCTTTCTTTTTAGAAAAAGAATTATCTCCCCATCAATGCTTTCCTATTCCATCTTCTCCAACATCCTCAGCAAATAACCAAGACGTCAGGTCAAATGTCTTTAAAGTCATTTTACTTTGCCAGTCACTAAGAAATACTTCATTTCTGACCCCAAGTGATTTTTATGCACTGTTAAGTACCTGTTACCATATGGCTGAAGCTATTGCTTTATTTTATATATGTATAATTATATTCACAGGCCCTGCACTCGTTCCTTTCCCTAAATTCTACAGCAAGAGTTTTTATGTGTAGAGCACTAGAGACAAATGAGTACCAGAGTGGATGATCTGATGTTATTCAGTTTTAAGATCTGTGATTAAGTTGTAACATAAAGTGGGGATACTAAAAAAAAAATCCATTACTTTATTCCTTTTTTGTTGTTGTTGCTGGAAGAAGGCAGAATATTCTCATGTACACAAGTAGGGTCATTTGCTGAGCCAGCTTTAAAATGCAAGGATTTTAAGACGAATTCTTAGAATAGAAGAATCCTGAAAGGAATTGATATGCAATATTGATACTTCATACTTTTTTCATTTTTTTTTTTCCTTTTTGGTATGTTACATAATTTTACATTGAAAAGCAGCTGATTTTGGCTGATGAAACACTTTGCCACTGTCATCACCCCTGAAAAACAATGTCTTCTTTCAAAACTACCTCTTGTCCATTGGATGCAAACCCTGCTAAATTTTACTGTAAATGAGCAATGCCATCTCCATTGGATAATCATATGGGCCTAAAGACTGGAATTATATCAGAATGCAATTTCTTCCAACCTGTATACTGCAATTCTGATTGTGATAATGTCAGTCTGCTTTTCTGAAGCTGTGGGAAGAAAAATTTTTTACACTGTGAACATCAGGGATTTCTGTAGTCCATGTCTGAGGGTTGTTTTGTGGACAGGAATTTGGCCATTCAAGTTATGTTTCTGTTACGTTGTACCACTTCAGGCAATAAATGGCTTCTGCAATTGATTAAAGGCTAAAGATCAGGGATACATCCAATCTACAATCTGTTAATTGTGTGCAAGGCAGAACACAATGAAGGATGCTCACAGTTACATAATAAGATAGTTATATGATGAATGCTTAAAAAGTTTAAGTGTCCTTTTCTTGTTAGGCTTTAATGTCCTGTACAACTTTGCATCAGATTCTAGGGACAGAACATAGCTTGTTAAGATAAATGAGTGCCAATAATATTACATCTGAATAATCCACTAAGAACATGGCAAATGGACTTTTAGAGGCATCATTCCACTCGTGTGTTTTCTATGAATGAATCAAGTGGCCTGATTATATATTGTGTGAATCAAGAAGGGTTTACACTATCATTCCATCTAGCTGTCCCTTTATTTGGGCACTCAACACAATGATCTTATTTCTTTTTTAACAATATGCAATGCCACCGAAAGAACACAAGTTACATGAATCCTGCATAACTTGTAAGTTTGTGGTTTCATAACAGAAGCAATTTTGCATTAAGTAAGGAATAGGCAGAAGGATTATATTGGTATTAGTGTTTTGCTCACCTAAAGCATTAAGGTATCAGGTTGAGTTAAATAATTGTTGAAGTACTTACAGAGGACATCTTAGTCATGTCCCTTCTTGTGACATATCACAGAATTGTGAAATAAATGAACAATAGTATTTCCATTAATTGGCATATCACATATTAATTGGATATGAGATCAGTATGTTTCAATTAATATCATCAACAGCACATGCAATAGCTCTCTGTGAATATGATAGGGAGGAAACAATTATGTGTGCTGAGGGAGCTGGCAGAGGTCATTGCCAAGCCACTCTCCATCATCTTTGAAAAATCATGGAGAATGGGAGAGGTGCCTGAGGATTGGAGGAAAGCCAATGTCACTCCAGTCTTCAAGAAGGGCAAGAAGGAGGACCTGGGAAATCACAGACCAGTCAGCCTCACCTCCATCCCTGGAAAGGTGATGGAGCAACTCAATCTGGAGGCCATCTCCAAGCATGTAGAAGAAAAGAAGGTGATCAGGAGTAGTCAGCATGGATTCACCAAGGCGAAATCATGCTTGACCAATCTGATGATAGCCTTCTATGATGGCATGACTTGCTGGGTGGATGAGGGAAGAGCAGTGGATGTTGTCTACCTGGACTTCAGCAAGGCATGCAATACTGTCTCCCACAATATCCTCATAGATAAGCTCAGGAAGTGTGGGCTAGACGAGTGGACGGTGAGATGGATTGAGAACTGGCTGAATGGCAGAGCTCAGAGGGTGGTGATCAGCGGTGCAGAGTCTAGCTGGAGGCCTGTGGCTAGTGATGCCCCCCACGGGTCAGTACTGGGGCCAGTCTTGTTCAATTTATTCATCAATGACCTGGATGAAGGGACAGAGTGCACCCTCAGCAAGTTTGCTGATGACACGAAACTGGGAGGACTGGCTGATACACCAGAAGGCTGTGCTGCCATTCAGCGAGACCTGGACAGGCTGGAGTGTTGGGCGGAGAGGAACCTCATGAGGTTCAACGCGGGCAAGTGCAGGGTCCTGCACCTGGGGAGAAACAACCCCACACACCGGTACAGATTGGGGGTTGACTTCCTGGAAAGCAGCTCTGAGGAGAGGGACCTGGGAATCCTGGTAGACAACAAATTCACCATGAGCCAGCAATGTGCCCTTGCAGCCAGGAAGGCCAACGGCATCCTGGGGTGCATCAAGAAGAGTGTGGCCAGCAGGTCGAGGGAGGTTACCCTCCCCCTCTACACTGCCCTAGTGAGGCCCCATCTGGAGTCCTGCGTCCAGTTCTGGGCTCCCCAGTTCAAGAAAGACAAGGAACTACTGGAGAGAGTCCAGCGGAGGGCTACAAAGATGATGAGGGGACTGGAGCATCTCTCCTGTGGGGAAAGGCTGAGGGAGCTGGGGCTGTTCAGCCTGAGGAAGAGAAGACTCAGAGGGGACCTCATCAATGCTTAGAAATATCTCAAGGGTGGGTGTCAAGAGGATGGGGCCAGACTCTTTTCAGTGGTGCCCAACAACAGGACAAGGGGCAACGGGCACAAACTGGAACATGGGAAGTTCCACCTGAACATGAGGAAAAACTTCTTTAGTGTGAGGGTGACAGAGCCCTGGCACAGGCTGCCCAGGGAGGTTGTGGAGTCTCCTTCTCTGGAGATATTCAAAACCCGCCTGGACGCAGCCCTGTGCAGCCTGCTCTGGGTGACCCTGCTCTGGCAGGGGGGTTGGACTAGATGATCTCCAGAGGTCCCTTCCAACCCCTACTGTTCTGTGATTCTGTGAAAAAGATAAAATAAAAGCACAGAGATACATTTTTATGCACGGTGTTATAGCACAGACATCTAACTTAATACTATTAATAGGAGAGCCCTACAAATAGCATGTTGAAACCATATACAATTTTATCAAATGTAGCAACACTTTAGAATGATCAGGTAATTTGTTGACCTTTCATATCTTCCCAAATTAGCTAATTATTAGAAATGACCATTCAGCAAGACATCAGCTGCTGAGTGAGAACCTTATGCTTACTTATCTTATTGTATTCAAGCCACTGGGTCTGGTTGTACTAAAGATGTGACTATTTAATGTAACTGTTCTTTATCTTTCTTAAAACAAAATCATTACTCCCTTAAGATTTTCACTTTATGTTTCTCCCAGTGTCACAAACAATCACTTTTTCACACCTTTTTGAGACTGACTCCCTAGTTCCTGACAGTCTGCCCGTACATCCCCCAAAGCCCAAAGAAAGCTGCAAATACAATCCCAGAAAGCTGTATTTTATTTTGACCTGTTCCTCTTTTCCTTTGGAAAAAAACCTGAAGAACAGACAAGCAAGTGTAATATATTACCTCTGGTGGCTTAGCTGGACAGCAGCAGGGGCTTGTAATAAGGATGTGGTAATACACCACAAGGAATCTGTAGACTCATAAAACTTGACCTTATAAATCTCTACGTTTATCAATTCCATACAGCAGCCACTCCCTGTGGTGGAAGTCTCAGACCAATAAACCTGCAGTTGATAACCATACAATTTATCCTCAATTTTTCCCTCCAGGCCAGCTAATCATGCTACATTAATAATGTCTGTAAAAAATTGGAATGTCACTTGAAAATAAAGATACCATCTGATTCTTGCCATTACTTTGCATATAATTAAGATGTTAAGCAAACTAGTTTACAGTGATAGCCAGGAGTCCTAGATTTTTTTTCTTGTTCATATCTTTGTTTAAAGTTCCTACTCTCTCACCTGAGAACTGCTTTCCTGGTTTTGTTTGGTGGTTTTTTTTGTTTTATTTTTGTGTTGTGTTTTGTTTGTTTGTTTTTTTAATTCACTTAGCTTCCTCAAGTAGATGACTCCTTTTTCTGGAAAGTAAACACTTCAGAAAGAAGAAAAGATATTTCTGCTTCAGGGACCACTGCAGCGCTATGCTATGCAAAGGTGCATCATGTACTCCCAGCATCTTCTGGGAGCCTGCTACACGTAGAGGCGACCCGGATTTGATGCTGAAGACCATAGTCTGAATTTCTTTTGAACACAGGTCTGTATGCCCTAGTGCTTCTGACCGTGATTCTATATTTTCCTGTAAAAAGCACATAAACAAACACAGTAATTCCTTCATCTGATTCTCATGCCTGTTTCCTCCACACAGTGCTTCACACTCTGGATACACTTAGTGATGTGCAGTGAGAATGATTTCAGATTAATTCTGGTTTTCAATAAGAAAATTGATTTAGAGTAAATCCTCCAAAACAAAATGAAAACAATTTTAAGATATCCTGATTGCAGATGACACCAAGCTGAGTGATGCGGTGGACACGTGCGAGGGATGGGATGCCATCCAGAGGGACCTGGACAAGCTTGTGGTGAAACCACAAGGGTGGTGAAACACTGGCACAGGTTGCCCAGAGAGGTGGTAGATGCCCCATCCCTGGAAACATTCAAGATCAGGCTGGATGGGGCTCTGGGCAACCTGATCCAGTTGAGGATGTCCCTGCTTATTGCAGGGGGGGTTGGACTAGATGACCTTTAAAAGGTCCCTTTCAAGCCAAACTATTCTATGATTCTATGATTTATCCTCTGATGCAGTCTTTTATCTTGGATGGAATGGCTGCATATCTCCACTTGATAGCTGACTCCAAAGAATATTGCAAAATGGTTGTGAAGTGCACTGAGATGAAACAGGCTACAGAAATGTAAAATAAGACTAATGAGAAAGTAGTAAATGTAAGTGTTTTCCTTTTTTAAAGCTCTGCTTGCCACTGAATGCCTACAGGAACTCCCAACTGCAAGCAAATTAATTAGCATTATGCAAGGGAAAGTAAAAGAGGATTGATCCTAAAAAGCCTAACTTTAGTACATGACTCCAGAAAAGCTAATGGATCCATCAGCCATCAAAAGGCACTCAAATCTGCATGCCTTACATTAAAGATGAGATTTGAGATCATCAGCAGATTTTACCTTACTACGCTTTGCAAAAAAAAAAAAGATTCATCTATAAAAAATGTTGCCAGAAATATAAACCTGAACTAGCTGCATATTTGATCTGCATGTTATCACGAGGCAGATCCTAGATCACTGGACAATATCCTGTATTTCTTGCCCAAGGAATATGTAGCCAAGGAGAAAACAGAAAAGAACGTCGGCTTACCACCACTTCAGTGCACTTGAAGGAGAGAAAGAAAATATACTGCACTGAACAATGAGGAAACATGGTTTATTTTCTCCTAGGAGTAAGAGAGGAGAAAGGAGGAATAGAGAATGATTCTTCAAGACATAAAACTTTCTTGAGCCTTTGGTTATAGATGCACTCAGACATCTCCTCTTATTAAAGGCAAGACATAGCTCATAAATAAAATTCCAGAGAATTCAGTATATTTAGGGCTTGATTTTGGATTTGAGGAAACTTTGTTCCACATACATAGGCTAAGACTTTTAAAACTTGCATGAACAAGGTCACACCAGACCAATAGTCACTCAGATTGCCAAAATATGAAACAAGACAATGCATTTGAAAGAAAATATTCTGAGGGAAAACAAACTGAAAACAAAGAAATAATGAATCCAAACATGATTAATTTTGTTTTAATTTTATTCCCTTTCTTTTTGCTCAGGAAAAAAAAATTGCTATTTTCATGAAATCGGCTCATCTTGGCTATTAAAACACCAGCAAGAACAACTAAAGGAATAATAATGACAGCTTAATATAGGAGTTCTCTTTTCAGTATTATCTTTTCCCTAAAGGCAATGTAGAAAAACAAAACTAGGCAGACTCCTTTCTCCTATTGCAGGACAGTTTTAATATATGTATTTTTTTCCAGGATTTATTTCCCTGTAACATGAATTTTTACTAAAGATGTACTTATATTCTAATCTTTTAATCATGTGATCTTTTTAAAATGTGTTTTTTAGAGATACATTAACAAATTCACAATTCTGCTTAGAAAAATAGGGTTGTAATACCCTGGCTCCTTCAGTCAGTGACAGATACGCCACAGATTTTGTTGGTGCTAGAACTTTTCTCAAAGCATTTTCGGATACAGCATCATATATAACAGAAAATAAAGCAGTTTTGTATTTAATTGATGAATCTCACAAACTATTTTGTAGTGGAACAAGTACTGCATTTCAGACAAAACAGAATGCTTACTAGACTTTAAAAATATAATAGATTAGATTAGATTTACCCTTTATCAATATCAGCATAAAAATGAGCTGGTATTCAAACTGTTTATTCAAACTAATGTAGTCTTTTATTGTATATATATATAATAGAAATGGTAAATTGCAAACACTGGATCTGATTCTGCACTAACCACAGAAGTTGTTTCTCTGCTTTCTTTTATAGAAAGTCGATCTGCCAGTCCTTCAGAAAGTAATCCTGCCTCATCAAACCAGTTCCATGGAGGAATTTCATGTCCAATTATTTGAATGACTAGGATTACCTATGTAACATCCGCAAATTCAAATGCTTGTACTCATCATAGAATTTTTTGCCAGTTGATTCATGCAAAATATGACTACACCGCATAAGGGAGAGGAGTTAAAAGATCCTGGAAGTACTACTAGCCTGAGAAAATAAAAGGACTATCTAGTGCAGGGTATTGCTGGTGGACATGCCAGTTCACCTACACAAGGATTACTCTCCTTAGCAAAGTGCCTGGCAAATTAGGTAAAATTGTTTTTCTACCTGAGCTGGCTTATGCAGAAACAGTACAGGTACCAGTGCACTATGCTCACTAGTCCTTCCAGTGCTCAGGTTAGCTGTCAGAGATCCATCTCTGGCACCTCTGCATCGCCTTGTCATCAGACTGAAGCAGCATATCAATTCAAATCATTCAAATATTTAAGTAGTCCTATTCTTTGGCAGGGATAACGAGCTTTATGTCCTCCTGAATCACAGTTTCCTCTCATCTGCACTTCTGCACAAGTAGTAAGCATAAAATGCTACCATTTCCCTGAAAAGGGGCATTAAGCCCCTGCAGCAGCTTATGCAGGTCCTCAGAAGACTGTATGAGTTTAGACTGCTGAGGCTAATTAGTTCCCATAGAGTGAAGAGGCAGAAGACAAAATTTGGCAAGGGTTCTTTTTTTGAAAAGCCCCATGTCATTGTAGCTGCAGCCTTATTTTCAGACATTCCCAGTTTTAGCTTTTGCTCTGGAACCTCTCCAGTCCCCCGAACTCCACCAGGGCCTGTCTACAGAGGAAAACCACCAAAATAGTTATGGTAGAATGGCTGCTCAGGGGTAGTCTATTCTAGCAGAAAAGTGATTTAATCCTGGAATAATCACTACTTTTCCAAATAAGATCATCATTCTAGAATAAAACCTCTTATTCCAGAAGAGAAAGTTTACATAGGGAGTTATTTCACTATAAACACTGGTCAGTAGAACCATATGGGCAAGCTCAAAATGTCACATCTAGAGAAATAAATGCCATCTCTAAAGATTTTGATTTTTTTTTCTTGTCATACAGTTAACAGTTTGATTCCTGCATGACACGTTTTCTTAGCATATCTTGTAGCGAGACTGGGACATAACTACGTATATGTTTATATAGTACATACTCACAATGAAATCCTAGTCAAAAGTGAAACAGTGTCCAAGATTTTGTGCTTTTTACAGAGAAACTGACCTAGTCTCCACAAGTAAGAAGAAGGAAAAGCTTTCCATGTGTACCATGATCTTCTGAGTTAGGCGGTGCACATGTGTGAAGCTCTGTTTCTTGCAATGGACACCACGAAATATGAGAATTACTCAGTGCTGATCAAGTTGCAGGGGGCAAGGAAGCAGAGCTTCCTGGCAGATGGAGCAGTGGGCTGACACTGGGGAAACAGATTCTATTTCTGGCTCCCTCACCAACTTGCTGCATAGGCTTTGTGATAACAATTATAGTAATCACTTTTGTAAGGGATGCAGATAACTACCTTTTAAAACAAATTGAGTGTATCTATGCAATTTGTATGTTCAGTAAGTCTTAAAGACAATATACATCAAATATTTTTAATTCTGATTATCTTTCAATATGTCTATAATCATTAGACACTTTCCTATTAAATTGCTTCCTGTCATAACAACTGGCAAGTGCTTCAAGATATCTTGAGCCTTCTCAAAGCAGGATAGTTGGTTCATTTATGTTTGTGCAGTGGAGATTATAACGACTCTTTAAATTCTCCCATAAAGTAATCAACTAATAACAACAACAGCAGAATCACTATTTGTACAAATCTCTTGGTGATCAGTTATAGTAAATACTACTTGTAAGTCATTTTGATAATAAAAGAAATAGATTTGTAGAAAAAATTAACTAATTATTCCTTTCAGGCTTTCTTGGCTTCTGTGGTTGGGTGGGGATACTAAGTCTTGAACGTAACTCCTTGTTACTGTTGTATAGAACTGTGTTCTAGGTCAGGAGAGCACTTAAATGTCTCTAAGAAGCTGCTTTGGACCTCAGTGAATAGAATAGAAATGTGTGCATAAGGTTGACCATATACTTAAGAGAGCAGCCTTCTAAATAGATGCTCATTTTGAGTTGGTTCATTGGTCTGTAGTTAAGCTAGAGGAAGGGGAAATATATTGTTTCCCTGCATGAGGAGACAAGGTGGGAGAGCACCAAAATTGTTTCCTCCTCACTGGGCAGGAATGAGGTAGTAGGAGAAGCACTCAATACCTGCTACAGGCATGGTCATGATGCGGTGGCAGAACAAGCACTACATCTGGTGACTGGCATGGAAGAGCAGATCATTGCACAGCAGTGGTTTGGCACATTGTGGCAAGAGAGTGAAGGGACTCTTTCACATCATCTATATCTTAAAAAGAGTGCAGAGAGGTCTAAAACCTGTCTTTCTGTTAGCAAACACATTGGGCTTGCTCTACAAGGTATCAAATAGTGCCGTTACTGCCTAGTTGATGTGCAAAATCTGCATGTTTTCTTCAGATTTTTCTCTTTCTACAAAATGTAGGAAAAAAGTGTAATTTTTTTCTGGACAGAGTTCTAAGGGAGGCATATTGGTTTATTTATTTGCTTTTAGCACTAGGTTACCGAAAACTATTGTACCAAAAGAAAAGAGGCTGGGCACAATTCAGGAAGGAAAGTATTTATTTTGGGTGAATGTAAAGTTCTAATTTATTCAGCATATTTTTTAGGCCTTGCATTTTATCCTTTTTAATTAACTCATTTCTAAGCTTTAAACCTTGTACAAAAATATTTTATTGGAATTTCATTACCATTGTTTTCCTTGGGAAGGCAGTTTATAATCTTCATGATATTATTGTAAAGCCATCACTAAGCAACATGGTTTGGCATTTGTATAAGCCTTTGTCCACCTCCTTCCCTCCACCCAAATGCACACATTTGCATTTACTGTTAAAATATTATGGATGCTGACACCAGTTTAGCCACAAGACCTGGTGTTAGACTGTCTCTAATTGATTTAATTATTCATAATTGCTCAGCTGGGGCTTATGTGTACTTCAGCATGATTAAGGGAGAACATACAAGTCTGCAGCTAATGATGTGTTCCATCATAATTTACAACCGTGAAGTTGTTAGAGCTAAATTGTATAGGCATAGTACATTTCTAATCCTGTTTAGAATGCTTTTTCAGACCTTGCCAAAAAAAAAAAGAAAAAAGAAATAACCCAACTACACTTCTGATGTTCTTCATAAATGAGTTTTAAGGAAGGACTGGAACAGCATGCTGTCTTTTGGTTTGTTTAAATTAAAATTATTGATAGAATCAGACCAACAGATCTGAGTCCATTGCATATGTGATTTAATCGCAATGCATTTCTTTTTGTTGCCTCCTTTCTAAGTGTACTTGCTCATCCCTCCTTTCTACTTGCTCATCTCGTGCTAAATATGATGAAATTTTCTGTGAAAAATGTTGTCATTTGTGACTGTTAAAAAATAAAAATAACTTCTGTCAATATGATGCATGAAAATGATCACACAGTGGCTTCCTTAATTGTCACCAAACATGTTTTCATAATTAGTTCAAGACAAGCAATTCTGACAATGCCATGTCCATTTCATGAGACAAGATCCCTGAACACTGTTACTGAGGGATGGTGCCTTTCTTGTCTTTCAACAGTTCCTTACACATGGTGAACACTATTGGGAAAAAAAAACAATAGCAAAAATACTAAAAATGAACATGATTTCCAGTGTAACTGGATCATTTCAGATAGGGCCTCTCTTTTTTTGCTTCTGATTGGAAAAAAAAAATCATATTTTTTGGAAGTCTATGTGTCAGGAAGGGAAAACAAAGATGTGGTATGCTGTGAATGACGAATATTGCTGAGATTTCTATAGTCTTAACATTGTTAGTATGAAGTTCAGCATTTCTTAAGAATTCATTCAGACTAGTGCCTTAATTAGAGAGAGAAAGCACAGTTTACAGGATTATATTCAGTGAAATCTTAAACTGAATGTTAAATCAGACCGGCTGGTGATGCAAACTAGAAAATGCAGCATCATTGCTCCGATAGGAAGGGCAGCATGGCTTTGTCTGGAGCAAGTCTCAATTGTTGCTAACATGGCATTAACTTTCTGCGGTACTTGTATTTTGGATGCCTCTGAACAAAGAAGGTTCCAAAAAAGAAGGTTCTCCCCCAAAAGAAGGTTCCTAACACACACTTTTCTTTTTTGGACCTTGGAGAGACACAACATGCAGCATTTAGAACTGCAATGTATTATCAGAAGGATGTAATTACAATTATTTATTTAAGCTGGTTCTGAACCAGGGAATCCTGATATGAAGCTGGAGCCAGTAAAGGCTTGAAAAACTACTGACAATAAGCAATTCTTCATGGAACAAAACTATTACAATAGAGGGTCTTTGATCTTGCCTGTCTCCTGTTGCCAATTGAACTTTGTCACCATGCACTGTCATCCACAAGGGAGCACTTTTGAATTAAGCAGTCTACAGCAATTTAGTCTGTTCCAGCTTTGAAGTGCCAACATCAGTCAGGCCAGTACTAACTTTTTTCATTAAATTTTTTTTGAGTTCTCTTAGGAGTTTAGCAGTCCTGGCATTTAGATAACTAAAGTCAAGAAACCAAGGCACTAAGACATCAAAAGCAAGAGGGGCCCCTAAAATACAAATGTGAACAATCATTAGGCTCTAATGGTGCACTTCATTAATGTCCACTTCAAAGCAAAAGTTTACTGACTTTGGGATTGACTAATTTACACATTGTGGGAAATTGCTGCCAGCCATGCATGTAACCACTAAATGTTTCTGGAATAAATAGAAACGCCCTCTTCCTTCAGAAATCAGGAACTGCAAACTGAGCCTTTAATTGCAAGATGGCCTTTCATTTGAATCGGAATGGAAAACCTGTCTAGTGCATAAATCACTAAAGCTGTGTGTAGTTATCATACAGACACACAGATGTCAATCAGCATCCTTTTGCAAATTTCCCTCCCCCGGCCACACTCTGCAGCTAAATAGGAATATTACAGCATACTCTGGTTTTCTTTTGGACGTGTTCATCTATTTAGAGTCTTCAGAAATTCTCATCTTACTCTGGAACCTAGAGCCTGTTGAAAAGTCAGTCTCTTCTAAGTAGAACTGGTTACTACACCACTGAGACTGAGTTTCTTTGGGAGGAAGGAAAGAGTTGTACTACTTTAACTGTTAGTGGTAACTCTTACTTGAGTAAACAAAGTACCACTGTGCTAACAAACTGGATTCACATTCAAAGTTGTATTAGTCCAGTTATATCAATTAAAAAAAAAAAAAACCAACATAAACTAACCACCGGAGTTAAAAACATAATTCAGATAATCAGAATGAAAGTCTACCATGCTAAGAAACACCTATAGTACATGAACCGTCTAAGCAACGCCCTCATGCAGAAAAGTCTAACATGATGCGGGCCAGTTTGTAAAAGAACTGAGCACATGCAAACTTTCTTATGCTGTCAGTAAGGATTGCCTACATCACAAAATGTGGTTGTGTTTGAATGGAATTGTGATAACTGAGTGAGAGGACGGGAGGCCAGTCACAAGTTAGAGGTCAATGGAAGCCAGGAAAAATTGTGTTCAGCTGATGCTATGGTGAATATAATTTGTCCTTGTCTAAACACTAACCACTAAGAGATGGTAACATCCTGCCATCTAACTAGATTGCTTCCAATCTTGTTCAAGCACAATCAAATCTTTTATCTAGACAAGCCTCACTGTGGCTGTAAAATCCAGGCCCCTTTGAAAAATCAAGCTGTTGGCTCTTAATGCGTAAAAGAGCCTAGAAAACATTTTGCTTAAAACAGATCTGTATAGGATTGCCAGAAATCCACACTTTAGTGTGAATGCTTAGAAAAAGAAAACTATTATGGATGTGCATTGGGCAAAATATGGAGAGGTGGTTGCCAAGGGTTATGATGAAAAATAGGGAAGAGAGTTATGTTTCTGCTTTATATTTCAACTAACTTCCTTAATTTTTAGCAATTACCTTCTTGTTGCAACATTTTAATAAAAGTCTGTGCCTTCATGCCTGGTAGGGAAGCTAACTTGCCATGGGCAAGAATGGCAAAAAAAAAAAAAAAGGAAAAAAAACCACTTAGCAAACCACAAATTTCAGAGACCTAGTCACATCTGTGTTTTATCAGCTTTTTCCGGATAGTATTACACCAAACAATTGTCTGCAGATCGGTAGACAGCTGAGACTTTAAAGTGCTGAATTACTGAGAAAATGCTAGAGATAAAAAACAGCACATGTATCCTATCAATGTAATGAAACCAACCTGCTGCTAGCGCCATAGTGCCTTAGTTCTAAGTACCCTGTAGAGGAACGGAAGGCTTTCATTTAACTCTTAAGAGGAAAGCAAGGGAAAGAAGAGTAAAGGTCATCTAATACCAGCCTTAATCACAGAACTGAAATACTCTCAGATATATGAAGGGAGGAATGCTTGGTGTTCAAAATAAAACACCAACTGCAGACAACAAGAGTGTGTCTGATCATACTGGGGGCAGCATTTCCTGTTGGAAATTCCCAGGACTTAGGCTGATGTCAAGTGGAGTTACAGATGCATGGAGCATGGCAAAAGCTGAAACTAAAAAACCTGGGTACTCAGGCACTGCCACATAAAGGCCAATTCAATCTAGCAGAAAACTCTCCAACAGAAGGTAGATTCAGCACATCAGCCAGAAGGTACACTGGAAATGAATAATGGATATTTCCTGAACGGAGCATGGTTATTAAGCATCAGAGCTACTATTCAATGACAGATGTAAAAATTGAAGTTATGTTTAGAACTCAAAAAAATATTCCACAGTGTACTCTATAAAGAAAATGGAGAAATGCAGAGATTCAAAAAAAGGTCTTAAGTCACAAAAAAGTGACTGTTGAATTTCTCCCCTGTTTTTATTCTTTTTTACATTGTGTTAGGATTGCATTGCAGATTAGATGTCAGGTTTATTTGGCTGAGCATGATACTCAAGTGTCTGAGGTGAAATAACTCATAAAGTACTTGACTGTACTCACTGAAGGTAGTGTTAAAACTTCAAGGATGATTTTATTTTAAAAACCAGGAAAATCAATAGGACTTTGGGACTTATTTCATTAAAGTTCAAATTTTACTCTGCTGACTTCTACTGGCATAAGAGCTAGCCTAAAACGACTGCATAACACGGGAGAGACCTTTATCTTTACTGTTTGGTCTTACAGTTCCATTATAGCAAAGCCCAGAAATTCCAACAAGAACCGACCTGTTGTACCATATGCAGTATAACAGAAACTAAATATGGCCCCTTCCACAAAGAAATCTTAGAAAAAACAAAAGGTAATGAGTGAGGAAAAAAGCAGATAGTTAATATAAACCTTTTTGTATTCATATATATTTTAATCAGGTTTTGGTTAAATGTATGAAAGTAGTCCTTCTCCATTAGTCCCTCAGGCTCCAAATGACTCTCAATTAGCTATTTAAAGTTAGCTAATTTTTGTCTGTTTTGTGGTAGAACCATAGAAGAGACACATGAAAGAGGAGCAATATTTACTTCAGGCAAGAAATTCCTAGCTTAAGGAGTAGTGCAGGGAAAAGCACAAAGGCCACAGAGACATTTTTGAGCAAATAGAGAAGATGTCAGCTGAAGCAGGCAGCATGGAGAAAATGTGAGAGATGAGAGTTGATAAGCAGAAAAGGTAGAGAGGATCTTTTTTAATGAAAAAGTGACTTTAAAGTCTTTTGCACTAAAACGTCTGAACATACCCTTAATGTCACACATAGCCACAGTGCTCAACACTTGAATTTAATGAGTGTTTTCAAATGAACTTTTTTACAGGAACACCCATTTTGTATGTGTGTATGAATATTCTTGGAACTGGGTGTACCATGGACACATACCTGAACTGCACTTGGACATGTGGCATAAAAGAAATGATGAAGTACAAACCACTCATTTCATGTATTTCCAGTTAGTCCCATTTTAGTTCACTCTACTATGCAATCAACTGTAAAAGTGAGAGAAAACTACTACATACAAAATCTGTAAATTCACCTTATTGTCACCTAATTTAAAGCATTCTCAAGGGAAATATAGTGCAGAACTGACTAGTTTGTAGTTTATTTTTAAAGCTCCTTAATTAAATGTACAAATCCCACAAAATGACATGGAAGTGTATAAAAATGGGCTTTTATACACCAAAATTCTTACTAAGGATTGGATTATTTGATTGAGATGTTGTGCATAAATTAATTCTAATGAATTACTGGGCTCTGTCCACGCTGAATACTCTCTTCCACAAATCTATGAGGACATTTCTGCAACATTTCATAGGTTAGTGTTCATCAACCAAAAGGTAAACAGATCTACTTATATATTTGATGTCAGATAGATATTCTCTGTTAAGAGAACAGAATATTTAGGTATATAAAGACTAGCCAAATACTGAAAGATGGGAGTAAATTTCAAACAGCTTTATGAACAGAATATGACTGGAGTCACCCTGTGTATTATGGTTTCAGGGAATGTAAGTGATGAAATTAGTCCCATCAATACATAAATATAGAAGATTTTCTTTTGTTTACAAAGCTAAGATTTCAAAAGTTTCCAAGCAATAGCGCATGTCATTCACTTATTGTTCCAATTCCTTTCTTCTTTAATGTTGATTGATTTGAAAAGATTGTCTTTAATTCAAAAGCTGTTTTCATTTTAGTTTTCATCTTTCTGTCATGTTCCAAATGAGATGAAATTGAATTACCCTCAAGTATAAACAAAAGAGTTTTGATTTTCTTATTTGCTTTATCCCCCAAAGACTGCAAAGATTGCATATAAGCATCGTTCATTTCTCCTACCTCTAGTCTAGAGAACATTCACCACGAGTAGATGAAAATTCTCCAATATCAGTCCTTTCTTACACTTTGTGCATCAAAATGACAGAATTTCTTATCACATAGGATACTTTATTGCTAAAGTATCTTGCATCACAGTTTGTGTGCAATGATACGCTGTACTATGTGATACTTGTATCATTCTGACATGCAGAGACTGTTTCCTCATTCAAGTGCTATAACTCAGCAGTTAACTGTGAAGTAGTTTAAAAGAATAATGTTCACATTACTAGGCCAAAAAGTCGATACACATTGTTATACTTTTGTCTAGATAGTTTGCTCTTTCAGACTCTTCAGGCCTCTACAGAGGATATAGTTATTTTATCACTCATCAATGCTGAATATAGGAAAATATAACAAAAATCTGATTTTTGACTACGTGGCCAAACATGAATGAGATCCTTCTATACAGGCTACACTGTTCCCTTTTTAAGGGAAAAGAAAGAAAGAAAAAATTAAAAAAAGGAAGTTTCATGAACAAAATGGGTGGAGTGGGGTGTGAGAAATCAAATCTTGGGAATTCTTACATAATCAGTAGGTCACATCCAGCAAAGGGAAAAGATAGTCATACCAGTGCATGGGCACTTTTCCCAACTTCATACCAGGCTCCGAGGTGGGAGATGATCAGAATGTTTGCACTTAATACAAAATAGTAATAACTTTTTACTTGTTTTCTTTTGGTGACAGTGCTCTCTTGTATAGTTCTCTGTAACTGCCCCTGGTTTTCTGTTTTCCTACCACCTCCACTTAATTTCACTGTCGAGACTCTCTGCTGTAACTGCCTGGCCATTCTCTAGAGCTATGCCAATCCTAGCATTACATTGCCTAGCCACATTGCATATACTGGCCAACTTGCTTCCATTTTATGTTATTTTCTTCCATCAGTCACATTGGCTGAACAGAGAGTAGTGCTTGCATTTACACCAGAAGAAACGCATAGAAGTATCTTCTGCCTGACAAAGTCAGGCATTGACTCAATGTAGTTACATTTCCATGTCAGCATGGGGGGGGGGGGTGTGGGTGTATGTGTGTAAAATCCCTTCAAATAAACCAATCATTTTAGCAGTCCAAAAGGTCAGTCCCATCCCCTATGAACTGATGTAAAGGTGCTGTAGGTCAGCATTTCTGGCTTTATAGCCTTGAAAATTTGCTACTGAAATATCTCATTTGTTCTTACTCCACACTTAAAGGCAACCTAGGAAAATATGCATCAGCAAATAAGACTCAAGAAGACAGATGGGTCTTTCAGATGTTTAGTCATACAAAAGCTATAGCAAATTATCTGATTAGCACTTTTGACTTATGCACAGTGGCTAGATCCTAGCAATGATTTACTGGGATTGGCTGAGTCACCGCACTGATAACATGTATTGCTTGTTATTTTAGCAAATTGTTTTTCCTCCAAGCCAATTTATTCTATTCTGATTGAATAACATACACTGAGTGTCAAAAGCTTTGACAGTCTCTTTTTTTTCAAATCACACAGAGGAAAGGAGTCAAAATTAATCTGCAGGATTTTGAAGTTGCTATGTACAATTTTAATTAATTTTATTTTATTTATTTTTTAGGCCTATGTTGACAAACTGCTGACCTAATGGTTTCTGGGTGGAATTTAGTTTGATTTCTTCCAGGGGAGGAAATGACCAAATACATGTTTGCTTGTTTTCAGCTACTTCTTATAAGATTCATAGCTATTGATTTTGGAATACATTCTTATCCTGAAATACTTTTAAGGTATAACAGCTAGTACAGAAAGCACAGCACAGATTACTTATTATCAAGGCATCATGAAATTAAAAATTATTTTACTAGTATATTCTCATCACATAGAATGATATATATATATATTATCTCCTACTAAACCATAATCCCTATTAATAGAAATAGAAGGAAGTTCCCTTTGATTGAAATGAAGTTAAGAAACAAAGAGAAGGAATCCATTCACAGTTCAGAGTGATATTTTATCCTATGACCAGGCAAGTATCATCAGCCAAAAGTTTCTGGAGATTCATTCACTGCCCATTTCAAAGACTTGAATGACAGGGAGTTATGAGGACCAGAAGGAATAAAAATGAAGTAGTGATGACTTAAGTGACATGGTGACATGAAAAGTTACAGGATGCACAAACCCTCAAAAACCAAGAATAACTGTTTATGTGCTAGAATCCACACAAAGTAGGCTTTCATATGAGTGGTAATAAATATTGCAAAAATGCAACAACTGTGAAGAGGATTTGCATAAGCACACAAAACAATATAATCAGTCCTTTCTACCCAACTCTAGGAGGAAAATCTTAAATTAGTAAGTAAGAGGGATATTCTGAGTAAATCTAGTGTAAAATGTGCCTTTCTATCCCTTTACACTGTTTGCAGAAGAGTGAGGTGCATTGCCATTGTTTTAATGCAAATACTATCAATAAAATAGTTGATTTTTACCTTTGTCCTTTCTTGTAAACAATCCCATCTTTTTCCAGATTTGCCGTAATGTGTCTGATGTGAATGACATTATCTTCATGTATCAAAAGCACTGAATAAGCTGGGTGAAAGGGAGAAGACAACATTTTTACCAAAATATTTGGGCAAATAATATTCTTCTAGTTTCTATAAACTCTTTGATACCATCTTGTAGCCATTTTAGGGCTACAAGGACGATTAGGGGACTGGAGCATCTCTCCTACAGGGAAAGGCTGAGGGAGCTGGGGCTGTTCAGCCTGAGGAAGAGAAGACTCAGAGGGGACCTCATCAATGCTTATAAATATCTCAAGGGCGGGTGTCAAGAGGATGGGGCCAGACTCTTTTCAGTGGTGCCCAGCGACAGGACAAGGGGCAACGGGCACAAACTGGAACACAGGAAGTTCCGTCTAAATATGAGGAAAAACTCATTTCCTGTGAGGGTGACAGAGCCCTGGCACAGGCTGCCCAGGGAGGGTGTGGAGTCTCCTTCTCTGGAGACATTCAAACCCCGCCTGGACGCAATCCTGTGCAGCCTGCTCTGGGTGACCCTGCTCTGGCAGGGGGGTTGGACTAGATGATCTCCAGAGGTCCCTTCCAACCCCTACTGTTCTGTGATTCTGTGATCAGTCAAGAGCTGGGATATTAGATTTGAAGGTTTGTTCCTACAAATTTACAACTAAGTTATTTTTAGCATTTCCTTAAAAAATGAGAAACTGGATTATAGCCTCCATGTATTTACACTGAGGACTGAAGGAATCTGTAGTCCTTGGGCCCCTCACTACAAGAAAGACATTGAGGTGCTGGAGCGTGTCCAGAGACGGGCAACGAGGCTGGTGAAGGGTCTAGAGCACAAGTCCTATGAGGAGCGGCTGAGGGAACTGGGGATGTTTAGCCTGGAGAAAAGGAGGCTGAGGGGAGACCTTATTGCTCTCTACAACTACCTGAAAGGAGGTTGTAGAGAGATGGGGGTTGGTCTCTTCTCCCTAGTAACAGACAACAAAACAAGAGGAAATGGCCTCAAGTTGCGCCAGGGGAGGTTTAGATTGGACATTCGTAAAAACTTCTTTACCGAAAGGGTTGTCAGGCATTGGAACAGGCTGCCCAGGGAGGTGGTGGAGTCCCCATCCCTGGGGGTATTCAAAAGGCATTTAGATGAGGCCCTAAGGGATATGATTTAGTGGGGGACTTGGTAGTGATAGGTTAATGGTTGGACCCGATGATCTTGGAGGTCTCTTCCAACCAGAACAATTCTATGATTCTATGATTCTATGTATCAATATCTAATTTATGCTGCCTCTTTACATGTATACAGTGCCAACTCTGTCAGCTATATATTCAAATAAGATACTCTGTAGTTCTCAATACAGATATAGATATATTCTTCATGTTTTTAATTCTATAATGAGGTATTCTTTTTTTTTTATTAAAGTGTTCAATTTTGCTCTTAACTTATGTGATAGCAAAGAAGCTTTCCCTTGGTTACATTAATAAATATATAAAATGCTGTTTTAATAAGACTTTGTCTCTTAAGATGCTCTCACCACCACAAAATTCAGGATGAAAATAAGATATGCATATTATAGCAAAGAAGGTAAATGATAATTGAATTTGATAATATACCAAAGATTTATCTTAAAGTAATGGTAGTTACTTTGGAATCCTTCCTGTGAGCAATCTGTTAAAAAATGAAGTTATATTTAACCAAAGGTCTGTAGCTGTAGGGAACTTTCCTGGTTTTCTTGCTAAGTTCTGCTATTCGTTCTTTCCAGTATCTTGCCTGCCATTTTACTTTCAGCTAAATTGTTCCTCAGCTTTCTGGTGTTGACTTGATTCTTCATTTTCACAGTTATTTTTCAGACCTTTTCCCACAAACAGCCTTCTGGTTCTTCCTTGAACCTGGATTTGAAATTGTAAGTTGGAAGCAATTGACAAATCAAACTCTTGGTTTGAATATTCCAAACATTTGACTTTTGGAAGGAGTCAAATACAGACACAAATTTTACAGGTTGTCCCCTTCAATAACTTCATCCATAATTAACTTGACAAAAACCCTGCTTGGATAATCCACAGTACTCACATGTTTAAACCTGAGAGCTTTTGTTGAAATACTTAATTCAAGCACCTGAGCAAATATGGACTGTACAGGGAAAGATGCCTACATTTCCTACTCTGCAGCCAGTTCTGCACTATAAAGTTATTGCTATTACAGCAGAAAACAAGGCCTCCTTTTGCTTAGTGGACATTAGTTGTGAATTAAAACATTGAAAGTAAGCAGCTTGCCAGTTTCACAGAACTTAACACATCACTCTCCATGACAACATGGAACTCGGAGGAAGGAAGAATATTCCTGGGGGAAAGCTGAGAAGTGCAAAGAATTTTTATTTTTTTTTAAATCTGGGATGTGGTGTTTGTTTTTGTTAGCTGAAAGCTACTGTTTGAAGTCCATTTGTGTTGGTAGATTACTTTATCTACTCTTCCTCAGGGAACAGACACTACACTATCACTTTGTATACACTATGCTGATGATAGTGCCTTTACGTTTGAGCATGGAATTGTATGCCATTACATTCAAGTGCTTTATTTTCCTCTACAGCACTGAAACACTAGAGGAAACTTGCCTGTAAGTGGAGGAGAGCCTTCTTTATTGTTTTTTTCTTTTAAACTTTGAGTTTGTGTGTCAAAGGGCTGAGGAGACTTTTTAATATGCAGAAAAAATTAAAGATGCGAGAGGAAAAGGGGTAAGACAAAAAGCATTTAAATAACATACAAACCAGGAGAATTTTCTAAATTATGCTGTAAAACAGACCTTGACAGACAGTTATGAGAGCACCCTCTGTAGGAAAGCTATAAACATATAAAAAATACATAATATTTTCAGAAGCAATGAAGTTGCTTAAGAGCCTAGGTCCCCACAACTGTCATTCAGATCTGGGTTCCTAAACCATTGAAATGTCCTTGAAAGTTTTATCTAACAGCAATAACAACCACATTTCTGCACCCAGGTAAATCCTTTCATAAGGAAGGAAGTCTATACTTTTTAAAGGATGAAGTGCCTCTCAGTGATAGCTTCAATCACACTTTACTCCCTAAGTGTTGGTGTACAACTGTAACTATCCATCCTAGTCCCAAAGAAAAAGAGGTTATTGTATCCGCTATTGATGTTGCCAGACTTTAAATATGAAAGTAGTAATATCAGAATTTCTAATCTCTCACTTCCATCTGGCATACAAGGAGGTTCCCACTCTAGCTGCCTCTTCTGCTGGGCTGGTGAGCAGACACTTCTATGCCCTCTGCATACCATTGAAATTGTCTGTGTCTAGCTCAGCTGCAGTTCAGACTCAGGAAGAGAAAAAGGGATTGGATTATCTGACAGCTTGACAGGACAGACACAAGCTGGATAATAGGAACAGCAAGTGGAGAGTAACCCAGGTTTGAGTAAGGTGGTGGAGAAGATTTCTTCCATAGAAAGCAAGACCCTACTTCATGCTGTGTAGCTACTGTCTTACAGGTGTGCAGAGCCACAACTCAGACTCAGGCATCAGGCCCTACATCCCCTCATCCAGGACACATAAAGTCTAAGTCAGTGGCAGGATGAAGACTTGAGAGGATTCATGTCACTTTATAAATGTCCTCAGTTTCCTCAGTTGTAAGTGATGACAAAGAAGAAAAACCATATCCCATCTGCTTTCAGTAAGGGACACAGGATTTGAGACTGTAATATGGGAACTCCCATCTCATGTAAGGCATCCAGCAACCCCTACATATGACTACTGAACTTCATCCTCAGGAGTGAAATAGGACCATTTTTCCACTGTTAAAGACAATATGATTTAGAAAAAAATCACACGAGAATTAGACAAGCATACAGCATAAATGCCTCTATTTTCACATGAGGTAGCTGGGAAATTTGGATACGTGTTACACAATTTAAGCATGGCTTGAACCTGTGCTTAAGTCCACACTTGCCTGTATTAACATTATCACTGTCCCAGAACATTATCTTGGAACAGAGCCCACACTGTGCCCAAACACGAGCCCATGCGCATACCTGTAACGTGGAGGGACTGCTACCATGGAGGACATTTGCTTTTGTGGCAACATTGTGCAGCTGTCGTCAGACGAGTTGACTTGGGCCATGACATCAAGTGCCAACAGGAAAGATGGTGGTTGTAGGTATCAGCAGACTAAGGTTGCCTGTAAACATTGAGGAGACACCATGAAGACATCCTACATCCTTGTGATGCAGTCAAAAAAGCTGGGTTATGGAATGCACAAGCTCTAGTCTGCTCTGTAAACCATACCGCTAAAACACGGCACAGACACTGCTAGCATCTTGTGCTCAGGAGTGTTTATGAAGGCAACTTTATTAAAGACTATACTTCCAGCAGAGTTCTGACAGCATTATAGAGGAGCACCCTTTCTATTAGGTTTAACATTGCTAGCTTTGGCAACATCTGAATTTAGTATCAATAATATCATTTAATTATGATTCCAATGGTAAATTCTCAAATATCTCTTTACTACAGTAGATCTCAAAGCACCTTAGAAGATAACAGTACCCATTTTACAGGTGGCAAAACAGAAGCACACAGTAATTAAAGTACTGTCACCCATAAAGGCAGTGGTTCAGTCATGAGAATTACCCATGCTGCATACCATCACAGAAGAAATTAAAGCAAGCCTCTCATTTGCTATAGAGAACTGTGAGTCAGGTATAGAACTTCATTTTCTTTACCTGCTGTATTAGAAACCAAGTTTTAAATCAAATGAAATCAAATCCAGGTGTCTTCAATAAGCAGGTTTCCAGGGGTACTTTAGAACAGGTGTGATTGCTTTAGCAGGATTTTTTTTTTTAAGAGGACAAGGCTTCTCGGGCAATAAAAGTGTAAATCAAATATGGGGCAAGCTAAGCATCAGGATGTTGGAAAATTTCCTAAAATGTATAGAACATTTTTAGCTTTTTTTTCTTTTCTTTCCATTACATTTATTTTTTATTCTAATACAGACAAGACCATTTTAGGCCTCATCTTTCTAGAGAATATAGTCTCACTTCTGAATGGAATTTATCCCTAGGGCTGGGTGTTAGAGGAGAGAGTGTTCTCCTGAGCCTTTTCAAGGGTTAGCACCTATCTAATGGCTTCTCTCTAGCTATCTTTGCTGCAGAAATGGGGGGGGGAGAAGCAAGCAGTGACACAAGGAAGTACACTTTTCTGTGAGATAAAAGCCAGATCAACCTGTTGGAGTTCCTAGAAGCCACTGTCTACTGCTGCAGTGTAAAGAAACTCCAAGACTACTGAAATGCTTTTAGGGTGAAGCATTGTACTCAACACAGGTCCAATGTGATAGCTTATATTTATATCTAAGGAAGCAAATTCTGCCTTCCATTGCATCTCACCATATTCACATACTTCAATGGTACTGGAGGAAAATCAGTGGGAGCTAAATTTGTAGGGTAACATGTCTGCTTGAATGGTAATCTGTTGTGTAAAAATGATCAGATGCCCTGCTATATGATGGGAGCATCCTAGCACACATCCCTCTTAAGGCCCCACAGCACCAAAAGCAGTGATTATTTTTCACTCAATCCAGAGACGTCAGTCATCAAACGTAAGCACTGCTCATGATCTTGAGAGACGTTAATAATAGAAATATTGCTCATCAATTTGGGAGATATCCCAGTTCCGGAAATTTCACTATCCTTACTTCAGCTTTACAGGCCTGTAACTAAACTCTGAATGTCAGCCTGTGTAATTTTCCTCCTGGTCTGTTTAGCAGGCTGGCAGTAAATGCTTAGGGTTTTGTTCATAGTAATCTACTGTAACAAGAATCTTTTCATCCATTATGATTTCAGGAGGGATTTTTGGCTGATAGTTTCCATGCAAATGCCACTTCAATTTGCAACAATTTTTTTTTTCAACATAAATCTATTCTTTTGATCACCCTGCCTTTTAGAAATAAAGATTCACCGATCCATACACTTTCTGGGCAGAAAGGTTCACAGTGAATACCTCCTCTGTCAGTCTATACATATAGGTCATATAATTTTTTTTTCAGAAGCTGCATTAAAGCACTTAAAAACAGACAAGCTTGTATCATATCAGAGGACTCCTAGTAAGGTCCATGATCTCCTTTTGTAGGCTGCAGTAAAACATACATAAAATATAAGGTGTGATAAAGTCAACCTAATATTCCTGATCTCATGACTTGCTGGCTGTTCTTTTCTTGTGGAGGATGATAGCTAGCTATCTAATCAAAATGCATAAGCAGTGTCTGTTCCTTCCACCCCCAGACCCATTCATTTTCTACTCAGAATCTCTGCTTGGGGTAGTATAATTGATTTCGACATAATTTACTGCTTACTTGGTAATGCAGCATTGCAGTCTCTGATAAAAACCATATCAAGTCACAGCACTGGTCTAGAGCTTGAAAGGGAGGCAGTGTAATCACTTTCTTACCCTAATGCACCGCCATCTCATTTCTGCTGGGCAAGGAGCTGCAAAGTAATCATTGTTAAATGACGCTGGCTCCAGAGAGGGTCTTTCACTTCTCTGCCTGACCTCTTTGTCTCTCCGCTTTATTTCATGCAGAGGCAGTGGGGAAACTTTTCATTGTTGGATTGTCATGGAAATAAAAGACTATGATTATAGTTGCCTACCATCAGACATCTACCTCTAGCGCATAGCAAAGGTACCTGCCCCTGAATTACCCTGGAAAGAAGTGGTAGCTCAGGAGGATGTGGAAGAGCAAATACTAAAGAGGGAATATTTTGCATTAAAATCTTTGTCATTCCAGCCCATCTGCACACTCCTGAATATTTCTTGTTGCTCTCAATGACGTCTGTTTTTGGCAACAAAGCAAGCGGGACCACTGCCTCGCCGTGCTCCTGGCCCCTGCGCAGAGCCTTGGTACCACTGTGATGTGCACGAGCCTGTCTGCAATGACTCCTTACCTCCGCCACTCCCGCTGCAGCAGCACCAGCAGCCACTTTCACCAGGCCTGCCTGCAGCAGCCCGCAGCCTGGCTGCGCAGCACGCACCATGGCAGCATATGAAGCCACAGCAGTTTTTAAAAATGGGCTAATTACAGATGCTCAGGTGAGTTGAGGGCTGCCATGTGCTTTGTGGGGGATTGTGTGTTGCTGTTCATAGACCCACTCAGGCTCAGCTATTCTCTTCGTAAGGACATAAAGGTCTGTAACTTCACAGAGACCTTCTTCCAGCTCCCTGGCCACCATCTTCTCAGACCCATTCCTTACAGAGACCAGGTTGCCTAGCAAAGCTTGCTGAAAAACTCTCTCTGATTGGTGTTTTTCTTGCATTCCCGCCCCCTGTGGGGACTGGCAACCAATCAGAGCTGCTGTAACAGATGCTAGCCACTGCCCTCCATCACTGGGACTGAATTTCTGAGGGAAGCGAACAGTGGAGTTCCCAAATGGCGGCCAGCCCTGCCCCTGCCATGTCCTGTCAGAAATGGGACAGCTCTGCCTCCCCTCTGTGGCACCCACCTGGGCTAAATGGCATCTGCTGCATGGGGAAGGAGGTGGAGACCCCCAGGAGGGGCAGAAGTGGTATGGGGAGCAAATCCCACCACAGCTAGGCCGGCAGGGACCTCACCGAGTGCACTGCGTGTACTGGTGGGGAGGTGAGGGGTGCAAGGGGGAAAGAACTATTCAATTTCAGTGCCTGGATTTCCCCAGACATGTTATTGTTTGCTGTGATTTATATATCATTTGCATAAGTGGCTAAATGAGCACTTGGTTACAGCAGTTCAGACTGTCCAATTTCACTGAGTATCAGAGAGCCTAGATCCTGGGCTGTAATCATCTGTTCGTCCTCGGGGGACAGCTGGTTAATTATCTTCTACTGGTGACTCCTGCAAAATGGCCAGATATGGCTAGCAGTTTTAGGGAACTGCTTAGCCCTGTCGCTGGCCAGCTGACTCTGTACAGGGCTTTTCTGAATCACTTACATGCCCACGTTATGAAAACAAGGACAGAGAAAGTATCACTTGCTAAAGTAGACTCTTATGCTTCCTGCAACAGCAGATTTTTTTTAATGGGCAACAGTAAACACATTTGCAAAGGTAACCTCATTTTGTTTGAATTTGAGATTTCTTGAGGAAACAAGTAGGCTTTTGGGATGAGGTTTTAGAGTTACTTTTCAAGCCCCAAAATATGTTTTGCCTGACAATGAGAGAAGGTTGATTGATATAGCTTGTTTTTTAAAAAAAAATTACATAGCAGTAACCGCTCAAATAGTTTATACAAAAAGAATTCTTCCCATAGTACCATCCACTCAAACTCACTAATGGCAGTGATTCTTTACACTGATTCAGACTATATACTTATCTTTGTGAGTAAGAAGGTCTCATCTAAATGAATTGCTTGAGCCCAGTCCTGGCAGACACTGAACACCATTGATGACCAGCATCTAAGTTGGAGGTACGCGTGGGGAAGGTTGTGCAGCCATATGCAAGCTGCTGTGTCTGATGGCCAGGAGCACGCATATTGTACCAGTGGTGATTGATGTGGTGTCCTTGGTAAATATCTGAATGAAAGTAATGGGAGTTTCTCACCTTGCAATAAATTGCTTAGAAACAACTGTACTTCACAATTTGATATCCAAACTTTAATTGGGAGGAGCTACATGTGACTGTAGACAGGTAAGCATTCATGCCAGCTGGCTTTTAGAAGTTGACAATCCAATCCAGACCAGCTTTATTCTTTGATGTTGTAAAATGATTTACTTTTACTTTGGCAACAAAGTAAAGGTCGGGATTTAGCCCAAGCTACTACCGCAGGAAGAGACAACAAGCGTGAAAACAGTGTTTACAGGGCATGAAACAGTAAAATAATAGGTGCTCTGTAGTAGATAATCTATTAGAAAAAAAAAATAAAAGAATGAAACAAAGATTTGTTGCAGCTGGGAATCAAGAAGCCAAGGCACTTCACTTAAAAAAGACTTTTCTGGTACCCACTGAAAGTTAAATTCAGATCTACGCAGCCATTTCTACATTTAAGACGTAACTCAAAACTCGTTGCAAGTAGTACAGTGGCATGGGAAAACCTTGTCTGTTTAAATAAAAAGAGGTAAGAAATAATTATCCTGGCTTCAGTTAGTTCAGTATTCTACTCATAGATGGGGAAAAAAACCCAAAACAACCTGACAGACTATTGACAAGCCCACAGAAGCCAGGAAGTCAAGACTGAAACTGTTCTCAGCTTACCCTGTGGTACTCAACATAGCACCTCAAATGTTGGATGCAATCATGTGCTCTCTTAAGTCACCTTGGAGGCCTATGTCAAAAGCGTGCCAAAGAAGAGCAAGGTGAATTCAAGATGAGATTTTAGGCTACTTATGCAATCTTCAAAAACCGTCCTAAGGTTGGCAGAATCCCCACTGAATTTCATTACCTGAAAATGGCTTGTTTATTTTGCTTTGCTTTGGTTTTGTTTCCTTAAATTGTTGCCTTTCCTGCATATTTAATGTAGAAGGTCAGGGTACGTGTTTATTTATTTATTTAAATAAAATCTTGAATTCTTGATAATTTTTGCATTTGTCTAATATATTCTAGTGTTTTCAGATATTTTCTTTGTTCTGAGACCTTAAAAGCACTAAGTGATGGAAAAATCTATGTTTAGGAAACTAATAAAAGGGAGACTTGTGTTTTGGGGGTGGAGTGGAGGTGGCGAACAAAAGGATACCTGTCAAACAGTACACAGGAGTTCAGTGAATTGGACTATGCTCTTTTGTATGCTCAGGTTCTAGCCTGGAGTTACTCATGTGCTTGATATTAAGCACATGCATAAGTCTGTGCACGACTGGAATCTATTATTACCATGTTGACATACATTTGTTAAGGGTTTGATTCTGCTAACATTTCTGTTGGCAACACAGGGAGATGCAGTAAGGTCCTGCAGTTCAGGAAGGTATTACTCTGCAAGAGGAAGATGGAAGAGATTTCGGGCAGCTGCTAATACACTAAACTTTAGAGACCATTCACAGTCAACCACATTTTAAATACATTTCCATGGTCATGTTTATTTCTAAAATACCTGAAGACATCAATCAAGTTGTAGATTAAAGAGATATATAAGCATCCAGCCCTGAGAACAAAACCATTTAAAAAGATTTATTAACGGTTATTTATATATTTAAGTCCCGTTCCTGTAAGATCTCAGTAGTGTGAATAAGTGGTTTAAAAACTGTTCCTTATTTATTGGCCTTCCAGCTATAAATATATATTTGGCCTCTGGATTTTTTTGATAGCTTTAAAATACTTTTTGTCTGGATTGAGGCCTAATAACCCAAATTTTTGTCCAGAGCAAGAGTTTTGAGAAACACAGATTTCCTACAATATCTTCACCATGGTAGCTGCTGTTATTTAACTGATAACATTCTGGTAATTCAAAATAACTTCTACCAGGAGCATAAACTCATACTTGTCTACTTTGTCTTAGGACTTGAGTGTTTTTTCCTGGAGTGTTTGAACTACGTGCTCAGGCAATCTTAACCTTCTGGTTTAAATCCAAATGTTTCAGTTGCGGGAAGGACTACACTCTGTTTACACATCCATTACCCTGAAGAATTTAATGTGCCATTTCCATCACAATTAGATCTCTAGTAGCTGAAGTTTGGATTGCTTTCTTTGTGCACAAACTTGTGCAGCTTGGATTTATGAACAGAAGACTATAGAGACTGTATTCTTAGTAGCTCCTCATTTCAATACAATGCTGTATGGGAATGTAATGAAATATGATGGTTGAAAGTGATGGAGTCAGTTTTCTTAGGCTGTGTGTGCTCTGCAATGAAGCCTGGTGCAGGGACAGGACACCGCTTCCGTGTCCTCCTCCCTTTCTCGTCTTTCTCCTAACTTAGCTCTGGCTGAGCTAGCCTGCTGGCTGAAAGCAGTGTAGCATAGAGTTTGAGAGAAAATAGCTTTGCTGGGAAAAATCTTTACTGACTTAGGTGCTAATATGGCTAATATTGCTAATGTGGCTATGTAAAGCTTTCAAGCTAGTGCCTGTGCATGTCATGATACTGTGCTACACCCACTTGGTTAGCAGTAACATAGGCTTCCTAGCAGAATGCAGTCATGCACATAAGCAGAGTCTGCATTTTCAATAGTGTTGACCGATCTTTTGAAATAGCTGCTATCTTTCAAGAACAAAAAATCCCTTATCAAACAAATATTTCTTTGCAGAAAGCCTGTGAAGAAAAACTCTAGGTTAGACACCCCTAGCTTGACGGTGTATGGTCTGTTTATAAAAGTTATTCTCACACACAGACTTGGAAAAGAGGGAATTCTCAGTGCCAGCAACAGAGGTTATATGTGCCCCTTCCTTCAAGCTCCAGCTGAGGGTGATGATGAAGTGGAACCTTAACTCCATCCCTCCCTGCACTACATCCTTGGGGTACCCCACACGAATGCAACCATGCACCAGTATCTTCTCAAGACTGTGGTTAACCTGTAATTTCTGTCAGAAATTGTCTTTCTTGAGATTAAGAGGCCTTACTGGGACAAATAAATCAGTCATTAAAGCTAAAGAAAAAGCTAACTCAATATCACTTTGGTTTCTGATTCTCAGCCAGGTAAGTATTATAGGTTAGACTCTTCCTGCTGGAAAAGCTGTACGCAAGGAAGGTTGTTCCTCTTTGCAACCCTACCTGTTTCACATGCACCAAACTCTAGTTAATGGGGTCATTATTTCATCCTTGCTCAACGCCTTGTTGTTAGAAAGGTGACGAGAAGGAAAAGGTAAGAGAGTGCCATAATCTCTTGCTGCTTCTTTGCAGGAGCAGTTCCTTAATGTTTTTTTGTTTGCGAGGCAGGACAAATCTGAATCAATGTTTTATCCCCTCTTTGTTTGCTGTATCCATCTGGCCATTGTTCTGGGAATGATAATGTAGACAGATTGCTCATGGGAAAGAAACTTAGTTCCTTAGATGGCTGCACAATACAGAGCAACAGAAAACCTCTATAATATTGTTGGGTGGACAAATTATTTTCTGACATGATCTATTTGTAGAAACATCTCATATTGGCCAAGAAATATTATTTAGAGAAGGATAGTAGCTTGGCCTATCATCTACTTCAGCTGTCCTTGGCCCTACTCTTCTGCTGTTTTGTTTCTTATCAATAACAGCTACATAGCATCATGTCTCAAGTGTCTAAGTTAAGGGTACATGATTGTGTCAGCCTTGAACTCTGTATAGGGAATATTTAGAGCAGACATTGGCCCCCAGGGACCGTGGAATGATAAGAAGTGGATCTTTCCTCATACACAGAATTTGAGTGTACTTGCATCTTCTTTGATGAACCTAAGCTTCTAGACTAACTCTTGTCTTTGCTGGTTTACTAAATCTATCCTACTCAGTATAGAAAAACAAAGCTGTTAAAGAAAGGAAGTGTGATCTTCTTTAAGGTATTTTTTCTTGTAGGGTCTATTATGTTGCGTACACCACAGCTCTGCAATGGATTCACAGCTTTCAGACTGGAATTGCCTCATTTTCAGTGAGCTTAAAATATTTGGCAAAAGAGCTCAGGCCTATCAGCCACCAGCTACAGGTGTCTCACGGGCATGTAATGTTTTGTTTTAGTTCATGGGGAATTGTGGCTATAAATGTATTTTAAATGCCAAGATACCTAGCTCAGCCACCTCCTGCTTAAAGTGAGCTGAGAATTCACAAATTAAGAGGCCTGACACTAAATCTTGGAAATATCTGATCTGGTAAATATGCTCAACAAGTAATACAGATGTTAAACACAAAGTTGTCCAGAACACAACTGCCACAATTTTTATTCAAAAACACTGGGATGGGGAGAATACTGATTTCCACCTTTGGGTAATAGCCCGGTGCTACCAGGGGCATCCTGGTAAGTGAGGTGCTGAAGACTTTGACCATTCTCAGCCTGTCTTTGGTTCAAACATTTGTTTTAATGTTTAACTGCCTCTTAAAGGTTAGAAAATACTGAGAAAAGGCCCAGAACCAAGTATTCCCACTTTTCTAGCATGCCCTCACCACTGCTACAGAGTTACATTGTCTGTTTTCTTTGACCGCATGAGTTTTGTGTACCTTTCTCCTTAGTTCACAGCTTCATCGAGGAACAGAAAGTGTGCTTATCCAAAATTTACCTATAGCTGTGAGACAAGCATACTATACTTAGCTCAGGCTTAGCTGTACCTTTTTACTCATGTTATCTATTTCCTGAAAAAGGTGTCCAACTGTAAGGATATTATATAATAAGTAGATCAGATTCTCTCCCATTTTTTCAAAGAAAAGAGCAACCAATCATCCAGACTCATGGGAATGATTTATATACCTGGTATCCATCAAGTCTATCAGACTCTGGCTAGCCACCTAATTCATGTGCTTAAATCTAGGACAGATTCCACACACTGCAGTCTATCATTTTCTACTGGTATGTTAGCTGTCAGCTGCTGTGAAATCTCTTTCCTCAGTGTCTAACTTTGTTTGTGAGTAGTTTATTAATTCTGTTTAAGAATTAAGATAATTAAGATAATAGGATGAGAGGAAATGGCCTCAAGTTGCAGCAGGGGAGGTTTAGATTGGGTATTAGGAAAAATGTCTTCACTGAAAGGGTTGTCAAGCACTGGAACAGGCTGCCCAGGGAAGTGGTTGAGGCACCATCCCTGGAGGTATTTAAAAGATGTGTAGAGGTGGCACTTAGGGACACGGTTTAGCGGTGGACTTGGCAGTGTTAGGTTAACGGTTGGACTTGATAGTCTTAAAGGTCTTTTCCAACCTAAACGATTCTATGATTCTAGAAGTGTTAACCTACATAGGTGAAGGCTCCTAACTTTCAGCCTGGCAATACCTACATCCATTTTAAATGTGCGCTTTTCAACAGATTTTCACAGAGCATCAATAATTCAGTGTCCTGCTGAAAAACTCTCTGTTCTTCCTGTTTAACTTAAAATCCTGGGTTCTTAACCCCTGAAGTTTTGAAGACATGCAGCTGAAATATAAAATTGTTGGGAACTCTGGTCTGAACATAAGCACATATTCAGCCGTGGACAGAGAATTAAAATACAATTTTTTGTTTCCTCTGTGTTGCTTTGTTTTTCCAACACTCTGTTGCTTGCAAAGTGAAATAAAGACTAGAATTTCGTTTCTGTTCCACCAGTCCATCAAGTGCAACATTCCAGAGATTTATTAGGAGCACGTGTTAAACATTTTATTTTCTTTATCTCATGACCATATCAATAACTTATTCACTATAATATTATGACTAGATATTTGCTAAACTGTCTAACATAATTAGTGATGAAAAAGGGATGCCTACTAACCACAAGTGCAAGTTCATGTACATGGCATGAATTTATTTCCCATTTTTGTTCCAGATTTCCACCTTGTTACCTTCACTTGTAGAAAGTCAAGTGGTGTTGCCTCCTGGCAGATCCTGTGCGGCACAATGTAGCCCATTGCTACCTGGCAGCTCATCCTTTTTCACTAGTATTGATTCAATGCTTATGAAGTACATTTTACAGCACAGACCAATGTCAAACATATGATTTGTGTTTTGTCTGGTGCCATCTTTTAAGAAACCTGAAGAGTTTAAGGTGATTTCCAAGATCCGGATCTTGGTAATCAGCTGAACTTCTCTTGAGATTTTCATTTAATTACAAAAAGAATAACAATGATGCTGGGTGTATGCATTTACAGTTTGTTTAATTGAAAGCTGTCTGTGGGTTTACTTATTGGTTATCAGCCAACATGTTAACCATTGTGAGAGGCATAGTCCTGCTTTTAAAAAAATATTTTCTGAAATTAATGGTCACAAGTAAGGTAATACATTACCTCAGTAATATATGGGATTAAAGAATGATTAGCATTCTACCTTTATATTATCTTCTGAAACTATTTTTACAAAAAGTGCCTTTGATTATAAAACATCTCTCCAAGAAACTTAGTTTTGAGGCTCTACTGACGTCCAGCCAAACCAGTGTCAAGTTCCAAACCATGCCTACTCAGTGGTTGTATAGGGCAGTCAGCTTCCACTATTAAGGAACTACTTTAAGAATTATTTGCAGGTAGAACAATAATATTGACATATAGGGTTTTATTAGTAGCAGCATTTTCCATTTAATGCCTAATCTATGGCTTTTTTTCTTCTTCCAAGTATAAGAACCTAGCTCCAGAGGACAACAATTTCTGTCGTGAGCATGAAGATTGCCTCTTACTTCAAGCTGATAGAATCTCTTGTTTATTATTTCAGAGGCTTGTGATCTTGATTAACTGTAGAGTGATTCTCTGTAGAAATATAAACAATGCAGCACTATCTTCTTTGGTAGAGACATGCTCCAATCCAGTGATCATCAGAGATACCAGTAGCAGACCACCCCAGCAAGTGGAAAATCCCCCTTACTCTTTACAGTTGTCAAGTTTCTACAGCTGGGCTCAGTTCAGAAACATTACTCTCCCTTCACGCATTAGCAAAAAATTTTACTCCTGTGTGGAGAGAAAATCCAAGCAGCAACTTACTGAAATCACAGGGCTCATTTAATTTCTTCATATAACATGTATGATTTAAATGCTGTGGAAATGCACATTTACAAGAAAATCAGAAGGCAGTCTCCTCATATTTTATCAAACTTCTAATGTAGCGTGCAGTCACCATTTTGTCTGTACTGTTTGTTTGGTACATCCATCTGCCACATGACATTATTTGTAATTCCTCTCCCAAGTAAAGAATCAACACAGCATCAGGTTAGCATCAGTATTATTACTGTTCTTTAAAGAGCAGTTAGCCAAAGTGCAGAGCTTCACAAACTGTTTTCATTAGAGGGAGTGATAATTGAGTCTGGCATCTCTGATGCAATCCTGCTCATTTACAACGTACAAAGCCCTGTTTCCCTAAGTGCAGAAGAAATCAAAGAGGAGACAAATTCTTCACAGATAGCTCCAAACCTCTTTAATCCAGCCTCTGGCTAAAAAGTTCTCTCTACTTCTGTGGTTACATCTGGTATTCTCTTCTTGCCTTTTCTCTCATCTTCTCTGGCCAATCTGCTGTGATCTCACACCTTTTCAATGTATCTCCATATTACGTTACTTCTCCCACATATGTGCTTGCAATCACCTTTGCATTGCCTTTTGATCTGTATTTATGCTTACGGTACAGATAACAGTAGTTTTAACTCCTTGCTTCTAAAAATGAGCTTAGTGATTTTGTTCAGCTGTATAAAATGAAGGTGATTCGGCGCCCTAAACTTTGTCAAGGTTAAATTCAATACCTATCAAATTATAAGGCAGGTAAGAAATGCTAGCTTTTGAGTATTATGGAACAATTTGGTAGCTTTGTGCAAGACAGTTAGTGATGACTGTTGGCAAGGGATGTGTGGGAAGGTTCTTCTAAAGCCCAGCCAAGACGTCTGAAGTGATCAGATCTGCAGGTGCCCGATTAGTTTCAGGCCACTCTTTTCTAAATTCTGAAGCCTGTGTTTACCCCTGCTGTTTAAAAGCTGTGGCCTTTGTCCTGATTTCTGCAGACAGCTCCAAAAAAAGTTCGAGTGGCATTTGAAATATTATTTTTTGAGGCAGTGACTGAGTCTAGATAAGTTTAATCACCATTACTCAACATCCAAAACGTGAACTCTGATTCATATTCTGTTTTTCTTTTTCCTTCCACTGGCATAACATTTTA
Source organism: Phoenicopterus ruber ruber (assembly GCA_009819775.1). Classification (NCBI taxonomy): domain Eukaryota; kingdom Metazoa; phylum Chordata; class Aves; order Phoenicopteriformes; family Phoenicopteridae; genus Phoenicopterus; species Phoenicopterus ruber. Next base: position 14,824,809 of record CM020218.1, on the reverse strand, counting down.
CAACAGGGAGTCATATAAGGGTGGGAAAACATATTTGGAAACATAAAGCCAATCTAGATCCAAAAGATGCAAATCAGTGTGTTGTACCCCCATTGTGAAGGGGCAGTTTTAGGAGTGTGTTGAAACATTCCACATTATGGAATGGTCAATAAACCCAAAACATCTGAAGTTAAACTTTCTTCCAATTCCATGATTTATTTCTCAGAAATGATTTCTAGCTGTGATATTTTCTTTGTATTTTATTTGACCACAGTTGTTCAGCTTGTCCTTGTATAAATAGTTTGTGGATTTGGATCTGCCTTTCATCACACAAACCTTAATATGCTTCCAGAGAAATACATAGATTCATATGTAATAGGGTTAGAAATGTTAACCCACTCATGCAACCACCTATGTGCAGTACTTGTGCATATGCAGATGCAAGGATATCTTTAAAAGAAATACAACCTTTTCAGGGAAATGTTATCATAAATGGAAGAAAATAATTTTCAAAAAACCATACTGATTCCTTTCAAACATCCTATGAAAGACTTATTTCGCAAACGCCTTGTTGAAGGTCACCCCGGGGACTACTGTCCTTTTTACAATCACCACAGTGGGCTGCAGAAGCAACTGAAGGACTGATAGACAGATGGACTAATTTGCAGAGTATTATGTGAGTTTTTAAGGCCATCGCTCTCCAATCTGAAAGATTCCAAATAAAAGGAAAGGGCAATATCACATGACCCAGCCACAAGTATTCTCTTAGCCAGAGCAAATTCACATCTTATAGACCATCTAGGCTCGGCCTCAGAGTGACCTTGATGTTTACAGATGAGAAAAAATCTAGTGATATGGTATATATAACTAGGGGACAAAGGTTGTGGAACAAAGAAACCTAATAGACTAAAATATGTATATTTTAACAGACACTGAAAACAAGTCTTGGCTACATTCCCATTGTGCAAAGATACTGAATGTCACTCTTTTCTCTAACTAGGCTGATGGTTAGCTGTCTTCTGTTGGGATCATTTTACTTTGTCTGTTCCTCTCTTCTAAGAGAAGTGCGCATGGGTTTTTCAAGTCTGACTACATCCTCTCATTCTGAAACCTTTTTTTCTGAATATCTCTACCTCTGTTCCTAACATCCAATCACTAGGGTGTTGTCTAATTCCAACTGGAAAGTCACTTCCCTTGAAGACTTTCCAGTCATTTGCTTTATGATGACAAACTTATTAACAAACTATTTGATATTTACATCTGAGTTCTGCAAAGTTCTTTGTTATGAGTTCAAAACTTGGTATCATTTGAAATTGAAAACCTGGACTAGATTCTTGTTTTAGATCCCATTAAATCTGAACCAATTTGTGCTGTGTGAAAACATGTAGATGTAGTAGTTCTTGTAAAGCCACACAGCCACTTCTACAATTTGTGTTTGTACCAAAAGCTGAAGGTTTGTGAAAGTAATTCCTTCTGTCATAGAGATCTTAATTCTGTTTTATATTCATGTGTATCAGTGGAGAGAAACTTCACCAAACTGAGAGAAATACCAGTGTTTCAATAATTAGAGCAGAGATAGCCATCCAACGAAACAGGGGGTGGGTATTTTATTCTTTACTGTCTTCTTTCCTGAAAGCCTCTTAGAATTAGGCAGGGAGTGAGTAAGTGATCATGATTAAATGTTAAAACAGTTTTATTCCTGACACAGTTTTTCATGACTATGTCCCACACACGTGGCAAGAAGTATGATAATCTTCTGACAAACTGCAGCCATGCCATTGTGTGTTGGGCCCAGATCAAGTCACACAGTAATCTTTGTTCTTGCAGTGGTTCGCGTGGACTGAAGTGTGCCTGAATGATACAGAGGTGCTCAGTTACAACAGTTTGCATTTTGGTCATCTCAGGGGGGCATCCATGGTCATATGACAGGTGATGGCGTGACTGATAAAAGTATGCCTTTGTTGTGGCTTGATGACAGGGACAAATATGATCATTTGACAGTATAAACAGTCCTGCAGTAAAATCAGAGACACATGGGCTGTTTAATGGATGTATGTCCAACGATTGGATGGGAGACGTGCATGCTGCCTTCTTGTAGCTTGCTCTTGCAGAAGAGTTAAGTCTCATGGGGTTGGAGCACTTATCTTGGATTTGGAGGCTTGGATGCTGATTCTTGCTGTACCACAGACTCCTTGTTATGATATGAGACACCAACTTAGCGTCCCTCCACTTCAGTTCCATGATTTTTAAGTAGGGAAATTTAGTGCTATTCTTGCAGATTGTAATAACAGGGATCATCCAAACAGTTTTAATAGAAGTCACTGAAAACATGTATAAGAGAATAAAGAATTAGATCCTGTGTTTTACATCTTCAAGGACAGCATTTCATTCCCCACAGAGAATTGATGAAGTCTGAGAAGTCCTTTAGACTGTGAGAAATAATTGAATGAAAAAGCAAAGATTATGTTACTGCCCTTGACTGAGTGGCCGTACCTACCATTTCCAATTCACATTCAAAAATGCTTGTGAGAGATCCTACTGCCTTTGGACAGGTAACGTGCAGTTGTTCCCAGCTTGTGTACTTCATAAGGTATTTACTACCTTTTCTTTTTGATACATCACTCTCCACAATGGACTTTGTGTTTGATGCTTTGATGTTACACTTTCAAATTACTCAGAAATTGCAGCTGTTACAGTGTCTGGTTATTAAGTACAGCTTCACACAAAGTAGGCTGCTACTACTTGCTGTGATCTCTATCAGTTCTCAAGTTTTAAAGTCTGTGTTTTTTCAGTAAAGCCTGGTGTAACTTTGACTTGGGCTGCTCATATATACCAAGTACCTAATCCTCCAAAGGTTTTTTGTGCCTGACTCCCTTTGAAATCACAAAAACTTAGAAATACATTTGAGGATCGGGGCCAATTTTTTTTATCAAAGTGTTCGTGAATAGGATTTCTAAAAGTACACAAAGGAATTAAGAGTATAAGTCTAATTGAAAACCATGAGTCTTGGGCTTTTAACTCTCTTAGGTTACTCCTTAGGATAGAATTTCCAAAAGACTTGAGTGTTCAGCAGTTTGTAATAATTTATTTACATTATTAAATTTATTAAGAAGCTGCTGGGTGTTCAGCACATATGAAACGCAGGCCATGGCATAGATGCCTAAAAGAATCTCTCTGTATAGTTGATGTTCTTGGTGTTGGTTCTAACATGACATCATGATGATTTATGATTAACTACTCCTATAAAACAGGCTTCAAAAACCTGGTTAATCCTCTCTCCACCAAGTGATTGCTGAATTTTTCAGAGGGATATAGTGCAATTGTTAATGGGAAAAGAAGTACCCAGTAGGAAGGGGGAAAAATATAAATACATAAATTTATATAAATGGCATGTAGCTAATGGGAGAACACTCTAGCCAAATAGGTCCTGATTTTAGAACTTCTATTTACTTCTATTCAAAGATCATCAGAGTAATACTTCCTCAGGGCTTTTCTCTTGGTACTGAATAGATTAGAAACAGGGGGATGAAGGGGAAAAGAATAGCTTGAATAGTAAAGGAGATTTCTTTGAGATCTTTGACCAATTTTAGTGCTTAGAATCAAAGGCAGACATCAGGCAGGACTACCAACATGAGAGAGAAGAAGGTTTTGGGAAGGAGACCACCCTCTATTCACATCACAACTTTGGATCACTACTGGCACCCACAAGTTCTGACATCATTTGAAAACTCTTAAGCTCTGAATTTCACTGTTCAAGAAGCCTCTCTGCTTCTTTCACCTACTGACTCTGATTAGCTCACTGCCCCTGTTGCTTGGTAATCCTTGCAAGAGTTATATTGCCTTATTTTATAGCTTGGCTTGTTGTGTTATTGAACACTTGCTAATTAATGTTCCTGCCAACTCACTGTTTGCCTGGCTCTCACCTTCTTACTGAGCCTTTGACAATACCCTTCTATTACTTTTCTGTCAGACTCACTACATCCTTCAGTTATGACTAACTAACTCCCTTGTCTACTCTATCCCTTTCTACTCCTCTGTCTTCTGCCAGGTTGTTCTTTTCTTTAAATAGGTGGTTTATTCTCCTTTTCCCTTTTTGTACCATCCACCAGAGTTCTTCTTCCCTTTCTCTCAATTTTTTGATTCCACAACCTCATCCTCTTATGTGGTTTCTACTACCCTTGCTGTGGTAAACACTCAAAACTCTGTTTTTCTGTTTGTGTCTGTTATTTTCACCAATATCTTCTTTCACCTTTCATCTATACTGAGTCTATCTATCTGTCCATTTAAATATGATATATTAAAATCTGTCACTTGTCAAGTTGTTAATGCTTGTCAGAATGTCAAGGGGTTTTCTTTTCCTTTCTTCTCCTTTTTTGTCGCAGATGATGACTACTATATTATAGTTTTCTCTATAAAAAAGGATGTCAACTGTGATTCCATTTCCTTTCTGGAAAGCCATTCTTGACTTCAATTTTTCACCTTTCCCATATCAAAAACCTTGCTATTTTGCTTTCTCTGAATTTTTAACTTTTCTTCTTCCAAAGTCAACCAGAAGAACGTGACAACTGTAATCTTCTCATCTATGGCTTCCTTGGTGTTCACATCATGCTCACATATCTGTCCAGATAGATTCTTTATAATGTAAATATATTTACCATGACATTTTGATCTTACTGCCTCCCTCTTTGAATCCTTCTTCTCCAGTGTGTTACGTGCAACTTTATTACACCGGTTAATGATCAGTGCTGTTGGCAACTCAGCCCCCTCTCAGGATTGCATGTGCTGCTTTTCTTCCATACTATCATTTATGCACAGAACATGTTGAACTGCTCCATAAAGCCACTGGCTCCTCAAAACTTGCTTCTTCTGGCAGGATCATAGGGAAACTGATCAGTGATAACCAAAGAAATCCTCAAGAGAGACTTAAGAGATTTATTTTACTCATGCTACTCCTCATTAGTTATTCTAGTTAGTTGGTGAATCCTGCCTTGATAGATATTGGGATCTTTGGCACAAGGTCTTAAATTTACTTAGTTTTGCTTGCGTCTTGGCATGAATAATAAACACAGAAACCATCTTAATATCAACCCTCCCTTTTTCCTTAAAATATGGGCTCCTCCATCAGGATTGCAAATACGCTGCCTGAAAGTCATTCGCTTCACTTCAATGGAAATGAAGAATGTTCAGCAACAACAGGGTTTAAATTATGGCAAGTCCAAGCTAATATTCAAATTAAGGTTTTAACTATAGGACCTTTGCAGGGGTCTTTGGAGAAAGAGGTAATGGCTGTCACTGCTTTTGTTTCTTATGCATACATGTAATGCAGTCCTTGAACTAAGCCTTTAAAAAGGAGATAAACTTTTCCTAATCAGCACAATCTAGCTTTAGTTCTTACACATTTAGTTTATTAATCTACAAATGTATTGTGCTTTTGAGTGTGGGTGAGGTCAAAGTAATAGAAATCCATTCTCCAGAAGATTCTGAAACTTTGAGAGAAAAAGTTCATCCCAGACTTTCTTTCCTCCAGAATGAAACATTCTTTAAATACTGCAACTTAGTCAGAAGTTTATTATATTATATCCTGCAACACGATAACAGCAAAACAAAAGCTTTGCTTCATTCTAGTAGGAAATTTTGACTACTTTGCTGAATTCCCATGAAAAATTGTAATGTATTCAAGAAAAGATATCAGATGTAAAAAGTGCCATCAGCAAATCTTTGACCAATCTTACCACAACATATTTTTTGGCTAGTTACTCAAGGCTGTGTATCATATATAGCAATTGTCCAAACCGTACTTCTTCTTTCCTTTTTTTCCTGAGTTTTGCATATGTAATTCTGATGTAATTCAGTTCCCTTCAGTGAAGTTATTCCCCACTAGATTAACCCACATACTTAAATTATACTTCTCAGTTTCCAATATAAACACTCCGCTTTGCAGCCCATACATTTCTGGGTCATACTTAGCCAAACAAGGAATCCCACTGATGCCAATACAAGTAAAACCCACTGAAAAGGTATATGGATGGCAGAATCAAGACCTCATAAAGTTGAAGACAGCTATAGAGTTAACTAATCCCTATGCTTGCTCTCTACAGAGGTTTAGAATCCTCCTGAGCAATCCCTCCGTATTGTAATATGCAATTCATTATAGAGACTCAAAGTGGGATTATTTTCAAGCCTTTCTTTTTCTTTAGCCCAAACAGGATTTGAATTTGCATTTAATTTCTCACTCATATCTTGCTTTCAGATTTCCCTATTTGTTCTCCTTCACAAATGGATCTTTGGACAAACATTTTGTATGTGGGATGGGTCGCCATGTTAAAAAGATTATCTCACCATGGAGTCCATCGGCATTTAGCAACAACAGCACTTATATTTTTCTCAGGTTGCCTTTATCTCTTAATCATTATTTGCTGACTGAGATTTATGACATCTTCTTCATCCAGAGATAAAATCAATTAGTTGAAAAATCTTTAGCTTGTTAGCTATAGTGAAAAAACTAACCGCGAGCTTGGATGTGCATAATTGTATTTTCCAGTTCAGCGAGCATGTGCGCAGGAAAACAGCCACAACCCCCAGCAGGGAATGGTCAGCTGGTCCCAGCCTATTCAGGGATCTTGGTGCCAGCCAGCTTTCAAAGAGGGAGGGGTGGGCCCTAAGGAGCCCAAAGGATTTTCCCGACCCTCTTGGGTAATTTACACCAATCTTAAACATGTATGTTTGTCTGAAGTCTCTTTTATCAGCGTGGTAATCCCATTACTGACAAATGAAGATGTAATCACAGTTTATTCAAATCGTTTGAAAGCTTTATCCCCTTTTGAGAGAAAGGAGAAAGTACAATTGGCTGCAACTGACTTCTTAAACTCCTACTGGGACACTAGCAAAGCAAAAACGATTTTTAAAAAGCATCAGCACTTGGATATAGGATAAAAAGTATAGCCTGCGGGGTCCCTGAAGAAAGGAATCTTCTCTTGCTTATGGAGTTTACATCATACTCAGCACTGTTACTGCTAATATTTATATCAGAGAAAGTGAGAGAATAATGTTCTCTCCTTGGTTTGTTCTACAGCGATATTTCCTACTAATGCCGTCTCTGCTTAACTCCATCAGTAGTCGTGAGGATACGGATGCTGGTTGAACTGTGTCTCCATCACCAGGGTAACCATCTGCTAATATGCACACCAGCAACCAGAAAAGTATGGAGAAAAAGCTAGAACAGATGATAACCTGGTGCATTTTCAAGGGGAAAATTAACTATTACAATGTCTCTCCATCAGCCTTGTTTGTAGCAAAGGAAAACAGAAACATAGACCCAGGGAAAAGTCTTGGTGCAGAAGTGAAGCCTTGAGCACTAACAGCCCCAGTGAAGTCTCTAAGGTGATGAAGTGCCAGAGAGGATCCACAGGAGGTCCTAGGAACCCCTTGTTAAAACTTCTTCATGTGTGGAACAACTTCCTTGTCTCGGGTATAACCCATTCACACTGCTCTGATACGCTGATGTAAAGGTTATAAAAATCATCTGAAAATTATATCTCCCTCTTCCTCCCTCCAAATCACACCAAAGAACAGTTTTAGTAATTTTATGACTAAATGTACGTCCAGATAGCCATAAAAATTAAAATGCAGATAAAAATGTTTAGATGATTTCAGTTTCTGAACAAGAAAAAAAATCTGTAGCATTTCAAATGCCAAATATAATATTAAAGAGAGTGTATATAATGCAAATTCCTTTATTAGGCAGTTGTCTTTCACATGAGTTTCTTGGCTTTGGGGTGAAATTTGATCTCACTGATGAACAGAATATCATGTTCTGCAGTTTTCAGTATCGGGCAGTACTGCATGAGGTGATGATTGCTTTGCATTTCCATCAGCTAACGTGAATCCCTCAGGTAAACTGCTTTTGCCCTCAGAAATCATTATTTTTATTTCTTGTTATTACCAGAGTTCCACAACCTAGACTAGGAATTAATTACATGAGTACCTAATAAGCAAAACATTTTTGCTTTGAAGAACATATAGTCTAAATAGACTGAAATTGGGAAGAAAGACTTGGAGCAACTAGCCAGGCACCGTACAGCAAGTTAGTTTTGTAGCTGGGAGTAGTCTTTACTTCTACAGCTCCATAGGATCATTTTCAGTTAATAAAATCCAGCACTTCCAGTGTAGTGGTACTTGTTTCTTTCTTTTTGCTGAGCCTTTCCTTTTGCTGGAACAAATTTTCTTGTGGCCACACAGTGAACCAGAATTGAGAGAGGGTAGAAGTAACACAGCCAGAAAATAAAAAAAAAGAAAAAAAAAAAAAAATTCAGTTGGATCAGTTCCCCACTCTGAGTCATTGTTCAGCTGTACAAACTCTCGTGCTGGCACAATGGAAGGAATGACAAAGGCGTGGAAGTGGCCTGCCAGGGCAAGGCAAGGGGGATGCTCCACAGTGAGAACAGCGATGTTAGCAGCCGTGCCGGCTTTCACCAGCTTCACGCAGATGAAATGGTGGCCTGTGTTTCCTCATGAGTTTCACCTTAGTTTCACATTGTACTAGGGCTGCTTTAGTATTGGTAACGGCATCTCTTTTTGGCTCTGTGCTGCACGTGTGTGCGTTCAGAAGGAAGCATTTGGCTGTGTGAGCAATATCCTCCTTTGAGAGACCTGCATCCTGCGGCTTGGAAACCCCAGCTTTAAGAGAAGAGTTGCAGAATCTAAAAGTAAGAAGCCTCCACAGGAAAGGTTCAGAAAAGCGGTAGATATTATCCTGTTTGTAGGGAGTATTCAGAGTTGAGAGGTACCAGGTATCCTTGTCCAATTTCTATTTTGTTTTGGGTTTTTTTTGGTTGAGTTCTCTGTTTCTTTTGGGGGTATGTGAAGTGATACATTTCAACAGGTATTTGGAATACCAAACAAGATTGGATTGGAGATTGGTTATCATATGATGAAAACACAAAGTCATTAAAACCAGCCACTTGTGCTGAAGAGATGACTTTAATCCTTCATGAAGTTCTCTGAGAAAACTTCAGTTCATGATATCAAAATGCTACCTGTTGCCGATCATTTAGTAATGTATCCAAGGATACTGGTAGAAATGATCTGGTAAGGAGATTTTTGTGAGTCACTAACCACAATTTACATTATTATAGTTCATGATGTACCTGAAAGAGTGATTTTTTTTTTAATGTTAGAAGAATAACCTCCGTATGGTGGATGTTTCCAATTAAACACAAACATGAGCACTTCCTATCCATTTTCTGCTGGATGTATCATGTCAGACCATGTTTTGTCCCTGTGTACATTTTCCTGCTCTCAGAGCAAAAAAGGGTATTTCCAAATTCTCTTTTTCAGCTGGGAGTTCCTTTCCAAAGCTGTTGAACTTGTGGGTTGAGACACGAAGCAGAGATCCAGTGGCAAGGGGTCCAGAAGAACACTGAGACTGTGAAGAAGCAGCTGTGCCATATCACAGGAGATCCCATCATGACCGAGTCAGACTTTTCAAGAAAGCTCTGACAATTTTGCTGAGCTTCATCGCAGCCTTTGCAGCTGTGAAACGTGAGCCTTGCACAGTATTAAGCAGCACAAGCAGAAGACAGGGCACAACCGATCGGTGCACTGACCTGTCAAAATGAATGTGAGGAGATATGCAAGAAGTAAGTAACTTGGGCTCCATTTAGGTTTTGGAGATGGGTTCCAAAGCCCACTGCATTCTTTTGGTGGCTTTTGGATTTACCGTACTTGTACTTCAGCATCAGTATTATTTTTCATACTTTCAGTAGACAACTTCTTTAAGCTTTTTAGCTTGAGGAATGGTTATGTGTCCTGATCTTATTATAAATAGATAGTATGGTCCATGTTACAGATCAGTGTTTTGAGCAGCAGACTCCATTGCACATTTATGTTTGATCCATCATGAGTGTTACAGATCCTTTATTTTTTGTGGTGAGGCCCGTTTGACTTTGTAGTGTGGTGGTACTCCCCCATAAATGAATTATAGTGAGATCTAAACATTAGGAAAATCTAACCTAGAGTTGGATTGGCTTTGTAGTATTTGTGCATTATGCTGCCAGAAAATAGTAACGGATATCCACTCTTTCACTCTGTGATTCTAATGTTGGCTCCCTGATGTCTAATAATCAGCTGGTGAGTCAATGCTCTCCCCAAAGCACATTTCAGGAATTCCAAGTAAAGCCTTACTTTTGAGTCTGTCCTTTTATCATGCACATACAAAAAATCAATACCATTCATATTTGTTAATTTAGTGTTCATCTGTAATCTGGTAATTTATCTTAGAGCTTTTTTTATTTTTGTTTTCAAACAGAAGTAGTCTTTTCCATCACATAAATTTTTTTCATTAAAATATATGGTTTGGGAAAATATTTTATGTGTTTTGGACTCAAATATATATTTTTCTGAAAGAGATTCCCTTTGATGGAAAAAAGTTTCATTAAAAAGATCTATCTTTTTTTTACATTGGTGAAAGGGGAAAGGTAAGAATAAAATTATATCCAGTATGAAAGGGTTTCCACTTCAAAAAAATGGTACATTGAAAAAAAAAATCTTTTTTTATTGAAAGCACTTACTTACTAATTTTTAAATGAAAAAAAATCGTATTTACATGCAATGTATTTGCCAAAGTGACACTTTTACAAAACTGTGCTTATTTAATATTTGTTTTGAGAAAATGATGGAAGTCTGAAAATACCGAAATGTACCATTTCAACAGCTCTTGAGCAAAGACATGAAATGTTTCGATCATGAAAATATTTTATTTCTCTTTTAGTTGATACTGTATAATATATATCTGAAAAGTTAAAATTGAAATGAACAAAATTACTTGTTCTTAAATTAAAGTTTTGACCAACATTATTTTTTTTCTGGCATTTTCTTTTATGCATTTTGTTTTAATTTGGAGGCCAATCATGAAGCAGATGTACTGAAAACCTTGTGAAATAAGAATTCTAGCTTCTCTTCAATTGTAATATTTATCTTTTCCTGCTAACACGCAGCTCAGAGGTCTGCCAAAGCCTGCATACCCGGTCAGGCTAGTGCAGTTACGGCATTTCAGTTTTGTAGTTGATAACATACAGGCTACAATAGCTATAGGTATATCCCCATTCACTCTGCCTGTAATGCTTGTATTTAGGGGCCCAGACGTGTAGAAACTCTCTGATGAAAAAGCTCATTAATACAAGAAGTTACATGAAAGTTGAATGTTCTTCCATTTGTAAGTAACCAACTTATCATAGCTTTAGAGAAAAAGCATATTTTTAGCTGTTGGGCCAAGCTTGAGGGTAATCTCTACTGCTCTATACAGTTATGATTGTTATCAGGTTTATCTTTGCTTAAAAAGTTCATGACGGGCATCCAATTAGGTATAAAATGGTAAAGCTTATCGTGAGTGTTGAGAAACATACTGACCCTTAGGCTACAGAATAATGTGCTCTAGCTGTATATAGTAGATCTTAAATTAATCAGATTTTGCAATATTGCATTATTGTTCCCCCTATGAGCTGTGCCGCAGTATAAGAAAGTGTCATAAACAGTGCAATGCCAGTTTCCTAAGTTGATATGTTCAGTTTCTTATAATTTGTGTACTTTTTAAATATTTACTAGAAAAATAGAGAATCTGTAATGATCTCCATGGTTCATAGTACATCAGTTGTACTGAGTGAACTCCAGAATGTATCTAAATGCTTGCTTGTTCAAAACTAGAATGCAAAGGAGCCATGTGTTGCCAATCCCCAAGCCTGCAAAGCAGAGAAGAACTCAATTACAACTTTCTGGTTGTTTCTGTATATAAGCATCTTTTATTTTAAGGCTCCTTAAAAGTTTTCCTTAGTCCTTTGCATATGCCTTATACCCCTCCTTGAAAATAACAGTACGTTTGCTTCTCCAATCTAAGCAGCAGAGCTAAACTAATCTAAATACGCACAAAAACTAATAATATAGCTGTCATTTTGCAGAAGATTTCCGAAAGGACGTGAAACAGACTACCTGATGTGTGCTGGGGAATCTGGAATCTGCAAAGAGTGTGGGATCATTGCTGACAGTCTGACATTCCTGATTCAAGCGGGTAAACGCCAAGTCCAGTTTTTCCTTCCTGTTTCTTATGAAAGGACACATATGGCTGCAGCTGTACTGCTTTTGGCCATGAGCTACTCAAATGTTTCATAGTATTCACGACTGCATTTGGCCATTAGAATAAGTACTGGGATAAAAAAAGGTAAAAACACATTGTTGACTAGTTACTTTGGTGAACACACTGGGTAGTTCTCATTCTTCTGAGCAATGAATTCTACAGCAATGCTGTGTTCCTAAATACGTCTACAAAGAAGATTATAGAATCATGGAACTGTTTAGGTTGGAAAAGACCTTTAAGATCATCGAGTCCAACCATTAATCCCAGCACTGCCAAGTCTACCACTAAACCATGTCCCTAAGCTCCACATCTACACGTCTTTTAAATACCTCCAGGGATGGTGACTCAACCACTTCCCTGGGCAGCCTGTTTCAGTGCTCGATAACCCTTTCAGTGAAGAAATTTTTCCTAATATCTAATCTAAACCTCCGCTGGCACAACTTGAGGCTGTTTCCTCTTGTCCTATCGCTTGTTACTTGGGAGAAGAGACCGACACCCACCTCTCTACAACCTCCTTTCAGGTAGTTGTAGGGAGCGATAAGGCCTCCCCTCAGCCTCCTTTTCTCCAGGCTAAACAGCCCCATTTCCCTCAGCTGCTCCTCATAAGACCTGTTCTCTAGACCCTTCACCAGCTTCGTTGCCCTTCTTTGGACACAATCCAGCACCTCAATGTCTTGCTTGTAGTGAGGGGCCCAAAACTGAACACAGTACTCGAGGTGTGGCCTCACCAGTGCCTACTCCTCCTGGCCACACTATTTCTGATACAAGCCAGGATGCTGTTGGCCTCCTTGGCCTCCTGAGCACGCTTACAGCTCATATTGAGCCAGCTGTCAACGAACACCCCCAGGTCCTTTTTCGCCAGGCACCTTTCCAGCCGCTCTTCCCCAAGCCTGTGGTGTTGCCTGGGGTTGTTGTGACCCAAGTGCAGGACCCGGCTTAGACTTGTTGAACCTCATACAGTTGGCCTTGGCCCATTGATCCAGCCTGTCCAGTTCCTTCTGTAGATCCTTCCTACCCTCAAGCAGATCAACACTCCCACCCAACTTGGTGTCATCTGCAAACTTACTGAGGGTGCACTCGATCCCCTCGTCCAGATCATTGATAAAGATATTAAACAGAACTGACCCCAATACTGAGCCCTGGGGAACACCACTTGTGACTGGGCGCCAGCTGGATTGAACTCCATTTGCCACAACTCTTTGGGCCCAGCCATCCAGCCAGTTTTTTACTCAGTGAAGAGTATGCCCGTCCAAGCCATGAGCAGCCAGTTTCTCTGGGAGGATGCTGTGGGAAATGGTGTCAAAGGCTTTACTAAAGTCCAGCTAGACAACATCCACAGCCTTTCCCTTGTCCACTAAGTGGGTCACCTTGTCATAGAAGGAGATCAGGTTGGTCAAGCAGGACCTGCCCTTCATAAACCCATGCCGACTGGGCCTGATCGCCCGGTTGTCCCGTACGTGCTGCGTGATGGCACTCAGGATGGTGGGCTCCATAACCTTCCCCAGCACTGAGGTCAGACTGACAGGCCTGTAGTTCCCCAGATCCTCCTTCCGGCCCTTCTTGTAGATGGGCATCACATTTGCCAGCCTCCAGTCAACTGGGACCTCCCCGGTTAGCTGGGTTTGCTGATAAATGATGAAAAGTGGCTTGGTGAGCACTTCTGCCAGCTCTTTCAGCACCCTTGGGTGGATCCCATCCGGACCCACAGACTTGTAGCAGTGCTTGTGAAAATATGAGTCTGTTCCAATATTCTAGCTATATTTCACTTCCTGTATTTTATGAAACAGAGAAGTAGGGAACAGTGAAAGAATCCAGAGTGAAACAGTCAAAGTTACAGCTAGGAAAATGGTCTGTACAGAAGCATTTTTGATATTTACATGTAGGATAGATCTTTTTCTAGTCAAGAGGAAAGGATATAACTATTGAACTATTGGAGATAAAACTATACTATAAAATGGTATAGTTCTGTTACATGCTCTGTAAGAAAAAAGAGAAAAATTTATATAGATTATACTTCAGCAAGAAATCTGGAAACTATCATGATTTAATAATGTAAAAGAAAAACTTGACACTGTGACCCAAAGGCCAAGAGTTTACATTGACCTAAGGAAAAAAATCACCCTTTCTTTCCTCCCTCCTGCAAATGCAGACATACTGATTCTCCTGGGATAAAGCCAGTGGCTCTATCTTCACCTCCCTCTCTTCCCCATCTAGGCCTGTGTCTTATGCATTTGCAGGGCAGCACCACAGCCTCTTCACTACTCCACGACTTCTTATACAAGATAAGGTTGATTGGCCACATCTGCCAGCCAGCTGCGTCTGCCGCATGAGATCACTGAGCAGGAGAGAAGCCACAGCATCATGTTCAAAACAGAATCCCATCCTGAAGCATTCCTCACTGCAGCACATCGCTGAGGCCTTCGGTATGTCCTTGCATCTGCTGGGACAGGTATGTCTCCTGGTACATCATCCAGTACATCATTGGCTCATGCACCAGGGTAGAAGAAATGTCAGCTCTGAGTAAAATTATTAATTTTGCAAGGCTGAGGCACTAAACTCAGGAATTGGGAAGAGCTGCCCAGCTTCTGGTTGATTCCAGCGCATGGTGAAGATGCTACAGCATCTATCTTGAATGTTGAGGAGTAGTTTGCAAAGAATAGGAGATTTTACTGGCATTTAGTGTCACCTAAACCTAATGGAGGCTTTGCAACCCCTAAATTTTAGGTGTTTGGTGCCCAGGATGGAGTCTAGATTTCATGTACTCAGCATGTAAGCTGCCTGAAAGCCTCTGGGGAGTTAAGCAGCTCCTACTTTAGTCATCAGACTGAAGATATGTTCTCTCTGCCATTAGTTGACTCTGGCTGATATGTGTCACTGCAATGCAGGAGCTGCACAGCCACATCAGCCTGGCACAGTGCTTGAACTAATATAGCTTCTAGACAGCATCTGGCTCAAATCCAGCCATCTCACAGAATAGGCAAAGCAAGATCACATCTGCCTACAGCCAGTTGTGTGGCTCAACCTCTGAATGAATGGTACACCAAAGGAAAATTATGAGGTGAGGGAGAAAGGAGAATAGGGAGGTGTTATTTTCACCCTTCTCTGAAGTGTAAATACTATGCTAAGTATATTAATTTGACTAAGCGTAAGGTTCTACGTTTGCATCTATAGAGAGGTGATTAAAGATCCACGTTTCAAAAATCAGTCCTGAGATAAGAGCTTGTTTTGGTTCAGAAGGCCCAGGCTTCTGTTTTAAAATGTGGCCAAATAAAGAAACACAAGTACCCCTCTGTTGATCTCTGCTGCAATCAGCAAAGGATACAAGATTAATGGGACTGGAAATCAAGCACAAAAGGAATCCTCACCCTGTAATAATGGTTTGGGCACTCAGCAGGGATTAGAGAGACCTAGGTTCAGTGTTTGATGTTGTATAGTACTTGTATTCCTGGCTGAGTACTCATAGTACCAGGCTGCTACACAAGGTGGAGGAGAGGAGAGGTGGGAGTGGAAGTCACCTATCCTCATCTCATTTTGTTTTAAAACGAAATTATTCTATTAGTGTCTGGTTCATCTGCTGTGAGAATATTTAAGAGATCAGGACCTGCGTGTGCACAGAACCAGAATTTATAAATCTGACAATCGGTGAGTTTAGCAGGATGTTGAAATGCAGCAATAATTTTTTTGGATTACGACTTTATTGTCAGGCACGTCAGTCCTGCTTCTATCCTGATTTAGGTACCTAAGTCCTTTATTGGACCTTTTTTTTAAAAATTATTGTTCCAAATTAGTCAAGTGCTAGAAATTAAGTTTTTGACCAATTCATTTGGAAGACTGTGTTCATTGAAGCATTGGTCAAATTTCAGATCCTGTGTCCCATAAAAAGCAACAGAATCTTTTAGGCAATGAACATTAAAAGGAACAAAATTACTTTTATTTTTAGCTGCTTTAGGAATCAGATATTGAATAATTTCTTTCAGAGGCTTGAAAGAAGGTAAGAAGGAGGCTTTGGGTTTTGCATTTGTTACATACTATGGGTTGAATTCCTTCTTTATACTAACTGGTGTAAATCAGGAGCCGTTCCAATGAAATCAATAGTTACACAATTGTAAAATTGGTTAGTGATCACAGTCTGGCTGAGTAGACCTATGGCATTAATCAGTTTTAAAGATCTGGTCCCTAAGTACTTAATTTCTAGGAAACAGCACAATGTGACATTACAAGGATCCTATTTAGAGACACACACTCTGCAGATCAAAGCAGGAACTACTGGAAATGCTTTCTGAAGGTATGTGTAACTATAAAATGTTTTGAGTGGCTGCCAGTATTTTGTAATCAGTGTTGTAAAGTTTTGTGATACTCTTGATGTCTGCAGATGTTATGTGGCCCGTGGCACAGAGCTGATGTTCTGAATTACCAATTATATACCTAATGGAGCCCTGAGAACTAACTCCTGCCCTCCTTTGGGTACTGGGGCAGTCTTTAAATGCTAGCAAAGGACTGATGCTATAAATAAAACTCTGTCTCCATAGCGACAGGCAGTTCAGTGCTCAGCTTTCAACACTTTAAAAAGGTAATTACTGTCTTTTTTCTTTATATTTTTCTATTCTTGGTTTATAACAGCAGTAATAACCTCCTGAGTTGGGCATTTCCTGGCAATTAATGACTGACAGTGTTAAGAACACTTGGCTTTACCTCAAGCCCTCAAATCCTCCAGCCGGTCATTAACTGCCAGGAAATGCCCTTGCCCATAGTCATTATTGCTTAATTATGTAAACCTGGATTAGAAATTTAATTAGATGACTTTAACATTCTCTGATTCTCTCTCCCTTTCTTCCCCTATGTCCCAAGCATCAGTATTTGCCACAGCTGTTAGCTGGCCTGGCTTATATTTATTCCAAAGTAGTGCCAGTATTGCAAATGCTACACAAAATCTGCGAAACAAGACTGATTCCCTTTTTAGCCCTTGGTCGACAGGATTGATCTGCGTACCTACTTGTAAAGAGTATATTAGATTAGGTTGAAAGGAATCTGCAAGTCCTATCTGGTACTGCTTTTAGGTGGTGACCAAGAAGAGTTCCCATCAGGAGCTGGGTGACTCTTCAGTCTGATGAATGAAGGAAAGCTTGTGATGGAGGGCTCTGAGTCTCTGCCTTATCTTCTAGATGCCAACTGTACCTGCTTGAAGCAAGAGTGTTCCAGGTATCACGACATTTTGTCCCATTTCTCTTAAAGCCCAAGTGTATAACTGCTGTAGGCCAATGCTTAAAAACAGAATTAGTGGCTCTGGCCCATTTCTAACAAGACAACCCTTGAAGCTGCTTTCACAGTTTTGTTTCCTTTATCTGGACATGAGGCCAAGGTTTATCTAAATAATAGCTAATGCAACATCCAAAGAAGGGTGCCAAATAAAGCTGTTTCTCCCTATTTAACATGCCATTTTGTTTATGCATTGTTCTTAAAGAAGATCTCCTGCATAGCACAGTTATTGTAATACTGAGCCCATCACACTACAGTCAAACAAGTTGGCTTCCAGGAAGGCATTACCTCCATAGCCTCTGTGCCACTGACCCATGTGGACACTTGCAGCACATTATTGTCACCATCATCAATGTCTTATCAGTACATTAATAAAATCACCTGTCTATGCCTTCTGATTCTTAGTCCCAGAAGCTCTATTTGGTCACTAAACAAAAATAGCAACTAACATGTACCGCTCTCTTTTATTTGAATAAACTAGTAGCCAACCCCTAAAATTCATACTTTTGATTCTGGAAGATGTCCTCCTAAATCGTTAATTTGCTTCTGACTTCTGTGCAGGCTGTATGGCAACATTTAATGACTTAGTGTCTCTGATGCTCCATACAACTATAACTACTTATATACTTCATAAAGTACTTCAGTGTTAATTGTTTTAATGTACAAAGGGCATATAATTTGGATCAAAGGGCACTTTCTATGAAGTCTTATGCATTGTAGCACTAGTACAAAATATTACTTCTTGACATATAGGTCATGTTCTAATAAACAGAGAAGCAGCAATAATGTGGACATGAAAAGTAATTATTATATTACTGAATCATCTCTTTAATTTGCAGTCCTTTTAAAAAAGCACACTATGCCTGACTGCAGCCTCCATCAATCCCCAATAAAAACAAAAGCACAAGTGTCTTTTGAAAGGTCTTTAGTTTTAAGCATTCCATTCGTTTCTACTGTGTATTTTAAAAGAAACAGAACCAAAATCCCCATGCAAATGCAAAGCTCTGAAAAACAATGCAAAACAACATTCATTTTTAAAAGCCTTTCCTCTTATAAAAGAGTTTACAATTTTATAGAAAAATCCATTGAAATCCGTATCCATTAGAAAGGTAAGCTATAGATGGTAGAGTCAAAGTATTTATATATAACTTTAATTGTGCTATTAAAGTATAATATTTCTTTTTGTGTAACATATTATACTAATCAAGGTATGTACATTTGGATCATGTAACTTTTTTGGCGGTAATTAACTAAATAAATAAAGCTGAGGGTAGCCTGTTGTGCAGGTGGAGGAGGCCTCCTCCTCCCCTCGATAAAAGAGGTAGACAAGGTAACTGATTTCCATCTGCCTTTTTAAAGGCATACTAAAAGTGAAAAAGGTGGCATAGGGTGGAGTTCCACTCCTTTACTCACATGCTAGTGGAAAAAATGGGACAGGTACAGAAAGCTGAATACTGGCTGTTTGTGGTGGTCTTGTTTTTCTTTCTCTTCTCTGCACACTCCTGCTTTTCTCTGTACCTGCTCTGCACAGCTGTAAGGCTCTGCTCAAGAGGAACCCCGTTCGTTTCCATACATTGCAGGTGCACAAAGGCAGGGGCTGCCAACCCAGCTACTTCTGGAAAAGTAATACAGAAAATAAAATTGTCTTTAAGGCAGCTTTTAAGGAATTCACCTATGATCACGGTGAATTGGTTTAATCTATATTATTAAGTTAAAACACATGACAGAATTAAAGAAGCATTCCCTCCTTTCCTAAGATAGGGTGAACCAGAGGATGGAGCCAAAATCTGGAACATGATAGACCCTCGTTCGCATCGTGGCTCTGCTATTGACCTGAGGGTTCAGGTGTGTGCCTCAGTTTCCCAAATATATAATTACACTTGCTTCCTGTGTAACAGTGATGTTGAAGTATACTGATAAAAAGCATTAAACAAACATGGGCGTTTATCATATTGAGCCTTCAAGGGCATCAGTCCAATCTTTAACACACTATGGACAGTCAGTTATTTTGATGATTCACATCAAGGATTTGAATTTAATTGCAGAAATCTCATCAGCTACGGGGAGGGAATGAGAAGGTGGCAAAAAAGCACTTAGTTTACACACCAGAATAGGTAGATCCTCCTCTGTTGTGAAGCTTCATAATCTACAACAGCTGAAGAGCTGACACCTCAGAAGTACAAGTTTAAAAAACCCAACTGTTAACTTCATTGCAACAGTGTATATTTTGCAATTTGATAGTTTGCTAAAGCATCAACATAAAAATGTGAAGTAACACTTCTTCATATTTGCCTTCTATATATTTTATCTTAGTTATTAAAGAAAACACAAATCCATGTACTTTAAATAATGTATTTTGTGAAGGTTGAGTAGCTGAATGTATTCAGTAAACAGAAAGAAACTTAACAGTTAATACTAACAGGTCATTGCCAAGCGTATCGGAGTAGACAGACAAATTCAATTGCTAATAAGATTGCTGGTCTAACTTGCCACTTCAAAATTCAGAATGAATGGTAAAGATTAGGAAAAAAAAAGAAAAAGCTCTGAAAAGTATTACAGAAAATGAAGATTTCATGATGAATAACATTTACAGAAAAAAAGTAATAAATATTTGGAAATAGTTTTGTTTTCTATCGTGAAAGACTGCTTTTCTTCCTGTTCTCTCAGGACAGGTTTTGAGCTCAATGGGAGCAAAGAGCTGTTGATTTAGCAAGGATTACAAGACTGATCCTCACATTATACAACAGAATTTATCCACCTCAGGAATCAATTCAGACTCTCTTTTTCTGCGAGACTCAGCGATGAATCAAAAGGCTATTAACTGCTGTAATTTATATAATCTTCCACCTCTCTTGTGTTGCAAAAAAATGCATTCAGCTAAGACTATTTAAGCATTTCTTTGCACAGAGAAGTATTGTCAGCATAGCTTATATTGCTTTAGCTGAGTTGATATTGCTCCAATTAAGTGCATTCATGCTGTTGTGTCGATGTCCACACAGCATTATACTATAATCTTTTCATTGCAGACAAGGTGTCTGAGCCTTGCCGGCATTGTTTGGAGTTCGTTGTGTAGTGGATAGTTTTTATGATATACTGTGGGATACCTCTTGGCATCTGAAGGAGCAGTGGTCACTTTCTGCTTGAAATTTACTTGGAATGTTATTCCACTTCCAAGTTGTTCTTCACTTGCACGGCTGAAACGCAGAAGAACACAATACTTGTCCTTTATCTCACAGGAAAACGAGCTGCTTCGTCAGAAGGCTGCAGTGTTTGTGGAGAGCCTTATTTCTCAATCAGTCTTTAGATTGTGATAGTTTTGGGAAGAAGATTTACAGCTGGATAAAATGAAGTAATCCATGATGTGAGAGTGTCTTTATGTTGTAATCTAGCTGAAAAATCACAGAGGAGAAGTTTTCCTATACAAAGCCCCTAGTAGACTTTAAGGGGTAGTGCTGTCACATTTTAAATTTTTGTGCAGCCGTCATTTCTTTGATGTTTGATGTCCTTCACTGACAGGCCCAGATGCAGCCACAATGTATGTGCAGAAGCTATGAAGCCAAGTTTCATAGTCTCTGCATCAAGTAACCCAGAGTACATGTTCCCCATATGTGGAGATAACCAGGGAGCAGGGAGGGACCTGGGACAGCTTCTTCAGCTTTATTGATAAATTGCTGCCTTATATACTGCAGAAGAAAATTGGAGAAATATTTTACGGGGTCTTAATTTTTTTTTAAATTAAGTAACACTTTGAGAAATTTTTTCTTTGCTCTTATTTTCACTAGATAAGAGTGGAAAGATTTCTGTAGTGGCTGCTGTGTGTTTTTCATCACATTTTCACGGAAATGTTATGTGGTTTGTAGTTTTAGAGTTTTTTTTGAAAACACCTCTAATTCTTGGAAAGCAGGTAACAGAGACAGGGACTTTACAGTTCAAATATCACCTTAAACTGCCACAAAAGATTCAGGAACAATATTGACCTCTATCTCTCTGAAATGAAAGCAAGCTTCCTATTTGTCACCCTTCTTTTCAGCATGAAGGAAGTTTTCTGTAAAAGTGAGCCATGTAGAGAATGAATGGTACGTTGCACGAGGCCCGTGCATAGGAGCCAAACTCAGTGTGAAGGAGCAGCGTGTAAGCAGGGCTGTATGTTGTGAAAGGCAGGCAGTGAGGGGTACGAGTAATGTCATGAATGGTGAAGGAGCAGGAATGAGCCAGCTGATTAAACTGATAGGAGCCAAACAGTGCCGTGGAGCCTTTGATGAGTGTCAGAGGTCATCTCCATACAGTTCCCCAAGTCCCCAGGACACACAACCTTGCTGACCTAGTCACTAGATCAGACAAGAGCATTGAGACTTCATCAGCAAACAACAACCTAACAGATTTAGATAACTGATAGACTACTAAGCAAATGCTGTAAAACGGAGTGAAGGAGAAGCAGCTTGTCAAGAAGGAAAAACTAGGGGAGAGAAGGAAAGAAATTGTGCAGAAAATGTCTGCTTCTGTGTCTAAACAGCAGTACCGGGATGTATGAGAAACTCAGGGTAAACACCATTGACATAAAGGTACCAAAACTTCTGCAAATTCGAGAAGTCCGTATTCATGCTAATTCTTCATCTGCTAAAGAATTTATGGAATCTTAGGTATTTCTTTAGCTATCTGGGGGGTTTCAGTATTTACATACCATTTTAAAATGAATGAGGTATCAACCTAAAAATATAGTCAGCTGCACTGTAGGCACTCTTCCACCCTTTTATCCTTATTTTGTAGGGCTGGTTTGCTTTGCATTTTGCAGCGTGGTGCAAAAGAGACAAAGTCTATCTCCAAGCAGGTGTTATGCAGAGATAGTAGCTTAGATTGCTAAAGCAGTATAGCTGTGTTAGTGTAGCACTGTGCCAAGCTACTAAGCTCCATCTCTCAGAATGGTTAGTTATTTTGGACCCAGAATAACACTGATGTGGCTACGCTGTTTTTTGCTGTGACGCATATGGATAGCGTAAACACTCCTTGAGACTTCAGTAACCTCGAAGTCGGTGCCTTCCCATGTGTTTGTGCAACAGTCAATGAAATGTTCGCCTGTTTGGGTCGGTTTTGATAGGGCCACAGTAATAAATATATCTGATCTCAAAAGCTCACTATAGTAAAAAAGTGATAGAAAAGCAGTGACAACTTCTTATTTGTGTTTTAGGAGCCATCTGATACATTTTACTGAGATGTACTGTGTATAAATACAGGTGTCAAGGGCTACGTGAGACATCCTAGGATGCCTGGGACATTCACATGAGGCTGGCAAGTATCACATGGGACCTGTGTGAGACCCACATCCTTCTGGAAGGGTGACTGAAGGCCAGAAAAGATGCCCTGTGTCATTTCTGATGATATTAGGAGCCTGTTTTGGGTAGCTTAATCACTGGGGCAGGAAGGTTGTCTGTGTCTTCTCTTCAGTATCGTATTGCCAGCACAACTGAGAGTAGAAAATCCACTCAGGTGGCACGAGCTACCTCTGTCTCCCCTGTGAGCTGACATGCTGCAAACCAGATGTGAGCTGGAAGCCATTTAGACAGGTTTGGGTCTTGCTGAAAGGTAACGTAATGTGGAGAAGCAGGACTTATTTGCTTGGGCACAGTACTGAGCTAACACATCTAAATGGCTTCCAGAGTACAGCTGGCTCACCGGCAAGTCTAGCTGGCAATTGGTTGCACATGGCAATGTGGTCGGACCCTCAGAGCAAAAGATCAGTCCGGGCTCTGCTCCACCTCGCGTGTTGCCATCAGAATCGTTCACCGAGTTCACGTGGCAGATTGTGATCATGAGCGAGCCAGGAGGAACTGGACTTGCAAAAACTCTGCTGGAGTTCACAAGGGTCAGTAGCAGGAAAGTAGAAATTCTTATGTATAAACCGAAAATGGCTAAAACAGGCATGTGGAAAGAAAATGAATGGGATGCTTTAAGACACTGTGTAAGAGGAAAATTTGAAAAGTGTTATAAGTGAAATAAAATTGTACAGATGAGATACAGAAGTTACCCTGCACAGTCCTTCCATTCACCATCACAGATAAAGTAATTTTTCAGAAGCTTATGTGTTGTGTTTAGTTAAACAAATTTCCTTAGAGACATGATTGACTATTTTTAAGCTGAACACTCACAGTAACAATTACCTGTGTTCTCAATGTCCATGAGCCTCAATAAACAGCCCATGGATTTATGTCTTAGTGAGAACCAACCTATTAGTTTCAGCCATAAATCTCATGTGCCTTGTGTGCAAAGTGAATTTTAATAAAAATCATATAAGGAGCCAGACTTGCTAGGCAGGGTTTCACATGGCTGCCAACATTTGAAAACAATTAATAGAGACCTTTTGGGGGAGGGTAAGTAGAACCATGTCTTTAGCTCCTGTTGAAATACAGTGGACTCAGTGAACTTGCCTGAAGGACAGAATAAAGAGGGTTTTTTCTATTTAAAAAAAATAAAAAAAGAAATGGAGGCCATCACTTCTAAATAAGGGCAGAAGGAATGGAAAGGTTCATTTCTTTGCGTTTGCAATCTCATCCTCTCCGACACCCTGCTGCCAGGGAAATGACAATAAGTATCTTAAAATTAAGCAGCAAAATAAAATAAATATACATCTGCGCTCCCTGGTCTGAAAATAGATTCTGGCCCCTAATGAACAGAGGTAGCATATGTGTTCAGTTTCAAAACCCTCGCCTTCGGTGCTCCGTGTGCACTCCCTGTCTGAGTGTACAGAACATGTCACGTTGAACAGAGTCCAAAAGACAAAGCTAAGGGTCACTGCTCATTTTTATTCTGGTGGTCATATTAGTTTTATAAGCAAATAATTCAGGCATAGAAAAATAAATATGCAAAGTTCAAAGAGAAAAGGTTAGGTCCCGAGCTTCAGATGCTTTGTACTGTCTCCACGGTGCTGAGGGCGGAAAGGTTGCTCTGAAGGGGAGGCCAGGGATTTCTGTAACACACAAGGAGCCTCCCAGGGTCCTGGTGTTGTGTCTGCCCAGTCCATATAGGACTCGTTCAGCTGGTGTAAATTAACCCAGCTCACAGGCTATAATATACTGCTATAATATACTGCGGAACGGATCTCTTATCACCAGGCTGGTAAAGGACCTCGGGATTGAAAGGTGCCTTTCCTTCCAGTCCATTTATACCAAGTTTAACCAAATACAGCTGAGGGCAGGTCCACTTCATGTCTAATACCAATAAATATGTAAGCTTCGTCCAGGTAGGGAACTCTGGCAGTGATAAGGGGATAGCTGCACTCTACCTGACTGCTTTTAAGAAACACGTGACATATGTTTTGAGTTACTGAAATGGCATGTACCAGTACGTATGTATCTGTGCTGCTACTCACATATGTTTAAATCTAGGTTGGGATGGTTATAATAAAATTAATATTGTAATTGCAGATGGAGTCAATGGCTTCCCTTTGGAAGTTCTTGATGGAAGAAAGCGATTGGCACTGGTTTTATGGCCGATTTTCTTAAGCAGTCAAGGTGTGGATCCCATTATCCACTGCTGTGCATATATATATATATTACACTGAAAACACTGAAGCTTGACTAAATGATTCGGGAGTAAAAAGCTTGAATCTAAATGAATTGAATTTGACCCAGCTATACAATGTCCAAGGACAAAGAGCTAAGTCCAGCTAGCATGTCACTGTGGCTGCAGGTATTGTTAGTCAGTCAAAAAGCTCAGGCAGTGTGGGCTGGACGAGTGGACGGTGAGGTGGATTGAGAACTGGCTGAATGGCAGAGCTCAGAGGGTGGTGATCAGCGGCGCAGAGTCTAGTTGGAGGCCTGTAGCTAGTGGAGTTCCCCAGGGCCCAGTCTTGTTCAAGTTATTTATCAATGACCTGGATGAAGGGACAGAGTGCACCCTCAACAAGTTTGCTGATGACACGAAACTGGGAGGACTGGCTGATACACCAGAAGGCTGTGCTGCCATTCAGCGAGACCTGGACAGGCTGGAGCGTTGGGCGGAGAGGAACCTCATGAGGTTCAACGCGGGCAAGTGCAGGGTCCTGCACCTGGGGAGAAACAACCCCACGCACCGGTACAGATTGGGGGTTGACTTCCTGGAAAGCAGCTCTGAGGAGAGGGACCTGGGAATCCTGGTAGACAACAAATTCACCATGAGCCAGCAATGTGCCCTTGCAGCCAGGAAGGCCAACGGCATCCTGGGGTACATTAAAAAGAGTGTGGCCAGCAGGTCGAGGGAGGTTATCCTCCCCCTCTACACTGCCCTAGTGAGGCCCCATCTGGAGTACTGCATCCAGTTCTGGGCTCCCCAGTTCAAGAAAGATGAGGAACTGCTGGAGAGAGTCCAGCGGAGGGCTACAAAGATGATGAGGAGACTGGAGCATCTCTCCTGTGGGGAAAGGCTGAGGGAGCTGGGGCTGTTCAGCCTGAGGAAGAGAAGACTCAGAGGGGACCTCATCAGTGCTTAGAAATATCTCAAGGGCGGGTGTCAAGAGGATGGGGCCAAACCCTTTTCAGTGGTGCCCAACAACAGGACAAGGGGGAACGGGCACAAACTGGAACACGGGAAGTTCTGTCTGAACATGAGGAAAAACTTCTTTAGTGTGAGGGTGACAGAGCCCTGGCACAGGCTGCCCAGGGAAGGTGTGGAGTCTCCTTCTCTGGAGACATTCAAACCCCACCTGGACGCAGTCCTGTGCAGCCTGCTCTGGGTGACCCTGCTCTGGCAGGGGGGTTGGACTAGATGATCGCCAGAGGTCCCTTCCAACCCCTACCATTCTGTGATTCTGTGAAAAAGTGACTTGAGTTATGATAGTCCCACTCAGAATACAGGAAGAAGGACCAAGCTGTTTTCCTCCTCAGCGAACGCTTCTGCCATATTTTCCTATTCTTTCAGGAGTGTGATAGGGTGTTTGGTTGACTTTGATATTTTCAAATAGTTGTAATGAAGATGTCGTCACATCTTAAAGCAATTTGAGGATTAATTTGACATGTATAGAAAACCTGTACTCCTCCTTGGTGAGGAAGTACTAAATACTAGTTTCTGCCTTCCGATATGGGTACACCAAGCTGATTTTAGTTACTGCCAGTGTGGTATATGTAAATAAGCTCCAACTGCAGCTGCAGAGCTCCAAAGCAGTACTGCATATTGGCGGACATGGGGAAGCAGAATGGTCAAAAGCACTAAGAAAGCTTGAGGAACAGAGTTGAGAATTGAATCCCATTTATGTCCCAGTCCAGGGTTTGCTTAGTATTGTAACATATACTTTAAGACTATTAAAATATTGATCAAAAAAAAGAGGAGGTGTCTTTCCATCTACTTCTATGGTCTTTTGGACTTGGGAGTCTTTTGCTGTCTTGCAGTAAGGCTCAGGGATAAGCTGTAGTTTCAACCTTTCTTTTCTTGCCTCTGGAGATCCTACGGAGACTGCTCAAATTACCCAAGCAGGTTGTGATAGTATATTGTTTTCTTGGACTTAACTTTGTGTAATTACACACAGGTAATCCTGGTTTATTTCTGTTATCCCTTAATTGAGCTATAAGATTTTTTTAAGCTTAAAAAATGCCACAGGCTTTTTAAGGGCTCTAAATTAAAATGCAACAAACCGAAAAAGAACCCTCCCTAGTTAATGCTATTGACCGATAATCTGCCAAATTTAATTGTAAAAGAAGTGTGTTTTTTTTAATTACAAAATCCCAAAGAGATCCTTCAAAACAACTATATGGATTTTATTTCAATTTTTTTTTTATTTTCAGCTGCCCTGGAGTGCTGTGTCTCTATTTTCTCACTCTCAGTCTGAGGTATGCTTTTATGACTAAAGTATCAAAACCCTAAAACAGAGGTTCATAACAGAAATCCTGATAGATCTTTAGCTGCATGGGTGGGCGCAGCCCTAGCAATTGCATCTTTAAGAGTCTTATGCACCCTATCACTGCTGTAACAGTGGCACCTGTTAGCAGGGCTGCTGCAGTCTCTCACTATTTCCATTATAAACCTCTCTTTTCATGAGTTCATTTCTTGGCTAATAAAAGTTTCCTCACAGCTGAAACTTGGCTGAAAGTGACTTTGCCTGGGAACAATTATTATTAATATTTTTTTAATATAAATTTCCTTTTAAAAGTCTTTCTGTTATTTTTAAATTAAAAGAGAGAGAGGTTTACAGGGTTCAGATGCCTACTCCGTGCATGTACAGAGGTCTGGTGGCCCTGTTTACAGTTGGATGCCAGCTAGAAATTAAGGGATCTGATTGTCCGGTGGATGACATGGCGCAAAACTAACTGAACTGCTGTCAGTTGAAGAAAAGGGTGATGACAAACTGCAAGCTGCGCGGAAGGTCCGTTGCTCCTGTCTGTTTGGATGGCACTGGTTCCTAGCGAGAGTGCAGACCTTAGACCAGGGTTTTTGGAAATCAGTATATGCAAGAATTTAAGGTTAAGTGAGGGAAGAGCACAATGGCAGTAGGCTCTCCCTCTCAGGAGTGAGTCGTGCACACTAAGCTGCTAAAGGAGAGTAACTTAAAGCAGCCCAAAGAGTGTGCCCTTTGCATGTGGTGCCCACCAGGTGCACCCGTGCTTTCCCTGGGTGGGTAAGAGCAAGTAGGGCTGAGGACAAAGTGTGTCCTGCCTTCTTATCACACATTACTCAGGGTTTGCTGATCTGTTTTTCCCCTGCTGTTCCCACGTATCCTTATCAGACGCTGAGTTTCCAGCAGCCCTCTTCTCCCGCCAGAACGCTGATTTCCTCTCCTCCCCCTGCCACTCGGCCCTGGGCGAACGCAGCCCGGCTCCCTGGCTCCCGGCTCCCGGCTCCCCGGCTGTGCGTGCCGGTGACGAAGCTCCCGCGTCCAGCATTTCTCATACCCTTGTTGAAGGAAGGTGTGCTCTCTTCCCCTTCCAAAAAGCTGGGCAGGAGGAGGTTGTCATATCCAATTGATGACTGATGTAGAGTGTGTATTTGGGAAAACAGTATCTCCTCCCTCTCTCCCAAATAATTCTGAGCTAGAGAATATAAATGATGCCGAAATATTTAGCAATATTGACGAGCTCTTCATTCCAGACAGGAAGCGATACATAAATCAGAAGATTCCTACAAATCCACAAGGGCAGGGTCCCCACCAAGGAATTTTGGACAAACATACTTCACTGAAATAGAAAATAATCTCAGTTTGAACTGAGGTACGCAAAGAAAATCTCTGATATTGCCTTCTCTTTATATACAGGATTTGGGTAGTAAACAGACCTTGTTAGGATGCGAGTGAATTTTATCCTCTTTGAACAACACAAGCATAATCTGTTTTTTTTTTAATTAAAAAGAAATCAAGTTTCAAGTGACTGAAGATCAAAGCAGCAGCCTTGCGCTTTTGCAGCAGTGGATGTGACCATTTTCTAAATAGTATTTCAGTTTATACATTTTCTGGTACACAGCTACCGGGCATGCCGTCAGCTCTGCCCCATCCTTCCCCGATGCAGGTACATCATCAGACGCAGCAGCAGCGCGCGCTGGGCAGGAGCAGGGGTGGGCATTCAGGTGCTCGGGCAGGGGGTGTGAAGCAGCTCACACACCTCCGTACGCACGCGGGGGTCAGCGGTCCCTGCCCTGGGTGCCCTGGGCTGGGCACGGGCTGACACTGGCCACCCAGCTGGCCAGTGGGCATCCTGATGGCTGGCCAGAGAGCTGCTCGCCATTTCTCTCTGTGGTTGGTTTATACCACAGGGAGGATGTGAGAGCGTGAGGGAGTGTGCTGGGGCTAAACCGCTCGGGTGAGAGGTGGAGTACTGATTTCAGATCCCTTCCAGCCCTCATTAAGGGTGGATATTTGAACCAAGGTCTCAGACCCAAAGCACAAGTTACCTCTCCCTGCCCAACTGGAGCTACCTGACTTGCAGTTTAAGAAAGAGAGGGTGAATGACTCTCTTACATGGCAATGAGGATGCTTTTCCAGGAACTAGGATACCCAGCTTCCAGTCTCTCCTCAAATGTCAGGTTAAGTACACTCCACAGGATCCTGCACACCAGGGCGAGGGGCGGGGGGTGTCTTAAGCACACAGGGAATCAAATTCCCCCTCACATCCAAACTACGGACCTACAGCACCCCAACTTTCCTCTCAGTGGTGGTGTGAAACTCGCCTGTTGTTCCTTTGCTTTTCTTGCTCACCCCTGGAATGCTGTGCATTGAAGGCAGCCATTTAGCAGAGAAGGAAACTCAGTTTTCCTGTTTTTCATCTTGGCAAGGAAGAAGGTAGATGCCATCTGAATTTTTCATCCAGTCTTCTTTCCCATCCTCCTTCCCCCTGCCCGTTCACTGTAAACTGAAAAAAAAACCAAACCCCAAAGCAAAGCCTTCTCCAGCAGTCTGGCCTCAGCTCTGATGTGCCCTCGCAGATAAGTTGCTTCTCTGCCTTGGTTTCCCCATTGCTAAAATGAAGATTATGCACATCATAGGAGAAACTGTAGTCTACATCTGGAAGAATTTGCTGTTTTTTCCTAGCTGGTGTCCTGGTCCTAATATGTGTAAAATGTAAATCACGCATTACAGTTTTCTTGAAGGAAAGGGGCTGAATCCTACAACGGTGTCTAAAAGAAGGGTCAGCATTTTATAACATCTTTACCAATGGGGTCCTGCACCTCTTACCCTGACACCTCTCCTGTTCCAGTGTTACGGACATGGACTTCCTTAGACATGCCTCTGATTTACAGCTCAGCCTGTGGAAGAAGAGGAATCAGGCCCAGAGACTTCAGATTATGTTATTTTTAACCACCAACAATTAGATGTTATGCAGTTAACTAACAACAAGGTGGAAAAAAACTAAGAGGAATTGTAAATATATCCTAATAATTGTATTGCAGCATAGGATTTATAATTACTAAATGTGTGATAACTGCTTCCTAAATGCCCATGCTCTTTAAACAACCTAATTTATAATTTAAAAAGCTGACAACTCTTAAAGTGTTTTATTTTATCTTGTCTGAAATAATTGAAGAGTAAGTTATTGAAAACCTTTATTTTTCATTAGCCTTAAATTCAGCTACAATTAATGTGCCCAATTTGATTATAAACTGCACAAATTAAACAATAAAGAGCTGTCTAATGAGAAATTAATTATGAGGAACAGAAGAGGAGCTGGGCTGGATAAAAGCAATAAGTTATGGCCTATGGCAGGATGTGTCAGGTTTTAAAGGAGACAAAGGGCTTTTTCCTCAATGTGTGCCAGTGCTGATAGGGCTCATCACAGATCAGTAGATCCAGAAGCCATAACAGCACGGTAATTGAAACTGCCAAAATCAATAGTGCTGACAACCTTAATTAAATTAAATATGTCTCTGATGAGCTCAAACAGCATGGCAGCGGACCACTTGACCCTTTCTCGGAGCCCCGCTTGATAGAGTGCAGCATGCAGCATGATGGATTTCGCCCCCGAGGACCACTGGAGCCCTCGCGCTACTGTAGAAAATTGCTCCAGGAGCGATGGTCTCCCCAGCGCAACTGTGGCTTTGACTCCAAAGTGCAGCCCGGAGTTCGTCGCCTGCTCCGGCTTTTGCTTTGCCTGGAAAGCGCGGAGGCTACTTTGCTGAGCGCAGCCCGGGGAACTTTGTCACCCTGTCAGCTTTCCGCCCTCCTCCCAGCAGAAATAACAGTTTTGTTTGCTAAACAGGCAAATAACTTTCATCACAGCTGGCTGGCTGAGAAGCAGTTCCGACTGTCAGTTTATTACAGGCAGCGTAGCCAGGAGATCCACTCGGAATTGGGTCTAATTCAGGCTGGGGTTTAGGTTCTATCTTTTTAAAATAAAGAGATGGGGGTGAGACACCCTAGAATTACCTGAAAGATCGTCATGGGATTATAAGAGGGAAAAAATGAGCTATAAATGTACAGGAGACAAAGAAAAATTCTTGTTGCTTAAACCACAGAGCTGGAATCTCCGTTCAGCTGTACAGTCAGCAGTTGTTTTTCTCGCTAGGAAATTGCATGAGTAAATATTTTTGCAGAATGCTGTTCTCTTGACCATGTAGTGCTGACTTCCTGAACAACATGAAATAATTGCACCTCTAAGTTTTCAAAATGTTTATGTCAGCATTAACAAACTGTTCCTTCATTATAAGCCTGTCAAAGATCAGAGGCTTAGATTATTGAAGTAGATTCCTTTCAAATGCTGAAGTTGTTGCTGTGACAACTGGGGGAGAGAAGAGATTGTTGGAGGTGGACAAACTGTGGGTTTTCCATACCAAAAGGGCTTAAATAATCCGCTTCCCTGTTTAGAAAAATACCTCAATCACAGTAAACACTCTCCAGCTAAGCACAGAGGTCTCAGAAAGGTAAAACATAACATTGTGTCTAAAAACCTATAGGTTTAAATCATGCTGTTGAGCTTCATATATATAAATTAGGCTAATCTTAAGTAAATGTGATCCAGATACTGTAATTCTGTTCCATGTATAACATTTTATGAAAGACACCTATTCAATATATTTTGGAGCATTGCTATTCTGCTAGGAGCTCAGGCAGAAATTTATGATACTGGAAAAATTATACAAAAGATGATGTCCTTGAATCACGAGCAGGCCCTCCCTCGCAGTGCGCTTTATGGCATTGCTAATTTAAATATAGTTCTGTGTCAGGCAAACTGTTTTATAGCAGCCTCTAATCCAGCCTTGAAAACTTCGTAATCCAGTGCATAAAAAAGCAGTTTGCAGGGGGTGTGAGGAGAGGTTGCGTTTGGATTTCAGAAAGGCCTGAGCCCAACTTTTCCTCCTTTTCCTTTTCCTTTTCTTTTCCTTTTCTTTTCCTTCTCCTTTCCACTCCCCTTCTCATTCCCCCTCCCCTTCCCTTTCCTTTTTTTTCCTTTGCATTAAACTAAAAATAAAAATATCCTTTTTATGCTCTAAAAGTGCTGTGTATTGTTTTCATTATTATTAGTGGAGAGTTATAACACTGTAGGGGTCAGATAACTGCCAAACTCCCCATAAAAATCTCTAGGGGCTGGTGCAACCTCTGCCTTTGAAAACTACCCGCCTTTTAGTGACAGCGTCAAATAATAACAAATTATTAGTAAAATAATATTAGTAAAAAAATACTGGTAACGGTGTCAGCAGTAACAAATGCCTTTACCCTCACTTCTCCTCAAAGGCAGGATGAAGAGGCTTTTTGCCTGTGATGGTGCTGTTAACGTTGCTGGGCTATGAAGGGAGAAAAGAGCTCCTAGAGCAAAAGGGACTTCCCAGAGGGTGAAATGGAGCAGAAACTTCTCACAGCGCGGGAGCTGTGACTGCAGCTCTAGAAGAACAGCAGAGTGGAAAACAGATTTTTTCCAGTGGCCTGACAGCCGAGGGGGCTGCTCACCCTCGGCAGAGAGCCAGCGTGCGGCCCAAAAGCCGTTGAAGCACAGATCCTGCGTGGGTGCCTCCTTCACCTTCCGCGGCAGTGGGCTTTTTGGCCAGCTGAGTGGTTACGCGCCTGCTGCCTGAAGCACATACTGCCGGCCTCATCCAGTCCCTTAGGGCTCTCACCATTTTCTGTCTTCTCCTTTTTTAACTTTCTCCTTTTTACCACCCTTTTCTCATTTCGCCTGTGCCCCAACAGATGCTTTTGCCCCCCCCATACTGCGTGGGGGGTGTAAGGTAGCTGACCCCTTTGCTAAAGAGGGTGCTGGTGGGATGCACGCAGGCAGTGGAGTGAGGGGGAGCAAACGCAGCCAGCACAACCCCTTGTCTTCCCAGCGTTGCCGGTGCTGGAAGCCGGTAGAGTTTCACTGCCTGAAAAGCGATTGTCGAGGGCAAGACACTTGGGATAGACTGCTTTTGGCACACCGACATACGCATGGGAGGAGGGGAGGAGCTGTGCTCGCTGGTGGCTTTTACCCGAGTCCCTCTGCAAGGGAACGGGTTCTCTGAGGCTTGGTGGAAAGAGCTGAAGGAGCATGTCCCGTGCCCCAACGTGGTGTGTCCCCATTGCACTGGCACCCCCCATGTCGCTGAGAGATCTCAGCCGCCCCTTCCCTTGGGCGTGGTGAGAAGCCCGGTCCTTTGGACACGATGAGAGTATTTTAAGGAAGGAGAGGAGGCTGCTGGATATTTCTGGAAGGACTCATGAAGTTAGTGAAAGTCTCAATGCTCAGATCAGAGAACAGTGTCAATTTTGCATTTTTCTGGAAGATCTGAGCTGACAGAACAGGAATTTAAAAACTTCATCCTTGAGGTTTTGTGCTTTTAGTTTCTCTTGACCAGTACATCTGTAGCAAGCCAAGCATTCAAAGCTCACTCTTGTTGGGAAAACTGTTTAGAATAAGTGATTCTTAATCTGCTTATTCAAGATAGAGATACGCTCTGGAGCCAAACTTTTCTGAATGTTCTGTTATTTTTGGCCAACCATACTATATCTTCCTAATCTTAAAGAACCCAACGTATTTACTTGTTGCCAAAGAAACACTTTATGTTTAGGAGAGATCTGATTAGCCACAGGCACCTCCATCATTCCGTTTTCAACCCTCCGTTCTGTCCCGTGGCAGCTGGCCTCTAAGCGACCACGGAGGGTGGCTCTTGCTGCCGAGATTGGAATATATAAACCCCCTAATTGAAAGCAAAAAAGTAGAGCAGCATAAAGGTTTTGAATTGAATCTCAGTTTGTGTATTCTACTAATAATTTGGCCTTTATCTCCTGTATCGTTCTCTGTACTCTGAAGCTTCTGATTAATCTCAAGTGATGTGTCTGAGCTAGTCTTGTGTCACCAGCCTTTGCAGTGGGGAAGAAAACTAAGATAGCAAGACAGATAGCTCGGAAGGAGCAATTTGTATAAGGAGGAGAGCCGCATTGATCAATGTCGTAGCGTTACTACCAGTAACAAGTAGAAAAGATTCTCATTTTCACAAAAGAGCCTTGACTTGAATAACAGTAGAGAGTAAAAGCCGTGCAAAGTATTCTCCGAGAAGTGCAGTTTCAAGAAAAAAAAGAAAGAAGAAAGTCTCCTAAAAGGGTGCATGGAAAATCTTTTACATAGCATATATAGGGACGGATTTCCTGGCTGGTTAAAAGAGAAGACACTGTGAGAATTGTAGATCCAGGTCCTGGCACTAAAGCAAGTGCAGGTGTATTGCTGCACAGCCCCTTGCATAAATATCCTGGCTGCAGCTGGCCTTGCCAAAGTCACTTCATGCTCCCAAAAACTCTTCTCTGCCTTGACACCAGCAAAACCTGAGCAGCGGCTGGCAGCTGGTGCTTCGGCTGCTGTTTACTGTACTGATTTCAGTCACCCCATGTTGGCTGTTGTATTTATCTTACCCAGGAGCCTGCAATCTAACTATATATGTTTTATGTTCTACTTGTACAGGACCAAGTTCCTGAATTATTGACCTTCAAATCGGGGCTTTCTGTTCTCAGTCAGTGTTCAAATGTATTCAAGTTTTGGGTACAGCTGCATGGAAAGTGAAAACTTCTGTTCTGGGCCCAATCATCAAATATAATGACCCATTAGCATTCCACTCCAAGCAAAATTTGGCTTGAAATACAGCTTTAGGTGCTGATGGAAAATCATGTAGTTGGAAGGGTAATCTTGCAGTCTTACACAGCTGAAAAAGGTGTTCGCGCATCACACACGCTGTATGGCATCAGGCTGAATCCATTTTAAATATAGTCACAACTCCTTTGCACACTTCTAATGTTTTGCATTTTTCTTATGTTCCGACATGATTAAAAAATAATACCACTGGACCAGAAGCCTTCAAGCAATTCTAAGATTGTTGAGTGCAATATTAGGGACTGTTCATCTGAGAAGTTAGTCTCTACTTAACATCTCCCTAGCTACAAATGGCACGAGAAGTCCATCATCATCCAAGCCATGTATGACATGCACTCCAGGGTGTTTGGTGATTTTCAGATTTGGTGTTTTTTGTAAAATTTCCAGTCTTTCACAAACCGCAGCTTTGTTACCAGCTTAACAAAGCTGGTATCACCTTAAAGCTGTTAGTACCTTAAAATGTTTTTTAGTACTTTCCATTTCCGACCAGGTTGTCCCAAGGTTCCAAATGGAGCAGTAAACAAGACAGATACTAGTCCTGTTGGTATTCAGAGTATAGGAGACTCTTTCCTTAGCTTCCTGAAATCTTGAAAATTGCAGTAGGACAGAAAAGGTGGGATCGTGGAGGGAATTAAAAATGCACCACTGCAAATAGTCCCTGGTCCAGGAGTGGCTGCCTGGTCTGGAGCCTTCTGGGGAGAGTCGTGAAGAGGCGCCGGGGCTTTCTGCTTTGTGCTGGGTGCTGCGACACCCGCTCGGCTCTGCTGGGGGAGCAGAGGGGAGCCTGCAGGAGGCAAGCTGGGAGCGTCAGTCTGTCCTTATTACATCTTTGGTATCAAACAGGTGAAGACTGCAAGAGCAGCTGTGTGCCCTACTAGGCGTCGCCAAGTTCAGGACTATGAGTGGACTCTTGCACTGATTGTCTGTGAGGTAACAAGACCAATGCTGCGGAATTAAGTATTTCATTAATTACATCAACAAGAACAGAATGCTCCAGTACATCATTTTGCCAGTACATCAACAAGAACAGAATGCTCCAGTACATCATTATCCTATTTTGGTGCAGAATACTGTGATGTTTGATTATTCATTGTTTTCTTGCATAACAATGGAACACACTATTTTCTTTTTTCAAAAGGCAGAACTGAAATGGTTTTAGTTTATTTCTTACTTTTCTGCTTTGAAATTGCTAAATGGAAACGGAAGGATTATTAACGATCCTCTGCTATTGCTAAGATATGCTTTCGTTTTACTGTCCCTAATTAAAGCTTATTATTGTCTTTAGTTTTGTCTGCATATAGACACAGTTAAATAATGTCACTTTTGTCCTTTCATTCATTTTGATTTAAATTCTAGAAACTTTTGATGCCCTGATAGTATCTTTTGACAACACAGAAATGTAATGAACTGTGAATGCCCTGAAGCACAGACCTTCAAAATTTAGAATAACATGAGTTCACACTAAAGGACATTTTATTGCCGTATTATTATACTATTACGGGAAATAGTTTTAGGAGGAATGGGAATATTAAGAAATTATTGTTCATTTGAGTCATAGGTCAAATCGGAGACCTTATTGCAAATGTATAGAAATTATCTTTACAGCTCCTAGAAGGTTAGATGGAGTTCAAGGCCAAGCATTCCTACAACTGAGAAAGGTCAAATTATACATATGATAATACTTGGTGACAACAAAGCCAAAGGTCAAGTCTGAGGCATTATTGTGGCACATACAGAGAAAATTACCATTCAGATATCATATGGCATTCCTGCTGGCTCTGGGGCCAGATTCTCATCTTGGTTCTGCTCTTGTAAAATGAATGATCCCAGTTATGCACCTGTGCGTTTAAAAGACTGGTTTTATTCTTGAGTTTTTAGCCATGGTTCAATGAAGTTTCCAGTAGAGAAAGTAAACAAGTTCCTCTTGATACTCTGCCATTTCTGTATTTTAAGATGTGTAGACTTCTCTTCAGTAGATAAATCAGCCCCAAGAATTTCTGTTTTGTTATTGCAATATTTATGCATCCTGAATTCCTAGACAAAAAATAACCAAAGCACAGTCTTGTAAAATCTATATAGTTATTGAGAAAATTATGTATTGTGTGTTACTGGAAAAAATACAGATATGCTTATATACTTTTCGTTGCACATTTTAGACGACTGATATTTTAGATAAGCTGCAAACAGTTCTCAGTCTGCTATCAGAGTGAAACTTTTAAGTACACTCATTTTGAAAAGGTTTTAGTTTAGAGTTTGTTGCCTTGGATAAATGGAAGAATGATTTTTAAAAATATTTGTTCTGCTAAGTTGTTTAAGATCCTCTGAAAATAGCCTACTCGGGTATCTAGTTGGAGAGTTTAAGGAAAAAGATCAGCTTTTAGAGCAAACTTTCTTTTTTTTGTTGTAAAAATGTATAGTGTCAGCATAGATCAAATAAAATGTCCTCCCCAAACCAACAGGAGAAAAATGTTAATGATCCAGAGTTATGCATAAGAGAAATGGCCATTTGGGAGCGTATTCAAACAGTGGGATAACTTGTATATTTACTCTAATACACTGTTCTTGGCAACTGAAAGTAATATAACAATATTTCTACTGGTACAGTTAATAAAGGCCCAGAACTGCAATGCAGGGAAAAAATTGTCTGTGTGTGCTGTTTCTTTTTCATCATGTTCTGTACATGGTACCAGCATGTAAATGTTTAATAATAGTAATAATTCCATGCAAAGAAACGTTTCTGTTAAACAGAAACCTGTTAAACAGAAACTGATTCGATATTATGTTGTCATTTACTCAAATGTATTTCTTGTTAGACTGGGGAGAGTCTCAATGAGACGGCTAAAGACAGAAAAATTCAATTGCAAGAAAAATGTGACATCTTACTCTTACAGGGATAATATCCTTTAAAATTGCTTTCACAAAGCTGTATACTTAGAATCATTTTAAGAAATAGTGTCTGCTATATACTGAATGTGCAAATGATATGTATACAGAAAAAATTAAGCTACTATTTTTAATGTATGTGTATATACACATGCACAAACATATACAATTTATTTCAAAGTCCATTTGAGTCACTTGTTTTATTTTAGTCATTGTATTAATAGTAAAATATGCTTGACCGGAAATAAGAAGACATTTTCTAAAAATGAAAAAAATCTCAGCATTAATAAAGTTGGATCTGATATTGTAGATTGTGAGCGAATAAAATGGTGTGTCCCAGCAAATGCTATTGCATTTCATACACTGATTTCTGCCCTTACTGTGGCTTCAGTGGAACCTGTCTCAGTGTGTGCCAGCAGACCAGTGCATCTTAATTAATATTTAGCTGCCGTATCTGTTGAATTCTATTACCTTCTGTTTAATCCTCTATGAACATTTTTCCAATTCACTCCATAGCATCAGCTGGCCCCTGTATTCTTGTGGCACTGTATAATTATACAGAGACAATGATCATACAAAAACCACTCAGCAATTCTGGTACGGGGTGCCATCAGAAATCTTACTGACAGTATTCAAATCATAAGGGTTCTATCATTCTTGGAGTAGGAGTGGCTTTTAAATACAATACCTTAGTGCACCTTTGGTGAGAGAATTTGTATTATTTGAGTAAAAATGGTAAATATCACTCTGTGGAAATTTTACTCCTTGGACATGTGAAGGAAGATTTATGAAAGGAAGAAAAAGATTGTCACAAAGGTAAGCTCAAGTATTCAGCACCTGAAAACCGAAAACAGAACTATTTTTGCTTTCCCTGACTGACACACTTGCCAGGTCTGGTGTTTGTACCTTCAGTCTTTTTTAAACCTAGCTGTTGCTATCAGTAGATGGTGTGGGAATCTCAGCCTTCATTTATTTTGAGCTTTCTTAAGAAATATGAGGGAATATGATGCACGTGCAACTTAAAGCTTCAGAGGCAGGATCTCATGATCTTTACATGAAGGAATCCTTGCTGACTGACCTCCCTGTGCTTTAGATGGGCAATGCTATGTCAGTCTGCCAATAGTTATTGCGGTCTAAGTCATACCTCCAGCTTTGATTTGGTTTAGTCCAATTTCAAATACTGAGTCAACCTAGTGATGAGTTAATTGAACAACTGCTCTGTATCCATAGCTTAGTGGTATGAATGACTCAGGGCTTGACCATCTCCTCCACCAGCCACAGAATCACAGAATCACAGAACGGTGGGGGATGGAAGGCACCTCTGGAGATCATCTAGTCCAAGCCCCCTGCTAGAGCAGGGTCACCCAGAGCAGGCTGCACAGGACCCTTCCTCAGTCGTTGCTGAACTGGCTGGTGGTGCTGGTGCTGTTGGTGATGCCGTACTTTGGCAGGCACGAAGATCACATTCAGTTGGGATATGAAAGTTATTAAAGATCCCAAGGACATTTATTTTTCCTAAAGGAGCAAAGTTGGGATATGATTATCTATGCAAATTCCAACCCTGCCCCCCCAAATGCTCCTCAAGTTTCAACTGGACCTTTCAGCCAACTTCTCCCCCAATTCCAGTCCCAAAACAGTGCACATCATTGCTCCTGGCTGTTACCCTGTATTAGCATCACTCTCTCTCTTAGCCTGTCTTCCAGGACAGCCCAGGAACAGGGAGCGAGGAGAACAAAGGAGCAAACCAACACCAACGACCTTGCTTTCCCCTGGGCAGAGCAGCCGTCCCCTCCTAGTGACAGCCAGGATGCTGCCGCGCTTGTTGCCCACTGCCCTCCACGCGTAGGAGGAAAGAAGGACAGCCAAATACCTGCCAGCTGGACGGCCGGTGAGCACGGCTGTGCCGAGGGGCCCTTGCAGGAGACCTGTGCCTGGTGGGGCTCAGGCGGGGGCTTCCCTTTTGTCGGTGGTGCTGCCTGCACCAGCCCACGCAGCCCTTGCTCCTGGTCGGCCCCGCCGCCGTGCTGGCGCAGCTGTTTGTGCAGCTGTGCAGCCGGCCAGATGGGAGAAGTGATTCTGGCTGGAAAGAAAAACATGTTGCTGTTTGCAGGGTGTTTTCACATTTTTTTTTTTTCCAGCCAGATCAATTCCCTGATCCGGTTGGTCGGGCAGGCACAGAGAGCTGTGCTTGGGCGGCTGCAGGACAGCAGGACGGGTGAGCCAACAGCCTCTGCCCTAAGCGCTTTGTACCACTGGAGATACACTCGTGGGACTGACGCTGCCATTTGATAAGTATTTATATTGACACTCAGGAAAGCAATCTGCCTCCTGACTTCTCTTTCTTCCCCATCCGAGCATTTCCAGCTCCCACTGTTGCCCATGCATGGAGGTACTCATCCAGCCAAGCAGGCGAGGGGAGGAGCAGGCTGGCTAAGACATCAGGATGAAAAACACCTGTGGGATCTTCCTCTGCTAGGTCCGGTTCCCTAATCCTCTTCCTGACAGAGCTGCACAAACCCTTTCCCCGACAGCAGGGCGGGCAGCACAGGGAAGGTGAGGAAGCATTAGGTCTCTGCCTCCGGTTCCCTACCAGATGTGTTTCCCACCGTGTAAACTAGAAATAATGGGGATTACTAAAAAGGTGAAGATACTGCTGTCGTGGTTTAACCCCAGATGGTAACTGAAATACCACGCAGCCGCTCACTCACTCCCCCCCTCCCCGGTGGGGTGGGGAGGAGAATCGGGGAGAAAGGAAAACTCGCAGGTTGAAATAAAAGCAGTTCACCAGGACAGCAAAGGAAAAATATAAAAATATATTAATAATGATAATAATAATAATATATATAAGGATAATAGAATATATAAAACAAACTATGCACAATTTCTCACCACCCGACGACCGATACAGCCCGTCCTGAGCAGCAGTCAGGGAGCAGGGGTATCCCCCCCAGCTATCCCAGAACAGCGAGTTCCAGAGAGAGCTGGCGAGGGAACAAACAGCCGAATGAACAAAGAAAAAGGCCCAAACGAAAAAAAAAGGAAAAACAGGGAAACAAAAAGCAACCCAAAGGGAAGCATAAGGATTAAGGCTCTAAGGGTCTAAATGAAGTAGCCCAAAGGCCGACCCTCACTTATACCGGGCATGACATCTATGGTATGGAATACTCTCTTTGGCCAGTTTGGATCAACTATCCTGGCTCTACCCCTCCCAAGTTTTTGCACCTGCACGTTAGCAAAACCTGGGAAACTGGAAGATGTCCTTGATCGTTTAGCAGCAACCAACAACATCAGTGTGCTATCACCATTCTTCACACACTAAATCCAAAACACAGGAGCTGCTGAAGACAAAACTAGCTCCGTCCTGGCCTAAACCAGGACAACTGCCTACTGGCCAGTATCATGCAGTATCTTCACAGACTCCCTTCTTTTGCAAAGACTTAGGACTGACAAAACGCTTTAGCTCTGCTCTCCTGTAGCGTCTGAGGTGTGAGGTCTGCTGCCATCAGACGTTGGGAAGAGCTGGGGGGTGCCAAGAGCGCTTCTGTGCCAGCGCGAGCAACAGGTTTCAGTGCTGCCACGGTGCGGGACAGCCCTTCCCACGGCGAGCGACTCTCCTTCCCGTGCGGGATGCCCTGCGCCCTTGGCCGGAGCATCAGCGGGGCCAGCCTGGCTCGCTCACGCAGCAGCACGAGCAAAGCCGGTGTCTGACTGTCCTCCGCACGCTGCTGCCTTGCTAAACTGCCTGCTTTGTCTAAACCTAAAGTCACCAGTTTCAGAAGCAATATTGTCAGGCAATAATCATAAAGAATATCCTCTCCCCAATCAGCCTAGCTACTTATTTCACAGCCAGCCTGGTGTTTTTGTGACTGGCTACACTAGTCTGAAAGCCCAGGGAGCAAACTAGGCTCCATTCAACCCTGCCCGTGGCCAGGAAGCTGTGGGCAATGTCTCGTAGTGCAGACTTGTTCACTGGCAGTGAAATCAGCTAAAATCAGTGCAGTGTTTGAAACGTATTTAGATGAAATCCAAATCAAACCCAGAAAGAGCCTTGCTTCTCTTCTCAGATCTCAGGGAGAGTTTACAAAGCTGATTGATAGTTATAAAATCATCATGTGATACCAGACCTTACCCAATATTTAGCATTTTCAGCCTCCTTTGAAGCCAGTGACCCGAACCCACACTTATTCCTGGTAGGGCTGGGATGCTGGCCTGAGACAGGGAGTGATTTGGGCTTTCCGCCCACTTCATGTCTAGGTATTGAAATGCCTTACAGAAACCTTGGTACTCAGAAGATACTAAGCACCTGCTGCCTGAAATTTTATTCTCTTTGGTATGGATCAAGTCAGGTTCCCAAAATCAAAGTACCCCCGAAATCACTTGTGGATTAAGGAAAAGGTTGGTTTTGAGCAGCAAACAGCAAAACTTATATAAAAGCCACAGAGAGAAAAAAACCCACGTTTTTTCCTGACTACTCTCATGTATTTCATGTGATGATTTAATATTCTGTTCATCCTTTAACTCTGATTTACCTATTTTTAAGACTAATAAACATCCAGTAAAGATATCTGAAAGCTCTCTCCGTCTTTCCTTAAATGAGTATTTTGAAAGGAGCTTATCCTATATCTAGCAAATTCTAATCCCTATGAGCTAAACTCTGGAAGCGAGCAAGGAATGTAGGTAGAAAGCTTTTCCCTTTCAAAGTTGAAGGGTAATAGCACGTCCTTTCTATTCCAAAGTCAGAGTGAAGACAAGTTCCTCTTGATGAAAGCGCCACAGTTAATCCGTCTCAGGATTGGTGTCTCCATGTAGCACCCTGGGGAACTAGAATAAAAAGAAGTGTTTTTTGCCTGGTGAGCTGTAGAGTTACAGTGCAGGAAAATCCTTGTTGTACAGTACGCTATATTGTTTCGCTAATGTATTTTTTCTGTGCTCTGAATGAAGCGCTTATATGCAGGGAAATTGGCTTTGAGGCAGCGGATGAAATCGTAACGGTGTCAATGATCTGCCTTGCAGCAGAACAAGCGATCAGCTGATGGATCATGTTAAACCGCAGAAGACTGGATCCTGCGACCATTTCTCATGGTAGCAAACCCGTAAACATCAGGAGCTGTTCTGTTAACATCTGCGAGCCTGCTCCCAGAAAGGAAGATAATTCCAACACATTTATTAAGGAGTCAGGCTCTGTTCT
This sequence comes from Phoenicopterus ruber ruber, assembly GCA_009819775.1. Taxonomy (NCBI): domain Eukaryota; kingdom Metazoa; phylum Chordata; class Aves; order Phoenicopteriformes; family Phoenicopteridae; genus Phoenicopterus; species Phoenicopterus ruber. The sequence goes on along the minus strand of CM020218.1, from coordinate 14,781,875 downwards.
TGTTGATTAATTGTGATTATTTGTTGAAGACACTAAGCTTTTATTTTCCTCCTGACCTATTTTTGATTACATTGCAAAATGCTCCCAAACCACATGTATTTCAGTTCATTGCATTTTTAAAAATGTTCAGGGTGGAAAAAGGCCAGATGGGCTTCTTTGGTGGAAGTTGTCTGATAGTGATTTTTCTCCCTTTTGCTGTTGCGTTCTCCAAACAAGCTGCTTCTGAGGGTGGGACTTGATTTATTTCCACAGTTCTGAACATGAAAACTATTTGTTTATCATAGAATCACAGAATGGTTTGGGTCGGAAGGGACCTTTAAAGATCGTCTAGTCCAAAGCCCCTGCCATGGGCAGGGACGTGCTGCAGAGTTTTTGCTGCAGTGCTGTGAAAGGTCCTTAGCAGACATACAGGCCCATGGTGCAAGCAGCTTGCACTGGCACACACAACGGCGGAGTTACCGTTTCACTGATTTTATCACTTTATTGCTCAATGTTATAATTCCTCTCAACTCCAAATGAAAGCTGACATTCTGTTGTGAGTTTTTGTTGTTATTTGTTATTACAGAGCTGTTCAGATGTAAGGAGTGAGAAAGAGCTACAGTTTTAAAAGACATCATTGCCACAAGGTATTTGTGTGGTCAGAGGGCAAACAATAGCCAGGCTGTTTCTTCCAACTTCAGAAAAACATTTTCTTTGAGTACTCTCTTTTGCTCGCTGAAGACTTACCATTATATCTAAATGCAGACCGTATACAAAAAGCTCAACACTAGACATTGAAAGATTTTCACGATGCAGTTCTTGGGGACTAATGGGAGAGCACTTCATCAGCGTTCGCTGTTAATCAGTTTAATCTGCCCTTGCGACTGGTGTGACAGGGTTTCCAGTCAGCTGATGCCACGTATCATCAAACTTCAGGCGAGGCTCAGGCTGACGATACAAACTGATTCCTTCCAAAGCATGTATGGCATGTGAAATCCCAAATTACTGATCACCCAACTTTAACTAACCATCCTTAAATCAATTTCCATTAAAAAAAAATGTTTGTCAGAGCATCAATACAGTATAAGCAAGCCCATGCTTTTGCATGCTGAAGGCTTAGGGAAAGGCTGCTCTTTGCCTTACCACTTGATGCTTCAAGGAGGCATCAGACTCTGGCCAATCTTTTCTACCTTTTCTTCTCCTCTAAAAGAGTCCTGTTTGCCTAGTTCAGCTTTTCCATCAAATTGTTAGACTAGCCTTCATTCTGATGGCAGGCAAAGTTAAGTGGCTTAATTTGTTCTTAAAAATGGGGAATTTCCTGATGTTCTGGGCCTGTCCTAGTAAACCTGGCTCTGTCTCAGAAAAATTAGTGTTCTCTATTTTGCAAACCTCATCACATTCACCATTCAAAAGAACAGTCTGTGTGATGGCTGGTGAAATCAGCTACTCTTACATTTCATTACTATAATACAGCTGTTAAAGCAATTCCTTTCCTTTCTGTTCAAACCTTTCTCTGTCCTCTAGAGCAGAAATTTGTCTGGAAAAAAATTTGTTACATCTCCATTTATAGATACCATTGAGTTGCTGTAATATTTGATACATTTATTTTAATCACATACATTATCCTGAAGACACATTTGTTCTTACTCTCACCTGACAATTACTTCCTATACATTTATTGGTTTAGTAATAGTGTCGTCTTCGTCTTCTTATGATTGTTATTCCAGACTAATTCTCAGCTGGTGTAAATACATTTAGGGTGAGCAGTTAATAATGTTTTAGGGTCAAGCCCCTAGTGCTTCTAATCTGAGGATCTCGAAGTGCTGGGAAAAAGTTCACTGGTTTTGCTGAAGAAGTTTTCCAGCTTTTTCTGAGATACTTGAGTCTAAGCATATTTGATCACCCCCCTTTCTTACTCACACAGCTTACTGAGCTAGGCAAATAATTCACAGTTATGTTCGGTGAATAATTTAATTAATTGTTTAAATATTGACAATAGCATATCTGAAGGGAGAGAATAATTTGGTTTTTATTATTTGCCTAACGTTTAAGACTCCTCGAAATAGGCAAATATGACTACCAGACCTTTTGAGGTCAAGTCTTTATACTTCTAGCCTCAAGCCTACTCGTTTCCTCCTTTTCTGCAAATGGGAACTGCTATGCGAACAAAAATTTGGCTTGAACTGACTTCTATATTCTGGCGTGTGTTATGAAAGCACTGTCATATTCCATTTTTATCAACTATTTTTGGTTAAAACGCAACTATTTGACTGGTAATTAGCACGCCTCTGCCTTTATAGAGTCTCAGTCTTGAAGCAATATATGAAATGTCAAGGAGGTAAAGGCAAAGGTTAAAGATGCTTGGTGTCTTTCAGTTAAAACAGTGCCAGAATAAGTTTTGTATCTTTTTGAAGAGGAGGTTGCTATTTCTTTCAGAGCAGCTGTATGATTTTATTTTTTTTTTCATCGCAACTCTGCATGCGTTAGTCTCCTACAGGGCAAATTGCTTTATTTAACATGCCACAGAAAGCTACTGCTGTTGCATCAGGGAGATGGAATGCTTCTCTTAAACTGTAATGCCAATAATTGCCTTTGGACTTCCACACAAAGAAAGTTTTGGTCTTCAAACTGTCTGGAAGGGTTTGTCTGTAATTGCTGTAATGTACAATCACTCCTAGAATGAAAAGGAAAATGACATATATTTAGAAAGTTCAATAAGAACAGTACAAACAAGCAACGCTATTATCCAAGACGGTGAATGAGCCCCATGTTCTGAGGCTGAGCCTCAGAAATTGTTTTATTGCACATGGTGAGCAGACACACTGTTAATATAAAAGTATAATGAAAGCAGTTGGAGTAACCACAAGAACACCCTCTGAAGCATCCATGTTTGGTTAAACATATTTGTCTGAATTCATACCAGGCAACTGGGCTGACAGATTATTTATGTCTGGGTTCTTCCCCTCCACGCTGATTTGCAGCAGAATAGGTATATCCCATTTACCCATGGAAAACTTCATTGCCTTTGACCTTCAGGGCAATTAAAAGGGAAAATAGTGTGTATTTTCTAAGCCTCACAACTGTTAAAACTCTAGATACACTTTCGGGGAGATACTTTGGCCAAATCTCCTAACGTTTGTTAAGCTGCTTCATGAGTTCGACCCGCTTCCCAGCACAGACAGTCCTGGCCCTGCCATTGACCTGCAAACCTGCAGACCTGCAGGTCTTCAGCTGTCTGCGTGGTCAGAATAAGAAAAGCAGAGAAAGAAGTTGCTGGCATGGACGTAAGACAACGGTGACCTAAAATGCTCACTATTGCTTAACAGGATTTAATATAACTTCCTCTGAGCAGTGGGAAGTTGGCTTACTGCTCACCTACAGCATAGGTGGCTCTGAGCAGGCTCAACCTACAGGAGGTAAAAGCTGGGAGGATGGAGACTTCTCTCCTGATAGCTGCAAGAATAAATGGAAATGCCAAAAGGAGGAAGGAACAATTCACCCTTTTTTACTGAAAAACTTCACAGGGCATGAAAAGAGTTGTTAAAACTCTCTGCAAAATCATCTTTTGAGCAGGGAAGAAAATTCTAGATCAGATGTTTGCATACAACTTCTACTATTCCCTTGTCTTTTACCCACACACAAAATAATGATTTTTTTGTCATCTTGTTCATTGCTAAGAAAAAAATAACTGTGTTGTCATAAATGACAAGCTATCTTCAAATACAGAGTATTTGAGTGAAGCATATGAATTCCAAGACAGAGATCTAGCATGTCTTTTCATGAAAAAAAGTGTTCTTAGTATTAAAACGAAAAAGAGAGATTAAAAAAAAAAAAAGTGTGATAACATATTTCTGACTGTATCAGGATACGTAAGAGTTTTTCTGCCATGCTCCCTTCCAAACCTGACTTTTTAAAATTAAAAAAGGGCTAACATTGCCTCAATGTGTGTGTAACTCAGACTAGCTAATGACTAATTGTCCTGCTAACTGAAGTTTCATTTCTGTATATTTTCTGGTTTTGCTAAATCAAAGCACTAAAACCAAAGTATAGTCCTTAGGGATATCTAGGTATAAATCCTTCTACACTGCACTTGCATCTGTGAAACAATATGTTTTCCTGGTCCTTCTGTGGATGTGTGCTAGGGATTTGTGTCTTAAAAAAGATTCTCAAAACCACAATATACAATATAGCTGCACCTTCATTTGGACTATTAGAGAAATGACAATAATCTGTGTAAAAGAAATTCAGTCCTCAGTTTGAGGAGGCACTGCCCCAGTACTTTGCATAGGAAAGTTACGACCTGAAATACATGTATGGAAATGCTGTAGTTCGCATCTACTTGCATTCTTTAAGTCATGACATAGCTAGATCAGAAACTGCAAATAACTTTTCTCTCTTTGCTTCTTTATTTGCTTGGATGAAGCTTGCCCCCCTGCACAGCTGTCCTGCAAAAGGAAATGGAGAAGCAGGTAAGAAACATTTTGATAGCTCAGCTCTTCCTACTTCCCACTCGGCATTTCCCCTTCCCAGTCGCTGCCATCGCCTGGGCCTGTTCCCCAGCTGCATCTCAGCATCCTCGTCCCCCCCAGCCAGAGGAGCCCCTCAACCTCTGCCAGTGTTTATTGATAACAAGTTTGGATGTTTTGGCAACTGATAAGGCACGTTGTGGCTTTTGCAAATTATACTGCAAGTAGCTCTGCTGGCATTTTTGTCTTTCTAAAGAGTCCACGAGGTACAGGGTCAGATCGCAAATGGTGGCTTTGAAACGTGTTTTCTGTTTCAGCATCTGAAAACATCAGTGTCTGTGTGATCTCTGGTAGAGGGACCGTCCTAACAGCGGGGGGGGGGGGCGTTCGTTATAGAAATGACAGTGCTGAAAGCCAAACATGTTGTGCTCCTAAATGATTTCGATGGCGAAAGACGCACACAGAAATGGAAGTTATACTGCAGGAGGAAGGGTCTAGGGTGTTGTGAAAATAATTTATGGTTTGCCTGTAAAAATTCAGAGGAGAAGGAGGAATTTTAATTAAAATTTCTCTTGGCATACAAAAAAAAGATTAAAATCTGCAGTTTATTCAAACATAAAATTGAGTTTATTTTTTTAGTTTCTCTTATGTTAAAAAAGAGTGACAAGTGTTAAAATAAAAAGTAGTTTTGAATAGAAAAAAATATTCTGATGTCCTCTGAATTAGAAAGGTAAGAGTTTGACTGAAAAAAATGAAACAAATTTGATAGCATTTGATTTTGGTTGATCCAAGTGTACATTTTTCAGCAAAAAGTGTTTCAGACAGAAGCTAGACCTACTCAGAGGTCTGTTACCATATGTGCAGTTCTTTCCAGCTCAGTTTCCTTATTAAAAAAAAAAAATCCCTACAATCTATATTTCCCTTTTCCTCTTCCCCCATGAAAGCAAACCTACAGCACATTCATAGTAATGTCCCCATTTTTTCTTTCCAAAGTTCTGCACAGCCCATCCTAGTCCTGCCACAAACTCTTCTTGTATCTGTGTCCTCCCTTCATTCCCCCAAACCCTGCACCCCAATTTTCTCCAAACCCTTCATCCTTCCTTCTAGCCACCTTGCTTCTCTGTTCGAACAGGACATTTGGGAGAGCAGAACAACAGAAAACAGCAAGGCAGGCTTGGAAAACCTGAAATAACTTATACATACACGTTGCTCCAAGAGGGCCAAGTTTTCATTTGGTTTAAAACAGGATAATTCTGCTGACATGGTAAAATTAGCACTAATTTAGAAGTTTTCCTATCACAATTTCAAAGTGGCTCACACTTGAGGTGTGGACTGCATATGTGTGTGTGAGAGAGAAAAACAAAATCTGGAGCCGTGAAGATTGTTGGTCTGTCTTTCTCTCTGAAACGTAGGAAAGTCGAGCATTGCCAACGTGGAACATTAGTTTTAAGTTTTATCTGACTGACACCTACATGAAATCAGCTGCTGGGCATAGTTATGTCCATCTGCTATTTTTACTAAACCTCCGTATCTCACATTAATTGCAATTGCCTGTAAAGCTGGTTTTGCTGTATCCAGTGGAGAGAAGAGCAGGCTTGCTCTGGACTTGGCAGCCAGAACGAGTCACACTATAGACCTAAAAACACTTAACTAGAGATGATACAGTGATGTGTGAAATAATTTCTTCAACTCATGTGTTCCACAAATACACATTTTGACTCCTGTTTTCCTCTTTTGATTTGCTAAAAACCCTTAAGTCCCTTTACTTCTTTCCTGGGATTACGCTACGAAACATTCAGCATTTTGCAGGATTGCACCCATACTTGAAGACTTTCTTCCCATCACCTCCCCCCCTGCCAAATTTACACAGATCAAAGCTGATGAATGAGCAGCAGTGGTAGTTCCACTGCTTGGTTAGGCACTCTGATCTGCTAAAATCTAGATGTGGAGCAAAGGAATCTAAAAAAAAAAAAAAAAATCCCAAAGAGTGGTTCTCAGGCAGCTCTTTTGTGTGGGGATCATATACTTGACACCATGCCTTATGTGGAATGCACATCAAATCACCTGGAGACTCCACATCAATGGTAGTTATGTGCATGCATGTACCACAAAGAGAATAGACCCTTAAACCAGTTGGGTGCATGAGACAAAAAAAAAAAGTCTGAAGAGTGTAAATCTAGAGGAGTACATCAACTTTTTCTTTTGATTTACCTCTCTGCTCTGTCTTATGCCTTTTTTTTGGTTTGTTTTTTAATGTTTTAATGGATGGATTTTTTAAAAAAGGACTTTCCCAATGCAGTCGGTGCTTTATTTTATAAGGTTCTCTCCTTAATCTAACACATCTGTGCTATCTGATCCAAGACTGCCCATAGGATAGGGGGCCAGATTCTTAGCTCCAATGCACTCGTCTTGTAGACTTCAAGGGGGTTACACTAACTGCAACAAGTCGGTGACTTGCTCTTGTTTGTTGTTGAACTCTTAAGTGTTACCATATTTTTCCTTTAACTGTTACTGAAGCCCATACCAAGTACCACTCCGATAAAATGATTTCCTCTGTGCTGAGCTGATTTTTGCTCCAGGCTGGCATTTACTGATTTCAGGGAGGTTTTGCTATCACAGTGAACAGGACCAAAACAAGCCTCTTGTAGGAGTCAATGGACTTCACTATTTAGAAAAAGGATTTTTGTGCCTCAGAACTGAGTCCCAGGTTAAGGTCCATTAGCCCCTTTCAATCTAGGAATGGCAGGGATGTTATAACAGAAATTGAAATAAAATAAAATAAAATAAAATAAAATAAAATAAAATAAAATAAAATAAAATAAATAGAACAAATAAACAAACAAACAAACAAGTAGGAAACAGCCTGTTTGTATTACAGGATGAAGTGGGTAAACTCTGAGTTTACCTTCCACTACACACTCAAGAGTGATAGGCAGTGCCTTTCCCTGATCCTGGCTATTCTTTCAGTGAGGTGAATAAGCCCGATGGACCTTCCCACTAAACTGAGTAAAACCCCAGTGAAGCCAAGCATGTGCTCACAATCTCCATGCCCTTCCTACTGCCCCTCCACCAGCTGCTGCTAGACCATTCCTGGGGTTTTGCCCACCCTGCTGCTGGGCAGTCCATGTTAAACAGAGATTTCTGACCACATTGAGGAGCAAAATTTAACAGGACTTTCCCTGTGACGTTGGAAACCAGGCTCTGCTACTGCCGAGTATGGCCATCCTCTCCCCTCTGGGAGTCCCCACCTTTTCCTCCTGATCCTCCCTCCCCAGTTTGCTTTCTGAGATGCAAAGAAATAAGGACAACAAGCAAGGGCCACAAATTCCATGTTTCATGCACCAAATCCCAGCTTTGTTTCCATCCCGCGCGCGCGCCCTGACCCTGGGTGACGGCAGCCCATGCGTTTGCAGCACACCACGATGGCTTTGTGCCCGGCTGGGACCAAACACCCACCAAGGGAGGCCACAGAGACGGAGCGAGGACATGGTCCTCTGCTGCTGCAGGACATGTGCCTCCAAACAAGCTGCTGGTCTCAAACGCTTGGAGAAGAAAAGCAAAGGAAGATACGAGGCCTGCAGTAAATGTATGTTTCCACAGAACTGGATAATATGTACATCTTGTGTTGCGTGGTTTTTAATCAGAATCTCGGGTATTACAGCCTGTTTAACGGTTACTGTCCACCCAGTTGGCAGGAGCACTAAGCATACAAACTGCATAGACATGTTGAAAGAAGGAGGAAAAGTGATGGATAACTCAGTGCAGGGTGTGAAATAGAGTGTAATAGATTAGCTGTTGCCATTAGCTCAGAGAGCCACAAAGAAAAAGTCCTTTCATATAGCTGTGAGTTATGGTGCATCCTATGCTTTTTTTTAGACGTGCATGAGGAGCAGAAGTGACTCCATATCCAAATGTTGCCTATGATTGCTTCAGGGTGCTCCCCTTCCAAGCTAGTGTCAAGGGTAGAGGGAAGGCCCATCTGCAGAGAACTGGCATGCCTCTCCACCTCTCGAGCCCTACGGAGGACTGCAGGAAGCCCTGCAAACCTAGCTCCTTGAGTAAATCATGAGAACACCTAAATCATACGTGCAATCTGCATGGATGCTCCTAAGAGGTTGTCCTTTTTTGGGGCAGTAGGATGACCGGTCAGTGGTAGACCTGAAATTTACTGATGTTGAGACATGGGGGGCATAAGCATGTGGTAGCAACAGGCTCAGACAGCGTCACTGTATACTATCCAAGTGAAGTTCACACTAATAGCAAACCCAGGTCTCATGTCTGTACTTTAAGAAAGACGGTGTCGTTGGAGTGAGTGTCAACAAGACCTACACAGATGGGTCTAGAGACTGAGGACAAGGGCAGACAGCTGGAGAAACAGCTCCAGCTGGTTACATGTACTAAAAAGAAGCATGAGAGAGGGTTTTGTCTCCTTAGAGGAGGAAAGATCATGCACCACTTAATTCAGCAGGGATAGTCACAGGGAACAACAGCCAGAAGCTGAGGATGGAGAGTTACGCTGGAACTAAACCAAGCTTCTTACCGCACAGGTAATTAACTACTGAAACAATCTCTGAATTTCAGTGATGACTTCTTCATGTTTTAATACCTCCAGCTTAAGAACAAATACCTTTTTGGAAGCTATCTTTTATCCAAATACATGCTTTTTTTGAACTCAATACTGTTGTAAATGTATGAAACGAAATAGCCTGTAATGTATATAGGAAGTCATATTAAGCAATCTGCTGTTCCCATCAGTCCTTAGACATTATAAATGAACCCAGAAACTTCTCAGGGTGATGATAGATGTGGAGACTGCAACTCCCAGAGCGAAATCCTCCATTTCAAGCAATGCAACCAGGACGCTGTGATCAAGCCTGACCGTTGCATGGTTTCACTGCCTTCTGCAAGATAGCATCGTCTGCAAGCTGGTCTCTTATATGCAAATTAAGAGCAGCCCTTGGCCCCTGGCGCGTTGCCAGCTTGACCTTCCTTTAAGCGAAGCTGGGCTCTGGGTTGGAATAAGCGCTTGGCTCCATATGGAGAGAGTGGCGAGTGCTCTCAGTTATTCGGTTCCCACTGATCCGGGCAGGAACTCAGAGCGCTCTGTGTTTAAGGATTGCACCCTGCAGAAGGGGTTCGGTTTTGGTTTGTATTGTATTTTACTTCAGTAATTGGGTTAAGTAATTTTACCAGCTCCCATAAAGATACCTGAAAAATCTCATTACAAGCTAAGCTTTAAATAAGATGCGGCCCTTACAGTGCTGAACCAGGGGATGCATCCCAGCTGGTCCCTACATCCTTGTGTCTGGAGAAGCCTCAGAGTGATTCTGCTATTAATATCTCTGCCTCTCCAGTCTGCTTCAACATGTTCACAAGTTTCTCATGCTCTCTGTAGGTGATTCGTTTTTCTGAACGCTGCAAACTGATAGCACAGCTAGCTAAAAGACTGAGCACTTCAAATGTTCGTGTATCAGTTCCTTTTGGAGACAGTTTAATTTAAAGAATCACATAGAAGCAGCATGGAAGACCTACTCAGCACTTTGCATCAGTCTTCCAAAGCATGACACAGGCATAAATAAAACTAGATCAAAGGAAAAGACAGAAATCTTCTGTATCAAACAAAATTACTCACCATAGTTTTAATTCAGGAAAAAGTAGGTTTTATTGCATCTTTACAATTGAGGGTAAAAAAAGGGTTAAAAAGGGTAAAAAGAAGGAAATTGGTAGCAAATATGATCTTTCAAAAGCAGTGACTGTTTATTGTACTTAATTTGGTTTTCTCCATGTCTTACCAGTTCTGCGTATACTTTAGCAGAAAATTAATTTTGTCAACTCACTAAAGATAAGATTATTGCGGATTCTTAGAAAGGGAAAGCATACAATACTTAAAATCCCCAAGGCCTATTTTATGTACTCCACTCTAAGTGTTGCCCTGGATTTCAATGAGACCTACTCCCATGAAATTATCAGAAAGTTGAAAAAGTTATTTACAGGCACCCAGGGACCAATCGGAAACCTGAGAGAGGGAAGGGAAGGGAAGGGAAGGGAAGGGAAGGGAAGGGAAGGGAAGGGAAGGGAAGGGAAGGGAAGGGAAGGGAAGGGAAGACTGCATTTTGGGCAAACAATTGGAATAGCCTGTTGTTTCAATAGATGTCCTTTTCCACTGGTTTCTACAGCTAGTCCAGCTTCTGTATCTCACCTCAAACCGGCAAATGGCTTTGCTTTTGCTCCTTGCATTCCACACAGTCATTTTAACAAATATGAATGCAACGCCCACTAAAGCTGCTGTCCTTCATCAGATATTCCCTTGGGAAGTTGCCTGGGAAGGAGAAGCCAAGCCTGTTACCTTGTGGGTTCAGGCTGTCGCAGGCAAGGCCAGTGGGGTGAGGTGGTACCTTTTGCTCTGTCTGGGAGAAGCAGAGTACGTGGGTTCAGACAGCTCCTTCGCGCTGGGATGTAGTCAGCTCTCTGAGTCTGTCACAGAAGGGTCATGAAGGACAGGGATGAGACCCCAAACCAGTTCTCCTCTCTCTGGAAATGCCTTGCAGTGGAGGGTGCAACAGGGAAAACTGGGACTGCAGCTCTCCAGGACAGCTTTTGCCTAGAAGCTCCAGTGTGTTGTAAACATGGGCTGGATGCTGAGCATTTGGGAACTGGCTGCTTTAACGACTGCCCTGTCTAGTGGATACCACCTCGGAGATGGCCAGGACTTACAGGGTTGAGCAGTGTTGGGAAGGCAAATGGAGTGTGGCCAGGACAAGAAGAGGGGTGAAGTAGATCCAGGTTGGGAAAGGGGATGCAGCAGGGCTGGGCCGGGAAGGGGGGATACTGCAGGACCAGGCGAGGGGTAGGGATGCGGACGAGTTGGGCCAGGAAGGGGGATGCAGCAGGGCTGGCACAGGAAGAGAGTTGCCATGGGGTTGAGCTGGGAAGGCGGATGCAGCAGCACCGGGAGAGGGGAAGCTGTGAGGCTGGGCAGGGAAGGGGGATGCAGCGAGCCCGGGCTGGGAAAGGGACTTCTGCGGGGCTGTGCAGGTACCAGCTCGGCAGCTGGGTCAGTCTGGGCAGGCAGAGCTGGAGGAGGATGCTGCGGGGGGATACCTGGCCGCAGGTGCATTTCACAGCCAGCTGGCCAAGAGCTCAGCTGCAGGGGACATCCCCCCTCGCCCCTTCCCCGCCTCGCCCGGCTGGGAGCGGGCTGGGGGCGGCCGCCACCACCCAGCTCGGGGCTTTCAAGGCAAAAACGCTTTTTGAACTCCTCTGAGTAAGATTACAGAAAAGTCTCACGGTGCCTGTTTAAACAAGTGTGTCTGAACAGGAAAATCAAACAGACAGGGAGCGACTTCAGTTTCTTCGCTTATACAATGTTTGAAATGATAAGCGAGGATATATTTTCACATAATTGGGCTCTGTCAAGGTACTGGCTTTTTGATCAGATAGGGGCTCTCTATGTAGTCTCACATCAGAGGGCTAGTAAACTACAAATTAAGGCAGGCTTTAGATTTTGTCTGTGAAGTAGCCAAATAAATTGAATTTTATCCCTAAGGGTCATAACGGGGGGCAGGGCATAATACACAAAGAGGGCAGAATAATGTACCAGGATAACTGAGCAAGAAAGAGTAAGGGAACAAAATTGTTGGAAAGGGCTCAATCACTCATGAAAATCCATAAGTATCAGAAAGATGCTGATTAATATCTCTGGATCCAACAGGGCGCTTTAAGAGCCCACACTTTCATCACTCCAAAAGAGGTCTGCAGGAAGGCAGGGCTAGAGGGGCAGGGGAAATGTCATGCACCATGGCTTCATTGAAGGCTTTTGGTTTGCTTTTGTTCTATTTGTTGGTAATTTTTCATTTTATTTGGTATTTGCCTACTTGCAACAGTACCTTGGGGATGATGGGACACCCTGGGACATGTCACACAGGCTGATGGGGTGAGGGTCAGAGAGCTCTGCTCAATCCCCTCCATCCCTCCATCCCTGCATCCTACCTCATTTACTCTGGGATCTTGGGCCTGGGGGCAGGCAGCCTGCCCTTCCTCCTGCTCCCCTGTCCCCTCACTTCCCCCCAGCCTGTCCCCAGCTGCCCCCAAAGTAGGGGGAAGTTCCCCTGCCCACTCACCAGCCCCAGGGGAGGACTCCAAAAGGCCTGAGGGCTGCATACCCCCTTTCCTCTATATGGCCACTGCCTAAGCTGATCCCTCCTGCACACCCAAGTCTGGTCCCCCCAGCCTTGTGCTCCAGACAGATTCCCAGGCTCCAGACAAAAAGGCCAGGGGGGCTCCAGGGGACCCGTCTGGCTCCCAGCCAGCCCTGCTGAAAGGGGATCACAACAAGCCAGATTTATTCCTAAGAACAAAGTTTCCGGTGACTTTCCAAGATGCTCATCGTACTCCTTTCTCCTTTTTTTCTTTTCCTCCTTCCCCCCCTCCTCTTATTTTTCAAAATCTCACCTGGAACAGAGGTGTTGCCTGTCACTGCCAGTGAACTTACTGCTCCGTTCCCTTGTCAGCTCTGTGTACGGTCCTGTGGCATTTCTCTTTCTGTCCCTGGTTCCATAGCTCACCAGTATTTAGCTACTTGTGTCAGCAAGTGAGGAGGACCTGAATTTACCTGTGAGGCTGCTGCATGTGATTTTTTCCCTGTAAATAGCTACTGCTGGGTCAAGTGGATGATGATCTGCCCCCACGTCCCAGCCCCAGCATCACAGTGCGGGAGTCGGGATGCAAAGTGTGTGTGTGTGTGTGTGCATGTGCAAATATAACCTACAGCCAGGGCTTGCAGCTGCACTAGTAACTAGTGAAGGGTGGACTCTGATGAAAGACGTCAATGTAGAGGTGAAACAGTTTGCAAAAGGCCACCAGCAAACCTAAGAGGTAACTGTGTCCTGAATGCACCCCTGCTCCGCCTGCTGTCACTGAGCCTCCTCTTCGTGTCTCTGTGTTATTAATGTGGCACCATTAGCTCATTATCTCTCCCGTGATTTTACAGAAAAATAAAAAAGTGGGAGCACTTTGTTGGTATCCTTTATGTTGTCTCAGAAGTAAAAATCAAATTGACCCAAATCCAGCCCAGGTGTAGTGGGACCACTAATAGCAGGGGACAGACTGAATCTGGTGCCACTCCAAATCAGTAGAGTTTGCACCCGATGGCAGGATCTCACCCTGCTCCACAGTGTGGTCCATGCTGCTGACATGGGAGGAGGTGGGCAGCAGCCTGCACGCCTGGTCTGGGCACCCCACAGCCACCCGTGGCCCTTTGTGGGCCTTGCCCCTGCAAGGGATGTTCAGCTGCATGGAGGGTGTCGTACCTTCAAGCCATGGATTGCAGGGAGAAGTCTGATGCTGTTTGAAAGGCTGAAAGAAGTTCTGCCTTGAGTGACAGAAAAAACCCAGCTGTTGAAAAGCAAAGTGACCCAACACCAATAGAGAGCCCACACTTGCTACATAAATAATGTCAAAACCACATATGCAGGGAATAACATGAAGGCAGCTCAAGGCAGACCGATGTCTAGAAATGTTATCTCTTCTGTTCCAAAAGCTAATCAGCCCCGCAGTGGGCAAGCCAGGAACATTTTAGATTATGTCTACGCTTGTGGTTGATGGAAAGTCTGAGAGGAACATAAGCTTTCTAAAAGACAAATTCAGTTCCCCTACAAAATATTTGGGATTTTTTTCCCTCCTCCTCTGGCAATGAAATTGTTTGGTTACATTGATTTATTAGAATGACGTAACTCCCAGTATCATATCTAGCCATCGGCTGCCACTCAGCAAAAGGATGTGGTGAGATCACATTGCCAAAATAATAAGGCACTGGAGTTCGTAAGCAGGAGGTTACATATCATCAGGACAGTTTCAAATAATTGCGGATGGCTTTGATAGTTGCAGGAGTGTGATGTTGTTTTGTTTTTCCATTGACAGAGTCTGGAAGATACCTGACGCCAGTTACTCTGCTGTTCAACTGCACTGTCCTTTGCACAGGGAAATTAAAATCCTTCTATATGTATATGGATGAACATATGTTTTCCCGACTGGCAGGTTTTTGCTTAAGGCAGTCACTTTCGAACCGTCTTAGCCGAGGAAGAAAAGAAATATTTGCCCCAATCCTGTTCCTCATGAGTTTAGGGGGATATTTTGGGCCTCGGGTTTTACAGATGCAAACTAAAGGTGCGGGGAGGCAGCCTTGCCTTGGGAAGCTGTGTGACGCCAGCAGGAAGGTGCAAAAAGGGGTGCTGGAAAGAGGAGACCTGCCAAGTTCAACGCCAGTGCCCGCAGGTTGAGCTGCGAGACCGCGGCTGCCGGCCCTCCTCCAGCTGTGCAGCTGGAGGCAGCAGCTGGAGCAGAAACCCTTCTGCGCAGGCACAGCCCTGCCGCGTTTGCTCTCACTTGATTTTTCCTTCTATGAACTGTCTATTTTTTTCCCGAGGAGCTGATCATTATCTAGCTGAAACGTGTTTCCTTCTGAAAAGTGGGTTTGTTTTGTGTTTGGTCCCCCCCCGCCCCATTCGCATAGACCTCTCTATTTGGAACAGACTTAGATCGGGACTTTAGCAGTTGGCAGAGTTTTTTCAAAATGTGGTGACATGCGTTTCTTCTGCTCTATATGTTTTCTTTCGGTCCTTTCCATCACATATTTTCCAGCAATTTAGAGAGATGTAAGGAATAGCTTTTACACAATAGGCAAAGAAGCGGGGGATTACTCCAATGGTCTCGCAAGTTTGGAGTATTTCATCTTCTTCAAAAGGCGAGGAAAAAAAACTGTGTCCTTGTGAGCAAATGATTAGAAGAAGACTGGGAATACAATAATTACCCCAAATGGAAACCCAGACCGCAGTCAAACAATACAGCTTTTGTAAACCGGCTCCGCCTGTAAAAAATCTAGGAAATCTCATAACTAGAGCTGGCGAAATCCTTTTCTTATGCAACGATATGTAAAAGGCTCCTGAGAAATGAGGAGTAAACAAGGAAACGCTGTAAAATAGCATGATAATGAACTTGCTCTGAGCATCGGAGATCGCTTTGGCGGTACCGGCGTGGATTCCTTCAGCCACAAAGTATTTTCTCATGTTAAAGAATTTGGGACAAATTACGTTTCGTGACATTTCGCCAATAAACAAGCACGTGAAGACAAATAAACCGGCACTCGCCGTAATCTACCTTGATCGTTGTGGAACTCAAGGGGACCAAAGGAACTGGGAACGAGACAGAGTGCGGCTCTGAATGAATGTCCTTTATGAGAGAGTGGAGAGAAGATCATTTATATCCTTCATATTTTATAGTTTTGCCTCTAGGAAAGAAAAGACCAGCGGAGCCCCGACTATCATTTACTCATAATGATCGCATTCAATCTAGTGATTCACAGTGAATCATATAATAAGGTTTCCATTTTGCGCATGGGGAGAAGAAGGAGGGGTGATTAAACTTTGTTTAGTTCGCATTCATGACCCCGGCCTCCTGTTTCCCCTTGAACTGTCCAGTTCAAATGACTCACCCATGGGGCGATGCTTTTTTCGGTTTTTTTTTCTTTCTTTATCCCCCACCCCCCCTTGATTGCCCCCCAGCAATAAAAATCCCTGGAAGGAAAGCCGACAGGTTAATTGTGCAGTTATTCATTTTCCTACGGCAGCGTTTCATCCGAGCACGGCTTTGCTTTCGCGGCCTCTCGGGGCCGTGCCGTGCCGGGCCGTGCCGTGCCGTGCCGTGCCGCTCCGGCGGCTCTGCCCCAGCAGCGCCGGAGCCCCCCGGGCAGCCGGGCCCCGGCGGCCGCGGCTCCGCGGAGCCCCCGGCCCGGGGCACGGCGCGGCTGCGGGCGGGGCGGCCCGAGAAGCAGCCCCGGGCGCCGGCTTGCAGCGGCACCGGGAAAGGGGGAAAAGCTGCTTTTCGGCACTTTGGCCTAAACCCGCGCCCACACCCACCGCCCCTGGACACGAGGGGACAGCCCGCTCTGCGCACCCCGCCTGCGGGTTTGGGTCAGGACGAGGGGATCTCGGCACCTGAGCCCCTGCTCCCCTTCTAGATGTTATTGCAGAGACCCCTCCACACACGGGTAGGCACATAGACAAAACCGCCGGCTCGCTGTTGATGCAACCGGCAGCCGGGTGCTCTCTTTGCTCTCGGGACCTTTGCCATCTGCAAGCGTTTCAGGTAAAAACCGAGGCGAGGGCAGGGTAAAGCTTTCGGGGTCGGGAGGAGGCGGCTGGCCGGGCAGGGAGGTCTGCGCCGGGGCTGGGAGCCGCGCATCGGCCCGTGCGCCCCGTCAACGCCTTCTCCTGCAGAGCCCCGTGAGGAATAGTCGGAATCACCCCAAAAAGCAAACGAAAGCAAGGCACCGAGCGGGGGAAAGGCTCGGGGAGCGCAAGCATCCCGGAGCGAGCAGGCGAGGAGAGGCAGGTCGGTGCTGGCGGGCAGGGGCAGAGGTGATGCCACACAGATGCCGGCCCCAAACGCGCCTGGAGAAGCGGTGCTCCTCTCGGGGAGAGCCGGCACCTTCGCCAGAGCTTTAAAAAAATATCTATAAAATGAAATAGGCGTGTTGTCACTGAAGGGAAACCGCTGCCTTAGCCGTGGGGCTTTCACCAAGACAGCCAAGTTCCCTTTTGGGCAGAGCAGAGAGTCTCGAAGTCTGCTTGACATCTTGAAGCTTAAATAACCGTAAGGCATTGTTACTCCCTGGCAGCAAAGTGCCTCGTTACGCCTGATTGAGCTAATTGCTTTGAAATAGGATATATTATCTATAATTATAGAGATCTTGGAGGAGACGGCCAGCCTTTTCTTTCATCTTTTCCAAGTGCATCATAATGTCGCGATCAAATTAATTTGGGCCACTTGAAATAGTGCCTTCCTTTCAGCCCTGCTCCTCCGACCCTCAAAGAGCCGGGGACGCCTCGGCGGCTGGAGTTTGGCCATCCAAACCACCACCCCTGGTAACCTCCCGAGGACCAGCCCAGGTGCCTGAAGCCTTAAAAGTAGTTTAGGGCAGAAAGGGAAAGGGGAAAAGAAGGGGGGGGGGGAGAGGGGAAAAAAAAAAATAAAAGAACGGAGGTCTTTTCGCATTATCCGACGCTCAGCGGAGAAGGAGCAGCGACGGGAGCAGGGAGGGTTGAGACTTGAAGGGCTTTGAGGGCTTGTAAAGCCCGCGGGACATTTTTAGCACTTGCGATAGCTCTGGCTCTTTGCCCCCAGGGCTGAGCCGCCCAGAGCCGGAGCCAGGCTGGCTGAAGGGCGCGCAGGGAGCGCGGGAGGAGCGCGCAGGCGGTGCCCGGCGCGGCAGAGCTGCCCCGCAGCCGCCAGTCCCAAAACCTCCTCGTGTCCTGCGGGGCTGTCTGGTCTCCTAAGAACTGCGGTCTCGGGGGAAATAAAATAGAAACAAGGGAAACAACAACACCGCTCTCCTTTCTGAGTTCTGCCTTTAAGTCAAAGATAACGTTTACAAAAGGCAGACAATGCCCTGAATTGGCTTAGCGCTGCCTCCTGTCCTCCTCCCCATCCCCCACGCACTCCTCCCAGCCCTTGTTGTTGTATTCCCACCGAAATAAAATGCTACGGGTAATGGCTTTGCCTAGCACATTCATTATATTGAAACGGGACTGTTTAGGATGCTAATTGCCCAATATTGTTATCTAGCGCAAGTGCCTTCAGGGAAGCGCCACGGTTCCCAATAAAAACACTGGACTGGAACGAGCACCAATAAAGTCACCTATTCCCCCCGCCCTTTCACTTCGGGTTTCCGTACAGCCCAGGGAGGAAAATAAGAGAGAGGCACCTAAAAGCAAGTCAGAGTATCAGCGCAACGGAACCAATTAAAAAAAAAAAAAGTTCCTAAAATCCAGCGGAGTTTTGGTGACCCGGAGCGCAGCGAGCAAGGCGAGAAAAGTTTGGATACTAAAATTTCCCACTAAACAAAGAAATACATCTCGGGGCAGATTTCGTTTTGTAAATTTGATTTCTCCATTCCTAACTTAGAACCTGTAGATTTCATTAAGAAAGAAAGGAAAGAAAGGAAGAAAGGCGCAAGAAACGAAAGAAACTTCATTGACTTCCCGGTTTCAGCCCAAGAGCTCGCCAGCATGTGAATTGGAATCAAGTCCTCGCTATGGTACAGTGATTAAAATACCACCGAGTATGACAGAAACGTAAACACAAAGCGTTCATTGCTGGGAGATAAATAAAGAGCTAATTATCTCATTCTGTCAGCTCTCAATGAGAGCGGGATCTCGCTCTCAGTATGGGACGCACACTCATCTCCTCAAACCTCAGCAACATCCCGATGCTCAAACCATTCTGCAAAAGAAAAGTGGGCGAAAAAAAACCCAGCAGCTCTATTTTTCCTTTCATATTTCCATCAAAACAATGAGATCGAAAGGAGCCTAGGGGCTGCCTGGAGGTCTAATGAACACATCACTTTTGCTTTTGCGCGGTTGCGTTTGGGATCAGGCAAAAAAAAAAAAAAAGATCCTACCTGTAGGATCGGGTGGAGGGGACACCGTGAAACACGATGCATCGATATTTGTGCGTGTTTTCTTAGTCGGGGGTGGGGTGGGGGTGCATCCTCGCGTCAAGCACCGGGCGTTGGGAAAATGTCGTGTGATTGGTAGAGCAAACTAATTTTGTCAGGCTGAATGTGCCGATGTCCCAGGGCTAAGGCGCCTTGCTCCCTTGATGCGGGTTAACGTCCTCAATAGTCCCCCTCCAGCTGAAGCCTTTGATCAGACCGCTGCTGGCGCCTAAAAACAACATCACTTGTCTGCCTATTAGAGGCACTGACTAATCGTGACAGATTGTTTATTCTCGCAATTAGCAATGCAGCCGCTTCTCCGAGCACCCCCCAGCCCCCCCCGCCCCGGCGCGGCCCGGCCCGGCCCCCCGGCCCGACGGGGCGCGGGGGAGGCCGCGGGCAGCGCGGGCAGCGCCGGGGAGGCTGCGGGCAGCGCGGGCAGCGGGAGCGGCAGGGCGCGGAGCCGGGCTGGGCTGGGCGGCACCGCACCGGTGCTCCCCGCCTCGCAGGAGCGCTCACCAGGACGGGGAACTGAATGCATCTACGTGAGCGACATGTCCGTGAATAGGTCTGTGCAATGTGCGTTCACCCCAGTCTCCAGGAGCGCACGGGGTACCCTGCAAGTCGCCTACAAATCGTCTTCACCTAGAGGGATCGTATATGAGCACAGCACAACGTGTGCGAGTACGGTATGTATGTGTACAGGCAGGACAGTGCTACAGTAAGCACACCGCCGGGGTTCGTACTCACGCGTGTGCAAGATACGTGTGTGTGTAGCTGCGTGCAGGACAATTCATTTCAATCAGGTCCTGTTGCTTATCAGTTAATAAAATGTCTGTTATATCAATTCATTTCATAATCTATATGCTCCTAATCTACCATCTTTATTGGGTCCAGTTAAAAGGAAGGGGAATTCGCTGTCCCTCCCCGTTTAGATAATTACCCTTAAATGACTGCAAGAGCCTCTTGTGTTTCGAGGAGATTAGAGCCCTGCAGCTATCAATAAACTTTTCTCAGCGAGCGGCCAATCACGTTATTAGAGAGCGGCCCCGTTTTACTGCACATCCGTCCTGGGCGCAGGGATAAGGGGTCGTAAAACGAATTTACAAAACAAAATACCCGGGACTTTAATGGGTCCGGGGCTTAGATGTTCCTTTTTACGTAAATGAACATTTCATTATCTGGAGACACGCACGCATCTATGCCATGAAACGTAGCACAATTTATGTGTGTATGTGTGTATATAGGCGCAGATCTCCGCAGACACGTCGAACACACCGCAGGGCCGGCGTTCATTTAAAAAACAAACCAACCAAACAAACCTCCCCCTAAACCCACTTTTTCGAGGCGCAGCCAGGCTGTGGGACAGGCAGGGGCTCCCTCCGAGAGGTCACACTCAGGACAGCCCGATATTTGTTGGTTTTCCAGAAGGGCACGGCTCGGGCCCGCTCCCTCGCAAACGGAAACGCCGGCTTTTTTCCGACGTTAATACATTTTTTTCCCCGATTTTTGAGCCTCCCCCCCAGTCCCGTCCCCGCGGCGGAGCGCTGCTCCGGCAGCGCCGGCCCTCCTCGCTGCCGCCTGCGATGCGCGCTGGGGCGCGGAGCGGGGCTGGGGCGGCGGGGCGGGGCGGGGCGCCCCGACGGCGAGCCCGGCCTGACCCCCGCCCGGGGCCGCCGCCGCAGCCAATGGGGCGGCGCCGCCCCGCCCCCCGCGCGCTGGTTGGGCGGCGCCTTCCCCCGCGCCGCTTTATCAGGCGGCGCCGCCCGCCGCGGGGACGGAGCGCGCCGACGGCTGCCCGCGCCCCTCGCGCCGCCCCGGCCCCATGAGCCGCGGC
The DNA here is from genome assembly GCA_009819775.1 of Phoenicopterus ruber ruber. Lineage (NCBI taxonomy): Eukaryota > Metazoa > Chordata > Aves > Phoenicopteriformes > Phoenicopteridae > Phoenicopterus > Phoenicopterus ruber. The sequence continues at coordinate 14,761,102 of CM020218.1, read as the reverse complement.
GCCCGCTCCCGCCCGGCGCTGCGGTGGCGACGGCGGGCCGCCTCTGCATGGCCCCGGCTGTGGATATGACCACCGCGCCCAACGGGGTCCGCAGCGACGAGCTGCCCGCGTCCGCCTTCAGCAAGCCCGGCGGCGGCGGCCTCCCCGTCGCGGCGGCGATGGGCGGGGAGGAGGAGAGCGACAAGCCCAAGGTCTCCCCATCCCTCCTGCCGTTCAGCGTGGAAGCGCTCATGGCCGACCACAGGAAGCCGGGCGGCAGGGAGGGCCCCGAGGGCGCCGGGCCCCCGCCGGGCGCCGGGGCGGCTGCCCGCGCCAGCCTCAGCCCCCGCCTGGGCGCCCTGACGGCGGAGGCGCCGGCCTCCCCGCTGCCCCTCGGCGGCCACTTCTCCGTCGGGGGGCTGGTCAAGCTGCCCGAAGACGCCCTCGTCAAGGCGGAAAGCCCCGAGAAGCAGGAGCGGAGCCCCTGGATGCAAAGCCCACGGTTCTCGCCGCCTCCCCCGAGTAAGTAGGGTCCGGGAACGGGCGGCTGGGAGCCCCCCCGGGCCGTCTGCGCCCTTCCCGCGGGGCCGGGCAGTGCGGGGGCAGCGCTGCGAGGTCGGCCGGGGATTTCCTCTCGCTTTCACCCAGCCCGGCCCCTCCTGGCATGTTTTTCCCTGCGGTTCGTGCTCTCTGCCGGGCCTGTTCAAAATGCTGAACCGGTTCAAGCGTGTGCGAAGCCGGGGCCGCGCCGGCGGATGGCTGCGACGGCGAAAGAAGAGCGGCCGCGCCAGGGCCGCATCTTGTGCCAAATTGTTAACTGGGGAGGGGGGGAGAAAAAGCAGCCCGGCCCGCCTGTTAGCTTAACCTGGGGCTCGACCTGGCCACGCAAAGCCTGACTCAGTCTCAGCAGTGTTTTCTCCGAAAGTGGCTCAAATACTTTCGTAAGGACCCGCACAGACCAGGCTCCCAGGCGAGGCGCCTTCGGGCTTTGCGGGCTTCAGCCCCACCGGCTGCTGTCTCAAGTGTTGCATCCCCGAAGTCCGAAGAGCCACAATTACTGATGTATTGCTGCTTTACTACGGAGAGGTCTAAAATAATAAAAACAGCAGCGGGAGGGCCGAGATCATAAAAGCCCGTTAATCCTCTCCAGAGGCTGCGCTGAGCCTGGGGGTGCGGCGGGCCGGGGCCGGACAGCCCGGGCCGCCCGCCCTCGGCCGGCTCCTGCTCCCTCCCCGCCCGGGCTCCCGTGGGCAGGGGCGAGCTTGGGCTGAGGCTCTCCGGAGCGTTTGGGGTGCTCTTAGCAGAGCTGCTTTCTCTCTCCTTTAGAGACAGGCAGGTTTCCCGAAAGGACTTGTGTAGAGCATCGCAGTGGTTTAATTTATTTAAATTGCAAAGTACAAGTCGTTGTTGCTAAGTAGACTCGGAGCAGATGGAGGTTGAGGACCCTTAGAAATGTTAAGAGAGGAGAGGAGCAGTCCGGTGAAGAGCGGTAGATAGAGGCTGAGTGTGAATTCAGAACTCGTAATTAATTACATGCTTAATCCGGTTCCCAGGGGCCTAATGAAGAGGGTGTGAGTCTGAGAAGTTTTGTTTATTTTTTTCCTTAATCCATTAAAAACGACAGGACATATTCTTTTGAAGGGTCACTCCCTTCATTTACGTCTCCTCTGTACGAGCCGGGAAGGCAGGAGGTGGAGGGTGTGTGGGTGTCCCACTCCTGCCCTTTGAGTTTTTCCGTGGAGTTGGAGAGGTTCTTGCTATGAAGCACTGCGAGTAACTTCAGTGCCGGGAGTCTTGAAAAGCCTAATCCCTTACTAAAGCACCCGCTTTCTTTACTGGAATGGGAGACATCAATTTGAAGCATGCCCCGGGCAGCCCTGGAGTTTTGGGGCCACTTCACTTTGAGCGGGACCTTATTTTCCCCTTTCTCTCCACCCCAGCTGCTGCAGGGTGGGGGCTCTGCGGGGCGTGCGGGTCCGGGCAATGCTAACCGAGGTGTCTCTCTCCTTCCCCCTCTCCTCTGGCCGCTCCCCGGCACAGGGCGGCTGAGCCCCCCGGCCTGCACCCTGCGCAAGCACAAGACGAACAGGAAGCCCCGGACGCCCTTCACCACGGCGCAGCTGCTGGCCCTCGAGAGGAAGTTTCGGCAGAAGCAGTACCTGTCCATCGCCGAGCGCGCCGAGTTCTCCAGCTCGCTCAGCCTCACCGAGACACAGGTCAAGATCTGGTTCCAGAACCGCCGCGCCAAGGCCAAGCGGCTCCAGGAGGCCGAGCTGGAGAAGCTGAAGATGGCAGCCAAGCCCATGCTCCCGCCCACTGCTTTCGGCATCTCCTTCCCGCTGGGCGGCCCGGCCGTGGCCGGCGCCTCTCTGTATGGTGCCTCCAGCCCTTTCCAGCGGGCAGGGCTGCCCGTGGCTCCCGTGGGACTGTACACAGCGCACGTGGGATACAGCATGTACCATCTCACATAGAGCTGAGCTGGCTGAGCCCAGCCTGCCGGCTGTCCACTCCTGCCGGCTCCGCGCGCGCTCCCTCCCTGCTCCTCTGGCTCCTTGCTGTGGACTTCCCCACGGGCCCCGTGGCAGAGACTTCTCCAGTCCGGCTCTGCTCGGCCTCTCTGCTTCCCCCTGTGATGCCGGCCCCCCTGGTCCAGCCCTGTTCCACTCTCCTCAGCAGTCCTGGGAGCTGCTCCGCTCTCCGACTGGCAGAAACCTGAGGCATCGTCCCAGCTCCTCCCCGGCACAGGGCAGCGATGGGCCAGCCCTGCCCCGCTTCCCCTGGTCCCGCTGGCAGCCTGGGGAGAGCCCCACGCCGTGGGGGAAGGAACTGTAGAAGAGAAACGGCAAAAAGGGGGCTGAAAGACAGGATGTTTCTCTTACTTTCTGCAAGGCAAGGTCAAGAGGCAGACGTGTAGAGCAGCCTCTCCCGTCCCTGTGTGACAGCACTGTCTGTTACCTGTGTTTGTTCCTCCACCAGCTCCTTTGGAAGGGGCTCTGTGTACTATGTAATATACTGTATATTTGAAATTTTATTATCATTTATATTATAGCTATATTTGTTAAATAAATTAATTTTAAGCTACTGTTTGATGCGATTTGTTTGCTCCTTCCCCTGCCAGGGATGACAGAAGAGACTAAATCTGTGTGTGTGTCAGGGACAGGAGAGAGGGGACCGGCTGTACCAGCCCTTCTTCTTCCTTCCCCAGGAGACTTCAGCCTCAGACAGTGAGGCCTCGGCTGAGTTTTCAGCTTGCTGTGTATCCCAGATCTGCCCCATCCTCACGGCTGTCTGAGGTTTCTTCCTGTTCCCCCCCCGCACCCGGCAGCAGCTCCCACCGCATCCCCGGCCCGAGGGTGCGGGTGCCCGCTGCTGCTCTTCCCTACAGCCCCGGCCGGGCTTTCCCGGCCCTAGGCAGGAGAAAAAGCTGCTCCTCTCCCTCCCTGCCGTCGGCTTTTAGCCGGGAAGCTCCCGGCCGGCGTCCCCGATGGCTACTGGAGGCTTTGGGGATGGGGTGACTTGTCCCCCACCTCGGTGCCAAGCCTAGAGATAGACCAAGGATTTCCCCCGCAGCTCCCTTCGGCAGCCCGCATGGCTCAGGGGAGGGGACATCGGGGGGTTTGGGGAGGAGAGGGGGCTGCCGCGGTCGGGGTGGTGCGGGAGAAAGGGGAAAAGGCGCGCTAATAGTCGGGCAGAGGCAGCGCCGTCGCCGGAGCCAAGGGGTCGGGTGATGGGGACGGGGGTGTTAGGGGATGGGATGTGGGGTACGGTGGTGTTTGGGGACGGGTGTGGGGCCGCGACGGGCAGCCGGCGGGACCCGCGGGACCGACGGTCGGGACCGCTCGGCGCCGTCTCCTGCCCATCCCCGCGGCTCCGGGCGCGCCGCAGCCCTCAGCGGCCGGCTCCGCTGGAAGCCCGTCCCGGTCGCCACGGCCCCGTGACGGCCGAGGACCCCGCGGAGCAGGGCAGTGGGCCGCCCCGCTCCGCGCAGCCCCGGCCGCCCCGCTCCGCGCCCGCCGGCCCCGCCAGCACCGGCGCCGCCGCCTCGCCGCGTCCCCCCGCCGGCTGCGCCCCCGAGCCCCCCTCAGTGCGCCGCTCCGCCCGATTTCGTTTTGCGGATCGCTCGGGTAAGGGACAGCGTTGGCTTCCCCTTTGTAATTTTTTTTATTTATTTTTTTCATGCTTTGTCTTTGCGCTCAAGGAACGGGCGCTGAGAAATTGGGACTCTATATTTTTCTTTCTGTCTGTCTTTTTTTTTCTTTTTTCCCCGCTGCTTTCATTTCCAGCAATTTAAAACGTTAAGGTTGAAGCAAAGTTAGAAGGAAAATAATTGCTGTAATGAGGCTAGGCAATCTTCTGCAGGCACTGTGGCTCCAGCGAGACTGTAGCTGGGGGCGAGGCGGGACTTTTATCATCTCCTAAATATCAGTGATGCTTTCAATAACTCAACGAAACAACATACCTGAACCCAGTCACTTTCTCCAGAGCTCGCTGCTCTAATCCCCCTCTTCTCATCTCTCGCTCCGCTCTGGCCGCCCAGTCCTTTCTGGGCTGGGGTGAGTTTTGGGGTTTTGTGGTTTGTTTTGGTTTGGGATTTTTTTTTTCTTTTTTGGTCTGGCTTTCTTTTCCGATCATTTCTTTTCTCCGTGCGAATGACAGTGTCTGTGATCCTGACCCCAGCGCCCAACGCCGCGCCGGCCCGGGAGAGCGCCGAGCCGGCGTTTTCCCACGTTGGGTCTCTGGCAGAAAAAGGCTGGAGATAAACTCAGCCTCTGCGCGATTAGACCGCGGGTTTGGGGACAAGATCTAATCGCGCAGGAGGCCAGGTTTATCCTGTAAAGAAACCCTTAAAAAACCGAGAGAGATTTTAAACAGCGAGAACCGCCTTGAGCTGGCTGCCCGCAAGCCCCGCTCCCCTCCGCCGGCACCCTTGGGCGCTGCGGCGCTGGGCTCCGGGCTAGCCGGGACCCTTTCATCTCTCCGCTTTGTCTGTGTTTTCTTTTTCTTTTTCTTTTTCTTTTTCTTTTTTTTTTTTTTTTTTTTACATTATGTCAACTCGGGATGGATATTCGAAGCGCAGGATTCCTATTGAACATGTCTTTGCTTTAAGTTTTCCCCCTGACCCTTGGGCTAAAGTCCTTGGTTGCTCAATTAAACCCAGATGAGAACAATTAATAACTAAGTAATGACAATAAGTTGGGAATCACACGGATGAACGCTCCATGTGAATAGGAAAAGCTCACACAAAAGAGCAAAAAGGATTTGTCGGCTCTTTTTAAGGGGGAATTGGCTTTTCTTTTTTCTTGCCTCTGGCTTACCAGCAAATAAAACTCACTTTTGTGTCTTTGTCGCCTTAAGGATCTCAGTGGGCAGTTGGAAGTGAGAATGGCTGTTTTCCTTTCAACTTGAGGGTGCTGGCGCCACGCAGCCCCAAGGATAGAGAGTAGCCAAAGCAAAGTTTCCTAATAACTCCCCTCTCCCCCGCCACCCCTCCCCAGTCGCTCCGGTACCCCCCTCCCCTCCATGCATATCTCCGCACACACTCCTAGAGAGCCTCGGCAGAGAGACGAGAGAAAGCAGAGGGGCCCCGAGCACACCCGTGTACCACCGCGGGCTCACAGACGAGGCAATTCCCCGCCGTGGGAAAGCGGCAGCGCCTTGATGCGGCGCTTTCCACGGGCGGCAGGAAAAGAAAGCGCACAGTAGCCAGAGCACGGAGAGGGACCAAACACGCGCAAAACCACACACAAAATAAAAGGGAAGCCATTTTTCTGCTCTCATTCCCACAAACGAGGGGAACGACTCGGTTACCCGCGCACGAAAGCAGCTTCCCGGGCGCCCGTGCCCGGCCCCGGCTCCCTGCGGGCTGGAAGCGCCGCGGCATCGCGCCCGGCTCCGGTGCGGCACAGCCCAGCTTCGGGCTGGGGCAGCGGGGCAGGCAGCTGGTGCCTTAGCAGCTAAAGAGTAAGGGAAGGCTCTCCTTCAGTTTTAGCTCCAGAGAAAAAAGCTACCGGGAAAAATCTGCTGAGCAAATCCCTGGTTATACCGTGGATTCGTTGTCTGCTTTGAATTTCTGGAGTTTTCAGGGTTTCTTCCTGAATTCGCTGTTTAACTCGGAACACGAATCGGTGCTCTGTTGAATGCTTTATCTAACGTTTTCCGTAGTGCTCAAGTGAATTAGGAACTAAAAGTCTGTTTTCAAAAGTGAGGGCAGGCTAAATCCAGCAAGTGAGTTAGGCACAGCGGCAGCAGCCTCCCGCTGCTCGGGATTGTGCCTGAGAACACAGCCTTCAGAAATCAGAGGCAGAGCAGGGAAGCTGCCTAACTTACCCATTGTAAAGGCCAGGCGGAGGGGAGGGGGCGAGCCTGCTTCTCGGTAGTACTCCTATGCTTAAATCCAGGCTCAGCATCTTGTGTGAGTCTCCTGTGTCACATCAGAGCTTCTTCCTAAAGATCTGGGAAGTGGAAGGGCTGTTGAACAAACTGGCTGCACACCTTCCCGAAGAAACGGGATCCTTAGCACTAACTCCTGGTACTGTCTGATTTCAGGTAAAGAGCTGAACTCAGATATTTTGTACGCAAAGTGAAAATCCCAATCACCAACTTATTTGGGACTCAGAGATAACTGCTCTTCATCTCTCCTAATGATACATTTGATTTTATATTAGACACAGAGGTGGCCAGAGAGCACAAGAAAAAGCGGCTGCTTAAGTAGCCTCGTGGCCGGGACGCTCCTCAGAGCTGTAGGGCCGTTCAAATTAAATCCAGCAGAGTGGTGACTGGCAAGTAAGTCTCCCATTGCTTGGGATATAATATACTGTACCCAATGAGCTGTCGGATGCAATGAGGTGGTTCTCTCCCTCCCTAGTTTTCCACAAAAGCAGGCTGGTGTGGCTTAGGCACTTAACTGCAAGGGAGTTTGTGGAAAGAGACACCTTCTTCCTGCCTATCACAGTGCTGGGTCCCTATATATATATATATACTAGAATATATATATTCTAACCCAAGGAGTGTGTAGATTACTGAAGTTTCCTTTCATTAGCTTTTAACTCTCTCCACACCTTGTGTGAAGCACAGTGGTGTCTGTCCCTGGCCTGAGCAATCTGTTCCACAGCAGGGAGCCTAAAAATGAGGCACTGCGATAATGGGCATTGCAACACACAGCTCTTTGGGGCTGGCCCGAGGCCCCTCTGCAACACGGACCCATTGTCTGTCCAGCTCTGCGGCAGGAGAAGGTGGAGGCAGAACCAGAAGCAACAGCTCTGACTCATTTAACTACGAGTAGTAAATTGTAACATGCTGCGCAAGAGAGATTGGGTAGTGATTTGCTTACAACAGCAAATCGGTCGACATTAACTCCACTCCATTGTACTTCTTCATCTCCGAGACCTTTTATCCTTCCAGGCTGGATCCGATTCCCACCCTGCAGTGATTAAAGGGAGAGCAAGACAAGGAGCTACCTGGACACAGTCTCCCTCGTGTGACCAGGAATGCGCAATAAATCCGCCGTGCAAAGCTGCCCTTTTCATCTCGGGAAGTGGCTGCAGCTGAGGACCCCACCGCAGCACAGAGCAAAACTCCTACCAGCGCCTGCAACTGGCTCACCTTTGTGCGGCTGCCTGGCGTGGTACGGAGTCCCCTCAGCCGACAACTGATTCTCGTGATGGTGCGAACAACACTCTTAGCATTTCTTCTTGCTTAGCCCTGCGGAAGAGAAACACACCTCTTTCATAGGGTTACACAGCAGCCAAAACTACTCAGTTAAATAGCACAGACTCAGACCATGCTAGTGAGCTGTGAGACAACCCTTGGGAGGGAGTTTTGTGGGAACAATGTTCAAAATTTGAGTGATTTTGTGTCTATGGCCCACTTCCATCAAAGCTGGGGCAGACAACGGGGCAGTAGGGTCAGGGTGATCAGCCCTGGGCAGGACTGAGATCCAGGGATGCAGGCATAAAAAGGTGCAGCCCAAATGAAACGTTCTTTCAGCCTAATTGAGCAATGCTTTTGTTGTAGGTGTTTTGTATTGGACACGCAGCAACAGGCAGGGTGTACACTCGATGTATGCTGGAGAAAGGTACCGTACAGTGACAAACACATTCAAGACCCTCTGACCACCACTGTCGCTGCCCCGATGTAGGGGTAGAAAGAGAAAGCGCACGCAGGGGACGCAGTATTTAGAGGTTTCACCATGACTCAGGCTCCCTTCGCATGCCAGAGAGGAAGGAAGTGGCAGTGGAGGGAAAGAGGTCTGGTGGCAAAGGATGACAAAATTACGTTAACTGGAAGACTCAAGTGGTGCAGGGAAACTCTTGGGAACTACTCTCTCTCAGAATTATTTCCAAAAGACGAGCTGGAGGGAAGGAACAACTTTCTTTTGATGCAATGTTTTGTGAGCATTGGGCATTATTATGCAAATATCAGCTAACACAAATACAGAAGGAAGGATGGGACACTTTAAAACTCAAGGGGTGATTGTCTTACACTGTAAAAACATTTAGATGTAAGCCAATGGGCCTGTCCCCATTTACATCAGCAAAGGACTGGAAGAGATTTTTCTGGGGCTCTGAGACCTGCCCTCACATTACGCAGAGCTTGTGTGTATTATTCTTGGGGAGCATCTGGTCCTCACACTCTACCCACTAGAAGCTATAAGTGCTTTTCAAAACCTCGTAACGAGCTTTGGACTTACTGTGAAAGCCGCGTCCGTGGTGTACCACAAGAAGAGACAGTGGGATGTCGTAGATGTTGTCAGTCTGACCAGAGATTTTTCTTTCTGTGACATTGTCAATACTCTCTTTGGGTAGGAGGCTACATAAACAATACACACTAATTTCTATTTATAAAACAAAAACCAGGGTTGCAAAATACATTATATGTGCTGTGGGACTGTGGGACTCGAATAGACACAGAGAGAAACAGGAGTCGGTGGTTTTCAAAACACTTTAACACTTTAATTGCCTTGAATTAATCGCTGCCTCTGGAGGCACCTACCTGACTATGCAGAGCCTGTAGGCTACTGGACGGAGATGTTCCTGGTCGCCTGTTAGCCGGGATCCTGCACCCGAGTACCCTGCGAGACCCCCGGCAGCCGAGAGCCTGTAGTGCCAGAAGGCAGCAACAACGATTGTGTCAGGTAACAACTGTATCGATACAAATAGTAATGCAAATGCAAACTTTCCTTAGCGATCAGCACAGCTAAAAATCTTCAGCCACATCCTTTTTATAGACAGCCTAAGCATTAACTGCATCTCCAATATCTACATTCAGAAAGCTTAGACATGAGCTTTTAACTCAGAATGTTAATTCAGACATTATTCAAAGGAGGACCGGCAGCATCTTTAGTCAAAAGACTCTTCAAGAGTAATTTCTTAAAAATGAAATGTCTTTAACTGCATTTCTATCAGCTATGATACCTGAATTAGAATGAATTTAACGGCCTTATTAGCTCGGAGTTCAAATGCAGATCTGTAGACAGCTCTCCCTTTAATTCAAGAAGCTCCGTGCAGGCATGTTAATTTTCCCTCTAAAAAATTGCATCTTTCAAGTACATACTCAAAATCAATCCAAGTCAAAAAACCTGGAAAGAAAATAGAAAGTTGTACAGGGCATATAATAAAATAAGAAAGCTGAGATGGACATGTAATCCTAAACTATTCTTACGTTCTAAAACACCAGGCTGAATTTCTTCAAATGTGAATTGTTTTCCCTTCCTCAAAGATGGCTTTAATACCAGCCAAGCTTGAAGTTTCTAATGACATTTATTTCTAAGCTATGTATGAGAATTTCACTTTGGATAGTTGGAGACTGTGATCTTTTTCAAGCTTGCATAATGTTTAACATGACTGAATCGATTTTCAAAACAAAGAAATGTGAAAGCATTGAAAAATGCCCAGAACAAGAATGGGCATTTCCATTCCATAAGGAATCTGTTTGGAAAAAAATTATAGAGAGTTATTGGAATTAGAATCTAAGTTTATCTTAAGTTTGCTGGAAGGGAAAGTTATATTATATGAGACAATTAACCATTGGCTTCAGGTCTGGTCCAAAGCCCAATAAAGTTGGTGGCGTCTTTCCACCGGCTAACTAACAGGCTTTGGGTCTGACTCATAAACTAGAGCTCCACAGAAGATAATAGTTCTACACTGCTTAAGTGAAAGTTAAATATAGCCCGATGTTTGTGTGTGCATGTATTATGATCAATTTAAAACTCTGGTTAAGATTGGGTTACAGTTTCCATTTAATGCATATGCATGTGTTTGGATTTGTATGCATGTACACGTAAAGACAGACATCTGCGAATGTGTAAGCACACATACAGCTAATGTCATAGAGATGATTGAATCAAGTATATACACATGATGGCAAATATCAGTGTTTACTACAGTAGATATCACCGCTGCAATATATATACTCTGACAGATCTGAACATACACTTTCAAAACCAGCAGCATCTGTTTACATTGAACTGCAATAAAAACTGAAGGAGGCATCAGTTAGTATTAGAATTTTATCTTTTCAATGTCCAGAAACAGTTTCTGTGCCTTTGATGTAGGCTGTCAAGCACTACTGGAAAATTGCATCTCTCTAATTACCGCATTCAGAGCACAGGAAAGGGCATGACTGCCTGGCAGCATTTGTCAGTGGGGACCCTGCAGGGACTTGCTTTTTGGGTACTGATAAGCAAAGTCAGCTCACATTCAAAAAGCAGTAAAGCAATCTTTGCACAAAGGGGGGAAAAAACCAGAAGGGGCACTATTTTGGATGGTCTAGTAGAAAGCAATACAGCTCTTCGCTGTTCCAGCTATGATTAACCCTTATCTCTGCTGGCTGCTCCCTTCAGATGGAGCTCCCTGCATCCTACATGAGAGTTTAGCCTGAATATCAACTCAGCGGCAGCAGCACTGCTGCTTACACAGATATGTGCATGTTCAGGCAGGTATTGAGCACCTGATGAACCTGTGAAATAGTTGTATTGTGCCTGGCAATGTGGCTTCACATTTTGAGGCATTTAGAGGTGGTATTGGCTTATCTGCTCCTTATTATCCCCATTCCTCATTTCTCCCCTATGTGACAGAGGGCCCTCTTGGCTATGTGTCACAAAACATTTTATAGCATTTTTAAACGTGGATCAATTGCTTGATGAGATTTAGAGCTACGACCTTGCTAATGGTTGCAGTGGCAAAATGGAGGTTGCAAGGGAAGGCCGGTTAGAAAGCCATGGCAGAACTCTCTAAGGTGACAACGCCACCAAGAAAAGAGTGGCACTTGCCCTTTCACCTTTTCAAACTCTTTGTTGATATGAATAGGATATTTTATTTTCAAGTCTAATGGCAAGTGAGAAATAAGGGATTACTAAGGCTTGTACATGTTCTTTTCCTCCTATGGAAACAGAAAGCTAGCATTTGTATACTTTACATATTATATATATGAAGAAAAGATCCGGTCATCAGCAGTGTGCATCCCAGACATGCGCCAGGAAGAAAGGCCTGTTAAAATAATTGCGCCTTTTGTAATATTCCTGCCATACTGTGGTAGCATCCAGAGTAGAAGTACTTCCAGGAGCTGAGCAGGATGCATGACAGCCAAGCACAGCCAGAGGGGAGAGCGATCTCGGAGAAACAACTCAGGGTGGCAGGGGGTGCAAAGGAAAAATAGCCAGCTAGCAGGCAGCGGAGCTGAAGTGAGTATCCTGTGGGCAATCACAGCATCTTCCAAGTGGAGACTGCCAAAGCACAGGTGGGGGACAGGGAGGAGAAGACATAGAAACACACACCTAAACATGCAGTTTAGAGTGAACAGCAGCAAGAACGCTGCAGAAGACACTGGGTGCATTGTATTGTGCCTGGCAGCAGCATTTATTTCATAGGGGCAAAATAAGTGCAGGAACATAAACATTTGCAAACCGTCTACTTTACTGGCAATTCATAAGGAGAACTTGCAGAGTGCTTAATGCTTCCACAGCCCGGCCCAGGGGGACTGAGGTATTCACACATATTTTAATAAGGAGGACAGGCCAAAAAGGGAATTATCCAGTCTCTCCCAGCTGCAGGGTTTCAGCGTGGCGGGAGAGCAGTTGGCCACTCGGATCCTGCTTGTTCTGGAGCACAGGTAAACTACAGGTGTCTAAACCTCAGAGAGCAATTCATCATGCTCTCTGCCATCTAGAACCAGTTGGTGCTCCTGTGTTGGACTGTGCAGTTTCCTAGAGGCAGAACACCACCTCCTGAAAGCCAGAAACTCAGGAACTACGCAGCTATATAACTCGCTCCCAAGGAAGCTCAGCTCCAAGCGAGGGTGTGGAGGCACTCAGCCTGCACTCAGTCCCTGGGAAGGGCTGAATTCAGCATCAGGCAGGTCAGCTGGCATCACTCTCTTAAAAAAATACAGCTGGAACAGGACACAGCAGCCTAGCTCAGAGCAAACAGGGTTCCCCTCCATGCTCTCCTGAAGAGTTTAAAGCCAACGTACCCATCTCCCAGGGCAGTGTCCTCTTCCCTGCTGAGGTCTGAAGCATTGCCCCCCTTCTCCCCGCGGGAGCCATGTCCCTCTGCAGCACGTGCTGCAGAGCCAAGGGGATCACAGAGAGAACGAGTGACAGCAGAAACCTGGCTCTGTTTTAATGTTATAGCTAGTGGTTATCTGATACAAAATGCATTCGTAATTTCAAGGTCCTGAGTGTGGTACAAGGTGGTTTTTTTTAATTTAATCTTTAGAGATGCCTACTTCTTACTTACTGATCACACTGGGCATCTAAGCATCTGCCTTAGGTGCTCTAAAACATCTTGAGAGACCAAAATAAGTGCTCTTTAGACAGCATAACACCTGCATTCGGTGTCCAAAGATGGTAGTTGAGTGCAACTCCATTTTTTTTGTTTGCATATTTTCTGCGTATACTTACTGCATCTAAGAAACAACTCAATTAGAGAGAAACTCAGACATGAAGAGAGTTACACTGTGTTCACTTCACCTTTTCATTTCATTCTACCTCTCCGTTCATTATCCCTCAATTATAGGTAGTCCGTGTGCATCTTTAAGCTCATGTTTGTGTTCATACACTTATTATTGAGTATATAGTTGTTAGAACATTCAGTAACGTGTAATTGCTTTTTACTATGTATTCATTTGCCTTTTCTTCTAGATGGGAATTTGTATATGTGTTATATTTGGCTCTGGTCCTGCAAACAGTTGTGCCCGTGAATATCTTTACCCACATTAGGAGCTCCACGGATCACAGCTTCTCTCTCACCCACTGAATTCTATGAAGTTACTCATGCAGTTAAATTACTCATAAGCATATATGTTTGCTGGATCAGGGCCTCTCCATGTAAGTTTGATCTTTATAATTAATTTAAGATACCAATACATTTTTTAAATAAAGGAAGTAAATCCTTGGAAAGGGGTAATAAATTTTTAGAGCTGCACTTATTAGTGCAATAAAATGGGCCTTTGTTTATTAATTAATAGCTATTTTTTTAATTTGATACTCTAATAACAAAATAGCATGGACCTGCTACTAAACCATTTTATAAAAGAATATATTTAATATTTAATAATTTGATATAATGAAGTAACCGATAGGGTTTCTTTAAACAGCATAACAAGGTAAGAACATTTTCTTAAATGCTATGTCAGCATAAACTGCCATTTTATGCTAGCCTGGTAGCCAAAACATAAATACCTCAGGCTTTGATCCGAAAACCTTTGCCAATTGCTCATGGTAGTGCCTGCCCACAAGCCTGCTAAGTATCCTTGAAAGTACGTAACAAGTGGTTGGATCAGGGCCTTAGATTTGAAGATCCACTAGGCTTAAAAGTGCTGGTTTAAAGTAATTTTCTATTTTCCTTTCCACTAGAATCTCCTGCAGCTCTCTTTGGACAGGATACTAGTTCAAGCACCTGTAATAACCTGTAATTGATACATGATTCCTTTTCTGGAAGGGAACAGCTTATCCTCTCAAAAAACAGGACTCAGATTATTTTGTTCTAACTTTTACATCGTCTTCACTTTGGGCATGAAAACACAAGCCAAACATTTGTACACACTTGTAGCTATAAGAAAGAGCAGAACTGGCAAGATCCAAGCCGTGGAGCTCTTCCCTGCTGTAGGTCCGATAGTTTAGCATCCTCACAGAGGCAGATGGAGGTTTTACTGCGAATCACAGCCCACCTCCAGGAGGATGGTTTCTGGTGGTCTACCCACTCTTGACCTGACCATTTGCTCACATCTCACCTCTCCTGATCCTTGTGCCTGACCCATGCCCTGTCCTGCTCCTCTCCGCTTTCTCTCCCCCATCCTGCACATCGCACTTGGCTTGGTGGATGTGCTGGTTTGGTTTGGTTCTCCCTGGGGGATTTTACTGTCGTGAGTGGCCATGGGCACTGCCCCTAACTGCGTGTCCCTCTCTGCAGCTCCGCCCTGGTGGGGTCTCCAGGGGAGCCTGGCCATGGCACTTCTCCTGCTCAAGGCTCCCTGGCACTTCTCTGCCCATCTGACCTGTCTTACCATGTCCCCGTGCTGTGTTGTGGGCACTAACCAAGGCTGCAGCCTTGGCTGGGCTGCACCTCCCATCCCTGGTTCGTCCCCCATTCTTTCTCTCCAGATCTTCCTCTTCTCACAACCTTTCTCCTCTGCTGTCCAAGCATGTCCCCATGCAGGTGGCGTTTGTCTCTGTCAGCAGGTGCAAGGGCTGCGGTCACGCTGCAGTGGCATGGCTGCTGCAGCACCAGACTTGGCTTTCTGTCTTCTCTACCTTCTTGCCTTCAGCGTGGGGACCACTCAGCTTTACAGCATCCCCCGCCATGCAGACCAAACCTCCTTTAGCCATTTCAGCCCCGGTAACACCTGCTCCCACCTCAGCTCCATTTCCACTCCTGAATCCTTAAAAGTACACTTCTGTCCCCAAAACAGACGTTCCCAGGACTAGCTTCTTTTTGCTCAGCTACAAAACCGGTTCTCCTTTGCCTCCGGTTTGCTTGTAACACCAGCGTCCCACACTCTCTAACACCTGACATGGATTTCACTGGGGTCTTTTGTGAATGAAGTGGGCCCAGAAACCCTGCAGGAAAATCAGATGAAAACAAATGTTCACAGCTCTCTAGAAATTGGTGTCAGCTCCCTGATACAGAGAGTTTTACAGCTCTATAAATCAGGCTGAAAATGTAACCAGAAGCCCTGTTAGCTTTCTGTTTCTTTTAGCACATCCGTTTCTTGTAAAATTCCGATTAGAGGGACTGGTCTCTGTAGAAATCATTCACTCTGAACCCAACAGGGCTATAAATCAAAGCACTACAAATCACCACAATTTGTAGATTCTGGGTTTCATCATTTTATTGCTTTTGGAGAGGTTATGTGAATGTTTTTGGAGAATATTGACCTCTGCATCCTCTGTCATATCTGGGAGGATGAAGAAAACAAAAACATTTTCTGAAAACCAGGTATCTCATTCATACGACTACTACTGTACTAGTTCTCTAAGGGATGAGGTCAAGAGTGCTTTCTCATACGAAGAATCTCACCAAAATCAGTGAGACTACTCCCATAACCTGGGGCTAGAGGAACAATTATTTTCTTATGAAAGCAGCAGAAAGGGAGTAGAATTTTACAAGGGTCTCTGTGAAAAAAGGAAAAACATGATTCAGTGACGATCGTGCGAATAACACCATTTATGACTCCTCTGCCCCAGCCCGGGTTTGGCTGTACAAGATGATGATTATCTGCTCCAGCAGGCAAAAATTTCATCACCTCCCTGTATGAATGACAAAACTGTTCCCAACAAATTTTGCCCTCCCAGTGACAGTAAATTCAATCTAGGCTTGCAGAGTCCACATAACCCTGAGCTGAGTCACACGGGCCTGCTTGGCCATGCATCAGACCCCGCACTGGCCACAGCTGTGATTCGGTAAGTGGTGTGAAAGGGGAATTGCTGGAGGAGTGTTTTTAGACCAGGCTTAGCCTTGAGTCAGGTTCTGTGAAACACTTTGACGGGCTCCAAGCCGGTAAGGATCTCTCACTTTTACCTACCTACTTCCTGAAGTCCAGTGTCATCGGCAGACTTGTAGCTTCTTAACGTAACAGATTTCTGTTCACCATCCAGTTCACCTCATTAGTCACAACGTGCTGGGAGCTTGTGCAGATCCCAAAGATCAGGGAAAAAACAACCATACAAGGAAAAATGGCTTTGCATGCAGACTGAAAGCATTTAATTATTTCCTTTAGAATTAGTATCACAGCAACAGTATGTCATTTATCAGGGATAAATTTAATACCTATGGATTTTTAATTGTACTGAGTTGGTACCTGAGAGCTCCAACAGGGACCAGATGCCCACCGCACAAGATATTGTACAGCACAGAAGAAAAAAAATGGTCCTTTCCCATGTGAGCTCTTAAGTCTTTGCATTGCCTTTACCAGAACAACTGTAAGTTTAGATTTCTCATTATTATATGCAGATAATGTATACTGTAAGGAGAAAATTTTCAAAGGCACAGTTAAGTGTGAGGCATCCGACTCCCCTGACTCTGAGGGGGACTCTTAACACTTATTTGCCCGTGGTGCCTTTGAAAAGGACCACTCAGGCACTTAAGTGGTATGATCACATTTTTGAAAAGTTCCTTTAAATACTGGAAAATACTCTCAGAAATGGGACCTATGTTTCAAAGTCACTGTTTTTGACAGGCTAAAGTTTTTAGTTCAGCCTAGTGCTTAAACAGACCCATCATTTTTATTCTGTAGTCTGTAAAGCCAATTAAAGTAATTAAATGGAAACTGGAGAGTATTTTAAAGGCTGGTTTAAGATTCCTCTTCGAGCGCTGTAGCTTAGTGTTACAGTAGGACACCATCTGCTGTCCAAGCGGAGTCCGACTACACTGGCTCAACAGCAGAATGCAATATCCTAGCTAAAATCCAACGTGACTTGTATTATCTTGGTAATGCTTTTACAAACCAAATTCCCTGTCAGATTTGTGAGTCTGTGCTGTATTTTCTTTAGGATAGCTGATTGAATTTGGTCTTTTTTGCCCTTATGTGGTGGGAATACGTAAAATGAGGATTTCTTCACGAAGCTGATGTTTTCATTTTTCGGTAAAAATGCCGTACAGGTACTCAGGGTGTTGAAAAATAAATGCTGTAAATGGAAATAAATAGTAATACTTCAAATTTTGTATTTGCAAATAAATTGTGCGGACATTACTAGTTAGTCTCCTGTGAGACTAGCACGGCACAGCCAGCCGGGTGCAAGCTATCTGTCTGCCACTGCCCACTGAAGGTGCCCTTCCCATCCCCGTCTAGCTCTCAGGGAAGCATCTCAGGCCTTACTGGTGTAGCTGCCAATTACCGTTAACTATAACGGAGATGTCCCCACTGTGGCCACCTTACGATTGGCAACTGAGCTGAGACCATCCACTTATTTTGCACAGATCGCTGACTTGATTGCCGGGTGGTAATGACTTTGGGTTACTGTCAAGGTGGAGCACTTCTGAGGTGACCTTGCTATGGGAAACTCCATATTCCCTTACAGATCTTCTGCTTCTACTAAATTAGTCTCAGGCTTTGAAGGTGGATTGTCAGGCCCAGTTATACCTGTTGACAACCTATAAAAAATGTTTCATTGCTTACATGATTGTATGTCTGCATTTCTTCTCTCCATTTCCTTCTAGAAAGAGGGAAATTTTCTTTAAAATGGTTTCCGTTTTCCTTCTTTGTTGCAGAATTGTTTTTCTGCTCATGCTGCTCAAAATGCCAACACTACTGCAGAAGAAAAGTACTGGATTGTCATATTGTATCATAAGGTCACTACTATGTAGTAGGAATATCAATGCAACCGGTAAGCTGCAATTTGAACCAGTACAGTAAAGCTATGGCCAGGAATTGAAACAAGATATGCAGGAAAAGATTGTTGGTATCGCTGTATGTAGACTAAGGGCCTCCACAGTATCTGTAGGAGATCATATTCCTTAAATTCTTCTCTTAGGGCTACATAATTAGAGCTTTGGGTTAGCTGAAGTGACAAAGTTAGAAATAAAACTGCCTTTAATTCCTCAATTAAGCCAATGGGCAATTAGTGAGTGATTTTCATGCTACTCTCTGGAAGGTCCTATATTTCTCTGCTGCCCGTACAGGAAACCTCAGCTTGACGATTCAGTTCGCGGGGATGAATCTAGGTTCAGTGTGCAGAGCACGTAGCCATGTCTGAGCTCCTAAGAAGCTATGGCAAATTAATATTTTGCCTGCTTTTGAGAATCATCTAGACATTTTCTATTGATAAAACACTCTTATGGGACAAAAGGCTTGGCCAATGTGCTAATCTCTTCCTCCCTCTTCTGTCTTCATGCCTGGCTTTAGCAAGAGTGGCACATACAAAACTGGACATGGAGCAATAGCTTATAAGAACTAAGCATTGCCATCCCCAGCAGTTAACAGCTGTTGGTCTGGGAAAATACATACAGGACAAATACCTTAGGCTTTCCCATGTCGTTTCTGCATATATTTGGAGCATTTATAAGAAGAGTTAAGTTAAAGAGAAGGTTGAAATTGCTCAAGAAAGAAGTATACTAAAACTTGAATAAAAAATTTAGAAGTAAGGGAGAATGGAAAATGGTGTAGATGTTTTGCTGTATTTTTCTTTACAAGCGCCTATTAATAAATTTGGTATAATTAATGTCACTGAGCAATTTCCATATTATTTGGGCATGAGCTGAGATAGATGAGTAATGATCATAATGCCTGGGTATGCTTTTCAGACTGAAACGGATTCTCTTGATTCAATGCTCACTGCTGTTGAAGATGAAATCAATAAATATATCTGTCAGAATATATGCATTGCTACTTCGGTTAAGAAGTTACAGATCATACACCACTATTCCACTGACAACAAACAGAGAAATTCTATAAAGTAGATTAAGGTCAATTCTGTAGCACAGAGTTCAATGAAATGATTGAATTATTCTCCTTTTTACCATTTGCTCAATTTCACCATTAAAACCGTTGTTCCTAGTACCCGAGTATGAGTAGATGGCTTTCTGCCTGATGGGTTACCCTGATGCTATATCTGTGTTATATTTACAGACTTGGATGCAATGGACCAGTACCTAAGCTTTCTGTGTAAGCCATTTGCCATCTGCCTGCTGTTCCCAGTCTCGAGTAGAGGAGGCTTCTGGAAGAAGTCCTAGAGGCCTCAAGCATGTCAAAGGTTCCTCGGTGAGGAAGGGGAAAAGTGCTTCTCTGTCTGCTGTGGGTAATATCAGAAATGATGAGCTTAAATTGCCCAATTTAGGTGGGATATTGGGAAAAAATGTCTTGCATTGACATGCAAGGACTGAAGAAAGACAGAAATAAATGACTAAGGAAACTGTGTGCTGTCCATAATTAGAAATTCCTTAAGGACAGAGAGGCAAGCATCTATCATGAGCAGATTTTAATTTGATCCTGCCTTTGAAAGGGGGAGAGGAGGGTGAGCTAAATGACTTTTCAAGCTCCTTTTCATTTTTGGTGATTCTGTGATTCCCCCTGCCCCCTCCCCGTAGCTGTGGCTACCGCTGTGGCTACCACAACTTCCCCCTTGCTCTGCTCTGGATACGCTGCAATTGAAGGTTCACTGGCAGCTGGCAGACTCAGGGGACTGCCATCCTCTCGTCAAACAGCACTGACAGGCCCTGGTTGCTATGGCGGCATTGCTCGAGATGAGTGGAAGGAGATGGAGGACACTGTGAAGAGGCTGCCTCTTGCTCCTGCCTTTCCATGGGCCTCCCCTCCCCTGGCTCTCCCTGCGCCTCCAGCCATGAGCGCTCCAGAGGGAGCGTCAAGCCGAGGGCTTGTCATCACGGGGAAGCTTCGCCAGTTATTCCTGTGTCATGGCTCCAGTGTAGCTGTATCACTACAGTGCCGTCTGGGGATACTCTTGTTCTGCGATAAGAGTTGGTTTCTTTTGGCTTACTTTAAATGCATTTAGTTTCCAAAGTGACATCAAGGCCCAGTGTCGGTCTGAACATAGCCAGGGGTTTGCATGGGTCAAACCACCGCTACGGGATTTGACTCCCATCACGTCTTGCGTCTGTCAGCATTTTGCAGCTATTTGCCTTTTCACTCTTGGGTCAATGGCAGCTTTCAGCACAGGGCCCTGAATTCACCCCTCAGTTCACACAGCGTAAAGTGTCAGGGTCTGCCCCAGAAAAAAGATCTTTCTACAATAAAATGAAATAATACAGTAAAAGATGGTGTCAGATAAGGGTATGGGTTTGAGCTCCGTCCTCAGCTCACGTTGTGTCGCTCTCTCCAGCAGCAAGCCCTCACGTCAGCTCATCGTTGCCCTCCCTCTGCGCACCCAGACCATTGGAGGGGCTCTCCTGGGGCTTGGCCAAAAGCCCCTCAGACAGCTCTGGGCTCTCCTGTCTGACTCCTGGGGAGCACAAGCAGCGATCGCATCCTGAGGGATTCGCGCAGGATGGCTGCCAGTAAGCCCTGCCTGGCACGCTTTCACCTTGCCCCGCTCTCTGCTTCCTCTTGCCTCCATCCTCATGGCTTCCCTCCTACATTCCCCAACCTGCAGTGTTTTTCTAAAGATTTAACTGGAACTTGTGCAGTGCACTCACTTCGTATTAACTCTATATGCAGAGATGAATTTTGTCCAGGTCAGGTGATTAATTCAAGTGAATTCTGTCTTTCCAGTGCCAGAGAGCAAGTGACTTACTGCCATCGACCTGACCAACGTCCCAGTTACCTTCCTTGATGGTAAATCCTGCAGAGGAGAGAGATGAATAACATACAAAGCGGGAGTGGTCACTGAATTAGAGTTCAGAAGGGTGATTTTTGCTTGGTCCTCAGTGTGCACGCATGACCACACAGCGCCTGAGAACACAGCTAAGGCCCCCCACCTGGATTTGTTACGATCAACAAGCACATGCAAAGCTCCGAACCAACGTACTCGCTTTCCGCGGCATCCAGTATAAGTTATGTGAAATATTAAAATATGTAATTTTAAATGCATGCCCTTTATTGCTTTATAACTAAGAAACCAGATCTTTTCCCACTGACTTTCCATGCAACTTTTCCCTGTTCTCATATCCCATGTGGCTCTTAAGTGCGCAAAGGCACCAGTATTAAAGTTTATAAGATATTTATATAAATCAGATGGTTGGTGAGTATTAAATTTGATTTTTCTCAATAACCCGAGGGGGAATATTAAAATATTAAAATTGTTTGAATTTTTAAAACACAAATGGGCTTTTGAATAGTTTAGGCCAAAGCCTCAACTCTTGTACGCAAATATGTACTGGCTGAGGATAGGGTCCTTGAAGTTTTAATCTTGTTACTCACATCTAGCGAGACAAATGGCAGGCTTAGTAGAAAGCCTGTTCTCAAAAATCACAAACAGACTAATATGGAAAAACAAATTTTATTTTCTGTTTTCATCATATGATTTGCACCTTGAGAAGGGCACGTGTCTTGTTCTAAAACACTGATATCATAATGCAAAAATTGCCATCCAAATTGCCTCATGACATTTCTAGCTCAGGAACCATCTTCGCTTTTGTATTATTTCAATAACTTCAATGTAATTGTGAACTCTTTGAAACCTTACGTGAATTTCCCTTTTCAGGAAACCTTCTCCTCAGCCTCCTGATACAGGACTTTCCAGGGGCTCCTCCTAGTTCCATTTTCTGTCTTTGCCTGATTGTGTTGTGAACACAACGCTGATAGTTGTGGGTTGGTACAGCCATACTCTCCGGGTTCTATTTTTTTAACACATGAATAGCATTTGCCTTCGGGAGGACGCGTTATTGCTCCTGAGTTGTGCAAGGGGGTGTGTAGGATAGCTGGAGGAGAGGGAGACGTGTAGGCAAAAGGAATGTTTGCTCTTTGCTTTAGGCTCTGATTAGGTCAATTCTTGTGACAGAGTTATTCCCGCAAACCCACAATTACTGCTAGGCTGAGTTTTCTGGAAAAAGGGATCTCTTTGCATGCTGTTTGACCATTCTATTGCAGGACTGGTGGCTATAGGTATATGTAAGTAAGTAAGGCAAATTGCAGCGGGAATGTACTTAGACTCTATACCACTATTTTCTTCCATAGCTGAGAAATCAACCGCTGGCCCAGATATCTCTGCACAGAAAGAGAGATACTGCTGTGAGAAAGGAATACTGGGATCAGAAGAAAGAGGAAACGATATATTGAGAAAGGTGACATTTTTGTTATGGTTGGATGTTTTAATGTTTGTGCTTCAGCCTTCATTTCATACTTCATATCACAAAATGAAAACCAAACATATTTGGAATGAAAGAGAGAATTGAGCTCTTTGCCTATTGAGCTGCTACTTAAACGAGTTCCTATTATAGTTTTTAAAAGAACTGTATTTTAGGGAATGTAGTGAATCCTAACAAGTAAACAAATATGCTTTAAATCCAATCATTACAATATTATTCCTGATATTTATAATATCTTGGCCTTTAAGTTTTCTGCTAGAACAGATGCAGGGCTTTTGGGGGTGATGGGTAGTTCTTAATCAAATGGCTGAAAACCTCCCAAGAAGTGATTTGTCTTCTTAGACAATAGATTTTTAAAAATAACCCCAGAGTACATGAAATGAGGCTTAAATACCATTATGATAAAAGCCACTTAAGCTATTGATAATCATCCTATGTGTATTTACACTCCACATGTTTACGAGAGACATATCTAGACTTGCTGCAATTACCTTTTCAGCATATTTCTGAATACTGTTAATGCTATGAAAAATGTTATATATGTAAATTACAAAAAAACCCTGTAAGTGAAAAGGGCGTGTCCATCATCATTATTGTAGGCCCTTGTCAAAAAAGCATCTTGTTAAAGTAGATAATGGACTTTTTAAAATTAGAGGTGAAAGAAGCCTATTAGATCATTTTGTTCACCATGACAAATGGGGCATGCTGCCATTATATTTTATCTAGAAGGAAATGCTAATTCACTGATTCATAACAGGTACCTTTTTTTCAGCCTCAAACGGTGTTCTTTTCTGTTCAGCAATGCTGATGAGTTCTCAGTCTGATTTGATCACCCGGAAGGTGTTCTCAAGGTGTATTCTTACCCCTAATTATCATTATACGTCTACCTAGATTACCTTTTAATCAAGATTCTGGTCTTCATGCTGATGAAAAAGGAAGATCTTGTACAGAAGTCATTTGGCTCCCAGAGGTCTGGATTTAATACTAGGTTTGACTACAAGCTCTCAATGTAACTCTGAAGCACTCACTGAATTTCCCTGTTCTCTAGTGTCATTAATGAATCTTTATTGACCTTCACTGAAGAGTCAGTGGGATTAATTCAGGTGCAGAGAATCTTCATGGAGGTCTTCAGAGACCTCTCTCTCTTGGCTATATAGAGACTCTAAGTCTTTACTATATAAAAGCTGGTAAAACCTGCTTCTTCATCCCCAAGAGGAAGACGTCTACAATTTAAACCTATCTGAACACAAACAGGCTCCTTTCCTATCTTATCATACTTGAACCTGCTTTACCAAATCACAAACAAAAGAATGAATTTATGAAGTCAGCATATACTTTAGACCCAGGCAGCCAGGCTTTGTTCTTGTTTGCAGCAGTGTAAATCTGGATCATCTTCCCATAGGAAGCAGAAGAGTTTGCTGACTCTCAGTGTTTTTAGAGACTCATATCTAGTGCCTTCAGAATATCGAAGTGATGGGATCTGAACTGCAGTCAGAGGATGGGAGTAATCAAGGTGGTTGTAGTTTCCTTGAACATTCTTTAATGAGCAGGCATATTTAAATGATGATACTCCATGCAAAATCAGATATTTCATTTTGTAGTGAAACAAATACTGACTTTTTTTTTAGTTCACAGTGCCTGAAATCATGTGCTGCAGCCATTAGAGAAGTACTTCTGCAGCACAAAGCTGAGGATGTGTGTTGCATGCCCACGGAGTGGCTTGAAGAGTGGTTAGGAGGCAAAGTCTGCTGGGATAGCCCTGAGGAGTATGAGAGATGGAGGGAACCTGGTGAATTTTGTCCATGATACCTATTAGGAAGAGTCCTGTCCATCCCTCGCACTGTGCCTGAGAAGGCTAGGTGGCACAGCCACGCCAGGGAGCATGTTAACAATTAAGTGGCAAGGACAACCAGCTTGGGTTTACTCCCTGGCCCTGTTTTATCTAGCAGCACAGAAGCAGCTTTTTCAACCAGTGCTTTAGCGATGTGTCCATCTGATGAAGGCAATGGCTATGTTCTCCTGTTCTTCACATTTATTTGTAGGTAAATGTGTAGGGTATCTCTGGCTGAGGTGTTTGGACAAGAGATAATATATGGAGTCCTAGAGTGTTAAGAGAGGAAATGAAGTGATGGAAGTTACAGTGAATCAGGTAGGCTGAAGCTGGTATTTTGTCTCTAAGAACCTACAAAAAAGTTGTTATGAAACAATGGTGTGTCTTATGCTCACAAAGAGTTATGATTCTTATTCTTCAGAAGAGGAAATCCTATCAGTAGCATCTTTACATTTGTAAAGAAACCCATATGTGGGCATCTTCTGTGACACACTTCAATCTGTGCAGGACATTAGACTAGTCATGATGGTTCATTCACCATCTCTGTAACAGAGATTCTAATTTCAGCTGAAATTGTCTATCTGTGTGTGGTAAAGAACATCAGTGGATTAAAAGTCAGTTGTACACCTTGTAATGGCTTCCTCAGAAACCTTATTCTTATACCGGCAAAACACTAACTGAGCTTAATTTGTTGTATGTTATCAGACATTAGCTTATTGCTAGCTTTCCAAGACAGAAAATACGCTATCATTATGAGCACTAATATAAACACAAGCTATATGGACATTAATAAACAAACATGAGGATAATTAAAGCTGTATTTATTTTTTAACAGTTTTTACCAGTGCTACCAGAATCTGCAGAAACTATTTCTGAATAAGAAAGACTCTGGACCATTTTAGGCTTTTCTGCAATTTGAGTGTGTTAATTTTCATTTATGTCAGCGTGGCTCTTGGCTTCTCTTTATTATTATATATTCAAGCTTGTCATCATCATCAGAATAAACAAGTGACCCAATTCAGCTTGGGCTTCACCTTTCACCCACGTAAAATTTCAAAAGGAGACTCATTGTTTTTGCATGTGTCGTAACCCTGTAATTATGAAGAAATTCAGTAGCAAATTACTTCCATGGCTTTTCCCCTCCATTCTCAGCAGTTGAAAGCATTCCTTCAAGAGACATTAAATAGTCTCAATTTCCCTGTTCTTCTGAGAATACCATACTAATGAAAATATACACTAAATATTTTTCTGAGAGAGAAAAACTGGTAAAGTCAGTGGAAGTAAATCGTTGTCCGTTATCAGTTACAATTTGACATGCATTCCTTTTATTGCTCAACATCTCATTAATGTTGGAAAGGTACACACTGGGGAACATCTTACAACTTTAAAGAAGTTCCTGCATGTGCAAAATGTGTCTAACCATCTATTCCAATAATTTTTCTAGGTTCCTAGAGCTAGATGGTCATAGACTGCTGTCACTGTCCAAGTATGGGGAAATAGTGGGAAAAAATAATGGAAGAAATTACAGAACATGTCAACATATCTCCTGTGAAATAAGTGGTGTGATAAAAACTAGCAGCTTAATGCCAGCCTTTACCATATTTTATCAATCGCCAAAAGAAATTAACATAAACCTAAATTTATAGGTTAGGAAATATTGTCACTGGGTATGTCTTTTGCAATATGGCTGTTTCTGCACTATATGTGTAGGAAAGGCTGTTGCCCAGCCTCTCAAACCACAACTACTAAACCATGTAGTGGACTCGTGATACTTGTCATCTAGCTGAGCCTCAAGGAGCTGCCTTGTGAATGCATAATCAGTATGACATTTTGGAAGGCTGCTTTTATTTGCTACATGTTTTCTTATGCTTGCCAGCTCTGAAGATGAAAAACAACCTGACAGTATTTTAAATAATGAGATCTTTTATCTGAAAATATATAAACCAACCTTTTTTCCCAATACATTTTTGGTGAATTTGTCTGAATACCATAAATTGTGTATCTAAGAAACAGGCTTCAAGCAATTCCTTTGAGTTCCTGCTCTGTTAATAACAACCTATTTTTATTGACAGGGTAGAAGCGAGTTAGCCAAATACTGGAAAGCTGGAATGACAGCTGATGTTACTCTTTTCATAATTCCATGATTTCAAGCCATTTTACAGTGGGACGGTCAGAATAATCTAGAGTCTGACATTGTCAGTGAGTTGGTTAGACCTAGAAATACTGGGCTAGAGACTTCGTATTAGGGTTCTCTGTACAAATCTGACGTAACTGCTTTGAAGCCAAAGAAATAACACTAGAAGAGACAAATTGCATGAACAATGTCTGCTGTACCTTATTGAATAGGATGTGTATTGTATTTTGTTAAAAAGTTAATATTACTCTATTTCCTTACTCTGGAAGACTTTGCATACCTACAGTTTTTAGCAAAGCTAGGCTTTGCCTTAGCTAACACAGCTGAGGTTTAAGATTCTTGTTATACTGCTGCCAAAAAGGACTGTTTTAGAGCGAGAGGTATTTTAGGTAATTGCTTTGTGATGAGATATAATAATGGGATTATGGAATACAGGTAACTTGGATTCATGCTGAGTTTATGTGTTTATGAGGCCTTTTAAAAATGACCTAATTATATAAAAACAATAACAGCAGAATTATGTGGGTTAATCTATGTTCTCATATCTTTCATTTCTTTGCAATTGGCTGTATTGTCTTCACATGCTCATGGGGAAAAGAGTGTAATTTCAAGAATTCCAGCTGACCCAGTGGCGTACCAAAGGCAGATATTCTCCAAAGGCGGCAATGGGTTCTCGTCGTACCACTGACAGCAGAGAGGTGCTCTATCAGAAGGTGTGCTCTTTTGGAAAGTTGTGAGGAAAAAGACGATGTAAGGAACCTTTCCTTCCTGAGAAATGCTCTGCGTAATGATGATGAATGAGAAAGAAGAAATAAGTGAGAAATGGGCACAAGAACCAGCCCAAGGCTTTGGCATCCAGAACTATCTTGCTCTGTAGATCTTTCTCTGTGCTTCCTGACTTTGACTCCTGATCTTCACCATGACTCCTGATTCAATGACTATGACCCTACTTATAGTGAGGGATTTACGACACCTCTGTCCATGACATCTTTTTATGCAGTTCAGAACTATCTTATAGATGACTATCTCTATTATACTGAAATATCACGCAGTTATGCTCAATCCCTACACGACCTGGACCTCCAGGAATCAGGACCACTGCTGATCTGAGGTACTCCCATATCAGCGCTTTAGCGGTGAGAGAGACAGCAGCAAACCTGCACCCAGTCGGATGATTTTCCTTCCGTTTCAGGTGTCCTCACTCTTCCCCATTCATTTGGTTTGGCTGAGCTCAGATGCATCAAATTCAAATCAGTCACGAGTAGCATTTTAGTATTATGAAGTTGCCTAATTTACTTAAGAGAGATGCTAGAATCCAAAAATACATATTTTGGCAAGGGTTAAACCTTAATCTCAAAAGCTACATGCCAATTCAAAGTGTATTTTGTGTGCAGATTTATCTGAGAGTGGCTTGGCACTAAAGGATTTTCCATTGGCGCTAAAAGAGCCGCTGCATGCCAAGAAAGTAAATATCAAACAGAAATGTGCCAGTATTTCCTGCCAGTCTCACATTTTTGAAACTTTTTCCATCCTCCATGCCATTGATTTCTGATATGCTCCCAGGCTTCCTAGGGAAAGGCTTTTGAGTCTCACCCCAGGATGCTGAAAGTCTTCTAATTTGAATACTAAAAATGTTAAATGAAAAAGGACCCTTCCCCCCTCCAACACCCCCAAGGAAAATCCCAGAATCTTTTCCTGTGAAACGCTGGAAGACTTCAAGGGGTTTTCAACCATCCAGAATACACAACAGATGGAAAGTGACACTGGCTGAGGATGGCAGACATTTCTTCCAACTTTTGCACAAACAAGTTGGTAAAGTCTCTCTGTCCCTTTTTGGAGTCTCTCATGCCATACACTTCTGATCATACTTCATTATTGATTCCTGTGTCTCAGTGTCCCACAATTGGCTTTTTAGGTTTTTTCTTACTCATTCGCACCCTTTGAGCTTTCGCCCTGCTCCTGCCTGCCAAGTTCCACACTTAAACTCCGTTCCTTGGAGGCTCTTTCTTTCACAAGTGGTCCCTACACCATCGACCCCTCGGTCCCATGCCTGAGCTGCATTTCTTTGTGCCTGCGTTGCATTCTTTGGGGCTCAGACCAGGACTTCTCCGTTAGGCTCCAGTCCTGGAAGCAGAGGGCATTGATCAACCTCCCCGGCACTAGATTTCTTGCAGGACACACCTCAGTCACAGTGGGATCTTGTTTAACAATATGCCGTGTACTGAAATAGCGGTAATAAAAGTATCCAGATTATACCTTTTAGCCAATTCATTGGAGGAAAACAGGAAATGGCATAACCCACAATTTACCATATTTTATAAAGCATAGAGTATTTTGTTTCTGTTTCTAGTTTGGTTTTTAGGCATAATAACATTTTCCATTATTGCTTATAATATCGTGCACAAAACCGCTACATTTCTTAGTAACCTACTTGGCTTGCCTAACTTCAGTGTTCAAACATCTGTCAGGTAGATTCAGTATCTCCTAGATTCTGGACATGGTACAACATGGGAAAACGCAGTGAAAATCAAAAAGGCTTTTGCCTTACTAATAAGGTTTTTTTTTTAAAAAAAACCCTGTTGCTTGAATTTGATACTAGTATCAAATGTTTTTGCCTCTTAAAAATTATTTGTCTGATTGCAATTTTTTATGTTCTCTGGTAACCAGCCAAGCCTAAAAATGGGACATCATGAGTTTCTGGGAGCAGCTGTGTGATGGAGGTAGTAGTAATGACCACTGCCATTGCTCCTGGAGTCCCTTCTCACCCAACATTGCTAATGCTGCAGGGAACATAATCAGGAATAAGTCAGTTCTCACATGATGGAGGAGATCTCATTTAGAAGTAACTTTCATGTAAGCAGAAAGAGAGAGCTCCAGCTCCTGAGACCCTGGAGCTGGGCAATAGGAAATGGCTTGGGAACCTCAGTGCAACACAGCGAGGTTGAACGGAGGCTCTGTGTGTGTGCGTGTGTCTGCACAACCATGTGCACACACATTTGAATTCACTACGAGAAAGAAAGAGACAGAAAGGGTGTTGTTGAGTAGGAGCTGAAAAGAATTTTTAAAATGAAAAAAACCCAACCCAAACCAAATGAAATTATATGTATAAGCCTATGTTGATACTAGGAAAATAGTATATGCACAAACAATAAAAATTAGATTTAGGATTCCTTTTGTGTATATGCTTTATAAATTAAAGACAACATTCTGCTCCTGGATCTGAACTGCAGATCTCGATTGCACATTCTTTGCTGGAGCGAGCTTCCACCACGCCAGGGGAGGGGGTTGCACACAGGGGTGGGGGTGGTGGTGGTGGGGAAATGCCCTGCTATGTGTGGGAGCAAAATGTTGCCCTAAATCCAGGGTGTTGCAGAGTTCTTCTCAGGTCATGGCACTGCATGGTCCCAAGATGGGGTCAAGCATGGTCTGTGCGTTCCTGGCGCTGAAGGCGTTGCTCACATCAGGCCTTGCTGCTTAGAGGGGTACGTGGCCAGATGCTGTGGTTTGGGGCTGTTTGGGGATGCCAAAGTGCATCACTGGGACTCCTAAAGGGCCACAGTCCTTGGCCTCTTTGAGTGATCGCATACTGCTGGAACACTTGAAGGCTCTGTGCTCGGCAAAGTCTGTGAAAATAAGGCAATAAATAAAATAAAATAAAATAAAATAAAATAAAATAAAATAAACCCCAGTCCACTATTTTTACAAGCTGTTGGAGTGAAAAATGTGGGAAGTCTTTCCACTACAACAGTCATATCCTTTTAACCCGTGCCCCTGGAAGAGGGCAAACTGAAAGACTCCTTTTACCCCTGTGTTCCTTGATGATTTTTAGTTAAAATTTCACCCCAAATGTTATCCAAGTACAAATTAGTGCTGGTGAATTCATTTTTCTTCCTTGACTGTCTCTGCTGGGGACCTCCATCATTAGAAATCAGGCATCATAAAGCTGCTCTGGTTCAAATCCTTATTGTAAAAAGTCAAAACTGCTGTAAGCTATATTTTATACACAGTCATTGCTTAGCCTTGCCCAGAGCTGGGGCAAAGAGCCTCAGTGAAAGGCCAGGTTTCAATCATGAATTTTTTTTTTTTTTAAGCTGTGTAGTATATAAGAGTGTGGAAAAAAAACCCCAAACAAAACCAAAAAAACCCCTCCAACCATAAAAAAAGAACCTATATGCACTCACTGAAAGAGCTGTGCAGCAAAATCCCTGGTGCAGACCCAGGGTGGTGTTACTGCAGCTTACCTGGGTGAGAAAGCTCCGGAGCTGTGCTATCAGGAAGCCCTTTTTCCTCCTGTGGCTGCTGTGTTGCCACTCTGGGTTTCAGAATGCAGATGAGCCCCAAAGGACAGCTAGTCCGAGCTGTATCAGTTCAGGGTTTGTAGCAACCTACTCGCACTGAAAGTTAATGCTGCTGCCTGCGTCCATGAGAAAGCCCTTGTGCAAGTCTCTTTCCTAAAGGTAGGTCAGAGGAGAAAAAAAATGAGGAAACAAAGACAGCTTAATCCATCTTCAAGCAATGCGTGCTCTTTTTCCAGTATGTACAACAAACTCATCAGGCACAGATCAAACTTCTCCTCAACAGGAGACCATGGTAAAGGAAAGAAGAAATGTGTTTTTAAAAACAAGTGATATTTGATATAAAAATTACAGGAAAACAATTATGCTAGTTTATGTTCCATTGGAATAATTCACTCATTGCTACCCAGCCTGTTAGTATAATTGGGCACACTGCAACTTATGGAAGGTCTCTACTGCCAACCTCTGTTCTGTAATTCATTAGCATCAAGTTGCTGCCACAACATATAACTCATTAAAATTAGAGATCTTCATAATTTTAACAGAGAAAAAGTCCTCATGCTTATGAACAGTAAAAGCTTTGGAAGCCTTTATTCAGTGGAGTGAGATGAAGAGAAGGAAGTCATGATGCAAGGGATGGAGATGAAAAGCAAAACCCCATCTTGCCTTGTTAACGGACATGGTTGCTGTGTGTGCACCAGTATTTTGGTCCCAGCCAGTATTTGGGGCCCAGCAACAGTGAATTCAGGCTTTGGTACTCAAAGAGCCTCAAGTAGTCATTTATCACAGCGCTCCTGAGTGTAAATGATTTTCACATCAGAACAGTCTCAGTGATACAAACAGCCATAGGCAGCCCTGGCCATGGTTTTCAACATTTATATAAGACTCAGATAGGTTAATCCTCTATTTCCAGTTAAATGATGAGGGGCAGTATCTGTCTGGGGCACTAGACCGTGTGTTAGGATGGATCTATGAATGGCGTCATGGAAAGGGATTTTATTCAGGGAGGTGCTGAGGAAAGGATATAGTGCATGGCTGGAGCTGAGGAACGTGTTTCCTCCATGGCTCCTTTGAACACAGGGCCCTGGCAGCTGTGCTGGCCCCAGCCTTCTCACTCCATCACCCTGTGCCAATTACTGTTCGTTAGCAGATTTCGGCTCTGCTCTGTTCAATGCATCTGGGAGGGGAAATAGGGGGGACAGTGTGCTGCGTGGATAGAGCCCTAACCAGAGGGACCTCAGAGAGAAGCCAGCGGGGTAAGTCCCATGTTCAGTGTGTGAGACTTCACAGCTCTGCATATAGGCTCTGTCTACAAGAGAGACTGACCTGGTTAAATGCAGATTTTCCCTTATTGCAGGCCTGAGTTTTCTCCTTTGGGGTCTTGTAAATCTAGAAGTGCTGTTTCTGTTAAGAAATATTGAAGTCAGACACCTTCTTACCAGCACTGACTTGCTGGGAAAATTGTAGCTTGAGCTAGAAGGAAAGACCTTTTGTCAAAACCTGGAAGAAAATGAGAGGGATACTGGCAGAATGGAGCTGCTACCTAGCAAAAAAAAAGCCATAAACTGTCAGAGTCTGGGGCCACGGGCAGACATTCTCTGCTAACACTTTCTAGCTATGTCCTTGCTATGAAATTCAAAGGGGTAATTTTAAATGGTTCCTTAACGGTTTCTAGTTAAGTATGAGCTAAGACACTTTGTTTGCTCTCCTACTCATTAGGTTACCGTGGAAGGGCTATGAACTTGAGTGTCTGACTCCATATTAATTGGCACTGTGAACTCTCACAGCTCTGTCCCTGGTGAGTTAGCTTCCGAACACTCAGACCGAGAGGAAAAAAGAGGCTCGGTTCAGCCACTGCTCACACTGCAAGGCTTATATGAGCACGTCAGGAAGCAGCAGCCTGTGTCTGCTGCTTGTTTTTCCTGCAGTAGCCTTTTGGAGTGCCATGGGAACTCCTGGGCACCTGAAATGCTGCTCGGCACAAAGCTCTGCAACAGGACATCAAAAGGAGTTATCAGTACCATAGAAGCACAAATCCACTCACAAATCCACTTCAGCACAAAGTCTAGCAACCATGGAAGTGGTTTATCCTACCAGATTTACCCTACAATGCCCATAGGTACCTTTATGCACTACTCCTTTGACTCCGTTATGGTGGTGGTAAGAAACAGCTGGGATGATGGCAATATGTCAATCTGCCTGGTTTTGCTCCAGTATTTTCATGAGTAAGTAGGGAAAGATTCAGGTCTCTACTAATTTGCTTGTATATGCCATTTTATGGGGGCAGCTGCTAAAGTGAGACCCTTCACAAGTCTGAAACCTCAGAAGCCTGAGAGATCAGAGGGATGTTTCATATGGAATCAAGCAGCTATGGAGTCAGAAATCCATACGCGAAGGGTTTAGAGTGCTTTCCCTATACTATAGCTAATGAACAGAAAGGCAAACAGGAGGAGGATCAACCTGAGATCACGCCTGTGCTAAGCCAGGCGCTGACAGGAAACAGTATAAATTACCCCTCAAATTTCCATAGCAAAAATATAGTTTTATATTATAAATCAATTCTGTATTAAATTATACCACCTTGTGTGGTCATATAGAATATTATTAGTGTGCCTATTATCTTGTGGGGTTGTTTCTGTTTAGGTATATTTGTATTATGGTGGAGATAAGAGACCTAGCTTGGGATTAGGGTCCCACTGAACAAGGTGGTGTATCAACAAGCAAAAACTCTGTTCTGGCTGGATACATCTTGTTAGCTGAAACAGTACTTGGCACATTATGTGCTAACAACACTGCAATCATGTTATCTAGTCCTGCTTTAAGTCACTTGGTGAGGTCAGGGCATGTTGAAGTCTGTGGACATAGAATCACAATTCAATGTGATAGAGTAAAAGCCGGTTAACAAATGGAAGTTCATCATGGGAGCTGCTGTAGCTCAGTGGCGTTCAGCCATGTGCTGTACCCTAACGCGTGTTGTCTCGACTCTTTCTTTGACTGTGTTACTTAGCGCCTTCCTACAGCATATGTTTAAATGCAAAACAGTCCAAGACAAATGCATCCCATTGTGCTTGAAGAGGTGAAGCAAGGCCAGTATAAATGCATAGTGTGCTACGAATTATGCTTACTCAGTAACTTGCCAATATCTGGATTTGGCTGCTATATTTGTGGCATGTTTGTAAGCCCATACTCTAACTTCGGGGGCATTAGGCATTGATACCTAAAACCAAAACATCATTATAATTCAATACAAAAAGGAGAAATCTAAACATCTTTAGCTGAATGGGCCCAATGCGTGGAGCTACAGTGACTTGGACTCTTATGAGGAACAAAAAAACCCCATATGATTAATTTGTCACAAAAAGAAACAATCTGGCACTTTGTATCACATTACACACAAAAAATAAGTCACCAAACTTCCAATAACTTTAAAATATGTGAAATGTTTTATTGTGGAAAAGACAGAACCTATTTAGATGTTTCAGGAACTTTGTGTTTGTTTTTTTCTTCAGTAAAACATTGTTAGCCTTACCCTGTAGAAAACTTGGAAACCCGACTGCCTCTGCATAATGATCTGTTATAGAGGCTTGCAGAATGCCAGAGTGCTTCTATTTTAGTATTTAATGTAAAGACTCCTCTTCCCAGCTAGAAAAGACCTTTGATTTCCTAATGAATGTGACAGATGATCTGAGAACTAGTGGGTGTGTTTGTAATCACTCGAGTTTACAAGTGGAACAATTCTGTCAGCCAAACTGGATGAAGGGGAGGTGAAAGACCTTCTTAATCCCCTCACACCTATTCCCACCAAGGAAAGAGAGTGAAAAACTAATTTCCTCATCTCCCCACCACCCAGCCCCATGAAAAAAGATGGAGATAAAAAGGAAGAGAAAGATCAAAAGTCTCTGAAAATGTATTAAGCACTGATGCTGAAAGCTTTTAAATACCTGGTTCTGTGAGTCACACCAGAAAGGCGCGACCAGGCAGGTAAGCGACCACTGAATCTAGGGCGCCCTCGTAAGTCATAGCTCATTTTTTCTATTCCTTATCTCGCCGTACGGGGCAAACCTTCTCCCTCGGCATTTCCATTCTGGCTTTCCTTCCAAATGTCTCATCTCTCAGTATGTCTTTTTGGTTTAAGAGCTCAAAAACAACAAGAAAACCCTGCCCTGCTCACTGTTCCTGACCCCTTCCCTTCCGTTCCCATTTTGCCCTAAAATCAAGCAAAACAGCGTGTAGGATTAGCTTACATTCAGCAATAGTGGGGTGAAACCTTATCTCTGTGAGGTATTAGTTTTGCCTCTGTTTTTTTTTAAAATTAATTCTTCACCCTGATCTCTGTTGGGTTAAAAGAGTAATAATGCCTTGCGCTGTGTCAGATTTGGGACAGCTATCTGCAAGCTCCCCTTTGATATTGTTGGGTATTTTTGCCTGGGTTTTCAGAAGCACACAAGTACTGCTGTGAAAACAGAAGTTTCTCTGCTGAGAATGTTAACAAAAATGGAAAAAACACAACTTTTTACATGGAGAAATGTATTTTTTCCAACAAGTATCTTAGATGAAAATGGGAATGCTTCAGACTATCTAGAAATTGCAATTTATTTCTTCGCTCTTACTCTCCTCTCTATGGAGGAATCCTTTGACTTCGTCTTCCATCATGCACCTCGGGGCAAGCGAATGCGGTTTTGTCGTAGTGACCCCTTCTCACAGAGCATCATGATACACAGAGACCAGAGGTTCTGCCTGATTCGCAGAGGAAGACAGGCACAGCTTGAGACCCGATAGCAGCTCTGGGAAAGCACCGTGCCTGTCTCAGACTGAAGTCTTAGTGTTTCTGTGTATTTGGCTCTTCAATTAAAAAAAAAATTTCTCTGACAAACACAGTCCTCTTTTAAATTTTAAAAATCTAAATCCTAACTTATAATGAAAAAGGTTTTAGGACAGATTATTTTTTCTGCTCTATACATTTTGGAATAGATTTGTGATTGCAAACCAGCTTTCTGTAGTGACAAACACTGGATCTGCCCTCTACCAGGATACCCACTTGAATATTTGATTTAGATTTTTTAGCTCTCTGGTATAAAGTACACCTTCACCTTTAGTGAACCTAAGGCTTCTGTGCCCCCGGGGGGGAAGCCCTGCCTCCCCATCCAGCCATTTATTCCTGCTCCTTCCTTTGCTTTGGTTTACCAGGGGATCAGCTTGCGATTCAACCGACATCATCCTGGAAAGAAGGATTCCTTTTTCATCGGAGCGATGACTTTCCAACACAAAAACATGTGGCTGAAGATGGACATAAAGGTGAAACTCCTCCTTTAACACTAGCACTGCCTTAGGTGAGCTTCAGCAGACCGCAGTGCTGTGTGCTTAGGGCAATACAGGCAGATGATGCCTGATCGTCCCGTATGACATTAACACACCAGGGTTTTGCACCCGCGTGTGACTAATATTGTCAAGCTCCATATTCAACCTTTCTTCCCTTTTTGAGACTCTCTTCTTCCAACCCATGTGTATTCTTTTAATAGGATGAAATAGGATTTAAGGGGTTTGGACTGGTCTTCTGTGCTCACCTGACATATTTCCTGACATGTTCCCAAGCTCATTTCTACATTACCCACTCCAGGAAAGTCTGCATAACAAGTTTTAGTATGAAACAGAGGCTCGTAAGGGGTGGTCATGAGAGAGTTCTGCAGGAACTACTGTCATTATCTGCAGCAAGATTGAAGACCCAAGGCAGCCTTTCTGTAGCAAACAAGAGATTTGTAAAAAAATCCTACATTTGAAAATTGTGTGCTATGTCTGGAAATGGTGAGATGTGGCTGCTATGAAAGTTTGAAAATCTAGACACTGCTTTTAATACGCTTTTAAGATTAGAAGTCCAAGAAGAGCACGCACAAGATTAGAAAGCAGTGAAATATATATACAATTTTTACTTTTCAGATTGTAAAATGTTATTTCACAAGGAAAGAAAAATCATTAATAACTTTGGCATTATACAGACAGAATCTCCAGCACAAGTCTGGAAAAAAGCAGAGGTTATGTTAAACCTGGAGGTGGGAGGAGTATGGGTAAGGCTGGTGCTCAGATACTGGGGTCGGTTCAGGAGCTTCCAGTGGGGCTGGTAACAAATCAGTGACGATCAGAAAAGACGTACAAATCCAAAGTAATTATATCCTAGCTATGCAAGGTAATTATAATTACACCAGAGGAAAGGTCTCTGACAAAGCAATAATAACTGGTGCTCTGTTCCCCAGCTGCCCATCTCCACAAAACAGAGCAGAAAGTACAAATACTGTTGTCCAGTTAACTTCTCTTTGTGGGGAAAGCGAGGCAGCAAGAGGCAGGTCCTCACTGAGAAGGGGACAGAAAACAAAACATATGTGATGTCCAACTGGAGTAAACCAGCCAGTCTTATGCTGAAACTGATGAGTTTTAGATCATTATAGGAAACAACAGATTTGAGGGCTGCAGAGTCAGGGCTCAGGCGCACTCGTATTGCTTAGACGCTTTCAAGCTTTTCTTCAGCCATGAAGAGTAGTCATACACTTTTTTAAGGAAGGAAAGCTGAAACTCAGGAGCATGTTTTTGTGACAAGGAGTGATTGCATGTCAAATCCTCAGCCCCTCAGAGCACAGGGGCCCCTGCCTGTGTGTTTTAAAATATATGCCTAAGGTGGCTCTGGTGTAACGTGTCTTCTATAAGACCTAGACAGATCTTCCAGGCAGCCTGGCTGAAGCATCCCTGCGACGCTGCAGGAATTCCTGGCATGCTCCTGTGTGCCACAAACCTCTCTCCACAAAGTGGCCCTTCAGTATTGTGGTTGTCTAAAAGTTGGAATTCTTCTTTTCTGAACTTACAAGGTCAACTGCCCTTCTGCCTTGTGCTACTTTACAGCCATTAAACAGGATGTCACTGGCTAAAAGTAAATAAATACATTATAACTTAGAGAAAACACAGTTCTTAGCGGTTGCTCTGGAGTTGACTTGTTTTTCCTCCCAAGGGCTGGCTCCACCCTGGGAGCCCTCCTCTGCCTCTTCCCCACTGAAGTCTGGTTTGGGGTGTGCCCTAAAACCGTATAATAAAAACATGTATTATTGCTGGCAAATTCCCTGTGAACGAACGATAATAAGGGCAGAGAATTTTAACCATGCATTAGCAATGGGAGCTATTAGCAGAATTCAGTAACTGTTAAGCTATTCAAGCTGCTTCACTATGTGCTGACCTGAATACATTTCTTTCTAGGCAATTAAAATTCTGCTGTAGCAATGCTGGCTTTCAAGTACCCCACTTTACCGTGACTTTTATTTGACTCACCATATATGCAATGTACAAATGAAACAAGAAATGATGTCTTTATATAGCAGCCTTTGTAAAACCGTTCAAAATAAATACTATATACATAAGCGTTAGGCATTTTCAGTTGAGGAATATTATCAGATCCACAGCTGAATGAATCTTGCAGAGAAGTTGTAATTATTTGGATTCATAACACCGCGTTTGGTTAGCCTGTTCTGCTGTTTCTTGTTGTTTGTTTTCCACTCATGTTAAGAATTTTGGTTTCCAGCAGTATTGGCAGAAGTAAAAACATCTGAAAATTCCCATGTGAATGGGAACATTTCTAAGAAGATCTGCAGTGGACACACTTCCGTGGCCATGGCGAAACCCCTCTGAAAGTCTCTGGTCCTGCGTATGGGTGTTTTAGACATCTGATCTATGAGGAGTAATTTTGCCTTTTGAGTTGGGCAGTGTTTCTGATGCTGATGGTATTGGGTATTTTTTCGAAGTTACTGAAAACTGAAGAAGTGATCTAACAGCACTGCAGCTTGTAGTTCATCACTCTAAGCCAAGTGCTTAACTCCCAGTCCTGTTGATCACCAAGATAAACCTAAAAATGTGTTTCTTGAAGTTACAGAAGTCCAAATACCAACTAAAACCTCCCAATATTTATCTTAAAATCACAGATTAATCCTATTTTTGCTTGACTGACGAATATTTGAGTGCTTGAGGTTGACAATACAGCTTAAGTGACCAGTTTCTCCCCACAGGGACTGAAGAGGGAGTAGCTGGGTGCACAAACTAGGCTAAAATGAACCATGATCTAAGATACAAATGCATCAAGGGTTCTGCATATAGCGGCTGCTGACATTGGGAAGCATTTTTTTCTCCCTGAGGAGGAATGTCTCCCAGGGTTTCCCTGGGGCAACGTGGCTCTGTGAGCCCTTGAAGATTAGGGTGGAGAGCTGGGGACAGCAGCACTGACTGCCTTTCTGTCCTGTGTGATTTGAACTTGGTCAGCGCCTGGAGCAATTCTTAGTTCTCCATAATAACAATAACAGCAATGACAGAAATTGCCTCCTTAGTAATTTCTGAAGAATGAAAGACATTTCTCTCTTTTGCTTATGCACAGCGATAATTTTTATTTTCATTTCTAAAGATATTCTTCTTTGTATTATTATTTTGATTAATGAGTGACAAATGGTGGTAGACACATCTACTATGAAGATTAATAACATCATTAATAGTTTTTAGAACAATGACACTTCTGCATTCGAAATAATAGTTTATTATGTTTCTTTCACTGCTGTGTTCAGCCTTTCTTTCCCTTTATCTCTCGGTGTTTTTCACAACCTGTGAATTGCCCTAAGTAAGGCTTTGATCTTGCAAATGTGTGCAGACTATTTACTTACCATAAGCCGTCCTCTTACATGCAGTAAGACTATTATTGCATGCAGAAATACTTGCTTAAGTATTTGCTGATTAACGTTTTAGATTTGCCTTGGGGAAAGGACAGTGTCTTGCTATGCGTTTACAAGGTGACCAGTGCAGTTGCATCCCGTTCCTGATTCTGTGTGCTAGCTACGTATGCACGAGGTTGAACTAATAATAGTATACTAACGATAAAATATTTACCCATCCACTCGGTAGATAGATATTCTGAAGTACAATTTTTTATTAACTTTAAGAAATGTTTTATGTAATCGTGGAATATGCCTGATGTTTGTGTGAACAATATTAAGAATTAGCATCTATCAAATAAATAGTTAAATTGGCCATTAAAATCAAAGGTATAGATTCTTCTGAGGGACTTTAGATAGGTCTGGTTCATTGTGAGTAAGCACCCACAGAAGATTTTCACCACAGCTTTCCTTTCCTGGTGAATGTACAAGCTTTTCTTTGCCTCTTTTTCTAAGGTTCGCCGTTTCCACTGTTGATTGCTCACCTCTGACGTACTGTCCCTGAACTCTAGTTCACAAGTTCCCTTATCTTTATTTCCTCTTTGCATTGCAGCTGGTGACACCCGCAGGGGAAGACCATTAGCAGCTAGAAGTCTGAGAACGATGTGTATTTGCTTGGTGCATTTATGCTGGCTAACAGAGGAACTGAAATGATGCATGTCCTTTGATGCCTTATCTTTTCCACAGCTCTGAAGAAAATAAGGTGCTCCTTCTGCTAATTGAAGCTATGTAACATATATCATGCACTTTGAAGGAGGAACTATCTCTGCACACCTATGTTCTCCCCATGCATGCCATGTATGCTACAGCTTTGCTTTGGTGTAGGTAGGTTGGCAGAACAGTCAATACAGCACATGCCAACAGAGGATGTTCTCTGTCAGCTCGGTCATAGCACACCTCTGAGAAATCAAAAATCAACTGGCAAAAAAGCTTTTCTGCACGTGGACTTCTATATTTCCACCCAGGGAGTCTGTGTAGCTGTACTGTGTGCTATGTGCATGCTGGCCACACTGTCCGACAGGGAACTACCGCACATCTGCCACGTGGCCGATCTGCCCGTGGAGAGTGGCCACCTATCCAAACAGGTCAAATTCCTTTTTTTCAATCTAGGCAAACATCCCATGCAGAATAAGGGGACATCTCAGGACATAAGGCTGCCCTACTTCTTTGTACCCACACTAGAAGTTTTGTAGGCACAGCAAAAGCAGATAACAGGGAAACAACTAATCCATATTTGAACCCAATATAACTAATAGCAACAGAACTTTGGCGCACAGACCTGCCTTCAGTTCTGTAATTAAATGGAAACCAGTCAATCAACCAACCAAACACGGAGGTGCCCATGAATATGCCTAAATTTCCTAAGACACAACTTTCTTTTCAGTGTTGCTGCCCTGTGGAGTGGGTTGTGGGAGGGAGGGATAAGAATGATCCAAGACGCTTTTTCCTTGAGTTTATTTTGGGTGGGTGTGACTCAGAGGGCGAGTACAGGTGGTGGATCTAGCGTCTGCTCAATGAGATCTGGAAATAACCATTGTTATTTGCTTGAACGATGGCAGTGCCTGGCCCTCCCTGTCATGGATTAGCACTCCACTGTGCTGGCTGCAAAACCTGATTTAGCATCCTGACAACTACGCCAATCTGTCATGAAATGAATGATTTAGATCCACTGTTAAAGGTATTAGAAAAAGTGGTTTTTAATATGATGTTGTAAAAGTGCAACTTAACAAAGTTCGATGGCAAGGTTCACTCTATTAATTACTGCATGGAGGAAACATACAAAGGAAAATTGAGTTAGAGTCGAGTTCACAGAGAGACTGGAGACACAAAAGGGTAAGAAAGACCCTCCTGTTGAGTCATGAGATTCAGAGTGGACCCCTTTGCTTTCTAAACTCCTTCTCAGAGAGGAGTCTAGGTGCAGCTAGGTCCAAACTTAGACCCAGACTTGGTCAACAGTTTATGTCTAAGGGCAAGGAATACAAAGGTTATAATACTTAATATCGAGTAGTTACATGGGTTGGTAATGTTTCATTAGTATCAATTCAGTATGTGAACAAAGTTACTAAGGCAAAATCAAAGTTACCATACTACAAGGCTATGCGCAATATCGGTCACTTACCAAAGATCTGCCGTTGGTAAAAGGTCTCTCTGCCTTGAGGAGCAACCTTGAGAGGTGTCCCAGCTCAAGGGGAGATCACCGCCATGCAGCCACGTTGCCTTAGCAGGGAGAGCTGGTTGCTCTGCCATCCAGAGGGACCTTGACAGACTTGAGAGGTGGGCCCGTGTGAACCTCATGAAGTTCAACAAGGCCAAGTACAAGGTCCTGCACATGGGTAGGGGCAATCCCAAGCACAAACACAGGCTGGCAGAGAATGAATTGAGAGCATCCCTGCAGAGAAGGACTTGGGGGTGTTGGTTGGTGAGAAGCTCAACATGACCCAGCAATGTGTGCTTGCAGCCCAACCATATCCTGGGCTGCATCAAAAGAAGCATGACCAGCAGGTCAAGGGAGGTGATTCTGCCCCTCTATTCCGCTCTGGTGAGACCCCACCTGGAGTATTGCATCCAGCTCTGGGGTCCCCTACACAAGAAAGACATGGACCTGTTGGAGCAAGTCCAGAGGAGGGCCATGAAGATGATCAGAGGGCTGGAGCTCCTCTCTTATGAAGACAGGCTGAGAGAGTTGGGCTTGTTCATCCTGGAGAAGGCTCCAGGGAGACCTTCCAATACCTAAAGGGGGCCTACAAGAAAGCTGGAGAGGGACTTTTGACAAGGGCATGGGGTGATAGGACAAGGGGGAATGGCTTTAAACTGAGAGAGGGTAGATTTAGATTAGATATAAGGAAGAAATTCTTCACTCTGAGGGTGGTGAGGCACTGGAATGGGTTGCCTAGAGAAGTTGTGGATGCCCCGTTCCTGGAAGTGTTCAAGGCCAGGCTGGACAGGGCTTTGAGCAACCTGGTCTAGTGGAAGGTGTCCCTGCCCATGGCAGGGGGGGGAAGAGCTAGATAATCTTTAAGGTCCCTTCCAACCCAAACCATTCTATGATTCTATGAAATACCAAACAAAGAGATGTTCCTTGCCTCAAGAGCTTCTCCTGCAAATAATAGCAGATAGGTGTCAGTTATCTCTCTTATGATTGAAAGCATTCCACACTTTGCCAGCTCTCTCCCCTCACACGTTTGCTGGGGCCTCCATGGAACTACATACACTAGATTTTTGGAAAATGCTGTAAGCATGCAAAGTGGCTACTTAAATGAAATTCTTTGGAGCCAGCTAATCTCGGCTGCAAAAAGCCTTTTGAAAACATTCACCAAAGCTGCAGACCAAGTGCCGCACGCAGATACAGGCACCCAGTTCATCTTCTCTGGGAGCTGTGGGTGTGAGCAGCAGTTCATGGCACTTCCTGAAGAATTTCAAGGGGAAATATAACAAACAGTCCAAGTATTCATACCAAGAGCTTTGTTTTCAGTTTCATTGCAGTAACAATTAGCAGCCAGTTGGCTTTTGGCCACTGAAAATTATATAGCCAACTGGCAAAAAGTATCATTTTTTCCTGGCTTTATGCTTGCAAGCTGGGTGGCATAGGAGGATTTTGTGAGCGCATATAACACTAACCTCTGCAGAATAATGCACTAACTAGTCAAAAGTCCTTTCTTCACACAGCCAAAGGCTAATTGCCAACCAGCTTCATTGACCTTCATCAACACTGATCTTTGTTAAACAGTGACATTTGCCAGCACTTAGTCTTTGTCTTCCTCTTTTTGTCTGTTTCTGTCATGTTCACTTACTTGCTCTCTTCTGACATTTTTTCATTCCACATATATGCGCAAAACTCTTCCTGGTTTGAGAAAAAGGTTGCAGACAGCCATGAACCTCCAGCACCATGGCACATTTTAACAGCTGAGTGGGATCTGTTCATGATACTCGTTGATGTGTGCTCCGGGAGATACACAGATAACTCACTGGACCCCACAGCAGCCCTATACTGACTACCTAGAGCTGAAAAGTGCCCACTGCTGGATATTTCCACCCCCACGACTACCAGGTCCCCAGAGAAGATGCTTCATTCGGTTGCAGCCGCCTCCTTTTGCAGTTGTACCTGTTTGCCCAGATTTCTCCACTCCCCAAGGCGAAGCTGCCTCATTAGCAAGCTGGCAGGTTTCAATCCATCGTCCTCAGTTCCAGCCTGAAAGCTGAAAACATATAACAAGCAAATAGTGGTTTACAGCATTATAATTGCAAATATTTCTGCTTTGTTTTCATCTCAAGGAGGAGAGGTTTGGAATGAAAGGAGAGCAGAGGCTTGCCAACGCGTGAAGTTTTATGGGCTTATGTCCCAAAATTATAGGATCTCAGTCAGTCAGTGAGGAGCTACATCAGTGCTTTGAATGCAGCTTAAAACCAGAGGAATTTTTAAAATAGAAAGTAATTGGTTTCTTTAGTAAATAACTAGTACTAGAATAGATAATATAAGAATTGCTATAATTAACATCTCCGTAAAATGAAGAAGTGACAGAAATGAAAATGGTACGATATTCGTACCTTAGTAGAAGTGTGATAGTTTGTATATGAGTCTAAAAGTGCAGTCAAAGATTTGTTAAAAGTCAAACACTGGAAAATGAAGAAAGTCAGGTTGCCCGTGACCTTGTAAAATATTCTCTAACTTTTTCTATTCACTTAACTCTAAAGATAATAGCTCAGAACTAGTTTCAGCAGTCCCTGAGGCAGACTTTGTCAGCTCCCCTGCTTTTGTCCCAATCTTCTGTTTTACTTTGAATTCCCCTGCTCACGTATTCAAGCACTGTGGGAGAGCTTCAGCTGGCCTTTTTTCCCCTCCTATTGAATATGGTCAAAATTTTTGGACTTTGAACCCGTAAGTTTTAGGAAAAACTTTAAAATGTCCAAGTTCATTATTTCAAGCCATCTTCTTATTTATAAGGCATTTTTTTGAGGCATAGCTTATACCTTTCTAAGATGAATATCGCCTTAAGCACTAGGAAAATTAGATACTAAATCCAGTGGGCACTATGTAGGCACCAAAATAAAAGTGCTGATTTTTCACACTGATTTTTCAGTGTGGTGAGAATTTGTAACTTCCATTAGCTCAGTAAGCTTATAAAGGAAGCCTGAAGCTATGTTTTCATTCTAATGGAATACAGGTTGGTATCTTGATATAGCAAGGCACATGAAATCTATTTAATACTGAGACTTTTTTAATACTGAGATATCAAGATAGCTAACTGGAGAGCAGTAACCTTGTGAAATAGACCCAATATTTGCAGCGAGGGCATATACGGTAAGGTCAAGATGGGAACTCAAAACCCCTGAGGCACTAAACAAGGCTGCTTGCCATCAATTCAAGCTGAAGATTCCATGCTTTTGTCACCAGCCCATGAGATGAAGCTTTGCAAACTGCCAAGTCAAATCTTTCCAAACAAGCAACAGGTTAAGTTCAGAGGAACAGAAATGATCTTTATTTTAAATGTCTGATAGCTCCAATAACCTCAAAATAACTTAGCTCGCATTCTGGGATCACTTTTCTGCAAGGGGGCAAAGTTGCAAACAGTATAAATTAAAAGTGGTAAAAATATTTATTGGCAACCTAAGTTTTTAGGAGCACAATTTTATATGTCTCTGTTTGCATAGCTTCAGCATAAATGGGGTAATATTAATACCACAAGAAGGTCTGTTTACATGCTGCTCCAAGAATTTTCTTGCGAAGGAAAAAACCCTTGCCTTTGCCATTATTCTTTATGACCACAAATCCTGGTTAGCTTAAAAAATTAAAGTCTCTTTTTATGTTTA
Organism: Phoenicopterus ruber ruber; assembly: GCA_009819775.1. Taxonomy (NCBI): domain Eukaryota; kingdom Metazoa; phylum Chordata; class Aves; order Phoenicopteriformes; family Phoenicopteridae; genus Phoenicopterus; species Phoenicopterus ruber. The sequence goes on along the minus strand of CM020218.1, from coordinate 14,716,130 downwards.
TATGATTCTATTTTTTGATCATGTAAAGAAAAGATAATTACTTGGAACATCTGATGAAGATGTTTATTAGGATAATTACCTTACTACTTTTTATCTATAAAAGACACCCTACCTGAGCTTGCTTCGCTGTGGAGGAACAGCACTTACCACGTGTCACTGTGCTCACAGTGCAGTTGTAGTGTTTCTCTCGGCAGAAAAGAGATGGGAATGTCTCCTGTTTGGACACAAAGCCCTACATTTCTCCCTGACTAGCTAGAAACAGTCTATACTGCCACATAAGAAGCTGTAAGACCAATACATTTGGGTTTCCGGCAGCCCCAGTTCCTTCACTTACACTAAAAGCGTTGTGCATGCAGTTATATTCCAGTACAAGCCCTTCCATGTGCAAAGGCCACTCATCCGCTGATCCTTGTTCCACATTGGACACTCCCTGTCTTGCGTCTTTGTCCCAGCATCCAGTTTTCCCCAACGGAGTTTGCATCTTCATCCGATCCCGTGGCCTGGCAGAACACAGCACTCACCCTGCCGCTGCCACCTCTTACCAAATCTTACACAGAGGTTTCTTGCACTAAGACAGTTTCCAATTCTACCTCTCAGCGACACTTGGGTTCAAAATAATATGAAAGTAAGGCAGAGTCATGTGCAAAACTTTTAGTGAGAGCTCTCCTTTCTGTGCAGGGCCAGCACACAAAAATGTATAACAGAGCAGGGCTGCTGGGTCAGGAAACAGGGTTTTCTTCCCTCCATTTCAGTATCTGTTCAGAAATAGAAAGGATGGAAGAAGACAACTTAGTGGTTCTTCTAATAGGCATGGTGTTATCGCCTCCCACGACTGCTACCCAGTTTCCCCACATAAGGCTCTCTCTCCTTAGATGGAAAATAAGATGGTTTGATTTTGCAAAGTGCTGAGAACCCACTTCTCTCACTGATGCATCTAAGCAAGTTTGTTGCAGAGCTAATAATTGCACCCAGGCCTGCTTCATTGACTGCTTTCTAACTTTTTCCTTGCCCATTTCACTGACACTAGGAAAAAAATCTTTCTTCAGCATACACAGCCATGCAACCTGAAAATAAAACTGCCGAGTTAGAAGAGGTTAGTACATATTTAGGTAAAAGGTTGGGACAGAGCGAAGAGGGAGAATACAGAGAGAAGAACTGAGGACAGGAAGAAAAAATTGGGGTGAATGCAGAAAGGAAGAACTGTAGCTTATGTAGCCAGAGAAAGTCTGGAGTGGAGAGGATACAATACCAGTGGCTGAGACACATCAGCTGAGAAAGTCGTTGGAGGAAATGTCTTTGAGATCAGCCTTGCTTTGTGTTCATTCAGAGTGTCTACAGCGGGGTTATACAGCTTCAGCTAGCTTGTGGTATCGCCCTCGAGCAGATGGAAGCAGAGAAGGAAAAGATGAGAATCTGGGACCGTATTGTCGGAGTAGATCAGCCATGAAGTCCCAGCCAACCCCAAATTCACCACTCCTTGTCCTCAGTGTCTCATGGTGAGCCGGGGAAGAAACACAAATGGCCTAGATACTTTCTTGGCTTTTGGAGACTCTGTGTTATTGAAATAGGAACAGGGAAAGGAGTGTTAGTTAAGAAACAGAAAAAATTCAGCTGGCTGGAAGCTTGTCAGCAATGCTACTTTTTGGACTAGATGAGATTTATACATGGCCGAGGTACCCGAGGAGCCTGGGAGGAATTCAGCCTGTGGGTGGAGGGCTGACGCTTTGCTTATGGTCCTCCTTGGCTGTGTCGCGGGTAAGAAGTGGGATGCTTGATTTTTCTGAGCAGTGAGGCCAGCACTGCACAGGGCTGGGTTGATGGAAACAGGGCAACACCGTGTGCCTCCTGCGTGCGAATGTCTGGGAGGGGAGGTGGGAGGAAGCTGAAGCCTCTGAACCACAGGATGATGAAAAGCCTTAAGCTACATCTGACCTGGCTGCCAGGACCTTCACTGGGGAGGATAGAGCCCAGATGTTCAAGAAATTATGCTGCGTATCTATCCAGCTGTTTCTGTGTTATGACAGCCATTTAATTCACTTCAGTTTTAAGGTTTTTAGTTGTGAGATTGCACAGCAAAGGGTGGCATAGGAAGGATTATAGTTTTGACCAGTGAAGTTAACTTGTCATTACTTATACCCAAATAAACCATAATGTTTTCTATTGGTCACAAAAAGAGATATATCTGTGATACAGTTAATTTAGGTTTGTCTTAATGTGATCTGCATGGATTTTTCTCAGCATTTAGGAAGAAAAAGTAACCACGTTTTGCTTTGGTCAAGATAAATCAATGGCCTTGAAATTTGGAAACAATATATATTCGACCACACAAACTAATAAGGCACCAGTGTTTTAGCAGACATTATAAAACATAAAATTAGATGGAAAATTGCCTTAAGCCCCTGTAAATTAAAATTGCTCTTTTTATAGTAAAAATGAGCCTTATATAGCAACAAACAATTTTGTGATCTTCATTTAACTAGCCAATTTCATATGGCAAACAGTATTTATTCATCCTTCTCCAGTGACCTAACCAGCAATTTACAGTGTGATGCCTTGCATATTTTCACAGCATTGTAAAAAAATGAGGTTCTGTAGATTTATTTGATCCCTGTTGAAAAATTATTTTTTTACCTCCTCCTAACCAGTGTAAACTGGAAATTGTTCTTAATGTAATTCTCTTGCTTACCATCCACTCATTAATCAGGAAAATAATTAGAGCCAGTTTGCTTACTCTAATTTGAAAAAGTGAAACTAACATATGTTGACAGTTAATTTGGATTTTTTTTTGTTAACAAGCACACAAGTTTTTATAATGAAATAATATTTGATACTGATACAGAAGAACATGGACTAATAAATTGCAACAGGCTGGGAAAATGCAGTATGTTAATCACTATGGGAATAATAACATAGATCATTTAGTACTCTAGTTTTTCTGTTGATGATTTTCCATTTTAGCTATTTTTATATGATATTACAGTGACTTGATTTGGAACTTCTCAAACACACGTCAATACAAGTTTTCAGCATTTTGTGAGTTTGTACAGGCCCAGTGCAATTTCTGAGACCAAGTTACAAGAAAAATATTATGCATCTAGGCTCCATTTCAAAAACTTCTGTTGTCTTGGCTTTTTAAAAATGTCAATATGCATAAAAGGGTGCCAGTTGACAGCCTGCAAGGCTCTTGGTGAAAGCTCAATCTGAAGCCCACCCAGATCATTTGCAGTCTTTGCTCTGAGCTGCTTCGTCACTGGGGCGGATGACTGGCAGTGGCAGCACGAGCATCCCCATCTGAGCCACTTGTGAGCTGGAGACTGACCGTTACCCACCTGGGTGGGAGTTTGGTTGTAGTACAGGTGTCCCAAGATGTGCAGTCTTGAGTCTGGTAAATGCAAGTGACAACAGCAGCGGTGACTTCACCCAGAGAAACCAGAGATCCCTCCAGAGATCTCAAGATCTGAATGATGCTCTCCATGCACAGCACCCTGCCGATGCCCACATGCTTTAACTGCACCCAGACAGAAAATGTAAACCAATACAGTAGGGAAAGAAACATTTAGCTCTTCAAATTGCCTCTTAGCACAAATTCTGGGTTCCTCGTATCTCCATTTTGAATCACTATGTTACAATGCCAAGTGATAGAGCAGGAAAAAGCAGAGACGCTCTTGAGTGCACCAGCTTCTCAGCTGCTCTAGTAATAGTTATTACCTTTCCCTAAAAGGCATTGCTTACGTCCTTAGACCATCACAGCTACACCGCTGTGTTGATTGTTGGTATGATTTATTTTGAAGAAAAAAGTGTAAAAATATGAAATCTTTAAGGTCAACCTCTATTTGGAGAAGACATTAAATTGTCTTTTCACCTTAGAAGACTATTTTTTCAATGCAGAGATTATGCCAGTTATTTACACTGAAGTTACTGCTCTCTGTTGAAGTTGGTGGAGGAGGTCCCACGCCAGGTGTGGACACTGAGCTGAGCTATCACCTCAGGGGGTCTTACAACTCCTCTGTGCTCACCTAGGTGTGAGAGTAGGGTGAATGGAGGCAGGTCCTGTGGTTTGAAGTACTTCTCCAAGCTGAGTTGGCCACGACGTGCAGGGTAACATGCACGTGGAGGGGATCTCCATGGCCAGGCTCACTCCTCTCTTGTGCCTAGCACTCACATTCACCGCTCTGACACACTGCAGAAGTGATGGTAGCCATGGGCCCCACTGAAGTAGGAAAGATAGATGGAACAAAAGTTCTCCACATAAGCATTTTCCAAGGAGCAAGGGAAGTTTTTCTGAAGAAAACCATCCCATCACCAAGAAGAATGCAAGTGCTTTAAGGTTTTGTTTTTAAATGAATGGCTGAACAGAAACATCTCAGACACCCCCACATCAAATGTGGGATGGCTAACGTGTTTGTGGCAGTCTCTTCTGCCTGAACTTGATGTGAAGAGCAAGAGAAACAAGGCTGTGGAGGAGTGACCTCAGGGGCTCTCACACTGGCCATCACACCCAATGCTGCCTAGTGGGCAAGCGGAGGGGAGGAAGAAAGCGGGAGGTACAAAAGCTGCTTTTGCACTGAATTGAGCAAGACACTAAGCTGTTCCCAAGGTAATAAGGCACTTGAGGGTCCTCCTTGAACAAAGCAGCTGAGTTGCTGCTCACACTGAGCCCTTTCAGCCCTATCCAGGAGATTTTGTGTGGAGTAACAGCCTGGGAATTGGGACAGCTCCTTAAAAATACATAACTCTGTCTCATTGTATGTTAAAAAAATGGGGCTGTACTCACCTGACAGACTAGGGCCAGGCTAACACATGAGGTAGAGGTATCAATGCATTACCAAATTAATTATGGGATTAATTATTCAGCACAGGTACTGAATAGTGCCGGTGCATTACCCAGTTAAACTATAAAATCATGGTGTGGTCTACATGTCCAGCTTTCAGAAAATGCTCCTTCAACAGCAGACCTGGCCAAATGATGTGCTGCCACGTGAGTGGTCTTGATGTTACTACAGGTTAGGTGGGGTAGCTACCAGGAGGAGAGCGAGCCAGGCACCAAGGATCTGTTGAGAACAGTTCATGAAAATCCTTGAGGATACCTGGATTTCTTGCCACATGGCCTTGACTAGATTTGGTACAGGGCTTCCCCTAGCTTTGAAGAAGATTTGGGGAAGAGAGGAAAATCTGTAACTACAAACATTTGTGTATATATCTATGTGTATATATTTTTTTCCCACTTTCACTGATATACATAAAATTTTCAAAGTTTTAATGGAAAAAAATATTAAAACCTCCTTATAAAAAAACTCTTAGCCAAACAAATAATATTAGTTCCAGCAGTAAACATTTGGGTTTTTATTGTAAACTACCTTCTGGCTAGCCAATTCTTTGCAATACTTGGTAAGCTAAAACTGTGCGAGACAGATTTCTATTGAAGATTCAAATTGTTTTGAGTAAAATGGATGTTATCTTTTAAAAATATGTTTTATAAAAACTGGAAACTTACACTTAAAATTTGTTTTAAGGCAACTGAAACATTTGAGTTTATCTTTTTAATCTTTGTTGCAAAACTCTTGGATGTTATCTGGAGAAGGCCTGAAATTGGCAGAGAAATGTGGGAGGAAAAGGAAAGGTGACAAAAAAATCTCTGAATCCAGACTGAAGACTTCATCAGAATTTTTATTTTTTTCCCCTTCATGGAGTATTTGAACAACTTTAATTTTGACAAGCAGCCACTAGAGGTCAGCTGTGTTTTTAATTTAACAAAATTATTACTATGTTCTGTTCCATTTTATCCTATTTTTGTGTCTTTCTAGTTTTTGGATCAGAATTAAACTCACAAATAAAACAACTGCTGGACTTCGCTTTTGAAAATAAATCCGAGAGCCTACTATACAATGGAAATGACAGGTAACAGGAAAAAGTAGGAGTCAAATGCGGTACTCCTACAGAGGTAGTTTTCAACATTATAGTTGAAAATCTTCACGGCTGCATGGTACACTGATGAACTATGTGATCAGCTGGCAGATATTAACACAGGTCCATTCACTTCAAATAAATGACAGTAGAACAGACTATGATATGCAACACTAGTTTACTCTCTGCCAAGGATTTAGGTCTCTATCTTGAAAGTGGTCTGAATCTATGACAAACTTTCAGATTTCAAATCTTTACATTTTTACTTTAATTTTGTTTTATTTTAGATTTGATATTTTGAACAGCCAAGGCATGTCTGAGTTTTTTAGGGCTTTCAGTTCAAATGAGATAAACTAATCCCCCCTCCTGCATTTCAAAGGCCAAGTGATTTCTTAACTGTTCCATGAGAATCCACAAACTGTCCACACTTTCCACGCCCAGAGTCTCCCTTGCATTCAAAAAGACTCGTAATTCCTCTCTTCCCGAGCAAGGAAATCAGGCCAGTATTGGGATACTGCAGTGCTATCTAGGTGGTTTTCTCCATTACTGCTTCTGAAGATTTATCCTTTTAACTGTCCACTCTAAAATCATTTTTGAGTATGTGTATGGCAGGGAAGCAAGTTAGGAGTTTCTAATAAACTGGCAGACTTTTCAAAGAGTGGAAATACTGCCTCCTTTCTAGCTTTAAAATTTGGCTTTTTACTTCAGTGCAGTATCAGAGTGACCACAGGCTGTACGATGTAGCACTGTGGTAGCTGACAGTAGAATTTGGGCCAAACCCTGTAAAATAATTTTTTACTATAATGTGCTTTAATCCTGAATGGTTTAAGTCTTACCCACAGCAAGACAATGACTCAGCGAGGATTTGATGGCTGGCCCCCCTGGGAAAGGCATGCTAGCAGATACTGATTCATTTATATCGGACACTGCTGTGAAACATCTTGCAGACAAAACTCAGATGAATTACTGTACTTAATATGGTTTATGTCATTTATTCATTGCTCAGATGCATTACTCTGAATCTGCTCCCTGGCAGTTTTCCCGGTTAACTGGCATGGCAGTTATTAGGGTACTGAGAAACACGTGCTTTCCTGCCTGCTCCGGTCAGAGGATTACTTGCGATTGCTGCCTTCATCCTCTGTTTTCCTACGCTGGATGACAGATCCGTGTTTTACGATGTACCCACTTAATTTAATGGCTCGGAGGGATAAGTGTTCGGCAGGACTAATATCTGTAACAGCGCAGCAAATGAAGCAATGGCACCATATGAACTTCCCATTTTGAATGATTCAAGTGTGGAGTGCTGTGAAGAAGGCTTTGGTCCTCTCAGCTTGTGCTACTCAATATTTGATCGATGCAGATTTTCAATCCCTTCTGCTGTGCCAGTAGGCCAGTAGTGTTTGCAGCTTTGCTTCAGCCTCTTTCTAATGTTTTACCACCTTTTCTACTTTCAATTCCCATCCCTTAGCTGGGCTGGAAACCCAAGTGCATGCACCATGCGCTTACGCAGCGCTAGCTCTGAGCACAGGCAAAGCTTGTGGCTGCCTTGAAAGCAGCCCACCTGAAGAGGGCTTTCCTGAGCTAGGAATGGAGAGGAGAGTGGGAGAGAGTGCTCCTGTCCTGCTCCCACCAGCTGTGCTCAGTGGCAGGGCTGGCCAGTCGAGGAGCCCGGGTCAGCTCCCCACAAGTAGGGGCAGGGACACTGACTTGAGATTTCAGAGCAAAGCAAGCTCTCACTTGCCGTTGTTCGGTGAAGTAGGACTCTGTGCATGTTCCTTTTAGATTAAATTACTCCAATAACCCACTTGATTTATAGTCCCTTATTTTTAATCCTAATCAAAACTACTTTATGAAGCTTCAAATGCTGGCTCAGCGACTGGGAAAGGGGAAACACCAATAAAACAATAACGATCATGAAATGAAAAGTTCATCAGTAGGAACAATCCTGTACTAGTGTTTTGAGCAAAACATTCAATCTAAGAAGAGCAATTAACAGCACAATTGATTTTTATGTCTCAAAATCATGAAGGCAGAACAAAAAGAAAAGGTCTGGGAAAGAAGGGGAAACAAAATTAATCGTTCGAGTTCCTGCCTTCTCTGTGCTCTTGTGTTCAATGCTGTATCCAAAGACAAGACACTAGACTAGATCCAAGGTCCTTTAACTCTTCTATGATATTATTTTTGTAACAAAAATTCAGGCCTGAAACTGTGGTGGTGCTTCAAGTATGTATGTGACGTGCTTTCCAGCCACATCCCTGGGATTCATACTGAGTCTTAAGAAGAAACGGGACTCTGTTCACTCCAGATGTATAGTAAATGGTATGGTAAAATCATATGGTAAGTAGTGTGTCATTGCCATATGCTCAGCAGCATCATGGGTTAGGTTGTCTCTAGCCTTGGTTAAAGAGTGTCTGATCAAAGGGATCCTGGCACAATCACGCAACAAGGGTTGGAAAAGTGCAAGTTGAAGGAAAAGAAAAACATAGATGGTTTCTGACTTGATAAAGTACTACTCTACTTTGGTAGAATCTGCAGCATAATCCATTGTAGCAAATGCTTTTTCATCGACTCCTGTCTGACCTTTTCTGCTGCGTTTGTTCAAGCTTCAAGGAGCTGAGCTTTCCCACACCAGAACAGCTTTCCACTCAGGCTGTCCCCTCCACTCTCCTGCTCTGCTCTGACCTGCTTTCCCATTTCCTTTTGACACAGCTGTGATGTAAAGTGAAGGACATGTTGACGTACTTGCCTCCAGAACGATCACGCTGATGCTCATTTTCAGACCAGATGTTTATCCTAGACCTGAAATGTCTGTCTTCGGCTTAATTGTATCTCATGGCAGAGCCAGTATTACACAGCAGCTCATCTTCAGGTGCATATTTTCAGCAGACTGATTAAGACACACTACATCTCCAAACTACTTTTCTATTGAAGCAATGCAAAGAAAAGCAGCTTGTTTCATTTCCCAGTGAACCTACCAAGGACAGCTGGGATTTCTCCCAGTTTGCAGCTCTCCTTTCTTCATTTATTCATTTTTGCACTTTGTTGTATTTTGAAGAGATGATGATGGGACCATTACAAATACCTGGCACAGAGAGGGTGGAGTGAGTTTTGTGGAGAAGTTCAGAGAAACTCGGGACATTAAGAGCGCAACAGTTAATAGAACAGGATTAGTCTCCACAAATCCATTTTTTTCATAAAACTGTTTCCAAGCAAAAATGGTATCCTCATCATGTACTGTTAGAGAGTGGGTGAAAGAAGAGCTTGTACTGAACAACGGCTCATGCAGTATACTTAATGCCCAAGGAAAAAGCAGAAGTCTGTATTAAGACAGGTTGCAGGATTATGTCTCACTGATGATTAGTGCCTGTTACAGTAATACAGATCGAGAGTCTGAACTCACGTTTGAGAAATGACAGTGATCCAATTTTCTGACAGATAATTCAATTTAAAATGTCCTCATTTTAAAGACCTGGCTACTAACTTAGTTCAATTAACGTCTGGTGCTTTTCAAATTATGTATGTGGGATGAGTTGTCCACAGGCAACTTTATTATTCTTTTCAGTGGAATAAAGGTGAGAACCTCCGATTGAATGACTTCCCGATTACAAGCCATTTTTTTTTTTCTCTCTCTGAACTAGAGCACAGAAGGGATGTCCAGACACTCTTGCTGTTGGTAATGGTTAGGCCATGCAGTCACAGAGCAGAAACCATCTCATCTGACGTGAACTTTTTTACTGAGGGTGACCACGCACTGGCACAGGTTGCCCAGAGAGGATGTAGGGTCCCCGTCCTTGGAGGTGTGCGAAAGCCACAACACAGTCCAGGACAACCGGCTCTAGGTGGCCCTCCATGAGCAGGGGATGGACACAGTGACCCCCAGAGGTCCCCTCCAACCTCAGCCACTCTGTGATTCTTGTTCTGTGACACAGCTGACCCACAGTAGCTACAATTTAATAGGAGGCCACTGCTCCTTCAAAGAGCAGTACTCAAAGGAAGAGAGGTCTGTAACCTCTCTTCTACCAGGTAACCTTCTCCACTCTTCCTAAGGAAGTTCATTTATCTCTGCAAATCAGCCTCTCATTTCATCTTCCCTAATCATTTGGGGCTACACTCACACATTGTTCCAAAGAAAAAGACTTCCTTCATGAATAGTAAAATGTACAGTATATGAAGTACCCTTTAAACCGGTCTACTTTACTAAATACATTCTTTTTACTTGTGCTGGCTATTTAAGGGGAATGAATATTTATAGGGTCACAGATTCTGTTGCCACAGCAGAGATATTTAGCGTATAAAACCAGTTGCATCTGGAAGGATATTTGGTAACCCTTCAGTCCCACCACCGAGCATCTGCAGTTTTACCACTAGATAGCAGTATGTAGCAATGAATGCTGTTTCCAAAGTGACTTGAAATAGCTGGGTAAGGAAACACATCACATTCACCCAGACCCAGGGAGCAGTCAGGGGAGAAATGGGAGAAGGAGAAAGCAGAGAAAATATTCCTTATTCTTTTTTAATCTCAGCTGCTCTTCTTCTGTCACAGTTTTTGATTCATAAATGTATAATTACCTGCGCTTGCTGAAAAACCAAATGCTCTCAAAATCACACCACAAGATGAAGGTAAAACAAAGAGTCCTTTGTTCTCTGCTACACGAGCGTGTACAGAAGTGTAGAAAGACTTTTCAGGGTACCTCAGGGCTTGCCCCAAAGGACGCAGGAGAGTTAACACTAGATATGGTTTGCTACAACAGCTTAGGGAGGGAAAGGGGTGATGCTGGAGTTGGGAAAAAATACAAAGGCTGGTGGTGGTGGTGGTGTTGGCCCCACAGGCTGTGGCCATTGCCAGCATTGCTACTGGCTGACACCATCACGTCCTTACGTCTGCTGTGTCCCTGCTTCGCTGCTTCCTCCACGATAATCCATTAAAACCTAGTCCCTAGTGGAGATAATGGAGTTGTTTTTTAGAGAAATACAGTGATTTGCACCAGATGTGCATCTATCTTAATTTACAGGTGATTAATTTGTCTCACCTTGGCTAGGGACCAGGTTAGATTGATCGGTAGAATTTACTTATGTAGTGAAAATTGAGCAGGGATTTGAATTCAAAACTAAGCCAGTCCAGCAAGTGTTGCCAGACAGGGTAACAACTAGTAAATGCCAGGACTGTTGAGTTGAAAAGCAGGTCTTAAATCTAAGGAGAAGGGGAGAAAGTGTGGCTGATTATATGCCTCTCTTTACAGAGGGAAAAAATCTTCTGTTTCTTCTAAGTAATGCTCACAGGAAAAAATGAAGAACTGTTCATGTTCTTTAAGTCCTCTTCTTGCTTAGGATAACCACATACAATACTTGGTATTTTGTCCCTTGATGTCAACTTAAAAAAAAAGAGAATTGTTAACGTATTTTTTCTTAAATGCTCTTTTGCGCTTCAGAAATTTTATGTTTCTACAGAGGTCTCTGCCCTTTAGGTCACGGGTGCAGAGAGGTGTTGACACCAGGAAGGAACAAAAACCGTGTGAGAGCCGGGAGGAGGTTGAGGTACAGCACTGCTTTGCAGCTGGAGTGACACTTTGCAATGAACATACCCAGATTTCCTGAGGGGGCCTTTTCACCCCACTCCCCCCCCGGGGGACTCCCGGTGCTGTTCCCATGTGCCTCCAGACGCCCCAGTGACTGCAGCGTATTCCCTTTCCTGTTCCTCGCTGTCATCGCGGCTATGCCTGGCAGCCCATGGAGCAGCAGGGCTGGATGTGGCACAGATCTTGTGTTACAGTTTTACATCTCCTGCTTGTCTGTCAGCGTGTCTTGAGATACTTATCACTGTAAGATGCCAGAGTGAATAACCCTGCTCGCTTACAGCACACATGAGCGCACTGGTGGTGTTTTTTCCCTTGCCACAATGAGATCATTATGTCCGTCATACTGAGACTGCACAAATATGTTACACCATTCTTTTTATTAAGATTTTAAATTATGGCTATAAGAAACGTTTTCTGCTTTTATCTCCCCTCACTTCAAGGGAAAAAGCTTTGGTGTAAAAGATGTAATTTTTTTAGCACTTCTAGCAGGTTCCACAGGATACTCATTGAGTTTTTGGGTTCCAACTGTCTTGCCCATGTGGATTATATTGTTAATTTCTCTAAGTATCTGAAAACTTGGCAGTGAATTTAGTATTTTTCTCAATGGAGATTTTGCAGACTTTGAAGGAGGGGACCATTGGGCTGCTCTGAGCTGGACTTAGACCCACATCACAGCTTATGCTCTGTATCTCTGCATGGACATGTCAAAGCTATTGCTAGATGCTGTCTTAAAAGATGGCATTCACTGCCTTCGCCCAGGCAAGATTTTGGCAACTCATCGTGTAAAAGTCTTCCTTGTTATTGCTTGCTGTTTGCAGGGTGAGGGAGGAAACAAGCTGCTTCCCAAAAGGCACAGTTAGGGTGACTGGTGAGGACTCCAGGTTGCCGTAGACGTTGCTCAGGAGTGGGCAGCATAGATCCTCCTTGTCTGAAGGCCATCAAAGCTTGTGCATTGCAAAAGGTGCCTAAAGCAGGAAGGTGGCAGGAGTTGGAGGGGGAGGATGTAAGTAGTTAAGCCAGGCTTGCTCTCCTTGTGCCACAGATAAGGTCTCCCATGGTGGGGAAGCCCTGATTAACCTTCCTTTTCTTGCACAGCTCTGTATCACAGGGAGGCAGGGACAGTTCGCAGTTCTTAGAGATGTCATCCCACGTTGTCTGCAAATTCAAGGAGGCATCTTGGTACTGCTTAGACTTCAACATATTTACTGGATGATAAGACCGGGGACTTCGTGCCCATGTCTGCATTGCTCATGTTTTAACCTCTATGTGAGTTGTTGCATTACTATGTTTTCAGGCTGATCATAGACATTTGATCTATTTCTAGCTAAAGCAGCATGAAGGCAGGTCATTTTCTAATATTTGAAATTGTATTCAGGGGAAAAATAAATAGGAACACTTCAAATTCCTTCAGTGCCCACAGATCTGTGCCCCTTTGACATCCCGGTCCTGCTGTGGCTTGTTGGAGGTGCTGGCTAGCACTAGGAAAGGGTAGTGGCCGATGACAGGCAAAGCAGAAGTCAGATGAGGGCTGATACTATGACACTGGTGTATTTAAAAAAAACCAGGGAATTTCATCTCTGTGCATGCAGGAAACTTGAATCCTTATGGAAAAAAAGATTTTATCCTCAAAGGGAAAACTATAAGAATGCCTTTCTGTTTTCTGCACTAAAGTATGACTTGTAAAATAGAGGTACATCTCACTGGTGGGACTGGTGTGAATCAAAGGGGTTGCAAACTCGCTTCTGTCAGTTTGTTTCTGTAAAAGGCAGGAGAGGGACTGCAGATCTGACAAAGAGACTTTGAGAAGAAATATTACTCATAGCTATTTCTATGAGATAGATTGCCCTCCTACACCATGGAGAAAGGACACCTGTCTGCTGCAGGCTGCGCTAACTGCACTGACTCAGCTATGGTGAAACTTGAGTACAAAGTGCAGGGAAAGATTTACCCAGTCACTGCCAGTGGTCAGCCTCCTGCCTGGGGAAGGGATTAATGACAGACCTTCTGCTTAGCATGGCCAAGTTCTTGGTAACAGGAACTTACTTATTTTACTTTATGTCCCCGCATGAGATACCTTTTAGCCTTGTGTAGTTTATGCCTCTCGGTTATTGTCAATTTGGGATAAATTTGAAGTGCTGTTCCAAAGGTCATTTAATATCAAAGACATAAAATATACTTGCGTTTGGAGAGAGTAGGACTACTTCATGAATTCAGGTTGCCTCTTCTCAGGAGCATCTGTCTTCTTAGATTGCAGCTGCCATGATGCATCAAGGAAGAGGAATTTCCTTAATAACTGAAGCAAAACTGTTTCACTGCTTTATGGAGAACACTTCTGCTCTCAGCCCTACTATGGGCTCCTGCTAGCTCTGGGGGCAAGGAATTGTGCAGTCAGACTTGCCCCTAAACTCCTGTGCTTGAAAGCAGCAGCAAAATCCTGCAGTTTTTAATTTATGTCTCCTTTCAAGTTTCTTTCTCATTCTCATTCCTGAATCATCCCTATGGATTACGAGGGATTTGCTGTAGCACTGCTCTTAGAGCTTGACAGAAGTACCTGGTATTGGTGGTCCCTGGTACCTTTCCGGACAAGGCCAGGTAATCCGTCCCCCCTGGCCACGTCCTGGGGTGCAGGCAGGTTTGCAAATGCTGCCAGGCATGGTAAGAAGGGGGGAGCACCCTGCTGCAATAACTTAACAGTCATGGAGTTTGCTTCCCTTGTGCTTGTGTAGACAGCTGTGATGTTCAAACCGAGCTTTGAATGTCTGGGCGGGCTTATAGAGGGAAAAGCCTCTTGAGCCAGACTTTTTCTTCTATATGCAAAGGGATGGACTTCATCCCCAGCTGCATTCATGAGCCCTGATCATCTGGTGTGTAAGGTCTGACTCTACATATACTCCTAAGATGGGAACAGTTTGAATTATCAAATGCAATGCCATTAATGACAAAGGAAATAAAGGCTTGTAGGCACTAGCTCTAAAGTAACAAAAGCCATTTTATGTCTAAGTGTCTGCCACAGTGAAATCAACAGACATTTAAGTGTCAATGGGAGCAATACCAGAGTGTTCGAGCATAAATTGATTGCTTCTGGGTCTCAAATCTCTGAAGGTCCCTTCTATTATTTACAACACTGTGGATGCCAATTCTTCTGAAGCACAGGGTAAGAATTATTACCAAACATGAGAGGCTAGATCAGCTGGACTAAAACTTAAATCGTTTTAAACGTTTTGGTTGAGGTTTGCTAGGATTGCTAATAAACAGTAACTGTAACAGTGACTGTGTTTCTTAAGAACTGGACATTGGTGTTTAATTTGGGCCTCAAGTACGTATCTGCTTTTCTAATGACATACTATTCTCAAGCAAATTTGTAGACTTTGTTTGATGAGGTGAATTCCACTTTTCATTACTGACAGTCTGCATGTAGTAGACATGGTAGCGAAGCCAATATGCTGGCTGGAATACTATTTTAAGTAGTTCTGTGGGGTTTTTCTCTTGCTTGGTTTGATGAATGAAGCTATTGAGGAGAAAGGAAGTGAAAAACTTGGGTACAAAAACCAGCGATGTGTTTACCTGTTTACTAGCTTTCAGCTAGAATACTAATGCGAGTTCATTACAGTTCAACTGACATGGAAGGGAGGAAATCCTTGAGGAAAAATATAATCATTGCTATTGGGGATTTAGGTGGGCTGTATGCAGATATGATCCCATCCACATCTTCTGCCTACTTTCAGCGACTCTGTAACTGCAAAAGTATGTAGATTCATACCTATCCTGGCCTGGTTATTTTAGTCACTCTCTGGAAAGTCTCTTTCATGGACAAAAACACTCTCAAAACAAAACCAAACCCCACTAATGGAAGAGAAGACCAAGACTAAGAATTCCTCTTAAACAAGAGGGGTCAGACACCTACAATGTTGAGTAGTCAATGCCTCAGCTACTTAAATTACAGCTAATATTTTCCAGCCGTTGGGTCCATTTCAAAGAAGGAGAAATGGGGTTCTACCATAGCTTAACTCCAGCTGGCACCTGAGCACCACGCAGCCACTCACTCACTCCCCCCTGGTGGGATGGGGGAGAAAATTGAGAGAGTAAAAGTGAGAAAACTCGTGGGTTGAGATAAAGACCGTTTAATAAGTAAAGCAAAAGCTGCGCACACAAGCAAAGCAAAACAAGGAATTCATTCACCACCTCCCATGGGCAGGCAGGTGTTCAGCCATCTCCAGGAAAGCAGGGCTCCACCACGCATAGCGGTTACTTGGGAGGACCAATGCCATCACTCCAAATGTCCCCCCACTTCCTTCCCCTGACCATGACGTCATATGGTATGGAATATCCCTTGGGTCAGTTGGGGTCAGCTGTCCCAGCTGTGTCCCCTCCCGACAACTTGTGCCCCCCCAGCTTCCTCACTGATGGGGTGGGGTGAGAAGCAGAAAAGGCCTTGACTCTGTGTAAGCCCTGCTCAGCAGTAACGGAAACATCCCTGTATTATCAACACTGTTTCCAGCACAGATCCAAAACACAGCACCATACAGCTACTGTGAAGAAAATTAACTCTGTCCCAGCCAAAACCAGCACAGGTTCCAAATGCAAAATTGCTGGAAATCCCCATGGGGAAGGACGTTTCAAAATTACAGTCACAAAAAGATTCGTCGGTTTGTTTCTTAAGGGATCTTTTCCAGTTATTATCAAAGGCTTTTAAGTCTTCTAGGCTGTGCTCAAGGAAAAGCTCTGAAAATCTGAACTGTGGACTGTCTGCTGCATGTACCAGAGTAACCCCTACCCTCCTGGATGATGCTTTCTGTTCCTGTAGAGGCAGGAGGGAGATGAGCGGCTGGTTACTTATTCCTCTGTCTAATGGATTTCTCAGTACAATCCTGTTAGGGTCAGTCTTCAGGTCTTGTTTTACTCAGAGGTTCTGTAGCCCTCAGGATCAGTCAGGGCAGGATGGATATATGATAATGGCTTGTCTGCCAGATTGACCTGCTGAGTGGATGTAGTTTGGACACATAGAGCTGGGGCTTGAGAGTGCTTGAAGGGCACAAGATGTGCTGCAGAAAAAAGCTGCACTATGGGTATGTCTACACCAGCTTTGGAAAACAGCCTGAGAGTGCTTTGCCAGAGTGGACATGTCTGCCCTGACTGCATGTCAGTCAGTCATGCATTCCCATCATGTCAAGCCTCAGTCAAGCCCCAATCTATTCTACCTCTCATCAAGGCTTGCTGCTTCCTCCTAAGTGCAGCTCCATATCTCCTGGGTCGAGACAGCTTATAGCAGAGGAAAAAGCATGATTCCCCAGCAGCCGATCCCAGTCTAAGCTGGACTCTCCCCACCAGCTGTGTGATTTTGCCTCCTGCCCTGCCACTAGTGCAGAGGCAATTGTAGGCTGAGGTGGTGCGGGAAAGGAGCTATCTGAAAACACCTTTCTGCAAAGGATGGGGTGGGTATGTCTGCCCAGGTGGAAAGCAGGAGTGCAGCAGCCCCACTAGATCAGGTGAAATTGCCTTGAAACCTCTCACTTGCCTGAACTAGATGGAGGAGACGGCTGCAGGGCATTACCTCCTGCTCTGGCATGGTTGGTGAAGGAGTTGTGCACACCAACATATCTGTCACCCCATTACCTAACCTTTGGGTGAGGAAGGTAAGGATCGTGTCTGCAGGACAGATACGTAAGGTGAGACAGATGACTTCTCTGAAAGCCTGCTCTTTCAATGCTTGACTTACTGCATCAGCCTCTAAAGCATACGATGGGGAGGGGGAAATGGCTTAGGGAGCCTGGGAGTTGGCTGCTAGCCAGGAGGAGAGCCCTTCAATGAATAAAATATGCTTACATTATAGCTTCAGCTTCTTGTTAAACACTGACCAGATGGTCCTAAGTGCTGGCCTATAAACCCCTTCCCACAACAAAATCCACTGCACATGGGAATACTTGTTTGTGAAAGGGGGGAATTTACAAGTCCTGTGGTGCTCAGCTCCTGAACTGATGGGAAACGTCGGAGGCGGGGTATTAAATCTCGGCTGTGGCAGCATTTCACCCACTGTGCTGCTACCACTGAACCACAAGTGAAACAATGTGTTCCACCTGGTACCAGCGAGTAACCAGCCACCAGTCATATTCACCTCATATACACTTCTATTTTAATTGCCCAGCATCTGTGCTGTCACCTTATTCCCTGTAGCCTGACAAGGAGTTAAATTACTTCACATTGTAAAATGAGGCAAGGTATCATGTCCGAAGTTAATACAGCACTCTTGCTTTAAGGTCTCAAGGTGGACTTGCATTCCTTGGGGGGGACATACTCCATAAATGCTTCTGGAAAGCTTTTCTCAGCTGTAAGGCTGTGGGTCAGACTTAGTCTGTGCTTCCTCCAGGTAAATCAGCAGCAACTCTCGGATTGTTGCCTTGCATCTGTACTGATGGTTTTTAGGAGTGTGATTTGCCATGCTTCACAAAGTGGGGCAGTGTGGACTTGAAGCAGTGCCTCCCTCCATCCCACCCAGGAAATCCTCATTCCTGAGTTACTTGTCCAACAGAAAAGATACCTGAGCTTTGCAAAACTGAAAAGCCAGCTGCCCATGTGAGCATCAAAGAGATACTAAATGCTGCCAAGAAGATGATAACCTTCTACCTGAAATGATCTACCATCCTTTCTGACAGCATTTAATCTCCTTTTGTCCCCCACAAAAAGAGGAATAAAGAAATTTTCAGTTGCTAAAGCTTTACCAAGCAGGTCTAGTGAGAAAAGAGGAAAATTCCAGAGTCACCGCACAAGCACTCCCATTGCACTCTGTAATTTGCTTGCTGAGGCAAAACTCAGCAAAGATGTTTGAGGTGGGGAAAGGAAATAGAGGAAAGCAAAATAATAGCTGCTTTGCTTGTGTCTGTCTGCCTGCACTGCAACAAGGTGCAGTGAGTCATTGGGTTTGAAGGGAAATGGAAGGGCGGTGATTTTATTTAGGAATATCAAGTTTTCAATGGCCTATGCTAATGGATAATGTGAAGGGCTGAAATCCTAATTCCACAGGAGCAGGAATAAGTGACCTCTTTTACTTCACTGGGGCCTAAATGTCACCCCAACATTCAAGCAAACTGGAGAACTGCTTTATTGCAAAGACACTGCCATCTTTGGATACATTTCAAATAGAGCAGCTGTGGGGTTTTCCTTGATGCTAAAGGTCTGTATAGCACTGATCTTCCTTGAATCCTCTTCCAAACAAAGAAGTTAAGGGAAAGCTTAAATCCTTCCAATTTCTAAGAATTTTCTTCATCGATTTAAAAGTTAAGCTTTAAGAGGAGTGGGAGAAGTAACAAGAACGGAGAACTCCTCTGAGCAGTTTCACAATTCCATAGGATGTATTCATCAAAAGGGAAAAATAAACAACCTTCTGACTGAAAATGAAATAGAATTTGCCTTTTTTTTTTTTTTTTTTAATCTGAAAGCATCTTATGAATTTGATAATGCAGAAAGGACTGGATGTTCTTTGCAAGAGCTGGGTTAAACCTCAAAACCAGGCTTCCTTGTGAATACAACTAAAACACTCTATTTCAGGTTTAATAGGATTCATTGCTTGTTTCCACATTTCTTTCTGGCCTGAATCCATTTTGAGGAAATGCAGTCTGAACCTGGTGATAACAGGAGGATATAAATCTATTTTAATTAAAAATAGAATCACAATCCCCTAAAGCAAGACAATAAACTATTCTCTTGCACTGAAAATAAGCTGACCAGATTTCTGGATGACAAATCTAGGGTATTGTGGAGCAGGTGCTGTGATGTCTTATCAGAGATTGGAGGAAGAATGTTACACTGACAAGAGAAAAAGGTTTATTATGGCTTTACATACAAGTAAGCAGTAATATCTGAACACAGCACGACTGTATGGTAAATAATTACATGTCTCTCAGATTCTAAAATCGAAGGGGAATACTAAGAAACTCCAGTTTCCACAGACATCTATCTAAATAGTATTAGAGACATAGCTCATTTAGAGATCTATTAATATTAATATACTTGATAAATATGCCAAATAAAAATCTCTGTGAAAGCCACCCATGGTGTTAGGTAATTTGGTGTGCTAGGAGTGTTTTGACAATATCGCTCAAGCTAGAATCCCTCTGGTCTTAAAACTGTGTTAACCAGGAAGGGATGTGGCTGTTGCCAAGTGTGACTGTGCCCAGACCTGATTTATTAACATTGCTTTTATATGAATTATCCTTCTTGCAACTTGAAAGTGTACATGTCTGCACAGTGAGGATGTTTCTGTGGGGAATACTCCTTTCATAAACGTATGTGTGGGGGAAATAACAGGGAAAATTTGCCAATTCATGTGTCGAATAGGGGTGTGTGTGTAGGGAGAACTGTTTAACATCCTTCCCTGCCTACTTACTGCTTTTGTTCTCGATATTGCCACACGAGAACAAAGCCACCACGCGGTTTCGTTCTCCCCACCCTCAAACTCTGCCAACTTGTATTGCAGCTGCAGCCGCCCCTTGGCTGTCTTCAGCAGCTGATGGAAGTAGGAGTTCAGCTGCGTCAGGGTCATGTCTGTGTTTGCTCTGGATCCAGCGGGGCATTTGCGCGTGTGCTGAAGTACAACTGGTGGGAAATCCCACCAACTGGACGCGTGTGCTTAAAGTCCAGCACACGTACAAACACTCTTCCTTGGGACAGGCGTCTGCTGATAAATGAAACGCATTAATCCCATTACTGCTCAATATCAGCCTATAGAAGTTCTCCTTCTGCCATTCTTGGAGGACTGGATAACTTCTCTCTGTGCCGTTGTTGTCATCTCTTAAAATACATTTTCTCCTGCAGCGGTCTGCGTGAGTCGTGCTGCCCATGGCACTGGTGTGAAGAGGGGAAGCATGGTGGGCAGCATGGGGAGGTGTAGGAGAGCTTGCTGGTGGCTCGCCTGACCGCAGAGCACTCTTCCCACTGTCCTTGGAAGGAGGTGGAAAAAGGAGCCTGACAAAGGAAGAGCTGGAACCCGAAATAAACAACAGGGAAAGAGATCTAGCTTTGGGAAAGGAAAGATGGGATAGTGGGAGGAAGAGTAAGGAAAAGAGAGCTGAAGAAAGTGGAGACAAAGAGATGTGGAGGAAAGGACCACTGATGTGGACTGGAAGATGACCTGGCAAGAGAGATCATGACAGGAATGAGACTGATGGGAGGATGAGGCAGAAATGAAGGGGGTTTGTGTAAGGCTTTTGAAGATGGCTTCAGTTTGACACTGCCTGAGGAGTGTTCCTTGGTGCAGGAGAAGAAAGCAGACCTTTGACTTGATGGACAAGTTGCAGAGAGACAAAGACTATGTGGGACAGCAAAGCAAAATAACTTGCTTCGGGCCATACAAGAGCTGAGTGACAGCTGAATATCCTGAACGCTTATAAACATGCATGTCCTGCCTCTCCTCTCTGTAGGGGCAGTGGAGGATTTTGGTTCTCTCTATCAATAACACTTTGTTTCCTTGGCAGAAAAGGGAAGACTAGAAAGTCAGGGAGCAGATGGAGGCTTTTTCCCTCCGATGGTTCGAGCTAGTAGAAATTTGTAGCTGGATCTAAAATTAGCTCCAAGGAAGCCTGGAAGGGAAATACTGTTGTGAGTTGCGTTTTCTGCGTGATTTCTTTTTTTTTTTTTAGATTTAATTTATAAAACATGAGGGAAAAGACAATGCTTTATGGACCATGGAACTGGAGTCATTACATTCCAAGTGACTAAAGAACAGAAATTTTTGCATCTGTTACTGTGAAGCATTTGTTTCTGCCTATGTCCACGCCAGGTGCTCGAGACAAGGAAGAAATACCATACGGGTCTTCACAGCAACAGGGAGCAGAGCTGATACATCGTGTGTGAGGGAGTGAAGAGGTATGGGAGGGGGGGTGGGGTGGTGTTGGAGGCAGGAGGACTGCACAGACACGTTTGCCTGGTCCAGGCAGGAGTGAATGCTCAAAGGCTATTCAGGATCTGGCTGATGTCCACAAGAAAGTTGCTCCACAGATCTTGCTGGCCTGAGTTGCTGAGGCACATGAGGAGGGCAGTGCTGGTCCCATACATGGAAGTGCCAGTAGGGGCATCTTCTCTCTCCACAAACCAGACAGAGAAGGGTTGCAGACCCGCTTCCACCAAAGCCTGGCAGTTTTCTGAGCTTAAGCCTGTCTTGTTGGACAGATGATTCTCAGAATTGGTTTTCTTCTCTCCTAAACTTTATTTTTAGATAAGCCTTCCCCCTTTCCAATCTCAGGTTTTATCCCCATCATCCGTTGCTTAGCACAAGGGCACTGCTAACATAACCTGCTCTTCTTTGCTTTGCCCAGCATTTGGCACTCTGAGCTAGCCGTAAATTATACATATTTTCCTTTTTCTGTCAGATCAGTGCATGGGCCTGCAAGTCCTGAGGAATTTCCTCTGAATTGCTAAAGCAATCATTTCACAAATCAAGATATGCAGCAAGTGAAGTCCTTGGTGATGTGTATGATTTCATGAACTCAATAGTTAGAATAGGACTGTTTCAAGTCACACTTTTGGATAAGAAAAAGAAAAAAGGAAGCTTTAAGTGGCAGAACTACAGTCATTCAGTAACCATCCCCTTTCCTAGAATAAGATTCTTCATCTTGCCACTAGTGTGCTGTCTCCAAAGCAGAATTAACGTCTTTGCAAAATCCTTATTGCAAGCCAAAACCAATTAGTGGAGACAAGAGCAATAGTTTAACAGAGGACTGCTGTGGTGCACAGGAATCTGTGAACTGTTCTCACTTCAGTCATTGCAGCTTAAACTTTGCAAAGTTTATCTTTAATAATTAGATTTGAAGGAACTTCAAGTTACTCAGTTTTATGTGGATCAGTTTGCTGGATTACAGGTCAAGGATTTTTTTTTTTTTTTCTGAAAAACAGAGCTTTTAATTCTGTTCATCTAAACCATGCTATCGCCAGGCTCATTCAGACTTTAACCTGGTCTTACTTTGGAGTTTTGAACATTGACCAGACTCAAAGGACTCAGTAACACTCCAGGCTACGTGGGTATAAGCATGATGCCCACAAAATGTCAACTCTGAAAAGAACTAAAGCAAGAAGAAGATGCGGTGGCTCCTGGCTGTGACTTTTCATCGTTTGGCCTGAGCTGCTCTTGCCTCCTGTGATGCTGCATAAAGCACGTTTGTTTTTTGTTTTCTCTGCTGTGATACGGCTTTATTTTTCTCTGTGGTGTCTACTTCTGGGATGCCTGACTCATTGAGGTGACTGGATGTCATGTTTATGGTTGCAGTAACAGACTGTAAGTCTGGGGAAAAAATAAAGGTAAAAAACCCATATACACATATTGATGTATGTATGTACATATGTTCCTTCCAAAAGCTGGGCATTTATCAGCACCAGTAGACTGAGAGGAGCATCTGGGGTGGGGCAGAGTGGAAGAGGGAGGGAAAGCTGTTGCAGTTGTGTCGTGACAGCATTGAATTATCCTGTTCTTCTGGATGTGACCATTCAGAGCTAGAATTTCTAATTTTCAGAAGCCAAACCTGTCTCACAAAGCTCTAGAGTGGAAGTCAATCCATCCATTAGTTTTTTATTAGATACGCTATTTAGACCACAAGTTAATTTGATAGGCACAGTGGGACTCTCATCTCTGTTGGTGATTGAAGATAGTATCTGACAGAGTAACAGTTGTGCAAATGCCCTATTTCTTGCCTTACTTACCCATTTTTGTTTAATGTTAGAACACAAAATATTCTCGAAATCTTTTTAAGCTGTTTCCATTCTATTACAGTGGGTATCAATTTTATTCATGCTTTCCTGACAGTATCTATTACTTTGATCCAATTTTTGAGACACTTGTGCTCAATCTTCAAGGTATTTGGGGGTTTAACCATTGGAGAGTTTGGTGCTTAGGCATATTGGATAACTTTTCTGTTCAGAATAATCTCTTGAATTCAAAGGGACTAATCAAATGATGTTGTTCATGCTTACATATCTGCAAGGTATGGTTCAGTTGCGTGATTCCTCTAATGTATTGGTCTCCAAAGTATTGCTAGTACTCCTAAAGGTTAATTTATGAATATATCCCTGTATTATTTCAGTTAGTATTTATGCACTTGGAGAAACAAGACTTTGATTTCCCTAGATATAAAGAGATTCATATCCTTCAGGAGAACACCTTATGTAAGCTTGTTGTTGTTATTCTCTTACCGGAACAGCATGAACCATTGGTTTTAGTAAGGGGATTAAGTAAAATAGGCACACTTTACTTGGCCACATTGCCCAGGAACACATTTCCATACAAAACTGTTCTGGAAGATCCAGTTAGGAGCTCATTCTGTGGCGTGTGTTTAAATCCATTCCTACTCAACATAAAATTTAAATACAGATTTAATGAATGACTATCTATCTGATCTGTTGAACTGAGGCCACAGTCATTAAACAAGGTGGTAACAGGTGACAACAGTTTGTTTGGTGGGCCATCAAGCCCTTGTATTCCCTATGGAGCCAGGGAACACTTACTCATCAACAAACTGTTCCTCTTCGTGAGGGAGAAGATACAACGTGGCCTTTCAGGAGCATCAGAAGGCTTTTTGCATCTCTTCACATCATCCCACACTGTCAAGAGGTGGTGATAGTTCTACTTTTGATATCTCAAATCTCTTCTTTGCAGAGATTCAATTAGGAATTTAATTAAAAAAAGAGACAAAAGGAAATAGCATGTCTTCCCTAGAGGAATATTCCTAACACTGTGTGTATGGTCGCAAAACTGAAGGGAAAAGGAAGCGATCGAGCATGGGAAGGCAGCAACTCCTGGAACGACTGCCAGGGTACAGCCTGTTCCATATTAAGTGCTACTCAGCTCTGTGCCTTGCACAATACCTGGGTTTTGTTTGTTTGTTTTTCCTTTCTCAAGGAAGATCACTTTCCTCCAAATAAAGATATTATTCAGGTTTTCCCCTCTCCCCCCTTTTATCACAGAAACAACTGTTTCTGCTGTTGGAAGCTGGACTTAACAGAAAACTATTTGCAAGTGTAAAAATTAGCAAAGAGCTCTTGTAAATGGAAAATCCCAGCTGAGTTTTTTAAAAAGGTTGTCCCTCCTTACTACTGAAACTATTCTTCTGACCAAGTCTATATTTAATCCTTCTGTCAGAGAAACTAATGGTTTTGGGGAAAAAGTTGCAAGAAGAAAAACTGCACTAGTGGAGCCTGTTATATAGACTAGCTTGTGATAGAGACCTTTCCCTGCTGAGAACCAAATAAACCTTTCAGATACTTTTGGTAGAGCTGCACTAACCTATATTCCTTAGTGCTGCTCAATAGGAATATGCGCCTGCAAAAACACACGGATGTAATTGCAGAATCACAGAAGGATTCAGATTTGGAGAAGGTCTAGTCCACCCCACATACTCAAAGCAGAATCAGCTGGAGCAGGTTGCTCAGGACCTTGTCCAGTTGCATTTCAAATATCTACAAAAATGGAGACTCCTCAAATTCTCTGGGCAACCTGTTCTGGTGTCTGGCCACCCTCACAGTAAGAGTGAGTGCGGGAAGCAGAGGGAAGGGATCATTTCCCTTGACCTGCTGGCAGCACTCTTCCTAATGTAGCCCATGATTACCATTTTGCCACAAGGGCACATTGCTGGGTGATGTTCAATTTGGTGTCCACCAGGATCTCCAGGTCCTTTTCTGCCAAGCTGCTTTCCAGCGTCTTGGCCTCCAGTGTGTACTGGTGTCTGGGGTTACTCCTCTCCAGGTGCAGGTCTTGTACAACAGGCCAAAACTGTTGGCCCCAGTATCAACCCTTGAGGTACATCACTAGTGACTGGCCTCCAACTGGACTTCATGCTACTGATCGTAATCTTTTGAGCCTGCCATTTCATCCCTTTTTTGATCCACCTTACTGTTCACTTCTCTAGTCTGTACTTCAGTTTGTCTTTGGTGATATTATAGCAAATGGTGTTGAAAGCCTTTCTAGAGTTGGGATAAACAACATCCGTTGCTCTCCCCTCATCCACCATGTTCATCGTCTGGTTGTAGAAGTCTATCAGGTTGGTTTAAGCATGATTTTCCCCTTCATAAATCCATACCAACCACATCCAATCACCTTCTTGTCCTTTGTATGTTTGGAAACGGTTTTCAGGAGGACTTGCTCCGGGATGGAGCTGAGGTTGACCAGCCTGCAATTCCCCAAATCCTTCTTACCCTACTCAAAGATAGGAGTGACCTTTGCTTTCTTCCAGTCCTTGGGAACTTCCCACAATCACCATGACCTTCAAAAGATAATTGAAAGTGGCCTCATAATGACATCAACCCTCAGCACTCGTGAGTGAAACCTGTCAGGCCCCATGTGTATGTCCAGATTGTTTAAATGTTCCTTACATGATCCTTGTCCACCCAGGGTGAGTTTTCTTTGCTCCAGACTTTCCTACTAGTCTTTGGGGCCTGGGATTTCTGAAGGCTAATCTTATCAGTAAAGGTGGAGGTGAAAAAGGCAGTGAGTACCTTTGCTATGTCCTTTGTCACCAGCTTCCCCTTCCCGTTCAGCAGTGGGTCCATGCTGCTATGGAATGCAGGTCCATGTACCTGTAGAAGCCCCTACAGCCCCTTGCCAGATTTAACTTTAGGTGGGATTTGGCTTGCCTAGCCCTGTCCCAGCATACTCAGACAGTGTCTCTGTATTCTGCCTGGGTCTTCTGACCGCAATTCCACCTCATGTGAGCTTTCTTTTTATATTTGAGTTTTATCAGGAGCTCCTTGGTCACCTGTGCAGGCCTTTTGGTGCTCTAGCCTTAGCGTTGGTAAAGACATACTCTTTGAAAAGCATGGAGCACAGGGAATGTAATTTCAGGGGGAATAGATTTACTATCTGCAACTTCCATAATACAGTAGGATATTTATAAATTGTGTTTTGGGGGGTTGATTTATGGGAATTGACTGAAAGGATGAATGAACACAGTTTTTACGAGGTGCACTGTTTTCTGCATGTTTGGGACAAATTTATCTCTTAGAGTTCGTCTGTCTTCCAGCAAAGATAAATTAAACCTGGCAATAAACTTTTCATACTCCAGACTAACAGAGACAAAGCTGATTCTTTCGCCTTCTTGTATTACAGCAATGTTCCTCCAATTTATCTGAAACTATCTTCAGCATCAAGTAGCATCAAAATGTGTCTGGCTATTGTTAATAATAAACCCTGAGTCAGCTGTAGAGACCCAGATTTCAAAATCAATGAAGCTAAGTGGAGTGGAGAAGAGAAAAATAGTCCACACAGCAGCTTTCTGACTTTACAATCTGACTTGGTGAATAGAAGCCATAAATTTGTGGATGGATGAAAAGCAAAAATGGTGAAATGCCAAAAGCTTGATTGTGAAGCCTGTTTGACTCCACCAGCATACGGTCTCTTAAGGGGGAGCCTAAGTTTACAAAAAACCTAAGGCAGAAGGTGTGAGTTATTGTTGCCAACTTCACTGTTTTCACTGTAAATGTGCTGTTAAAACTTACATTGTACTCAGCCAGTTTCAAAAGTTGATAGCTGTGTTTCTGATGGGTTTTTTTGGTCCAGCTCAATGACTCTGATGCTGAGACACAGTGCCTGTTTTCCAGATTGAAGCAGTGAACAAGCGTTACTTATAGCTTAACAAATCAACTTGTTTCAAATAGCAATAATAAAAGGTTACTTAGGTTTTTTTTTTTTTAATCTATGATGCATGCAGACTCCACATGTAAGTTTTCGCATGGTGCCAACTCATGCAAGAGTGTGCGTGATGGGGAAGTACGGGATGTTTGTGGATGTAGCTCCTGCTGCACTTCTCCTTTTGAGTGTAGAGCCCCGTGAGATGGCATGGTCCCCACCACAGCATCGTGCTGTGGCTGTTCAGGTTCTTTGTGATGTAGCAGTAGATCTGTAGCCAGGTATCTGTGGTCACTGGAGTCAAGGAACTGGCCAGTTGCAGCACAGAAATGCTCCTGGATAGCAACATGCCCCAAATTGGGTGCATCTTGAGTCTGATCACTGCCTACGAGCAAGGATTGTTGCAGTTTGGTCTAAATGAACATCGTGGATGATTTAAGGAAATTTCTGCACTCTGACACAGTGCAGAAGAGGATAGAATTGAACCTCTGCTTTGGGGAAATGAAGAGACCCCAAAGTTTCTTTTCTCATCTCCACGCCAGCAAGAGAAGAAAGTTGGAAGAGAAATATTGTCCCTGCTCACATCAGATGATAGGTTTTACAACAGAAGGCAGCAGAACCAAAGCACCAGGAATGCCCAATGAGAACAGGCAATATAAACTGCGTGGCATAGAGGTATTTTACAGCACATGACTAGGTACCGAGCCTGGACCTAGGCTTTGGGTAATCGTTCAGCATAGCTGACACGTGGATAGTTCGGTCAGGTTTTTATCTCTTTTTCATTTCATATGTTTATTTTATGAGAGTTCCCCAATGGACGCATCCTACAATCCATCCAGTCCTACAGAAATTGCATTATGGCAGAACATACCATTAACTGCGCTGCATATTTGTGTAAAATCCTGGTATTGACTATTCTACATCATTGCATCAAGGCAAATATTACTGCCTGCTAGAGCTTCCCATTTACTATCATCAATTATTTGATCTGATCTGTACCCTGGACTGTTGATAATATACCCCGACAGTCAATAGGGATCTCACTTAAAATAGTGTTTGTAACACTACGGTTAACGCTTCTTGAAAGTGTTGGTTCCTTTCCCTCATTTTTAAATTAGAATTGCAGGCTCTGATCCTGACAGGCCTTTTGACTTTCACCAGTCATTCGGTGGTGTTATTGTATGAAATTTCATTTGACTGCCCAGGTAAAAGAGAGAAGAGGGGTAGGCCCTTGTCGTACAGATTGATGTTTGACTATAAACATGCAAAGTGTATGGAAGCACTTGCATCATACGGTCCCAGTGGTGGCAGCTGCAGAATTGGCTTTTGAAGACATTAATAACAAATCATTGTGCTTTTAGAGATCTGGGTTAAACAGTTTGTTAATGTTCTGCAGGATTTCAATGTTTTTTAGGAATCCGAGACTGTTCTGAAGTTATTGTTCGCTGCTGAATTTTGGATGATATTCTTTCCAAAAAGCAATTTGTGAAGTATATTTTGCTGTGACCATCAGGTCTTTGTTTTTCAAGATCATGTGTCCTGTATAAGCCACTGCGAGATACATATTACAGAGAATAGACTGGCCTTTCATCGGCTTGACAAGAACTTTAACAGGGAGGAAATATTTCTTCAAACCAGTTCTGGTGTATGTAATAAGAACCCATTTTAAATTTGGACCACAAATCTAGCTTTGGTCAAAAGCTTGCCAGGCACAATGAAATAGTAATCCATTTGATTGCTGTGTAAAATGCTGGTTGTCAGTAAACACAAGAGCCACTCCTAGACTCTGTGAAGACGTGGCTAAAGGCAGGGCTCAGAGTGCTGGAGAAGGAGGCTCAAAAAGCCTGTGCTTTATTTTTGGCACTGTCATCAATTTGCTGTCTGATCCTACGCAAGCTGTTTATGCCACAGTGTTCATACATGCATCCTCAAAACTGCATTTAAATAACTAAATAAGCAGTCTGATTTAGAGGCATCAATGCCTAAATTTAATAATCTCTTTCTGAGTTGTCAGAGGTATTATGAGGTGTAATTAATGTACATAAAGCACTTCATGATCTTTTCTTTACCTGTCTACATCTTTATCCAGATTTTTATGCCATGCTGATGAACGATTCTAAGTTGAAAGTAATTACTGTATGTATGAAGAGATGACTGAGAAAGCCTAATAGCATAATTACCCTTATCAATAGATTTTCTTGAGAGCAACTCTTTGTTGTCCTCCTTTGAAGACAGTGATGATTAGAAATGATTTTATTTGCATAATTTCTCTTCTGAATAAGACTGTTTTGTGAGGACGTAAGTGATAAAATGCCATTACAGGATACTGAAGCAAGTCTGACATGTTTGCAGTTGATTTAGGAAAACAGTTTTGCAGAAACTGAACCATCTTTCTTTGAACAAACAAAGGTGCAGGATGCTCTTGCCTGACTCTTCTTCCTTCCCGTTCCCATTCTCTTCCCTCTGTTCAGCCAAAGTGACTGAAGAACCTTTAGGATCAGCTAAAAACTTTTGACTCTGAAGCTCATGGCAAAAAGACAAAGCTTATGTCAGGTTTATCTTAGGCAACCAGATAAGCCCATTTGTTCTTATGAATGCTAAGCAGTGAGTTGGGGGGTGGGAGAGGGGGAAGATGTGGCTCTGACCTTCTGCCTGGTCTTTGTGGCCATGGTGGAAGTTCGCCCAGCCTTGCCCCACCTGCAGACGGTCATGCTGTGTCATTCTTCCTTTTTCCTGTATTACCTCATGACATTTTTTACCTTTGATGCAGAGGATTTCAGGGATGGCATATGTACCCCAGGCTGCAAGTAATTTGGCCATAGACTTTCTCTTAGTGTCCATACAAGGCTTGGCAAAGCTCAGACTGCAGGCTCCTAGGACTTCTCCAGCCTTACACATTCAGATCCTTAATAAAAATGAGATAGTAGTGTTTAAAGGGGATAAAAGTGTGAAGAAGAGTGAAGAAAGGTGCTACATAACTGCAACTGTCTGCTGTACCCCTAGAAGGGACCGTGGCTTAGCCTAGCTCTGAACCGCACTGGTTGGTCAGAGGCCAGGCCCGGGCTCTGCAACCTGGTGCTGTGCAAAGGCTGAACAAAAGATATTCATGACATGCTTTAGTCTAGAACTGAGTTCATACGTCTTCTTAAACAAAAAACAAAAATTATGGCTTGTTATTAAAATTTCAGAGGAGGACACTAAGGCAAGCAATACACTTTACAGTAATTAAAAGACAAACAGAACTGCTTGGGGGCATCAAATACAAATAATTCCCAGACGTATGGCTAGTGACTACCCAGAGACAGTTCCTATTCACTAGAACAGGGTGGCTATAGAACGGCCTGAGTGTATTTCTTTGCTTCCCTGACCTGGCCTCTGTGTCCTGATCAAGGAAAAATTTTTGATAAACAGCCTGTTTTCCAAGCTCACTTCCTTGTCTGTCTAACTGTCATAAGAAGGCAGCAACAGTCAAGCACTTACTGGACCTCAGAGAACTCACAGAGCAGAAAAACAGCTTAAATTCTGCAACTGCAGAAAAAGCTTCCTCTATATTTAACAGTGGAAAACAAACAAACAAACAAGTTGCGATCTCCAAATAACACTTTTTCCCTTCCTAGGTCATTAGAAGTGCTTCTGTCTTCTTCTGTCAGTGCTTGGTTTACTAAAAATTATGTTCTTGCTTCCCTTTCTCTCTGAATAGGAATAACGCCTTTCTGACTCATTTACCTGGTACTTATCTTATGGGAGAGTCATATGGAAACTGGGCAGGTTTGGGGTCTGTTCCCTGGACTACTTCAGGGTTTATGTTTTAATTCAATACTAATATGAAATGCGTTAACAGTTTGGAAAGCACAGCTCTTTTCCCAGGAGAACAACTAAACCACTGCGCTCCAAAATCAGTCTTTTATTTATTTGCTCAGTGTCAGGAACATTTCCAGGTATTGAAACATGCCTGGCTATACTTGGAAATTGTTATAACAGTTCTGTTGCACAGTTTTGACCTGGAGCAGATGCCACTTTTCTAAACAAGTTTTCGACGTGGTCTGGGAGATAATGTGGACCAGAGACCATGGCCAAAAGGCAATTTGGCTGCAGCCGCCCTAGTTAGGAAGGCACGTGTTTAGTAGTTAGGACATGAACTGTTTCATGTCAGAGCGCGCCAGAGAAAGGCGCAAAGACATTTAATGTAGGGGTCTAAAAGTAACCTCGCATCCTCAGTTGTGCCGTGGCTCTGTTCTGGTAAGATTCCACAGCCTGGGAGCTGGGACACTGTCCTGGGAAGGAGGAGGTGTGGATCACTTTGCAGAGTCCATACTGTATTGGGTTTGTGTGGCAAGGTTTTGGTAGCGGGGGGGCTACAGGGGTGGCTTCTGTGAGAAGCTGCTAGAAGCTTCTCACATGTCCGATAGAGCCAATGCCAGCCGGCGCCATGACAGACCCACTGCTGGCCAAGGCCGAGCCCATCAGCAACAGTGGTAGCGCCTCTGGGGTAACATAGTTAAGAAGGGGAAAAAACCTGTGCAATGGCAATTGCAGCTGGAGAGGGAGGAGTGAGAAGATGTGAGTGCAACAACTCTGCAGACAACAAGGTCAGTGAAGAAGGAGGGGGAGGAGGTGCTCCAGGCGCCGGAGCAGAGATTCCCCTGCAGCCCATGGTGAAGACCATGGTGAGGCAGGCTGTCCCCCTGCAGCCCATGGAGGTCCATGGTGGAGCAGATATCCACCTGCAGCCCATGGAGGACCCCATGTCGGAGCAGGTGGATGCCCAAAGGAGGCTGTGACCCTGTGGGAAGCCCGTGCTGAAGCAGGCTCCTGGCAGGACCTGTGGCCCCGTGGAGAGAGAGGAGCCCAGGCTGGAGCAGGTTTGCTGGCAGGACTTGTGACCCTGTGGGGGACCCATGCTGGAGCAGTGTGTTCCTGAAGGACTGCACCCCATGGAAGGGACCCATGCTGGAGCAGTGCATGAAGAACTGTAGGCTGTGGGAAGGACTCACGTTGGAGAAGTTCATGGAGGACTGTCTCCCATGGGAGGGACCCCACGCTGGAGCAGGGGAAGAGTGTGACGAGGAAAGAGCAGCAGAAACAACGCATGATGAACTGACCGCAACTCCCATTCCCCATCCCCCTGCGCCGCTGGAGGTGGAGGAGGTAGAGAACTTGGGAGTGAAGGTAAGCCTGGAGAGAAGGGAGGGGTGGGGGGAAGATATTTTAAGATTTAGTTTTTATTTCTCATCATCCTACTCTGATTTGATTGGTAATAAATTAAATTAATTTTTCCCCAAGTCCAGTCTGTTTTGCCCATGATGATAACTGGTGAATGATCTCTCCTTGTCGTTATCTCGACCCAAGAGTCTTTCGTTATATTTTCTCTCCCCTGTCCAGCTGAGGAGGGGAGTGACAGAGCGGCTCTGATGGGTACCTGGCATCCAGAGAGGGTCAACTCACTGCAATATGAATTTAAAAAATGTGATTCTTCATTGCGTAGTCTATTCAAAAACTGGCACTGACTCCAGTAGACTTTATATTTACCTGTACAGCAAATGGAGCAGCCATAGTATTTCAGTATCTGTTGCTGCCCCCTCCCCCCCCAAATATTTTCTTCATTATAGAGTAGTGAGACCAACTTGTAATCTAACTTTCTACATTCATCTTAAAATTTAAATTAAAAAGTGTAACAATGTCTCCAGATTCTTGGAGATGATTTTTTATGTGTAATTTACTGTTGTCAGAACATTACTGATACATCTTTCTTTCTACACTACTTGACATTGATAAAGCCTCAGCTGGATGTCTATATTTAACTTCGAGCACTGTGCTTCAAAAAGGGTGGGAACCAAGTGGATAGAGCTAGAAGAAAGGCAACAAGAAGGGTCATGTTTTCTAGACCTCTGATCAACGAAGAAAGATTGAAAGAATAGGATTTGTAGAGCAGGGAGAGAGAGACAGAAGTCTTCAAATGTACTAATGAATCCAATCCCCATTTCTGTGCTGAATAAAGCGGGAAGCAATGGGCTTAAATTTTGAGAGGGCAAATTGAGTACCAGGTAAAACTTTGTAACAGAAGGAGTGTCTAGAATGGATTGATATGAACTGCTGTGGGCTTTCTAGCATCAACTTTTTCTCAAAATCTTTCTGGCAAACTGCTATCAGGAATGACCTGGGGTAGCCAGGCTAGTCTTGGGCTCCAGGGATGCATTAGGAGGTCTCGAGTTTCTTTCTAGTTCTAGGACTTTGGCTTTTTTTCTTCTATAAGGTTTGAAAGTTAATGAAGTAATGTCAATATATTTCAATCTATTGCAAAACATCTTTGGGGAGGTTTTTCTCCCTCCCTCCCCCCCCCCCCCCCCCCCATCTGTTTGGCTTCAAAATCCTCTTATCTGTCCGAACACATCCTCTTTACAGACCTGTGAACACAAAACAAGATTTGAGGGCATATATGTATGTATTTATCTGTCTTCAAAAGATAGATATTTTAGTTGGTTTTCTGTTCATTGCTATATTATTTATCTGAGGATATACATTTACCCTATGCTGAGGAAACATAGACTATGAAAAACCTTTTGATAATGAGATCATGGCTTTTCTCTGGACATAGTCTCTGAATTTTGGCTTAGCTACCAACAGCTGCCTTGCAGACTGTTTTTTTTACTCTGGCAGGCTAAGAGTAAAATCTTGGGTGGCACAGGGTTGCTGACCATAGCAAGCCTAAAAGAAACGTGTGAATCCGAAAAGTTGTACAAATAAAGTTGATGGAGTTAGTCCATTGTAATTTTCACTTGCATTGCCATGCACTCCAAAAATGAGAAGAAATTAATGTGGAAAAAAGTACTGGTTAAAGTATAGCGGTTAATGTTTGTAAGGTAACATTATTTACAAGATGTTAGCGTTGCAGCAAATTTTTTGAAAATCTCTGTCAGCATCCTGTTAGCTCAACCCACAGATGCCACTTACATAGGGAAAGGTGCAATGGACAAATGGGCACTCCCAAATCAGTCTGTCAGTTTGGACAAACTAACGCTCCGCTCCAAAAAGTGTACAACCTAAAAGTTCAGATTCCTCTCCAATGCTTCTTTACTGTTTTTTTCATAGAATCATAGAATCATAGAATTGTTCTGGTTGGAAGAGACCTCCAAGATCATCGGGTCCAACCATTAACCTATCACTACCAAGTCCCCCACTAAATCATATCCCTTAGGGCCTCATCTAAACACCTTTTGAATACTAATTATCTCCTCGAAGGCTGCCATCTTTCCTTACTTGGAGTAGTGGCCAGCCCTCACCCCTAGCCTGGTTTCACCACAAAACAGTGTATGAGGAGTTAAGTGACCAGAGTGTCTGCTTAAGGAAAGCCCGTGTGACAGATACTGGAACAAAAGAGATGATAGGAAAGGAGCTGGTTCTAGTAAAATCCATAATATAGGTTTTTGGCAAAATTGGAAATTAATGTCTTTGAATAATTTTGCAGAGACAGTCCCCAAGACCTACCATTTTGACTGCCTTGGTGTCGTGGGTTAGCCCTAGATGGTAACCGAATACCAGGTAGCCGCTCACTCACTCTCCCCCGCTCCCCCGTGGGGTGGGGAGGACAATTGGAGAGAAAGGAAAACTCGCGCGTTGAGATAAAAGCAGTTCACCAGGACAGCAAAGAAAAAGATAATATAATAATATTATTAATATTACTATTATTATTAATAACAACAACAATAATAAAGGATAATAGAATATATAAAACAAACGATGCACAATTTCTCACCACCCGACAACTGATACAGCCCATCCCGAGCAGCAGTCAGGGAGCAGGGGTATCCCCCCCAGCTATCCCAGAACAGCAAGTTCCAGAGAGAGCTGGTGAGGAAACAAACAGCCGAATGAACGAATGAAAAGGCCTGAATGAATGAAAAAAAAAGAAAGAAAAAACAGGGAAACAAAAAGCAACCAGAAAGGAAGAGTAAGGATTAAGGCTCTAAGGGTCTAAATGAAGTACCCCACAGGCCAACCCTCACTTATACCATGCATGACATCTATGGTATGGAATACTCTCTTTGGCCAGTTTGGATCAACTATCCTGGCTCTACCCCTCCCAAGTTTTTGCACCTGCACATTAGTAAAACCTCAGAAACTGTAAAATGTCCTTGATCGTTTAGCAGCAACCAACAATATCAGTGTGCTATCACCATCCTTCACACACTAAATCCAAAACACAGGAGCTGCTGAAGACAAAACTAGCTCCGTCCTGGCCTAAACCAGGACGCTTGGGATTCCATATCATAATATGAGGGAGAGCCTAGCAGTCCTAGGACTGCTCTTCAATGAAGCTTCTTGCAGCTAGAGAGAAGTCTGCAAAAGGAAACCTAGCGCTAGGAGTGACTTCTCCTTCCAACAAACCTCCTTCAACAACAGGCAAGACCACAGAACAGATGCTTTGTTTTTATACAATTCTTCCCTCATGATTGTACAAAGTGAGTACAGTTTCTGAATGATGTACTTTTACTAACATCCTGCACTAATTAGGCAAGATGCCAGCTGACAAATTACAACAAATATGTCTGTCTTAATTCCTTCACCATCTCCCTGTTGGCTGGGGCCCTAATGAACATGGGCTGCTGTGTTGCAGGAATAAATGCTCAGCTGTGTGAATGGCTCTACTGCTCCTTATATACCTGGTATAATGGTAAATAAAAAAGTTGGTAAACTTACTGTCTTACTGAAAGGGAGAAGTGAATGATTTCTTGGTAAATTACAAGTGGATTAGATCTCTTTATCAGTCTTTTTTTCCCCTGGACTATAACAACCTGGAAAAAGATGCTGTTCATAAAAAGTGTTCATCTAATCACAAATCTCATTAAGATAGTCTGAGTGACAGCAGGTTACTGTGAACTGAAAGAGCATAGCTTTGCTTTCAGCACACTTTCCATTAAAAATGACATACGAGATGTGAAGAGAGTCACAGCATAAACCACAGGGAATACACTTGGTGTAAAAGCACACCAACGACCAGACAAATCTGATTCTGGGAATAAAATATACAGCATCTGCAAATGGAGGATAGGCTTTTAAAATCCATTCAAATATGCACAGCCCCAATGCATCTGGTTGCTTTTCTCAGCTTCTGCCGAAGTAGGATGTAACAGTACCAAGCTGAGCTGTTGGTAAGTAACCACGCTGAGAGTGTATTGCAGACAGTGTGTCCTTATCAGGCATGAAAAGGCTAAAGTTACTAACTAAAGAAATGCAAATAAAGCAATGATTTATATTCTATTTCCAATTCCAAAGACTTCTTGCAAGAAATTTTATCCTAAAAAATTAGGCTACATGTAATCAGCCTAAAGCAGGAGAAGTATATTTTGAAGGTGGTTGAAGGAATGGGAACATTATGGGAGAAATCTGGAGTTAGGGTCACGAGTTCCATCCAAATGGACTACGGAAGGCTTATTTACTTCAATAAAGCAGGATAAAGAGAAGTTATGAGAAGATCCATGAGAAAATCCTCATCAGATACTCAATTTCAGAAAGTGTGTGTCCATGCGACAGGAAAGGAGCAGGGGCAGAAGTGCCATGGTTACCTGCACAGACTTTAGCCGAAGTCCAGTTCTGTGGATGAAGTTATGTGGGCTTCTGCGGGAAAGGAAATGCATCTTGCTCTGCAGTTTGCTTGCCAAGTCGCAATGCAAGCTTTACAACAGGCCTATGTTTAAAAACTGTGACATTTGGAGGTGGAAAAAACAGCCCAAAATCAACCAGCTTTCAAGCACATGTACCGCCCAGTGCCTGGGTTAGCTCTGCGAACGCCACGGCCTGTGGTGACCATACCACACTTTCTTGCAAGGTACATCCATGGCTGTCTTTGTATAAAGGTACGAAGAGCAGGGGCTGTGATGTGGTTTTGGTACTTGTATGGAAGTGTATAGGCCTTGATGTTGTCCCAGCGCTACGTGCTTCCCCAGGCGATGGCTGAGCCCCTGGTTGGAGGGAGGAAAGACTTGAATGTAGAGTCCGACAGCAAATGGTTCAACTCCACCTGCATTTCTCCTTAAGCCAGGGAGCTCCCTGTGCTTACACACTCCCTACATGGTTATCAGGCTCCCTGCCAGCGTGCTAGTAGGTGCCTTTATTCCAGAACATGGTTGCTACTGGAGGAGCTGGCCTTGGGTATATCCAGGTGATGCAGAAAAAATGGTATTGGTATCTTTGGAGTGCGTAGGATCTTGTACAGAGGTTGCTGGCTTGGAGAGGAGAATAATCCTAAAAAGCAAACTAAGCAATAATTTTTCTGACAGTAGGACTATCTGAGCTGTTGAACTTTTTTGAGTTCAGCCTGGTGCTAGCTCAAATTGGTGAGCTTGCTACTGTCTCTATGAGATGCCTGTAGAGACACTTGAGTGGGAAACCCTGTGAGCCGCCCGGGAACAATGGCTCATCTAGAGGACTGGTAGGGCTAGCACATGAGGACTTCCTCTTCAGGGAGAAGTAGGAAATCTCACAGGTACATGCCTTGAATCTACACTTGGATTGAAACAAACTGAAAAGAAAACCTCTTGTTTGCTTTCATCCCTCTGTATCTCTCCTGGATTCAGTGTTTACTACCCTTATTCTGTGGTTCAATGGGATAGTCAAATTTTCTACAGCTAAAATGAGATTAATAGTTTCTACAGAACAGGGTAATTCCAAAATAAAGAAAAAAAATCTCCTTTTTCCTTTCCCCTCCCAATTTTTTTTCCTTTGAATTAATGTTATGATTCACTTATTTCCACAACAGATGTCAATCACTTTGGTTGATACCTTCAGATATTCACTAGAATGAGAGGACGATAGAGGAGCTGTGATTGTCACATAGTCCCATGACTACAGAAGATGAGGTTTTTATAAAACATGGTGAGACCACTGACCAAGTCACCAGAGTTGGCTGGGCTGCACATGAACAACCAGTGAATACTATATAGGAGAGGGAGAAACAACTTGCACAGAGGGAAGAAAAGGGACTCTGAGGTAATAGCAGCTCCTTCCAAGAATATGGGGAAGATCCTTCCTTTCTTGGCACCAAAGAGCTGCCAGGTGTGAAGGGCTCAGCTCCTGCAGATGCTGAAGGGACCCATGACTCTGGAACTGTTATCTGTAAATTTTATTAATCTCAGTAGCTCAGTATATGGGCTGTGTCTTAGAAACACAACAATCTGTCCAAACATTTAATAGGCTTTCTGAGTCACTGCCTCACAACTTACATTCTCACAACACAGAAACAATATTTTAAAAAAATCCACCAATTTAATCAAAGAAATTTTTTGTAGTGAGGAAAAATTCTCCCAGTAGAAACTTAGATATTGTCAAATCATGCAGACATGGCAAAGTTTGCATTGCTATGGAAACAAAGGTAAAGATGGCTTATGCTGTGAAAAACAACTTGCAAGTGGCTGTGAAAAGTAAGTTTGTAAGAATGACACCTTTCGGATTGATCTTGAAAGACATGATATAACACAAGCATCTTGGTTTAGAAGGCTGTTTTTATTTAGTTTTCCACAGAGACAGGTTACTTTCACCTCTATTCTTAGAAGTCTGACATCAAAAACTATCAGCATACATATATGAGCTATGTAGAGAGACATCTGCCAGTACAGTTACACTTCTCCTATCAAACACTTTAAGAAAAACAAATGTGGTCCATTCCAAGCCCATCTAATAAAAGAAGAACTGCTAAGTCAGGATAGAATATTGATCATAATATATTTTCTTTATATGAATCTAGTTATTCATAAAAGAGTAAAAAAAAAATCTAGTATCTAATGTTTAAACAAAACATACTTTATACATTTGGCTAAGCTGAAATATCATACCTTGCCAAATGAAAAAATGCTCTCTAACCGTAGCTCCCCTAGCAGCTCAGTAGGTATGCAAGGCATGCAGTTCATTTCCTGCCAAGGCGGAGAAAAATGGGTAGGTCTGAGATAATATTGCTAGTGTGCTTGAAAAAGATCTTAGTTGTTAACGTTGTAGTTGACTACGTATACGGATTTTGACTCTTCGTCTCCTTGAAAATTTCCCAGGTACCACTTTTGGGTTGACTTCATTTTAGCTCTCAATGATGGAGGGCTCAATGGGAGGCAGAACAGGATTTTCCAGAGCGCTACAGTCATCAGTGAGGAACACCAAGTCCTGGAGAAACAAAAGAGAAAGCTAACATTTATAAAGAGGAAGGCAGAAGATAGCACAACGTTGAGAAGCTCAAACCCTGATCTGGTTTTGCTCGTCAGGGGACAGGGTGGAGACAGAGGGGGCTAAAAGTAGAGACTATGTCGCTGTTGGTGCGTCTTGACCTACCCTTCTGCAGTAGGAGATCATGATGGTGTACAGGCTCCGGACTTTTTCCTTCAGCTCACTCACTTCAAGCACTCTCTCACATCTGGGGTAGGCCACAAAATCACGGAGTTTTGCCAACACACAGTAATTCTGCAAAGCACGCAAAAGAGGTATATGTAACCCTGCACAAACACAGATTTGTGTTTCTCGTCCACCACTTACAAAATTCTTACTGCCTCTGTGGGAACCTTGAATTCCTACTTCTACGTATGTGTAATCTATGTAACCTTCAGTCAGGAAAATTCACCGTCAATATTTCGTGACAAAGATGTTTGGCCCCAATAAGTGCTTGGAAAAGTGCATAGACACAGCTTTGGTCTGCCAGTTTATTTCTCACATGCTTTAAGAGGCAGCAGTGCCAACACAATAAAACCTGCTCCTGTAGTTGGTGGAGTTACCTACAGAATAGGTGCACTGTCTCCCTTTTAAGAGAGCACCTGATTTAGCTGGTGAACACATTGACAAGATCTCACAGACAATTCCTCTGTTCCTGTACAATAGGCAATTCTGTGAACATCAGGCAAAATTTTTTCAGAGTAATTTTTACCTCAGACTTTGCGTTATAAAAATAAAGCACAGCCAACATTAATTTCACAACATCCTTGTGAAGCAGATAAATAAATATCCCAGCTCTTGCTTTAAAGCAAGGGAAACTGAGGCACTGGGCTCACTTTGCGTGGTCTTTGCAATGAAGTGAGGCACTGGCAACTCTGGAATTGGGATCCGGAGGGTCCTGACTTGCAAGACTTGAGGGTGTAGTTGCCTCTGGAGAAATGTGTCAGACATCTCTTGGTTTGTCTGATATCTTCTATTTTTTAGTTACTCAGTTGAGCACCGAGAAAAGTGCCCCAGGGCAGATACCCCAGGGCAGAACACTATGACATAAACTGTGCGTGCAGGAGGCTATTTTGTCTTTGCTGGGAGATGACTACTGCTGTCTTTTCTCAGTATCACACTTCCACATCCTCAGGCATACTTTTTCTTTCTGGATTCAACAAGTGGCTCTTTAAAACAGCAAAAGGCAGCAAGGTATTCCTGTACTTCTTTTTATGAAAACTGCAGTGCCAAAAGCCACTCATGATATAAAATGAAGCAGATTTATTAAGTGAAGAAAGTTTATTCTGCATTTCTTCTTTTAAACTATCACTCAAATTTTTGTTGCACATATTTAACTTCTGAAAAGGCTCTGTCACAATAAATTAATAATGTACAAATGGTAATCACTTCAAAATATTGATTTCCTCATTTTTGAATTTTTAAACAAGTAAAATCTCAGAAGCTCTACAGGGATTTTAATAAGGTTCAAAATGAGATTTTCTTTTTGGTCACCCATCTCTCTAGTTAATTAAGCTTCTAAAAATTCATTTCAAACCACTCTTCTGGGATACAATCTTAAGAGTTATCCTCTCTTTCCATTAGCTGCTTTTACTGCAGAGAAGTAAGAAAGAAGCGTGAAAACTTACATGTATGTCCAAGTACAGCCTGGGCAGCATCTCCACACATGAGTCCTGCAGGAAAGAAGAAAGACCCGTTGCAATTTTGTTCAGAGAGAAACTTGTGTCAAAAGCAAGCAACCCGCAGCGTCTTTGCAGGAGCAGTTTTCTAGGTAGACTCACCACAGCTTTGGAGGTCTGTAACTCCTTAAAGGACTCTGTGATTTCTTTGCTCAGAGACAACACCCTCGAGTAACAAGTTGGAGGGGCTGCGTTGGTTAACAGGGCAGCAGAGAGCAGAGCAATCAGGCTCAGCAGCATCTTCATGGTGGGGAGCTTGTCCAAAGGAGGAGGAAGGGAGGAAAAAAAATCAGTTAGTGGTTAGGCAGCTACTGGTAAGCATCAACAAGTAAGTTTGACAAGTCAGCCCCCAATTAAATAGTCTCCTGCATCAATGGGGAAAAAAAAAAGTCTGGGGGTGGTCCGAGCAGCAGCTTGCTGCTGTGTTAAATTTCCTGCCAACCTATGAGGCAGAGCTGCTAGCGCTTTCCTGCCCGGAGTAGGGAAAGGAGGGGATGAGGATAACAAAAACAAACACTACTGGCACTTTTCATTCCAGAAAGAAAACAACTTAGTGAGCATCTCAAGCAACAGAAATACGTGTAAGAAACAGCACAGGGTTATCAAAGTGTCACAGGCCCTGATCCTGTATGTGCTTTGGCACATACGCCTCTTTCTTGAGAACGTAATGTACAGCTGTGGGACTACACAGGCTGCAGACAGAGAGGTATCCTTCCAGGACTGGTGTCTTATGTCAGCAGTATCAATCAATCAGGCTTGCTTGTCATCCTTAGCAGGTCTGAAAGGTTACTGCTATAAAGGAAACCTCCCAGTTCCAGTGTCATTTTCTCTTTTCAACCTATGGAGATGCTCACAGTTTCTTAATCAAAACAATAGTGCTTGTTATGGCTGCTTCGGGAGACCTGCATATTTATACATTTGTGATCTCAAACAGAATGAATACCTCTCTATATAACTGTCATAAATGTATAAAAAACCCCATTTTGCTTTCCGAGTTGAATTTATGAGGCTCTGTTCTTTTATTAGATGCCAGATGGAGCTGAGAAATCCAGACGCTGGGATGCAGTCATGAGGTTGAACATATGTTGTTCCTACATGTTAATTGTCCTGTAAAATGGAGGTACCCTTGAATGAAGAATTGGTTATTTCACAAGTTATTCCCCCACTCAAAACCAACCTCCACACCACCTTTCAAATTCAGATTCTAGCTAGGTATTAACCAAAATAGTAAAGTATCTGATGAAGTACCAGGAAGGTTCATCTGAAGGTGGGAGAAGGGGAAATGACTGAACACCTGTAAAAGAAAGGGGCTTCCCACCAACCATTTTAGAGACAAAATCAGAGTATTGAAAACTAGTTTTGGGGGAAAGAAGTATTCTGTATGTTGCAGAGGACTCTGACTTAAATCCACCAAAACACCTGGAGGAAACAGGGAAAGAGAGCTGCGTACTACTGTCTTGTTACACATTTATTCACTTTCATAAAGAACAATTGGCTTAGTAACATCATGTGCTCCTGAAGGTTAAAGTGGTAGATACTCGGAGAGGAAAGAAAAGTTGGGAGTCTTGGTGGTGGGAAATTTAGGGCTTGCCTTGGCTGGTGGGTTACTGGGTCTTATTTTCAGGAAAGAGTTGCCTAGACAAGTGGAGAGGCCAGAGGAAGACAGGAAACCTTCTGAGATGGCCCCAAGCAGCTGGATCATAGAGCTAAACACAGCTTCCTAGAGCATTTCCAAGGAAAGGATGCTACCTACTGTGAGCCCTGCCGGTAAAGAAACAGACTCTTAATCACCGTCTCATTACTGTAAGGAGTAGCTGAGGGTAGGAGTGAAATATTATCCTTCTATCACATTCTTGTTTGGCAAGCTGCTAAAAAGTAGTTGCTCTGCCAGAAGAGCCGTCTTCTGAACAGCATAAATGCACTCCTAGTACAAGAAGTCAGCAATCCAGCTGCTGCTCAGGATGTCTTCAAAATGAAGCATTTGCTTTTTTTCTTTTTTTTTTTAATGCAAGTAATACTCTCTTTCTTGATATTTTACCTATATTAAGCCTACAGTGATGACTCAGTTTCAAACTACAATTAAATACTGTGGATCATGTTCTAAAAGATAGTGAGATGTGAAAGTGCCTGTGACAAACATGGCCTCATGGCCACTCTGTCTGGCGTTAAACACCAGCAAAACAACTCTCCTAGTCCTGTGTCCTTGCCACATTCAGGCAGCTGAAAGCTATTTAAAAATCTCTCTCTCTAGGATGGGATAATGTTAAAGGTGCCGACACTGATTTGGAATTACATTATGAACAGAGCTGTACGCTGGTTGCCCAGGGCCAGAGAGGCAAGCGTGCAGCTTCCTATAGCCTAACACAATACCCTGTCTCCCAAGTTGGGGTGCAAGCCCCATGCCAAAGAAGCCTCACCCAGTGGTCGTGTCTGAGGGAGCCTGGCATAAGCGCTGAATGCCACCAAAACATTTAACCAAATAAAAAATGACTTCTGCTTTGTGAAGCGGCAAAATTGCTGAAGTAATTTGCCCTGAAGTTTTTACTTAGCTGCAGTATTCCTGCCTTGTGGTTTCTCTTTGATCCCATATAAACTAACTCAAGGAAAGCCACCTGTGATGGATGCCTACTCAAATAGTTAAAAAAATGAGCTACCCTCAGAAATACTAGGAAAAAAGGATTCCTTTTTTTTTTTTTCCCCAGAAAAAAAGGAAGGACCAGAGTTTAATTTCCTCACTTAAATCTTCTCCTCCCTGTGCCAGATTACATGTATAGTTGACTCTGACACAGATGGATATTTTCCAATGTCTACTAACTCATCAGCACTTCTGTACATCTCATCATGCAGAATATGCAACTCAGTTCAAAAAAGACAAATACTCTCTTCTCAGTTATTTTCTATTTGTAGCTCATCAGCAAGATTATCCTTGAGCTCTGAATACATTCAATTTATGGTCCAGATACGAGCAAATAACTTCTTTTTCTCTAAGAAGCTCATTGGTGACTTCAGGAGAACTTCTTAGGGACACCAGGTACTGGGAGTCCTTTCAGTCTAGGGCACCTGACGCAACTCTGAACCAGATACACAGTTACCAAAGCCCTTGAAAATCCAGGCTCTCTTTTCAGTGACTGTTTTTATCCAGTCACTTATGCAAAGCCACTTATTAATTCTGGTGCATACCTTGCCTTGGGCAGAGAAGGTCTTTAACAGGGAGACACAAGCTGTTCTTCACAAAGGCTAATAGCATCTGAGAGGCAATATTCAAAATGGACATGGAAACAGTCCTTAGAGCTACAGTAGGAGAAGGGGGAAAGATCAAAATATGTTAGAGTCAAAACTCGCCTAAGGATTGCCTCTGTGGAGAAGCTGCTATTTACAGCTCTTCCAGTCTGTGGGGTGACGCTCAGGCTGGCATCAGAAGGAACCACAGCAGGACTCAATCAGTACCGCTATATGTGTGATGATCATCACGACATGGACATCTCCACTGCAGACACATCTTTACCATACTCCTCAGTTCAGTGAGCATATGAGGGCTCTGAGGGCTCAGGACACACAGTCTCTGAGTTTTACGTCAACTCTTGAGGCTTGTGATGTCACTACAGCCCTGAGTGCTATTTACAGTGCATTTATTTACTCTTTTATTGGTAATATTCCGTAGCAAAAGCAGAAACAT
This sequence comes from Phoenicopterus ruber ruber, assembly GCA_009819775.1. Classification (NCBI taxonomy): domain Eukaryota; kingdom Metazoa; phylum Chordata; class Aves; order Phoenicopteriformes; family Phoenicopteridae; genus Phoenicopterus; species Phoenicopterus ruber. The sequence continues at coordinate 14,671,508 of CM020218.1, read as the reverse complement.
GGGCTGAGAGGAAAATTATAAGCCTATCATGACATAACTGTGTATATATTTTTAAAAAATTTTTTTGAGCTGTGTTGTCCTTTTGCTTCCAAGTTACTGAAAGCTCAAACAATAATATTTTTCTAAAAGTCAAAGGACTCACTATGCAGGCAGAAATTCCTCCCACGTTTGAACAGTCTACCAGGGCCTGCACCAACATTTGACAAAAGCCCTTTCAAGTTGCTGACTTCCTAATACCAAAATCCACTTGTTTAATGAAAATGTTTATTTTAAAATAGTCGGGGGCTGCCATGAGACACCTCATGAAATGAGCTTCTGATTATACTGAAAAATAGGAAAAGAAAAGTAAAACGGCGCTTTACAGAGAAAGCCCTGTCTATTTAAGAAGAGATTCAAAGCCCCATGACTCAGCTGGCTGTTGTGGCAAAGGTGCTTCAGAGCAGAGCTAAACTGCCCCGCAAGTGTTGATCTCAGTGCAAAAGAGGTGTTCACAGGCTTTTTGGAAACCCTGACGTTTTGGTTATGGTCTTATCTGTTTGTCTTGTTTTTCCTCACTGTGTAACAGTGCACTTTGTTGAGCCTTTTTGTAGACATCAGCACTGAATTTTGAGATAGGAGTTGTGCAGCCTCACACATCGCCCTGGGTCTTGGGGGTGCTGGTGCACAACGTTGCCAGCTGCCCTGGTACGGAAGGGAAGATGCATACGGCAGCACAGTGTGCCTGCATTGGAAGCTGGGATAATCCAACATGTCTCTTTTCTCTTTCATGCTTGCAACAAGCCTCTGATGGTGACCCGCATGGCTTGGCCAAGCTGTGGGCAATGGACAAGGAGGCAGGCAGGACCTCAGGGCTGTCGCTGGGCTGGTGTTGCACCGCCGTTTCCCCGTGAGAGTTAAACAAAAGTCCTCTTTGCTTATTCAGTGGTACGGGCTTCTTTTTTCTACACTGCTGTTGTTATTTTTAAAAATTTACATATATATTGAGGAAACAGATGTTACTGCTCAAAAGCCTGTTCTTAGATAAAATGGTTATGGAAGCAGCTAAGCCATCTGGGTCAGAAAAGGAAACTAGATGTTCTGAAATCTGGAGGTCTTGCCAGCATGAACCTGGCACTGGGCATTTCACTGCAGGAAAACATATGGAAATGGGGAATCCTGTGGGCCAGGACAGAGACAGGACAGCCCAGCAGGGCTGGGGAATAGGAATAATTTCCTTGTGCTGCCTCGGACCATTGACCAAATCATTGACACTGGCTATGCTTACGAGCCCTCCCCATGGGCGGTGTGTCCAACCTGCCTTTGCAGTGGGGCAGGGGCTCTGGCAGCAAGCTCCTGAGTCCCCTGGGGTATATGGGGCTCAGCATGACGGCAGTGTCTGGGATGGCTCGGAGATGGCCGCACGAGCGTCTGTCACTGCAGTGCAGACGTAGCCCAGCTTGTCTGTGTCTTGGCTGCTGTCTGTGTAATGGGGATAATGGTATTTCCCACGGACGCTGTGGGAATGCAGCCATCAACACCAGGGAGACGGGAGATTACGCGGTTTTAGCCCTGTCAGTGATACTCTTTTCAGTGACTGCAAGGCTTATTGATTCAAGTAATGCAGGATTTAGAGTCTTAAGCCTTCACTGCCTTGCTAAGAAAAAGGCAATTTTACCTCAGAGTAACTCACAGACCTCTCCGGTGAAATAACAGCGGTGCTTTCAGCCCGGCTCCCTGGCCGGGCATGGGCTCAGCAGAGCTGCCTCCTTTCCTCCCGGTAGCACACAAGTGCCTTGTCTGCCCTCCGCCTAGGCTTCGAGACCACTCGCGTGTGGGAGTTATCTTAAGGTAATACCGTTCTTTATTAACACTGAAGTCAGGGCCTGAACAACAGGGTTTGGGGTAGAGAGCCTTGTTCAGGTTCAGACCAGTGCTCAGCAGTAAAAGCAAGTTATTCATGCTTTCCTGCCCTCCCCTTGCCCTCACCCCCCCCCCCCCTCTACATGGACATGCAAATGTGGCAGATAGCTCCAGGTCTTATCATTGCTGGTCAGCTTCCCACCCTCCCTAATTACAATCGTGATGAAAAATGATGTCAGCCGGCAAGGAATGTATCAGAGGTGATACAAATAAATGTATTCATCTACCAAATTTGTCCCCGATACAAGCCCGCTGGGGAATTCAAGGGCTGAAAAAACACAAGGTCTGAGCTATCTGCTCTCAGAGGTTGTCCCTCCAAGGAGCTCTTGTCTATGCTGTGGTTAATCTGCAAAGAGATGAGGAACTTAATTTTCTGGGACTGGTATTCCCGCACCTCTCAGAACCATTATGTCACTAAAAGAAAATAAATGGATGAGACTGGGAGTGCAGCTCTGGATAACAACCCGGTCCAAGCCAAGCAGGAATCCAAAGAGACTTCTCTGCTGAACTACAGCCTGCACAGGAGCTTTTTAGTAGCTGCTTAGCATGCTAGCAGCTCAGTTTTCTATTTATTCTTGCCTAGAAACCTGCAAACGTCAAACCTTATGTTGCTGTGTATATTTCCAGATACAAACAACAGTTCTTCCAGCAGGCTAGCACAACCGCAAGGTGAAATAAATTCTCATCTCAGCTGGCTGAGAAGGTAAAGTACAGGTCCATATAATACATCATGTCTCCATAGTTCTACTTTCTTCTCTATACACTGCTTTTCATGTTTTATATTTAAGTGTAATGGAAGAAATCCTGCCATCACTGAAATCAATGACACAAGTCACAGACTCCTGCAGATCCACATTCTCACTCTAGATTAAAACTTGTGTTCGGTTCATTGGCCTCAGTAGCACAAAAGCCCTGAAGCCAAAGTAAGAGTAAATCAGATGCATTATTTCTTGTTTCTCAGAGAGAGCGTTACCTTTCTGAGTCCTGTCTGTTGGAGACACAACACAGGTTCAAAGCTGTCTTTGCCAGTGCCCTAAAAGCAAACCAAGTGGCAAGTACCTTGTACAGGTGTAAATACACTTCTATGGAACAAAAATGTATAAAATAGGGTGGAATAGTTGATGATCAGCTCTACTTGGTAAAATCCAGAAGTGATGAAAATAAGTGGAGTTTCATTCTGTTTAAGAAAATCAATAAACTTAATCATTGTATTTTTGTTCTGTCAACTTGCCTTGAAACAAAGAAAAAATAAATATCTGAGCATGTCAGAAACTGGTGTCAATACCAGACTGTGTTTAAGATGTAATCGTCATTTAAACCTGAATTTCATTCTTCATTGCAACTTTTCTGTTTTAAATCCTTTTGATAAAAATAGAAAAGGAAAAAAGAATCTCTTTCTGCTTCTGAACCACATGTAATGAATTCCCAGATGACTAAGTGTCCCTACAAGTGCGGGTTTAGTTTGTGTTTGTTTAAAACGGGTGACTGAGAAAAGAATTATTTGAAGATACACGAAATGTAGCTGAATACATGCATGGTATAGAGGATAGCTCTCTACCGTAGCTTGCAGCAGGGTCTTCTCTGCACCAGGAGGTTGCACGGCCGTCCCAGCAGAGGCGGAGCAGTGGCAGTGGTGCTCCCTGTCCATCTGGCTAGCTGTAGGCAGCGAGCAACAGGTAGTTCTGAGAACATGTACAAGATGGGGTGCCAAACAGGCCCCCTCCTGCCTGCACGGCTGGTTCTCGGGCAGCTTCCCAGAGAGCGCCCGGCGATGTGCTGACCCACAGCCCGCCGTGGCACGGGGTGCCCGGGGCAGCCGGTGCCGGGGGAGGGATGGGTGTTCATGGGCGCTAGCTGGGTGAAAGGCGAGCCACATCCAAGGGTGGCTTGGGGGACTTTCTCAGCAGCACCACGTCTACTTACTCTCATGGGTTTAGAAAGTTTCATTTTACCCTTACAGTTATTCCCAAAAGGAAAGAGAAACACTGATACAAAACAGAGACAACATTACAGCTGGGTAATGTACTGAGGAAAGCACCAAGGGATGGCGCGAAGAGAAATATTTTGAGTGAAGAATCACCCCAGTTGCCGCGTTATGCCTTTCACGTGTAGAACAAGCCAAGGTCTTTAACGTCTGTACTTTTAACTTTGGACCATTAAGCTAATTTCCATTAGAAGACTAAACAAATGAACATTTATTTTCCTTCTTTCTATTTGGCTGCAACTTTTCTTGTTTTGTTTTGTTTTGTTTGTTTGTTTGTTTGATGTTTCAGAAGGGTTGTGGCTGGGGAAGTGAGAACTTGGCTTGATTTAAAATGTAAATACGATTCTATCAATCTTCCCCTTCGCTAATAGGCTGCCTGGGCATTTTAAGGCCATATAGTGAAAAGGAAACTGTGACTGCTAAAGAAAAGCCAGCCCCCTGCTGTTTCTGTTCATATTTATTTCACAATCAGCCCATTGAAATGGTGTGATTCACACTCTGATGCTGTCGTTGTCTAGCTGGCAAAGTCACTGGTGAATTTAAAGAAGTTTCCCAAGCTGAAAACCAGGCAAACTGCATTTGGGGCAAAAAGCAATCTTATCAGCAATGAGAGCTAGTGAGTCACTGCAGTGATGTCTCTTGCTGAGAGCTGAGGCTACCCTTGCAAATGAGCAGTTCTCTTGAAATAAGAAGCCGTGTTCAAAAAACTGTGAGAAGCGTGCTGCTTTTGAAATGTAAAGTGTCCTTCTGATATACATATACATAGAGTATACAAGAGTAAAGTCATGCTAAAGTTTGCAGAGGCAATTTAAATGTTCTTTGTTAAAACATTGTTCCTCAAATAAATAGCCCCCAAAGGGTAAAAGCACGTGTGAGTGCACAAGAGGGAAAGAGGCTGCCCAATTCCCCCGTAATCTTGGGTAAATACTAAAGGAAAACCCTGTCTGTTTACCTTAAATTATCCAGAGTTAATATATTCATCATCTGCCTTATAATCAAGTAGTTTGTATGAAATAAGGACTTCCTGGTAACACAAAGACACACACGGCTGAAGCATTATCTTGACTGTATTAATCACGATCTACCTTTGTGACAAGTATTATCATATACCCTTCCATTGACATAACATAAAACCAAAAGTTTAGGAGCCAGTATCAACATAAAAGAAGATCAGAATAACCTAAAGAAATAAATAAAGATCACTAGAGACTGGATAAATGGAAATAATTAAATCCAATAGTTTTATGTGTTTGGCTATGAGTTTTTGCATAGAATTTCTACTGTAATGTGAGAGCTCATTATATGGTAATGACAGAGGATGCAAAAAAATGTGCTAAGTTTATTACTACATATTTTCTCATTAATTGTGGGATGAATATTAGCCACTGGGCAGAACTGCCATGAAAAAGGTGAGTGTAATCTTAGGAAATATCATAGGAGTTGTAGCCAGCAGGGACAAGGAGATATTGACACCAGTGTAAAAGCAGGGATCTGCTCATCTGGCATATTACACACACTTTTGGTCACCCATGGTTGAGGAGGATGAATTCAGACTGCATGGGGTGCAGAAAGAACAGCGAGAATATTCAGTGAATGGGAGAGATGGGACAATGTGGGCATTTTTCCCTTCTACCTCCCTTTCTATGTCGCCCCAGTTACATTTCCAACAGCTGGGTCCTTGTCCTGCTCTCCTGGCAAAGCCGGCTGTCAGCTCTGAGGCTCAGGGCACTCCAGCCCCATCACAGTCTCCCTTATTCACAGCCCATTTTCCCATAGCTGTTACTGGGAAGTTCTGTAATAGGGGTGGAAAGGGAGGTGGTCCCGTAGACAACCTCTCTACGCATATACATGCCAGTCACTCAAAGAAGTAGAAATCCAGGCACACAAGGACTGCAGAGCCCAGGCAAGCTGGAAACTCTGCTCCTGTGCTGCCCTTTGGATTGGGCACTGCCTTGATTGCTGACCCGTAGCCGTTGCTTTGGCTGATACGAGAACTGAAGCTGCAGAGGCGTAGGGCAATGGTCCATGGCTTTCTAGGAGAGACCCCACAGCTGCCTGAAATAGAGGCTGGAGGCCTCGGTGTCCAGCCCAGAGAAGGATGGGGTAATGCGCTGGCCAGAGCAGTACAGTTGCCCCACCGGGCCCTAGTCTGAATACGGCATTAAAACTGCTGTGCAAGCAGTACTACGCAGCTACGCAGCGCTCTCAGAAAGGCTGGGTCTGCTCCCGGGGAACATGAAAAGCACATGTACAGGCAGCACAGCAGCTGCCTCACTATACTCTGCACTCAGAGCATCAACCCATTTTATTCATTAATTGTACACTGACAAAAAAGGTTGGCATCAACTTTGTTCACGTCAAAAAGACACAGTTTCAATTCTTCCTATTGCATAATTTGGGTACATGAGCTTCTGTAATAAAACAATGTGCCGGGCGGAGAATGATAGCATTGTCCACACCATTTTCTCTCTGACACCAAAGAAAAATGGAGCGAATAGAGCCAAAGAAACTGAACAACATTCAGAAAGTATCAAAGTGATCAAAGCAGACTCTTTGATTCTGCTTTACACATACTTTTCAAAGAAGGGTTACATTTCCAAACACAGTGCGTCGGTTCTTGATGCCAATAAACCGTCTCTGTTTAGCTTTATACTTTGATAGGAGTAGCAACAACAACAAAAAAATCTTTAGTGAGATGCATTTTCTAAGCCTTGCTATCAAGTGTTGAACTTGCTAGGAAGAGGCTAAATGTATTTGTTGCTCTCTGAGGATGCTGAGTCCTCATTGAGAGAGAGCCAGTGTCAGGCCTGAGTAGCCCTGTGGAGGAATCAGCATTTGCAAGCACGAGGAAAAGCTCTAAGCTGATCTTTTTGTTCATCTGTATTTAATACACCTCTTTGTTAACAGACCAAGCCTCAGGGGAAAAGAGCAACTTACAGAGCATGTGGAACATGTTTAAAGAGCGGTTTGGAAAAGGTGCCTGGTCGTAGTCCTTTTATAGCTAGAAAATATTGATTATTTTCATGTATTTATCTCCCATTTTTTTCCCAAAGAGATAGGCAAGGTTTCAAGGCTCCTGATCTAAATACACTGGAATAAAATACTATTTTTTGATGTTATAATTTGATCATTAATGATGTCAAGCATGAAGCTTTTCTTATACCCTGGCAGGATGTACTCCATTTCTGTCTTTGTAAAATCTGATTTTCTCTCTGTGCTGCAGCAACTGTAAAGCACAAGCTGCCCCCAGGGAGGTATTTTGTTTAGCTGTGTGGACACATTCTTCCAGGAAATATTGAAGCCAAACCACACACACACACATATGCACACACAGACACTGCATTAGAAGAATTCAAACCTTGAACAGAAAACAAACCGGTACTCGGTCTGGAGTCTGAACTTCAGTGCACGTTCAATTGTGTTTTCCACACTTTTTCTTTGTTTTTACCAGCTGGGGCAGTGGACCAATACAGGCACTTTGCAAACACAGAGCGCACTGCCCAGGGACAGCCCTATATCCTCTGGCCATGTCAGAGCTAAAAAAATCATGGAAAAAGGTCTGTATATCCAGCACGGACTTGTTTTTCTCATGTGTGAGGCAGACAAGGGCAGTGGTAATTGTTATCAATAGTCAGAATTTGCTGCAACGCGAACATCCAGCATGTGACTCTGGAGGAAAAATGGTGCAAGACAGGAGATGAGAGAAGACACAGACGTACGTTTCCTCTTTTATGCATTCTTTCCTTCTTGCTCACTGGAGGTAGAGCTTTGAGAAAAGTCAAGCTCTATTTTCTTCTGAGATGGAATCAGATTCTGGCACCCCCCTTGGCAGCTAGCGTCAGGAACAGGAGAACTGATACAGTAACATGATTAAACTATCAGAGTCCGACCCTTGCTTAGGAGGTGGCTTCTGCCCTGAAATGGAGCTACTAATAGGTCAGAGCCACTTTTAAACTGAATGACATTCTAGTGCTTTTTTTTTAGCTTTATTTATTTAACACATTTATTTATTTATCTATCATCTTCTTTATTTATTGAACTTTTATTTATTGAGCTTTTTATTTATTTAACTTTATTTATTTTGTGCATTCCGACGACGGGAAGGAAAGACAACAGGGAATTGTGGGCTGGATGCAGACGGCTCAGATGAGCAAACGTGATGCCAATCCATGAGAGATGCTTCTGCAGCCAGCCCCAATGATGGGCTTCCCGCCTCTGCTGCCCAGGCAAAGCCCGTGAGGATCACAGCCCCTCACGCCAGTGAGCTCAAGGGCTGTCTTTCTCGGTGCTCCCTTCATTACCAGCTGCCCCAAGGGGCAGCAGAGCAGAGCGAGAGCCACAAAGTGGATGGTGCTGTCTTGAGTGGACAAAGAGCCCAAGAGGCATCAGTGTCTGATGCCGGAGTGATACAGAAAAATGACTGTGCTCAGAGATAAAAACATCACAAGCCTTGCAATGGATTTTGAAGTTTGTTTTACTCAAAAGCACTGCTGGGTAGGGACTAGGTTTTCGTAAGTGTTTTGGGCAGTGTTGAACATACCATCATTTCTTAGCAAAAGTTTCTAGTAATTAGAAAGCAAATACTTAAAAAAACTAGGGTAAGACTAATGTAAATGACGGCATTTCTTTCCTCTTCAGATTGTTCTGCTGCTTAAGCTGACATTAAACAGTAGGTGTGACAATTATATTCTTGGAAGAAATACAAGCTAATTTTGGATTAGACTGCCGATGCTGAGAGATTCTTCACATAGAACTGGTGTACAACTTGCTTGAATTTCCAGTGCAATACATGAAGGAATTTCAGCTGTGTCAGAGATCAGCATGTGATGCTGACCTCTTTTTTAAAGACAGCACTTGTTAAAAGGAGAAGGTAGTGTTCTTCCTGGGGGGAAACCCAAGGTCTGCATCCAGTAAAACTCTTAAGAACATGTGAATTTAGGCATACTATTGAATTCAGTAAGAGCACTCTTCTATCTTCTACTTGAAACTGTGTGCACTTATGTGCCCAGAGCATACACGGTCAGAAAAAATGCCCAGAAAAAGTTGTGGACAAATACTTGCATGCAACTCCCTAGTCAAGTGAGCTATGTTTTGGTTGACTCCATGTTGGAGTTTTTACTGCATAATTCAGAATCATCTTTAATAAACCATGTGGCCATTGGTCCTTCTGAAGCATAGATGCCTTAAGGAATGTAATGATTTTTTGCCTTTTTTGTTTATGCATGCTTTATTTTCTTAATTCCTTTTGTTTTTTGGCTCACAGCCTCCAGCAAGGGAATGACGTCTACTGTTAATGTGACTTACTTGAGGATGTCTAAAGCACAGAATAAGAAGACACTAGATGTGATTATCTACTATGCTGCTGAGAGCTGGAGACTAATTTCCAGATGACATATGTTGTTAGCACTGCTATATGGATTACAGCTTAGGGGGAGAAGTCATAGATCAAGACTCCCACTGAGCTGGAAGCTGTGCAAACATGTGGTGAAAAGATGATCTCTGGGTCACAGGACTTTGCTATAACCTCTGCACACTTCTTTCTTCAACCTACTGCCGTTTTTCTCCCAAGATTGTTTCCTTACATCCATTAATAACAGCGTATTTTCCTTGTCTGGCAATTGCATGCCTTGCTTAGTATTTGTTTCATGAAATCAATAAATGAAAAATGTCTGTGTTAATATGGTGGATTCCTCACTGTTGTGTCACTGGCATCAATGAATCATTCCCACTAGAGATAGCAGATTTAGAAGGTAATCAAATTTCTCTCCTTTCCAAGACACACTGTGTTCCTGAGCACTCTACCTTTTTCTGGTGTTAGCCAGTCACACAGGCAGAGCACATACATCTGAAAAAATCTATCATCTGGCTTGGGTGCTGTTGCTGACAGGTTTGGGGTTTTTGTGTACATGGGATGCTCAGGCTGGCCAGCTTTTTCTCCAACAGTTCTCCTTACAAGCACAAATGCTACTTATGGAGTTTGTTTCATCTGGCAACACTTACGATGGATAGCACATTCCCTGTGTCAGTCTTTCCGAACAGTTTCTCCTGTTTGGGTCTAAACCTGAAAAGCAAATTCTTCATTGTTATTAGCACTTTGGTACCTGGTCCGGAGAAGAGAGAGCTTTCACGGCGCCCTAGTGCAGAGCGTGGCTGTCCTGCTCCAGCTCGTGTATTCAGCTTCAGAAGGCCTCAGCTCAGTGCCTGCTGTGGGTGAGCTGTCACCTTAATGTCCATCATACTGTTGTATTAGAAGAGGCTCGTCTGGCTTTAGACAGTCAAGTCCAATGCCAGCCACTGGACTGTGTGTACCGCACATGTGAGAGATGTTATCTTCCCTGTGGTGGCTTCCATCTTGATGACACTGAGGACTGAAAATGAAATATTGTGAGCTGGTGCCTTGCCGAGAGTTAAGCTGAAAAGCCTGAGGGCACGGGGAAGCAGAAGAGCACAGAATGAACGGGGGGCGAGCAGGCATGCTGGTAAATGACCAGCAAGTTCTGCACTGACATGAATAAAGCAAGCAAGCAGGCAAGCACTAGCTGTATATTCAATGCTCCCTAAAGAAAATACGTTGTCTTTTTGGCAAGGGAGTAAATGATTGCAGAAAGAATACAGGAAGAAAACACACATTCAGATGTGTTTCAGGTATGCCCAACTCCATTGCTTTAGAATTTATCTATTCTGTAACTGAACATACCACAGCTCTTTAGGTTTAGGTAGCATGTAAAGCAAAAATAAGAATAAATAGATTGGTTGTTTCACCATATTTTACTCTGTTTTTTAGGATTCTGACCATTTTTCTTTCCTGTCTAATATTCAAAGGCAGCTTTTAAAGTACCTTTAGTAATTGGGTTATATTCAAGGCTTCAGTAACTACACAGGTATCTTGGTGGATAGAGTTTACATGCCGGGACAGATATTGCTGGAGATTCAGTTTTCAGTCAGTGCAGTGTAGGAGGTGTATTCTGACTCCTCTGGACATATTACTTTCCAAACAGTCCCTGTGGTACCCTTCTTAAGAAAACCAGATGCTTTCTGGTCTATTAATTTTCAGCAATTGACTGAAACCAAACTGCTTTGAAACCAGTTAAAAAGCGTGATTACCCAGCTTTTTGAAAGAGAGGAGATTTTGAATGCTTTTGTGCTGGCTTTCGAGAGGTGACATTTTCTAGCATAACCACTAGCACGGTTGTTGTTAGTGTTTGTGTAAGACAAGTATCTAAGGACCTCAGTGAAGCAGGCACTGTGTAGCTAGTGATCTGAAGAGATCAGAAACAATGGGAAAAGAAGAGGAACAGCAAATGTCATGTGGATAGTCAGTGAGAGTATTTATTTGCTCCCAAATCACCATCATGCCCATGGGCCATAGTAGATCAATACGAGGTGGGATGGTTTGGCCCCTCGCACTCTTGCTGCTACCCCGTTCTCAGAAGGTGACTCAGATGGAAACTGAAAAATCCTCGTTTGTGAGCACACTCACAATTACTTTCCTTGCCTGGAATGAGCTCCACCGCCCTATGTGAGAAAAGGTCACTGTTGGGCTCGTAGCAGGAACAGTTTATATAAACATCAAGCTTCACCACCAACATAATTTTACCTTAACATTTTCCCTTCTGTGTTTTTTATCCCCCTCCGAGGGCTGTCGGTCACTCTATTGAAGATTCCTGTAATTTCAGCAGTAAGCCACAGCAGGCTCCTTTCAATCAACAGCAGCGGCGTCACAGCAAGCAGCACCAGTAACACATTTCCCTCCGAGCAAGCACCACTCTGACTTCACTCAGGCACACAAATGTGCTCCAAATCCCAAATCACCGTCTCCCAGCCCAGCAAGACAAAGGCTGCAAACTGAGTTGAAACAAAACAGATAAGCAAGTTGAAACAATTTCCTTCTGCAGAAACATAAGCCAAATATTTGCACTTTGCCTACCTGCAGGAACCTCTGTTCCTTCCCATGGTCTTGCTGCAGCGTTTCTCCTCTCCGGGCTGAGGGCCCAAGCCCTTTGGGTGGGAAACGTGATCCTCCTTTGACCTGAAGTTGAAAATTTCTCATGTTTCTCAGGAGAAGTGAAGGGACTCCAACTTTTGGGAATGTCGGTACCAAATGAAACAGTTTTGCAAAGCTGCCTTCAGTGATGTTAATCACATTTCGGCTTCAGAGCAATGGAAGCGGGAACCACGTATTCTTCAGCTTCATTTCTTTAATTTCCAGTTCACCACTTGCATCACTACTTTAGCCTCATTTTCCAGCTTGAAGGCACAGTGAGGCTTTCGTTATCGAAAATATACACATAGACAGAAGAACAGATGCTGCAGGTGGCAATCACTACTGAGCATCGGCATTTGCTGAGCAATGAGGCCACTTGTAACTCTCTACTCGTAAATGTTTGCTGAGAAGCAGAAGTGACAACCACCTTTATATGCACCCAGAGAAGGATCCTGTTGGAAGGTGGTGCCATTTCTAGGGTTCTAGTGTGATTTATCATTATCTATGAATGTCATCATTCTCACAAATGCAGTCTAAAGCCATTTTGAAACATTATCCTTAAAGGCAGGTAAAATCACAAAATTCATACAGAAATCACGCATTACATTGTGTCACCAGTTGTAGAAAATACTTTCAAATATAGGGGTGCACTACTTTCCCTCCTTCATTCTCATTTATGGAAGAGTACAGAGAGATAAAAAAGAAAGTCGGGAAAGATAAGAAATAAATAGCCTTAAAGGGTGATAAGCACAACTGTGAAGGTTACAGTAGATCTGAAAAATGTTAAAATCCAGACTAAGTTGTCATCCGTCTCATTTTTGTATCAGAGCAGGAGGAACTGGGAATGGGTTCATTCTGTGTTGGGTGCCTTTTTCCTCCTCTGTCCTGGCTGATTCTCTCTGGAAGAATCAGAAGAATATCAGATATATAAAATGACACTTTAATAGGTTTATATTTATTTAAAAATTTAATTGCTTTTTAATTCTAAAATTAATTTTAAATGCATTTAAAAATGTTAAAATTAAGATTTTTTTTTAAACAAAAGCATAATTTAAATGTGAATTTAAGCCATGAGAGTAGTTTCCTTCCTGAAATCAAAATATTTCTCAGAGGAAAACAGTACTATAATATCTGAATAAAGGAGACATGGCAGAATGATGGGGAACTTCTACCGATAATAAGGACTTATGTCAGTGTCAAATCAACGGCATCTACAAGGCTGCAAATACTAAGGATCGTAGAAAACCGCAGATGTGATGAGCATAGCTGATTTTCCACTTCTGCGCTGACTAGTCTGTGTGGAAAGAGTTCCTTCCCCTTCCTAACCAAGCATGACTATTCCAAACTGGGTGTCCAATTGTACTCTAACAAGAAAAAAATTGCTGTTGCGAATGTATGTCATCCTGGAGGTTTACCTCCGGGAGTCAGGCTGCTTTCTCCCAGCTGACTGGTTGCTAAGGACAGCTGATGTATACGGCTACAGTCGCTCAGTGCCTCCACATATGCCCTGCGTTGAGGACTTTTAATAGGATGCCTCTCCTGCTACTGTTACACATTTTTCTGTTTGAATCGTTGCTTGAGTGTAAATTGAGATAAGCTGGAGTGTAATACAGAACTAAATGCTGAGGTGTCTGCACATAACAGAGACTTTTCTTCACCAACTGTTTTTTCCATAAGCTATGTTTTTGGATTTTTTTTTTTAAAGATGGAAAAAAGAAAGAGCAGGTAAATTCTACAATAAGCCTGATGATACGCTGCTTCATGTCCATAGTATAAGGGCAGAAAATTCAGCAGGTGGCAAAAAAAGCACAAAACAGGGGCTATAACCTCTTTAGAGGCCAGGAAGTCAGAAGCCTGGAGGCATCTTCTGTATCTGTATTAGCAATTGGTTCAGTGCCATAGGAGCAGATCTGGAGTGGGAAAGATCTGGTGCTGAGGCTGTAATGTCCACACTGTATGTGTTTTGGGGGTTTCACTTTGACTAGCTCTAGTCTGATCCCATGGGCTGACTGCCCAGTACCAGCTAGGGTGCATCAGGTGCACTCCTACAGGGCACCTTCTGGTTTTGATTCATCCCAAAGGAACCCAGATTATGTTCTGAGACTGCTCCACGATGCAAAGCCCAGCACAATAAATTGACTCAACTGTGAGATTTGCTTTAAAAGTGCACTCCTGTGCCAAACCAAACCAGTAATATAGATGTAGCCAGTGCTGGGGGAAAAAAAGGGCATCTGGTCACAGTCCTAGGGGACATGCTTGTTCAGGGCATCTTTGTAGTAGTTTCACGCTAGGGAGATCCCAGAGCTGAAAAGATAAACATACCTCCATAGAAAGCTTTGTCAGTCTCATTTTTTCCTTGAACTAATGCATGATCTGGGGGTAAAGAAGCTTACTTTGTTCATGGAAATATAATTTATAGAGATTGGTGATGACTTTGGCTGTATAACAACGTTCTGTCGGGTAACTGGGCTCTTGCGTTAATTGCGTATGATTCCAGTAAATGCAATACCAATGAGCAGCAGAATGCTTTCCCGTGCGTATGTGTGACCAAAGGTAAATTACAAGGTGCCAGATGCATAAATCCTGCTTTTTTTCACAAGGTGCAAATACATATCTTTAACTTTCGAAAGCCATGTGGCTCTCAAGCACCATTAGATCTCTCTCAAAAAGCACATTTAAATCTCTCCCTCCTACTTTGTCTCTTCTACCATCCTGTTGCACTGATTATGCTCTAGTATGCATACAGTAAATGTATGTGCAGTAAATCTCTTTATGACATAAGGGCAAAGAGAGGTGATTAAGTCTGAAGAACAGCAAAACAAACAAACCAGAAGAAAATATACAGCTATTAGACATCTTTCCTTAGGCTGTAATCTTATTCTTGTAGCTTTTCCTGAAAATTATCATGAAGTGTTTATTTTCTAACCTCTAAGCAATTAAGGTAGTGGAAAAATGATAAAATTACTAATTTCAATAACACTTACAAAAGTTTGGATTTGCATCCAATTTGTTCAGCAGACACATGGCAACCTTCAAATTCTGTCTAATGGTTCTGTAAATTTGAATGTGAATTTTTCTCCTTTTGCTGCAAACTTGAACAATTCATGAACACATCTATCAAGGCCTGACTGACAGATTTTAGCAAACAGTTTGAATGGGATATTCAGGAAATAATGTTTTTCCTTATTTTACAGATCCAATTAATTTTGATAACAGTTCCTTCAAGTGCCACTTTTGTGAACAATTCATTTTTCTTTCTTTCATTGCTCAGCTGTGTACAAAATCATCATGGTTCCTTGTACAAAGCTCAACTTGCATGGGTTTCCCTTGTGACCTTCAGCAGATGATTTCAGTTTTCAGACTGAATATGAGAATACATGTCTTGAGCAGTTTTAGTGTTTTATGTCCAAATAAAAAAAAAAAAAAAAAACAAACCAGAAAGAGAAAGTGTATCTATACTCCTGAGAAGAAAGGAAACAAGAGAGCTGTAAGTCACCCTGGCACCCCTATTTAGTATTTTACCTTAGTAGCCCAGATGCAATATCTCTAAAAGAGCAGCCTCTTAACTATTCTGCTAAGTAGGGCCCTTCATCACTTGAGCTACTTTATGAGTTCTTGAAAGACACTCTGCAGGCTAGGAAAGATTGGGAAGTCTATAATTTTACATCAATCAATACAACTGATAAATTACCAGTCACAAGAAAGGACGTGACAAAACACAATAGGACAGGCTATTAATGGAGAATCCCCAGAGCTCCAGATATGGCTATATTGCATGAAAAGGGGAAGGAAAAAAATCATTAAGCAGTAAAGCTTATTAAACAGCTAACACTGAGGGGAACATAAACCACACAAGGCTGGTACAGGCTGTGAAAGAGAACAGCAGGGCTGTTACACTGCGGGGTAACGGCTGCACCTCCGAGCAGCAGAGCACCCAGAGCAGGCTGCTCGAGGAAGCACAGATCTAGTCTGACCTCCTTTGGAATTTTTGCTGTGGGGAGGGGCAGGAGGTATGTAAGGTTACTGGCAGGACCTCGTAGCAGTTATGCTGGAATAAAGCCAATGCAGCTGCTCAGGAGACATCCTGGGCCTCTATATCCCTCACCTGCTCTTGCTTGGCCCTGTTCTCCAGCAACACTTACTCCTACAGACCTGGTGCTGGAACCAGTTTGACTTTCTAAAGAAAGGGAAGATACTTCAGATGCTTTTATTTGCCCCTTCCTTAAGTTGCAAGAACTCTGCTCTGAAAAAAATACTTTATACATGAAAACACCTGATGGAAAGGTGAAGTGTGCAATGGCGAAAAAGCGTGCACAGCAGGAATGGAACGTGGGAACACCTGGTCTCAGTTTCATGCCCAAGCTGACCATTGCCATGCTCAAGCACATGATGTTGCAGTAAATTGATCACAACAAAGTCCCGTGGCCTCCAAAGTCTTCTGTCATATATGTGTTTTGATGCCCTCGACTGGCTTAGAAAGATTCCTTTCCAACATCCCAAATATAAAACTAAAGGCTGTGACCAAAACCTGTTCAGGCAGGAGATATTTTGTCCATGGTTCCTGTTGATGTACCTGCATGCAGTAAAGCCCAATCATCTCTTGCCTTTTTTTTTTTTTTTTTTGGTCTCACATTGCTAAAGGCTTGACTCTGTTCCCGTTGCAGCGGTTTCACACCAAAGTATTGCCATTGACCTTAACAGGACAGACGCACGTAATCTTGTAGAGGGCTGACACCAGGTTTCTCAAATTCCAACCGCAACCATCGGGTTTTGCTTTCTCATACCATAGATTTCTAAACTTTAGTCACATCAAGGAAGGAACTTAGAAAAAACTTAGAAAAGTTTTTCATGTTATTTCTGTGCTGAGGGAAATACATAATGCATGCCACCTTGAATTCCACAGAAACAGGAAAAAGCTACACAGGAACAAAATGCTCTCTATTTTGAAGTGATTTCTGCCACAGACTGCAGTGAAAATTGCTTAGGGTTTATCTATCTGAGATTTAGTGTAACAGTGTCAAATCACAAGATAGGCGTAATGGACCTGATTAGGCTGTGACTGAAGCCAGCAGCAAAAACACGACTCTAGTAACATGTCCAAACCGGGGCCAGCAGTTCTGGAGTTGTAATCGTTGCTGATCTCAGATTCCAGCACCTTCAGTTTCTTTTCACTCCTTGAATACAGGCGGGAAGCTGACTTCCTTTCTATAGACAGTCACATGTTCTGAGGGACTCCAGTGGGTTGGGGACTGTTTCTAGAGCCAATGCTGTCTGGAATGGTGTTTGCTGTGCATACAGGAAATTTAATCTGTTTTGATTACTTGGTTGATATCACAGTATTGTACAGATAAAGTATATATAATAAGTAAGACTAGAACAGCTAGAAGCCTAGACCCAAAGCTACTGCAATTTGGACCCCAGTGTATTCAATGTAGTGCAGAACTGACTCTCCTCTCTTTATCAATTTAGAGTCCTGTATAAATAAATAGTTCTAGATTCTCTCTAAAACATTACTTACACAGGCATGCTTGCTATTCTTGCCCTTTATGTCCAACACCTTTTATAGATGCTGTGGTAAAGGCTTTCTGTGACTTCCCAAGTCCAGCTGGGATCAAACACTTTCCTCCTCTCCTGAAACAAGGGTCAGGATACAGCAGGTCACTGAGTACATGGCCATAGTTGTGCTGTGTTCACATTGACGCAATGCAAGTGGAGGAGCTGGCTGACAGCCTTTTACAAACCTTATTGAATGCTGTTGGCCTCCCTGTAAAATGGAGGATGAGAAAAGACACGCTCGCAATCTAACCATGAGATTCGATTCTTCACAACTTGCCTATGAGTCTATTCCATACTCCATTAACTTTTCTGATGGGAAGGCTAGAGCCCCTTTTGTCCTCACGCAAATCCATACCTGGATGACCCATAGTGAGATTAGTTCAAAATCTGTTCAAAACTGCATTATGCTTTAAATTTGTGCCTTGGGGATTGGAGGTAGGACTGCTGGGGAAGGAGCAGTTGGGAGAGCAGGTGGGGAAGCCAAGCTAAACCACTGTCTTCCAGCAAGGTCGTAACCCTGGCAAAGTAAAGGAAACTTTGATCTGTGCTTGGACCAATTCTTGCACCCTGTCACTTGCATGAGTATGCCAGATGATACCAGTTAGACTCACTGCTGCTAGTGGTAAAACTCAATAAAACTCCAGCTTTTTCATACTATCTTGATAGAACCTTAGGAGAAACAGTTTCCTCCAAACTCATTCAGGGATGAAATAGGACTCAGTCAATTTGCACAGGCTCTGACCTTTCTTGGGAACAGCAAGTACTTATTCCTGAAGAGTGACTAGAAAACTGTCAGTGTGTGTTTCAGGCTCTTGTCTCTTGCTGTCTTCTTTAGTGAGTGCTCCCAATGCATAAGTTCCCCGAAATACAAATAAAAAAGGGCAGAGAGCCTGTTCCAACAGTGAACTATGGAAAGATGAAAGTTTTTTTCCGATTTCAGCATCTTCTGCCTTTTATCACATCTTAGTGATCTGAAGAGGATGGAGAGGAGCCAATGCGGTTTGGAAAGAGAGTTTCAGCAGGTTTACCACTGCCTCAGCTGACACATGGTAAATAGCCATAGTGAGCTTACTGAAGTCCAGTGCAAAGTGAAAGAACAGAACAGAACAGAACAGAACAGAATAGAATAGAATAGAATATTTCAGTCGGAAGAGATCTACAGTGATCATCTAGTCCAACTGCCTAATTAGAAAGGAGTTGGCTTAAACCACGGAGCCCATTCTCATGCCTGAACTGAGAACTTGACTACAGCTGAAGGTTTCTAACTCCTTACCCTGCTTGAACTTTCTCCTGAGAACAAATCTGACCGCACCACCAGTAAGCAGTTCTTGGTGAGTTGGAAAACCAGTAAGAATTGTGTTCCTCTCACTGACACTCACTTTAAAAATCCCACTGCCTCTTGATGAACATGGTGTTCTCTACCCTTGTCTCCTCAATGGCAGGAAGAACACACAGCAGCAAACGTGACTCTTCCCAGGAAAGAAGCAAGAAGAAGAACCACCTCTGTGTGGGGACCCTATTGGTTTCCAAGGAGGGAACTATTTTTAACCCATCATCTTTCCTTTTAAAGTAGTCATAATCATAAAGATAAGAGATACCGGTTTAATGTCCTGTTTGTTAACTCCTAGGTAGTATTCCAACACAAAAATGTCAGTGTAGACACTCTGCAATTTACAAATATTAGCATATCAACAGGGTCTGCTTTGAAATCAAGAACTGTAAGGTCACCCTGTAAGTCTCATCAGAAGCATTTTAATACAAAAGCTGTAATCACAGAATTACTGGCTTTAAACTACTGAATTCCCTAGGGGAAGTTTTACAATGCAAAGGAGCGTAATCACGTTTGATTTTCTTTATTGCTAACTCTTCATGGAGATCTGAAAAAAAATCACTATTAATCTAAGCCAGAGAATGTAGGTCTTAAATGAAAATGTAAAACAATATCTTAAAATGATGTTCCTGCTGATTGCAGCTCCTCATTTACAGGAGCAAAAAAAGCTCTATTAGACTGTTCTTTTTCCCTACCATGTTTTCTGCATAGGCTATGCACTGTTTACCTGCTAAAATAAAGCGTGTTTTTAAGGTTAGAACTTGGTTTATCTCAAGCAAAACCTGATCATCTTTTAGGAGAACAGATAAGAATGAGAAGTTGAATTTGGTTCTGGTCTTGCAAGACTTACAAAATCCGACTGCTTGTAGCTTACAAATCTCTGTCCCAGAACAGTAAATATTTAATTGTTCTGAAAATGCTCAGGCTTCAGAGACCTTTATTGATATGCATGATATTATGATTTAGAATTTCAGATTTATTTCTGATTTACAAAAGCAATTGGAAAAAAACATGAGTAATTGCTCCTGAAGAGTTGTTGCTAAATTTGGAGCAGACGCAGTGGAATTCAGGTTGTTCTGGGTAGCATTAAAAAAAAAGATACTGAAGTTATGCATCTGTTGAGAGTTTAACATCTATTCAGTGTTGCAGACAAAGGGGAGTCCAGGACCATGTGAATAAGCAGCCTATATATTCAAGGCTTGACATTATTCATATTGAAGGTACTGGAAAATTGCCACTGGTTTCCTTGAGTCTTTGCTGGGCCTTGAGCACACGTCTAGAGCCTTGATGCTCTCTGTTCCATTGGACATCATTATGAAAACAGCATTTGATTTAACTGCAGAAATGCCGATGCTCCCAGGATGCTGGTGAGTGTGGTACAAACAAATCTTTGTTCAGAGCAAAGGCACTGTAACAATGCATACATTGTATTGCCTTCAGAACAGCAACCCCCAAGTTCTTGTCAAATGATCATTTTTTGGTCTACTTACTTATATAAAAAATGACTGTGAAGCATAATGTCTGTCACTATTCAAGTGCAGGAGTTATAGAGAAATATGTTGTCAATTAATAAATCATGAATGAATGGCTTATCAATACTTTATTAATACATGTTAATTTTTCACATCTCACATTAACACAGCGTGCAGTTTGTCTTAGCCTCCTAGGTATGCTGATGTTTAAACATGAGCCGGGGTTTTCACAAACCAAGGACAAATGAATTGAAAAGCTGTAATCCATATAGGAGTCAATAAGACCCGTCAGTCTAATAGGACTGACTAATTAATAGAGACAACTCATTGCTCTGTAAAGTGTTAGAAATGTTTTGGTTCATGGTGGGCCCTGTCATACGAAATCATGAAAGACATCTCAGAAGACTTGTTAGACTTTTGGTCTATATGAAGGGAGGCAGAAGTAAAAAAGAAATAGAATAACTCTTGAAGACAGTTTTGAGTAATTTTTAATGAATTTGTATTTTCTGCATGCAAAGCAATCCCAAACTGCTCTTGCTCATTTCATGTCTGTGTTCTATGGTTGTGTTTCTTGTGCGTAAAATGATCAGCCTGGGGGTTTACTGGCAAACTAGTTCTTCTTCCCGTTATTTGGAAGGTTACTTTAAAATACTTTTACATGAATTGAAGCAATTGCATTAACATGATGTAAGCCCTTAGCTCAGGTAGAAGGTAACTCTTGTCAGCTGAAGTGTGTGAAGTGCAGTCCTCCTTTGCTAATGCAAAAGGAAATGGATTAACAAAAAGCACCATGTTGGCCAGTTAACCCAAAGGATAACTGCTAGCTGAAAGGCAATGATTTCTATATGCTACTGTTGTCTTCTGACTGAAGGAACACAACCTCAGTAACATGATATTGTTTCTGCTTTTGACTAGATGACTAAATCTTTGAATGTGTGAGTAATAAACAAAAGAATAGCAAAGAGCAAGTGATGCTTTCCAGACTACATTTTAGATGAATGGTCATGGGTCAACATTTTGAAAGCTTCCTTATTTTGCAAATGCTTTCACATATAAATAGTGGCAACTCAAATAATTTAAGTAAGGGATATCAGCGGGTGATACAATCTGTCCATCTCTACTTATGGACAAATATCACTATGTTTGAATGTATCAGCTCTCTGGGTTTGTAGGGGCTGCAAGCTCTGAGCTCTCAGCCACGCAGCACAGGGTCTTACCCACTGCATTCAGTTCTAATGGACCTTTCCCTGAAAGGCTGTAGCAGGATTATACTGGGTTCAAAGACAGGTGATGCAAGCAACTAAGGCAGGTAAAATCATAAGCAAAGAGACTGAAAGTTCTTCTACTCTATGTAGAATTTGTTCTTGGGCTTTTCCAAACTCAGCTATACTGAAAGAAGTGCAGTAGATATTACAGGGGAACATTAGAGTCTTTCTGCCTGTATATATGAAAATATATATACTCTGGCTTCAGGTTCCTATTTCTTCTACCTCTTCTCCCCATGCTTCTTCCCTTTGAAGAAGCCAAAAATGCAACTTCCATTTGATTTTTATTCTGTAGGTTTCCCCTACAGGAACTGCATAGACTTTGACTTGGATACAATAATGATGTAGATACATTTTTTTTACCTGTTTCCCTTTGGAGGAAGTTTCATGAGTACTTGTTTCTAATTCACCTCAGAAGTTGCTAACAGTAGCATTTTTGGAAGGGAGCGGGGCAGCTATTTCTGTGTATAAATGTCAATAGCACCTCTGGAAAGACCTCGCTACTCGCCGTGTAGCAGGTGATTCATGTTATACCTTGGCGTTTCTGGTAGTTCTCCCTGATGCACTTTCACAGTGGAGTCATTTCAAGATACACACGTTGGTATACACACACACACATATATATATACATATACTGCACGGCCAGACAGACAACGCCAAAGCTCCCCCCTTCCCGCCGCCGGGGCCCGCGCGGGGCCGTCCCCCTCCCGCCGGCAGGTGGCGGTATGGGGCCGGCCTGGGCGCCCCGCCCCGCCCCAGCGGCGCCCCCGCGCCCGCCGCGCCGCCGGCCGGGGGCAGCCGCTCCCCCGCTCCCCCGCGGCCGGGGGGAGCCCCGCCGGGGCCCGTCTCCCAGCGCTCGGGGCGGGGGAGGGCGGTGGAAAGAAAAAAGGGAGGGAATTTCCCTCTTTTTCTTCTTTTTCCCCTTTGCAAACTCAGTGAAGTTCGGTCAACTGGCCGCGTCCCTCCGCGCTGCCGGGGGTGAACCCCCAGTCGGGAGACAAAAAAATCACCTCGACCCAAGGCAGCGCGTAGCCCTCCCAGCCCCTCACCCGCCTCGGCTCCCGGGAGCCCGCAGCTGCCCGGGCGTCAGGAGCAGCTCCTTCCCCCCCATCAGACCGCGCCGCCGGGGCGGCGGGCAGCGCAGGGCGCGGGTGCCGGCGCCGCTGCCGGGGCGGGAGTGGGGGCTCCGCGCTCCCCAGAGGAGGTCTGGGAGGAGGAAAAGCGGAGGGAGGATCCGCGAGGATCCAGGTAGATCCAGCTTTTACCGCTTACCAAAAGCCACCAGCAGCAGGACCTCCGCCTCCTCCCTCCCTCCCTCCCTCCATCCCTCCCTCCTCCCCTAACTCCCTCCCTCCCCTGCCCCTCCGCGATGAGAGACGGGCCAAGTCGGCGCGCGCCAGCCAGCAGCGATCTCTGCCAGGGGCAGACGGATCGCTTTCATGTCGCAGGGTGACCGCTAGCCCTGCGGAGGCTCCTCCGGCCGGGCCGGGCCGGGCCGGGGCTGGGGCTGGGGCTGGGCAGGCGGCAGCGGGCGGGCGGGCAGCTGCCCCGGCGCCGGGGTGCCTGCCGGCGCGCCCCGCGGGATGCTGGCGGCGGGGGATGCGGAGCCGGCCGCGGACTAACATGGGGGGCAGCCACTCCCACAGGGCGCCCGTCTTCGACGAGAACGAGGACGGTGAGTGCGGAGCTGTCCACGGTACCGCGCCCGCGCGCCCCGCTCGCGGCCGCCGCGGGGCCCCCGGGGGCGGCGGGCAGAACCCTCTCCCCGGCGGGCGTCGGCAGCGCCTGCCTCCCCCCGCTCCCTCCGGGGAGCAGTTTGGAATGGATCCTCCAGCGGGCTGCCTGCTGCGGGGTGCGCTCCCCGGGGACGGAGGAGGGAAAGCCCACCTTTGTTCGCACCGATCGCGTGGGTATTTGCTTTGAGCAGAGCTCATCTCAAGTCTAGCGCACCGTCGCTTGGGGTTCAAGCACATGGCAGGTAACTTCATACACGCGTTTATGAACGGGCATCGTTTTGGAGACGGATGCCCGCTTTTTTGTTTTCGTTTGTAGTTGACTCTGCCCACCTGCCCATTTTAAATGGTGATGTCTCTCTCAGTCAGTATACTTCGTCCATCACCTTTACTTTCTGAAACTTTTTTTTAGCTTGTTCTATTACTCTGAGATTTTTGTCCCTCCCTAGATAATATGTCGTAAGAAAGTATATCTTGTAAAGTTTTTGGAAGGCAACGGAAAAGTTTGCATAAAATACTGTGTTTCTTCACTATTTATGCATTTCTATGTAATTTTCATATGTAGACCATATTTAACTGGAATTATGTGACTGCATTTCAATTATAATCATTTTGGCTTTTGAAGCGAAGAGAACACTACGCTCTTAGGAAGCAGATATTTGTATATTATCACTAGAAGTGTTTTTAATGTTATTGATGGGGTAGATGTTGTTGCCTGTCTGGACGATTGATGCTTAATTTTGAGTATATTCCTTTCCCAGTAGTTCCCAGTATATTTTACTAGGAGGTGATTGTGTCTTAATAGACCATTACATTGTTTTGGCTTTCTGAGGTTCATAACAAATTAAAAACATGTATGTATGCTCTTCCCTATATGTTCAGGACACATGGAGATACTTGTATTGTTTTGTTAATAAGGAGGAAATGTATTGAATGCATGTAAAGTGCTTAAAAGGGTGAAGACACATTTACTTGCATTTAAGACACAATTATCATTCCCTGTTCCTTGGCAAAGCTTGAAGAGGTATTTGATGAGGTTTGGTTTGCAAAATTCCATTGTCTGTGTGGAGAATGGGACAGATTATTTACTATTTGTGTATTGTGGTACAATAGCTGTGATTTTCTTGTACTGATATAAAATTTCAGTCATTTACCATAGGTCATGCTATGTAAACAAGTGAGAGAGAAAGAACCCCCCACATACACCCCTCCCGCCCAGGTAAAATCTTGACCGTGCTCAATTAGTCTTGTAAAACTTGAGGTAACTCGCCAAGAAATACCCAAGAGTGAAAGCATGGTGTTAATCTTGTCTAGACACCCTAAGGTAAAAAAATAGCCATGCCTTTGCCTTTGTAAGACTTTTGATTGGGCTCTCTTGAGTTAGCAGCTTCCATGGATCGTTACTACTTTTTTTTTTTTTTTTTTTTTTTCCCCTCCCATAAGACAAGGCTGTGGTCAGTTTTTGAACAAAGTGAACAAAGTTCAATAGTAAATTACTGCAGAGAAGACTTCATGCCGCTTAGCTCTTTTTCCCTCAGGAAAACATTTCTGTAATGCAGCCATTATTAATACCTAATAAACAAAGCACATAAAGTATTTATGGATTTCTATTAGGTCATTATTTATTCTTTGCCTGGTTTTGTTTTGTTCTGTGGGGTTTTTGTTTTGGTTTGGTTTGGTTTGGGTTTTTTTCCCTTTATGAATGTTCCTATCATCATCTCTTTTTTCCCTTTTAGGATATTATGCCTAGCACAACCATCTAGTTCAGCAGAGTCCATTGCTTTTGAAACAATAATCTATTTCCTGTACTACTTACAAATTATTATTCAGGATGGCATTTTCCCAAGTACCTAAATAATGTAGGAAAATATCTCCTCTTTGCAAATGTATCTTACAAGGTTTAATCCAAAATCAAGCTGTATTTCATATTCCCACTAGTAGCTACAAGAGTCACTGTTTTCTACAATATTGGACTCAATATAAAATTTAAAAAAAAAAGCAAAACATGAAGTATAGCAAGGGAAAGTAGATTTGCTTCTTGAGATGGGATAATTTTGTTCAAGAATGACAATGCTTATCAATTCAAAGAGAACTGGAATAAATGAGTTGTGTATGAATATGCAGGCGTAGTAGAAACTAAGCTATTTAGTACATTGTGTGTAATGTCACAGCTGCCTCTTGAAATGAGAAAAATGAGCAGAAAAAAGTATTGTCGTTTCATGTTTGTACGTGTTAATGATGGAGTAGAATAAAACACGAATTTTGGAAGAAGAGATTAGAACCATTTATTGTCACTTTGTAAATCATAGAAGAAGTTACTTATTCAGTGTACCACTTCATAAAGAAATATATGGAAATAGTATGTGAAGAGCACCCAGATACTGCCTGACAAGCCTATAGAGTATCTGCTCTAGAGTTACAACTCATGCTTTCTGTCTAACAAGAATAGGTGTTGATCCATTGAGTAGATCTATGTAGACTCCCCACCATGCTTAGGATAATAAAAACTGGTCCAGCCGGAAGGCTGGACTGCGTGCTGTCAATCCCCAGTTACCACAGACAGCATAACCCATCATTATCATACACTGATCTTTTTAAAGGCCATAATACATCTCATTTTTGAACTAGCTATATTTGTTCTCTACCTTCTATTTTTGCTAGAAGGATCTTCCAGAACTTCACTCTTTGAATGGTTAGAAACATCTGTTTTCCTGATTAAATGACTCTTAACCTATTTATAAGATTTATGTTTATTTCAACTTTTTTGTTAGCTTAAACAGCTCTCCACCCTCCTTGATTACTCCAGTGCATTGATAGCAAAAATTTCCCCTCTCACTCTTTGTTTTGTAAGAAAAC
The DNA here is from genome assembly GCA_009819775.1 of Phoenicopterus ruber ruber. Taxonomy (NCBI): domain Eukaryota; kingdom Metazoa; phylum Chordata; class Aves; order Phoenicopteriformes; family Phoenicopteridae; genus Phoenicopterus; species Phoenicopterus ruber. The sequence continues at coordinate 14,645,429 of CM020218.1, read as the reverse complement.
CTCTTCTAGTTTTCTCTTATTTCCACTATTTTTTCATCTCCTGTGCCCCCCACCTGCATGCATTTGAACTTCTCTTGGTTGCACACAGGTAACCCAGATTACACACAGGATTGCAGGTGAGGTTTCACCAGGACGTTATGCTGGAAACGCTTCCTGATCTCTACTGGAAATAACTTTCCTGGTACAGCCTATAATTACATGTGCCCTTTTCATGGACGTCTCGCGGGTAGTTCAATCACTCTGTGACGTTAGCCCACCAGTGCCCTGTTCAGTAATTTCCACTGATGGGCTCCAATCTACAGTAGAAATGTTTGGGGTTCCTATGTGTGTGAACTTGCATTTTGCCGGACTGAATTTTGGTCCATTTCTTTTATTCATATTCTCAAAGATGATCACCCACTTCTTTCCTTGTGACGCTCTGATTTTCCATTACTTTACCGATGTATTCTATTATCACCACCCTCATCAGCTCCATGCCAGTGGAGTCAAGTCCACTGAATATTTTGAGTAAATATTCAGCTGGATCATTTCCAGACTTCAGCTCCTTTGCTGTTAACCGCCATCAGTCTCATAATTCCCATTTCAAAATAACATTTTTTCCTATGTTACCCACCTTGCATTTTGCCAGTTAATTCTCACCTTGTTCAGCTTTGCTTATACCTTCTTATATATCACTTCACTGAAATTGAGAAAAATGAAATCTAGACCAACTCTACCACCTAGAAAATAAGTTTATCATCAAGGAAAAGTATCTGGTTACTCTTGCGCACACAACTTCTAGTAAACCCATGCCATATTTATCTCATTTTTTCTTCTTAGCCTAGGTTAAAGCACAACAAGAGCTAAGAAAATCCAGTGAACAGAGTCCTTTGTTTGCCTAGAGTTTATAATCTGGCTAAAGAAGCTCGATGGAAAATATGTTTCATTTCTTGATTTTTATTACTGTATAGGTTGGACAGGCAACTAGGTCTGGTTGTAGCAGCATCGCTACCTCTAATCAAAGCTAGACACTCTAATGGCTTGGAACTATAACATTTTTTCAGACATTTAGAAAGTGTTTTCAAGCTAGATACTACACTAATGGAGTAGTCAATTCAGCACGCAGGTAAGAGGAAAACAATTTTGTTTTGGTTAACACTGCTGAAGCAAAGGAACGTTGACTCTCTTTACCTTGAGTATTTCCTATTCTCATAACCACTATCCTCTCCTGAATATGTGTAACCAGTACTAATACCAGGAGAGCAAAGGAGTACATCTTTCCTCATGTTCAGCTCTTCAGAAACAATGAGTTCACAAGAATGGCAATAGAAGGGCAAGAGGAATATTCACCATTGGTAAATGTTATTTGCAAATTCTCAATAAATACCATAAGTAACAAATATATTAGCAATAGTCTGTGACTAAAGAGTATCTTTCGTGCTGGATTTGCTTAAACGTGCTCTGTTAAAACTTCAATGTTATTTAACAGGTGAAAGTGAAATAGTAGAAAAGAGTCATTTAAAAAAGAGCTGACTCAGGAGAGATGTTACTACTACTAAATAGAAGTAACAGATTTGCCTATATTGTGGTGGAAGATACAGAGGAAAGGATAAGAAACAAAAGTGTTAGAGGCTAGAAGTTGGTCCTGTGAACTGATATGGCAGTTATATTTGATTATTTGGGGCTTAAAAAGTCAGTTTTGCTACAGTTACATTTAGACACAAGTGCACTGAACTTTTTAAGAGCTTCTTTTTATTTTTGTAGTATGCAACTTTACATTTGAAACAATTATGTATTTCCAAAGAACATTTCACTGAGCATCCTGAAGCTATAGAGCTTGAACACTCCTTTGCGGAGGTCAGTGTGACATGCTGTGCCTCAGTACTGTAGTCTTGTATGAGGGAAACGAGGCATAGCGACACGCCTTGGCTTGTTTCTATATGGCCAGTCCCTGAGTCACTGCAGTGCTTATGTATCTACTTAACTTCAAGGAAGTGCTGAAGTCCCACCGCTTTGCCTGACTCATGAGGCTTCATTCGGCTGTAGTGTCATAACTACAGAGCTCAATGGAAATCTTACGTACTAGATAGTATACCATCCGTCCTCTGGAGTTAAACTTTAAATTCTAAGTTGTAATTTAAAATTGATTTCTACCTCTCCTCTTTAGAAAAGCCTTCAGCTTAAATGAAGGATTTTAAGTTGTTGGCAAGTTGCAGAAAAAGTCATTATTAAATGACCAGCTGCTGAAAAGACCATCTTGTACTAAAAGCATAAAAACTAGATACGGATCCTAACAAAAAGGCCTGCAATTAATATGGATTCAGGTAGCTAAATTCGGAGCATAATGGCTGAGTTTATATAAAGTGCAGTGGAAGCTGAAGAACTGTAAAAGTGACATAGGGAAAAATGACACACAAGGGTTTCGTTTGGAACCAATTTATAGCAATGGTTAAATGTCAAAATGAGTCAGATTCAAAACAGAGTATGCAGTGTCCAGTTACTGTCAGTGATATGATAGTGCTCGTCAGCCTGCTGCCACAAAGCTGTCATGGATTATGTCTGAGGCATTCATATAACAACTGCGAGGAGCTCGAATCACGAGGCTAATAACATACTCTTTTCAAACTAATTGTTTCATAAAATATAGCCCTACAGAACAGTTAAATAAAGGGTTTAGAATCTAAATACCTTTTGTTAGTGAAGGTCACAAATATAGGGTGGGATTAATATTTCTGCTGGATTTTTGGTTTGTTCATGCAATTTCTATGGTGGGTTATGTAGCATTTTACTTTTTCCTTCGCAAAGATGAATATTCCCTTTTAGAATTGGATTGGGTAGGAATACCACAATATGACTTAAAAATGGTCTAAGGCAGTTCTCTGTCAAAAATATGGATAAAACACAGCTGTTGAAGGCATTATTTTATGCTGGATATCAAGGTTTTAGATAAATAATATCCAGACTACTGGATTTTTATTTTTTGTTTCATGACCATGTTGAATTATATACAATTTTATTTTCCATTTATTGAACTTTAGACATGAAGTCATCATTATGTGTAGTGCAATAGGTTTCAGAAACCCTAATACTAGTGTCTGTACTAACAGAACAAAATAGTGATCAGTGTTGAGCTTGCAGTTACAGCATGGTATGAGACAATAGGAGAATATGGAGAGAAAGGAGAGCACAGAAGAACCACATGATAATTCCAGACAGTCAGAGAGGTACCAACTGCCAAACCGTTGCACTGTCTGTGGCAAAGGAGGTTCACAAGGAATATCACGGCATTGCAACCACCATCAGCCATTATCTTCCTGACTCAGTCTTCTTAAAGCTTTGGTACGACGTACACAAATAATGTGGACCTCTTCAGACACTGAATGATAATTATAGGTGAAGTTTAATATTAGATCATGGATTTCCCTTTTCTACAGGGAACTCTGAAGAAAAGCAGGATGAATCTGGCACTTCCATCTTAGATTCTTGCTCCTTGTTCGCTCAAATGAACTACATGTCCATTCCCCCATTTGACTGTCCTAAAAATTGTGTGCAATATCTGATTTACCCCACACTGTCAGGATTAGAACCAAGACTCTTTCAAGAGGTGCCTAAAGTATTTACCAATTTTATTTTACTTTATCATCATCTAGATTCAACAAAATCTCTGTCAGCAATGGCTTAGAGATGGACCAAATGAATTTTCAAGATCCTTCCTAAATGTATTTTCTACAATTCCAAGATTTAATTTTCCACTTTGGTGGAAATATCCTTGTCAGGACCTCTGTCTTAAATGAAGGCGTCAAGTAAGCCTCCGCTGCTGCTTTTTGCAGCATTCCAGTATTTACACAAGTGGTTGGCATGACACGTACCTCTAAGAGTGTTACGGAATTTCTCGGTGGCTTGTTATCTAGGAAGTGTAAGTGCTCAGGAGAGGTAACATTTTACCCATGTTGCTATGTGTGTTATGTAGTGTGCCTGGATATCAAGATAGACTTTTTGGGTAACTAAGTATAAATAATTCATGGCTAACCAAGCATCGAGCAAGATAAGCTTAGAGACTCCTATCCAAGATCAGGGAAAATTTTGAATGTGAAGTAAACTGTGAGAAAACAAGATTTTTGTCTAAATCTCAACACCATTGCTTTTGCAATCAGTCCTTTTCAAATTCATAAATTGTCTCTCATCCCTGCTCATAGATGTTTCTTGCAGTGAAAAGGTAAGGCTCTACTCCTTCAGCTGTGCTGCTGAGGTTTTCTGTGCCACGAGAGCAAGCTTTCAGAGAGCTGGGTTCTGCAGGACTGGAGAAGCTGAGTGGTGGAAGAAGCAGCACACTGGAAAAGTAAATGCTTGGTTTTCCCGTGGAAAAATCATTTTCAAATGTACAGATATATTAAACTGGCTCTACTGTGCAATATTAGCTTCAATTACAGCAGAGTTCACAAGACCAGTCCTTCACTTCTGCCAGGGAGATCATGAGGCTGGCTGCACTCACTGCTCTCTGACACCTGGAGAACAAGGCTGGTAGTACTCACCAGTGAAGGAACAGATGCCTTCACACATGATGTATCATTTATACAGTATAATGATATAGAGAACAAGGAGGAACAGGTCTATCTCCTCCCGTCGGGCTCCAGTGTGACATCCACTGGGTCATTGGTTGCGTCTGGCATGAAAGTGAAAGAATTCCTTGGTGTGGATGTGTGGATGGGGGTTACAAAGCCAGCAGTAATGTAGGAATACGTTTTTTTGTGAACCTTGAGTAACATGCTGTCCTGTGAATGGAGGAAGTTAGCCCAGAATCAAATGTTGTACCTGATTGAATTAGAAAATGAATGAGAAAATCTTTGGAAGAAAAAATAGTGAGGAATTATGATCTTGCTCATAGATACTCAAAGAAAGTAGGTCCTATCCTACCAGGACTGTCTTCGTACAATCTCTTCTGAATGAGGGCATAAGAACGATGAAGGCAGGGGTTTTGTTGGCCAAGCACAAGACTGTTACTTTTTTCTAGCTTCCCCATTAAACAGCAAGGCTGGGAAAGCAGAAGCAGAAACCTTCCTGATGCAAAACCTAGTGGGCAGCGACACCTGGGATGAAGCACTGAAGGGTGGAAAAGAGGAAAAGATTGTCAAATTCATTTTGGAGGTTTCACAGTATTTCGACTTAGCTGGAGTGAGCTAATGCTGAGATGGTGGGAAAGGTGTGGAAGGGGAAAGGTGTGGAAGAGGAAAGGTTGCTACTGAGATCAATCAATACAAAGCAAAACTTTCTGAGGGGATATTCAAAGGAAATGGACAACTTCAAGTTCAGCCTGGTAGTGGAGCTCCACAGTATCCTATCATGGTAAAACATGTGAGGGGAAGAGGCAAAAAGTAGGGGACTTATCCACCAAACTTAGCAGGAGAGACATGGACTTTCTGGAGGGCGAAGAGCAGCAGTAGTAAGCAGTGTGCACATCGGGGGACCTGATCTCTCTTGAGCGCAGTTCTGCTTAATTTCATGGGCTAGTTAAATTGATTACTTTAAACTACGTTACTTATTGCCTAACGTAAGCCTATGTTGAGCTGTTGCTGAATTTGCTGTTGTACTTGTGAACACTGTATATGTGCATATACGTAAGCTTCCCTGCAACAGGAAAAAGTAAAAGATTATTATTCTGCAAAGATCAAAAACTTCTGCTAGCAATAAACATTGTTTTCTTAACTAAATCATATTCTGAGTTTCCTTGGACTCAATCACAATTTGGCTTGAATAACCAATACAGGGTGTTTGCAGAAACAGAACAAGCTGATGTCTTGATTTTTTTCTCCTTTGGTTAAAGAAGAACAAAGCTGGTTTACTCCCTGGCATTCAGTCTCTAATACATTAACTATTTTGAAGGATAACACTGGCTTTTATTTGATCCTGCATGTAATCCCAGGAAACTACTTCCTTTATCAGAAATGCCTGTTCATATCACACAGTATCTGCAGATGAGCACTGACGGGGTCCAAGATGCCTGCACCTTCTCAGTACAAGAGGAGATTGAGTGTTAATACATTTATCGGGACCTAGAACTGATTATCTTCATATAGTATTTCATGGAACATCCTTTGACTTCATTTTAAACTCTTAGAAATGAACATTATACTGTATAAATGATACATCATGTGTGAAGGCATCTGTTCCTTCGCTGGTGAGTACTACCAGGCTTTCCCTTTCAGATTCCTCACTTACCAGAATCTGACAAATATAATGGAAGTGTAGTATGAGACCTGTTTTCAAGTAGTCCTCAGGAAAATCTTAGTGTTATATATTGCCCTATTCCCTTAGGCAGTCAGCATTCACCTGAAGTGTCCAGCAACAAGGGACTCTGAGAGTAGGGGTGTACTTTATTATCACAGAAACGAGGACTTTCTTCCTTTTGTTCCCAGATAAGCTATTTTCCACCTCAATAACCAGAAGACTTGTTTACACTGTAATCATCTCTCACCTGATCAGTTTGACCTCATCTTTAGCTTCCTTAATTTCCACATTGACTCTTATCAACTTGTGTATTTTCGTAAGTAAATGAAACAGTCTGAACGGACAGGCTAGGATTTGCGAGGCAATTGGACAGTTTTGTTTTTAACCTCTGGAAATTTAAACTCTGTAAAAAATGTTCATAAAAATCTGATGTCTCTTCTTAAATCACTGCCTCAGTTCTAGAGGCTGTCAACTTTCTGTATTTTCCAATCTGGCATTCTTGGTCTGTCAGGAAACCTAGCAGTATGCAACCGAGGCAAGCTTCCTGGAGATTTGGCCCTTGGGGACATGGTTTAGTGGTGGACTTGGCAGTGTTAGGTTTACGGTTGGACTCAATGATCTTAAAGGTCTTTTCCAACCTAAATGATTCTATGATTCTATGATTTCAGTTTATTTCACTTGTATTCAGTCCATTGGGATTCTTTTTCAGTTTTGCATATGATTAGTTTCTGTTATAACTAATGGAAGATTCTTTCCATTTATAATCAGTTTTTTCTCCTACACCCATTTTCTATGATCTCTGTCACAGATCTTGACACAAGAGTATCAAATTCTATAATACTTTTATTCTTAGAAGTGTTGTGCCCTATTTTCTGACATGATTATTAAGTGCAATATAGACACATAAGTTACTTTCATTCATTTCATAATTAAGACAAAGGCATTTTCCTTTTAAACTGAAGGAATCCTTCTTAGAAAGCATTACTAGAGTTGGTGGCAGCCTATTATACAGGTTTTTAAGGCTTTAATGATAACTAAACATAGCTGATGAATCTGAAATTTGTTTCCCAAATTTATATTCCCATAAATATTTTCTTCATATTATCATATCTTAATATAAAAGTCTGTATTTTATATTTCATTAATCCTTTTCTACCTTTTTCTATTTTGAAAATGTTTGGTTTGGATATATTAATCAAATCTACCCTACAGTTTGTTTATCTGACTCAAATTGAAATATGAATTAAATCTGTGCTTTTTTAGCCTCCTACTTCTATCTGGCAATATTTTCTTGCTTTTGAGTTTATTTCCACTTTCTCTTACTTTTTTTTTTAATTTTTATTATTATTATTATTTTAATTCCAGTTCTTTGAAGTTTGGAAATTTTAGATAAGTTCAACAGCTGATGTACTTTTCTGCCCTGGCGTTTTTAGCTTGGTTTGATATTGAATGAAAAAGAGCACTGGTTTTGTCATTGTGTTGCTGACACTGTTCCGTGTAAGAAAGGCTATTGTATTAAGTAAGATAAACATATTATGAGGCAATATACTGCAATGGACAAAAATTACTTTCCTTCTTTTTCCTACTTTTGCAGTGATAAGGGAACACCTGCTGTTCCTTATTTAAGATCTACAAATGCAAACTGAGTTAATCCTTCCAGTAATTATTATTTCATTTTCATATTGTTCTGCCTCCCTTGCTGAGTGATGAAAACTGTTCTTAGCCACCCTGTTAAAACAGAGGTGCAATATGTAATCACAAAATCACCGTTAGCCTCCTGAGTGTCCTTCACACCTTTCTGAAACTACCCTCCGCTTCCCCCTGGATTGTTTCCACATTATGTTATGAAGATTGTCTTTATACCTTTTGGGGTTAGGTTTAGATAAATCTTTGTGCAAGCCGTAAAGCCTGTGAACTCTTTTGGGGCAATACCACACCGTAGGCACTGTGATCTGCTACACAGAGCTTGAAGTCAAAGAACAAAAGCTAATCAAAAGATACTTTCTGAGAAGTAGGAAAAAGTTATTATTTTAAGTTCAGCTTCATATTTAACTGTTTTAGCCTATGAAAACTACAGAGACAGTGACACAGTCATGTGCAGGGCATTGCTGTGAAACAAAGTTAGCCTTTACTGAGATTGGTTTGGAGATAACGGGAGGAACAGACTAGCCAGAAGCCTTTTGCAGCTTCATGAGATTCTTCTCTACCGAGCCTTGACGTGATTTTTCAGCAACAGTATGCCAATTAAGCCATTATTTCCAACTCTTTTCCAGCACAGTGACATGTTTTTGAGGTCTTTTTCTTAAGTTTTTAAGCCAAACTCTTAAACTAGATTGTTTTATGGTGCAAATAATAATAGCAGATAAAAATACATTAGAAAGAGAAATTAATTTTTAGTGTGAAATTCCCCACAAAAATCTCAGTGTTGAAAGAATTTCTTGCAGGATCTATTGATCTTCTATTAAACAAAAATGTCACCACTAAGTGCCGTGAGATTTTGCTGAAAAAAAGTTACAGAGCAGAGAACTTTTCCTGTCAATCCAAACTTCCAGCAGGGCAATCCTTGTTCTTCTGTAGTCAGGGAGCTGTCTACCGATGAGAAGGGAGCAGCTAGAGAAGGGCTGCCCGGGCAGCTGTAACCGTTGGCTGCGGGAGGCAGGACGTGCAAGTGGAGCTTGTCTGGTGGCTAGGCAAATTCTAGCTGTTGCTAGGACAGCATCTTCTCTCTGAATGGCTTTTCACAAGGCTTTTTTGAAAGCGAGGAGAGGTTATGTCTGCTGTTTAGAAAAGATTAAGTAATACACAGCAGTGAAGAATGCCGTGTTTTCAGTGGTTTCAAGCACTTACGCTGAGTGCTGCCCTGACTTCAGACCTTTGGTTCTCCTAAGCCAGGAGCCATGAGTCTGTCTCACAGGTGTCGGACAGAGCACAGGCATGGATTTTAAATGCATTAATAGAAAGCTACCCTTTCAGTGTCGTTGCTGTCCCTTACAGAGAAAAGATACTGCTTGTGGCATTCAGTTTTCTCACTGTGAGATGCAGAGAATTTTGAGTGCTTCCCTGGGCATACAATGCTGATGAGTAACTACAGGATCAGCTCTCAGCCTCCTAACCTTCCTCTGCTAGGTAGATCATACACAACTTTTGATTCACAGACATATGTGGATCAATGACATCCTGACGTTTTGAGTGACAGGTTATCCTGGATGTGGCAAAGAACCTCCAGCAGTGCTACATTCTAATTTGGAAAAGAAAAATGAGCCCAGTAGACCACCCGGGAAAGACTGCTGACTACTGTCATATGCAGTAAGTTTCTCCTAGTCTTTAGTGATATTAAGCTGATTTCCAGTCCTTTTTCCACCTATATTTGTTGATTAAGATAACTGAAAAAAGAAAAAAAAAAGGAAAGATAGACCTGGTGGCGGGAAATAAACTTTTTTTTTGCTAATTTGAAAGCTTTCCATTCTGTACTGTGAAGAAACCAAGGCTGTTTAATATTCTTTTCATAAACAGCCAGAGGAAGCTCTGATCTACAGATCTACTATTTTATCCTAGTTAAGAAAACATAATACAGACACACATATAGTTTTAGAGAATAGTTCTCTCTCTCTCTCTCTCTCTCTCTCCATAGATATTTTTGTACATACATTACTCTCATCAAAACAAACCCAGTGTATGTGGTAGGGAAGTCTAGAACTGAGTCACCGATATTCATTATTTTCGTCTAACATCTATAATTAAACTTATTTGAGATTCTATTTCTGTGATTATATAGAATTGGTATAGGCACATTTAATACCACCAAATGTTTCATGCATTAAGACTAACAAACCTTCTGCTACATTGAGCAATTTTATCCTCTGCAGTTCACTATTTGTTTGTGCTTTGCAGCTAATAACTTCTGTTGTTAAAATCAGAAGTTCTGTTCTTTCCATTAATATCTGTCAGCTACACACCCTCTACATCAAATGAGTCTTTTTATTTATTCCTGTTCTGTGGTGATATAAGGTAAATCTTTATAGGTTAAGTTGTGGCTTAGAAAGTCTACTGACCTTCTGCTGTTAATGCCAGCCCCTAGCCATAATGTGGGAACTGTGGCTGGTCTGCAGTCCTCCTCCTCCTCCTCCTCTCAGTCACCTCTGTGCCAGCTGACGTGAAAGCCTAGGAATGGAGATGAGGTGGATTTGGTTTGTTTTGTGAGTGTATCTAACTTTCATGTTTCAGTCTTTCATATTTCACTCCCAATCTTAGCAGTGTCTAGATAAGGCAAAGGTCCTAAAAATCTAAGGATTTTCTTATTCAGATTTACTGCTTTCAGCAATGCATGGTCCTATCAGTTTTTGTGTAATTGCTTGTGGTGTGTAAATAAGCATACTTTTATCAGGCTGAAACTATCTTTACTTCATCACTGGAAGGATTTCCCAGAGGCAAGCAGTGCAATGATCAGAGAATAAGTCATCAGCTCCGAGTGAAAAAACTTCTGCAACTTCTGTGGCCATTGTACGTACAGCAGTCAATCCATCTTTTTCGGTCTCAGTACCAAAACTACCAATTCTATCATTAAATATTTATCTGTAAACCTGGAGATGAAGAAATTTGTGTTGCACTGAAATTTTGCAAGTTCTTTATGAATTAAATATAGCTGTTGCTATTAGGGTTTTTTTCTACCCTCTCTATACACCCTGAAGGAAAACAGTCACAAAAAGTGAAGTATCAAAATAGAAAGGTGTTTTAGTGTTAACTAATAACTCGGGATATTGCTTCAACTGAAGCTGGGAAAAATCAATCATGTTGGATCAACAAAAGTTTGGTCTTGAACATATAGGTAAAAAAAAGACCTTTGGGAGACCTGCTTTTACTCCAAAATGGCAGACGAAGTGAAGTGATTCTTATGAAATTAAATGATTCATGCAGGGAAATAGTAAGAATCCTATCTAGAATCAAAAAGCAGCCTCTTTTTTGGCTCCAGATAAATAGAAAAATCAGAACTGTAAAGCTAGGTTCAGGTCAGTCCCTCTGGAACCTCAGAGGTTTGGATTTGAGGTTCCATCCCTGAAAAGGATTTTATTTTTTTTTAGAAGTATAACTTAATTTTTAAAATTTATGAGCCCAATGAGTAAGATGCAACTTGAATGCTGAAGTACATCGTGAAAGTCATTTAATTGTGAGGATGGATAACTATGGGTGAGCTACGGATGGAGTTAATGGAGGAGGTCAGCCCTCTTAAAAGTGAGCTGTTTCTTTTATTTAAACAGTCGATGGAAATCTAGCTAGTGTAAGAGGCATCTAGCTTCTGCTGGACTGTGAGGTGCTTCTCTGTGGCCAGGCAGTAATGGAATACTTGATATTTTCTTTAACTCTTCTGTACTGGAGCGCTGGCACTTAAATGTACTCACTATATGTGCTGCCAATTTAATTAAACACTGCCTTTTGCCAGAACGAGAGGCAACTTTTCCTGTTCCAGTCCCCATTCTGCCCTCAGCTACGGCTGTGCAACCTTACTGCCTGCAGTTGGCTCCCACTGCTGTAAAACCACGGCCCAGGCTGTAGCTCTGGAAATGCCGCTGGGCAGCAGAAGCGGGCACGGTGCAGCTGCCCTGTCCCCAAGCCAGGCAGGCAGAGCAGGTCAGTGATGTAAGTGGGGTCAGCCAAGAGTCTAGAGGGTAGTTGAGGTGCATGGCCAGGCACAGACATACCTGCAATCTAGCTCAGGTGAGGACTGAGCTGACGTGCAGCTCAGAAGAGCCATGAGGAGCCTTGTGAGGACCTGCCATGGCTTTGCTGAGCTGCACTTCATGGCTCTTTCTTCTTTCATACTGGTCTGATCCAGATCTGAGCTGCAATGGGGCTCCTGAGCCCATGGGCAGTGTGGTGGTGGTGAGGCAGGGGAAGCTGGTCATGGCCAGCAAGGCCAGTTAGTGCCCTCAGAGCCCTGAGAGGTACAGGTTGTTTTCCATGTTGATATTTGTGATGTTTTTGGTGAGGAGGAGCCATGAGACACAAATGCCTGGACATCTTCAGAAATGATCTTCAAATGTTTTCGAAATTCTTGCGATTTCGATACTATTTTCAAATCCCAAAAGGTAAACCAGACCTGGACAGCCACATTTATAACCCGCAGGTTTGCTTGCTTCTTTTGAAAGGTTTTTCCTGGGGGAACATCACTGCTATCAAACTGACGAGCTTTAATCTTACAATGACAAATGAAAAACAAGCCTATGGCTCTACACTTCAGACACACTTCTGCTGCGAGTTAGAACTGGCATCATTCACTTGAAGCCCATGGGGTTGGTTAGGTTTAAAAACACTAAATGGGAGGCAATTCCAATTGAAATGTGAATCTTTGAGCTTTTAGTGTCCTTATTTGCCCCCGGTGTTTCATTTGTAGTTGTGGTTAAAAATAGAAGAGATAATTCTTCCAGATCCAATTTTGGAGACTCTTGGGATCTGGATTTAGAAGAAAAAGAGGAGCACAACTCATACTTTGCCTAGGTGTTTTGGTAAAATCCTATTCACATGGCTCCCTAACCTCCCATTAACATAGCACCAAGACTCATTTTCTGAAATCCTGCTCTGCAAGAACAGTGTTCTCAGAGCCGCTGCCCAAAGGAGCCTAAAGCAAAGAGGTTTCTTAGCTTCCCCCTGGCATGTTTGGCATTATAGAGACCTCCATGTGGATAAGATTGACTGATGCCTCACTGAGGATTTTGTTGGCAAATTCATTTAAAGAATTTTCCTTCACCTGGGGATCACTCTGGTGAATTTTATTGTAGGAGAAAACAGTTTGGTCCACTGAAATTTGACATTTTATTCCCATAGCAACTTCCTTCAGAGAGCCTTCCAGTTCAGTTATTAATGAGGTTGTTCTCATCGTAACTCTGAGGGAGGTGAATATTCCCACTTTTTAGCTGAAAAAGATGCTTCATCGTCTATTATGTGTTTCCTGATCTCACAGGGAAATCTATTACAGTTAAAGTGGAATTTAGACTTTCTGTATTTTAGCAATCCATTTTCTCAAGGAGTATCTTTTCTGTTGGACACACCTGTCAACCTGTTTCTCCTTGCAGTAGATTTCAGCGATTCTTTTTGTCAGCTTATTCGTAAGTAAGCAACATGGGCAATCAGAAACTCTCTTTTCTCAACAAAAGGGAGTTATGTTTTATCACTTACGAAAGGTCTTAAAGATATTTTACATTTGAGCAGGTCCTGAAACTTTTCTCCTTAGTTTCAATGTCAAGTTTACCCTTTGAAAGAGCTATGAACAGCATGGAGACTCACAAAGGCTTCCCTGCTACTCACTGGCTGTGATAAGGTCTAGTACCTCAATTCAATTATTTCTTGATGACTTTTGATGTTTCCAATGTTGCTACTAAGTTAATAGCTTTTCTGAACCAAATCTCTGTCCTGTCACAAAACAAAACTGTTTTCATAGCAACAAAAAGAGATCTTTAATTAAAACTTTCACTGATCTTAAAAAAAAGAAATTCACTGACTTGTGAGTTTATAATAGTAAGGTTTTATAAATTACTGCTTTATAATAGGATACATGGATGAGTGACTAAGATGATATCAGAAGTTCCAATTACTTTCCACTAAAACAAGTTAGTCTATGCAAAAGAAACCTTTCTACTAGAAAATAGGTTACCTGAATGTTATATGCTAACAGAATGTAGATGCAGCTAAATCAGTTGCAAAGACCTTCTGTTATGGTAAACTAACCTATGGTTATCCTGAAGATTTAACACCACCTAACAAAATCCTAATCATTTTGGTGTGGCAATGAGGTCAGGGCTATGGACTTCATTCAGCTGCATTATTATCCAATGCACCAAACCTAATAATAACCTAATAATTTATGTTTTTCACGTCACGTAGTGTCAGTGCCAGCCTAACTGGAGAATCGTGGTTTCCTGTGGCCAGTCACAATGAATCCTGTGCACAAGAAGTCAACATCTCTACAACACAAATTTGTAATTGTTTCCAACTACCACCAAATCTTTTCTGGCCTTTAGGCTTGTGTGGTTACCCAGGCTCTGGCCATTGATGGGCACCAATGATGGCTACGTAGCAAAGGAGAGAATTTTTACAACATTGCAGTCGATCCTGAGGAACTTCTGACTTCTGATGATATTTTTCATAGCACTGAGTTATACACCAATACGTAAAATCCCTGATCAGTCATGATAGGCTTTTCACAACAATCTGTGGCTGTTTGCTGCTTGTTGAAAAATAGTAGTAGATTTAACAGTGCAAATTGCTTTCACTTTTCTGTTAACCCTAAAAGTGAAAGTCCCTGTATTTGAAGTCCAATTATCTTTTTAGCTTAATATATGGGTGATTAACCAGTCATCATAACAGAAGACCCATGAGATGTTGAGAAGGGTTGCTTCAAAATAATGCTGCTGAAGGATTACACTAAACTGACCCATACAATCACGACCACCTGGGCTGATGGCCCATCATCAGCACTCAGATTCTTGCTCTCAGTCTATGCTCACATTACTATTTTCAGACTGATCAGATCAGTGCCCCTCCACCTCCGTGGGCATGGAAGTAGCATTAGAAGAATGTCTTGTCTGTGGTTCCCCTGCGAGGGGTTGACTCTGCACAGATCTCTCTTCTTAGTCACAGTCTGAGTGTCCTCCCCACTTCGCGTCTGCAGTATGCTGTAGTTCTACCCCTTTCTGAACTTATTGATGCCTTTTGGTTTAGGTGATATCCTGGGGCAGGAATTATTATAAAATGAATTGCCTTTTTGCAGTATTAGCCTCCACTCATGCTTGCCACTTTTGTATTTTGTCTCTTTTTTTCCTTTTAAGCTATCTCAGCTGCTGCTATTTTAAATCTTAGGTACCTGTCAAGGGAGCTTCACCTTGGTTATTGCCTGTACCATTAGTCATCATCAGGATTTCTGAAGACTTTGCATTATCCCCAAAAAAGACAAGTAAAACATACCATCCTCTGTGCTAATTTTTGCAGCTCACATCATCGATGGTGACATTAAACAGACAGTCATTCTTTCCTGCTTTATACAGCACTGCCCATGAGGACATGCTGTCAACTTGGGCTTGATCCCTACTAGGTTGTCCAGCTGACTTTTTGCAATGGCAACACACATTTTGTGTTCCTTGTATTTTCTGCCTAGCTCTGCCAGCTCTATTTGACCTTTTTTTTGTTGTTGTTTATTAATAAGAAACAATTTAAAATTCATTACTTTAAATGAGGAACTTTGCCTTCAAATAATAGCAGTTGTACTTTAGATTGTATTAGCTTAAATCTTTCTGGCATAAGATGTTTATTATCATACCTACTTATTTTCAGAAGGCTAATTGGTTGCCTTCCTGGGGCTGCCATCTAAGCCAAAAAACCTGCTTAGCAGATAATTTTAAATTTCTCTTTACATTTATCGCTTGTGCTCACTTATGCATGAGGAGAAAATGCAAGTATTAGAGTCAGTATATTTTAATGAGACAGAGATCAGAGTTTGATCTCTACTTTGGCATAAAATAGACAATTTCTGTAAAAGTAAAATACATAAACTCTGTACTAAGAAGTGCTATAACTCCCCTATGAAGGTAACTATCTCATTCTACTGCCCTTGAAACTAGACTTCTAACAAAACTAGCCTTGTAGATTATCATAAGGTGTCACGTTTAGCTTAATCCAATCTAAACATCGATAGTGCCACCAGAAGGGGTGCTCCTGCTCTCCTCCCTGTTCCTGCTGTCTGCAGTGTGCCGGAGATGGTGTCCATGTGATTGCCTCGTTTTCTTGTCAGGTTTTCAAAGAGCAAGTCCTTTACCTGGAATATCATGTGCTTTTGTCATTGCATCACATGACAAGGATCATAAAGAAGGGCTAAAACACAGTGTTGGTGAGGTGGTCTTAGAGATAAGTTTGTTGTGTGTGATAGCCCTAAAGCATACAAGTTATGCTCCTGATGTCGGGAAATAGAGGTATTTTCTTCTTCCTCTCATTATTAGGCTATCTGAAAATAGAAATCTTTTCTGTGAAAAGCTAAAAGCAAAATGAAAAATAATATTTATTGAAACGTTCTGGTTTCAGCAAAAAATAATCAGAAATGCACACACGCTCCACATGGACACAGACAATAACAGCAAAACAAAAATCATCATGAATCAATAGGTAGGAATTTTTAATTTCAGCTGAGATCTGTGAAGTCCTTTTGATTTGTAATTCTTTCACTTCCTTCTCCAGTGGAAAAGAGGTAAAATGGAAAGCAGGAACAAAGTAAAAAGATGAGAAAGACCTCAAATCTAGATAACTTTCTGTTTGCTTTCATGGGAGTTGAAATCAAATTCTTAATCGGAAGATCAGAGTTTTCATATTGCTTTTGTATCATTCAGATTGACATTATTTGTTTAAAAGAATAATTTTTCCCTCTCATCTCTTCCTACATTTGCTCATGCAAACTATGTCAGGCAAAAACTTGCTTTTCAATTACTCTCTTTTTGCCAGCCACCTCAGAGTATCCGCGTATGCCTCTGAAACAGAGTCACCTGTCTAAAGACCACAGAGGCAGCACACCAAATTCTCCAATTATGAACTAGTATGGTTAAATTTTGGACTAGTTTTGAGGAGGCATAAAGCCAAGAAAATTGGATTTATTTTTTGATCTAATGCTCCCAAGAAGAACAATGTGAGAGATACGCAGTCACAAGAGCTCTTCTGTTCGGTACAATTAACCTGTGCCAGTAAACACCTATTCGTGCTCAGTCCTTCAGAAAGGAATAGCTAATTTCATCAAATCAGTGTTAAAATTCTTGCAGAGCAAAGCAACAGCCAAACATTCCCACACCTTCCACAGAGCAATAAACTTTTGTTTTTCCCTGGGATAACATTCACAACAACCCTGCAGTCCCTGGAGCTTCTGGTGAAGCCCTTACTAATGCTACCACAGGGCAACCTTTCAGCAGACTTTTGGCAAAAACGAATGACGATGTTCTTAGATGAAAATCCTACTGCAATTTACAGCTATAGGGCTTTTCGTGCTGACGTCAATGGCTTGTTGACAAGTCTCTGCTACCTGTAAATCCCTCCCAGTGGCTCACAGATTACACACACATCCCTCAAAACGTCGGGATGACTTTTCTTAGTTTTGTTTTGGTGATGTATCTCAAATTTCTCAGAAGAGATCTTGAGATTGCAGGATGGCACTCAGTAGTTTCAGTTTAAACTTCTCTCAAAGAAAAGCTGTAATGATTTGCAACTTGTACTACTTCCCCAAGGAGCAAACTTTGTTTTATAGGTTTCAAGTAGCTGCTTGATGCATTTTTCAGACTAGATGTATTTAATGGCAGCAAGATTTTATTTTGCCTTATTAGAGATGTAAGCAGCTCTGGAGAGAAATTTTCATTTAATCTTGGGTTCAAACAGATTCTTGTTTACCAAGGAGTCACAGTTTCCTTGTGGATGCAAAATTGCATCTTCATTTCTTTTACAGCATTTACAGAATAACATTAGAAAAGGAATTATGTTCTTTTACAAAATAACAAGGGAGGCAAAGTTTTGAGAATCAGTCCTAGCATCTTCTTCTTCAGCATCTTCTTCTTTAGCAGCTTGGTGGTTTTCAAACGTTAGTTTTCTTTGGGATTTCAAATTTATTTCTGGTTGTGGCAACACATGCCTCTAACTGTAAATCATTAGCTGATTCACCAAATTCTTCTAGTCTGTTTTTATAGGATTTTGGAAAATGTTAGACTGTTGTGGCTCTTCCCAGTATTCATTTTAACTAACATATTCAGAAAATTCGCCATCCTTTTAGGAAAGAACCACACTTTTAATGATACAATGTGAGGTGGATTTCACTGAATACAATGTAGAACCCCATGATGTTGGCACTGCTTTTGATGAGCAAATTGTGTGTCATCTAAATATTCTGTGAATTTAATGTGTAGCTAAATTGCATGTGAAGTACTACCTTGTAGGAGGATTAACATAAGGAAGTAAGAATTCCTGTAATGCATCACAGCAGATGTTATTTAGCCCACTCTTTTATCTATGGTATCAGATATTTATTGATAGAATATAGAAATAAGAGAGGTATAAAATGATACTTTTCCAACACCATAGTACTGAGGTTTTCTCCCCATTTCTGGCAATCTAGGGAAGAGGTCGCTTCCACTTCATCATATGTGAAAGATGACATAGATGGGAGATAAGAAGGAACTCTGTCGATCTGGGGTTTTTTTTTAGGGGTGTGTGAAGTTTTTGTTGTTGTTGATTCAGTTAATTTGATGTTGTTAATTTCAGTAAAATTTCATTGATTTTTGGAACAGACTTTTCCTCTGAATAGTTTTTTAATGGGTAATTAAACTTTTTGCCAAATCAAACTGCCATTATTTTCCTTTACAAAAATTAAGCCTTATACTGGGAAAACAAAGCTAGTTTTGAAAGTTTGAATGGAATTTAGGTTTACCTTTTCAAACTGATTTCATTTTGGGTCAGTTCAAAGCTAGACTACATTTCTGTGGTATGGCACTAAGGTGTTGGAATCTGATACTCCTAGTCCCTTCTGCAGACCCAAATCTCGTGTCTGTTTACAGCTCCCATCATCCAACACAGCACCGCCTCTGAGTGAACACAGCTTGCATCACGCAAGGGCTAGGAGTATACCTGCCCAATGGGAGATAGAGTCCAGCCAACGACCTCATCTCCTACATGGACATAGTCATCATCACAAGGAAGCACAGTGTAGTACTGAACTACTGCGAAAGAAACCCCTTTGGATCAATCAAGAAGTCTGAAATGAAAGTCTTTTGATAATACATAAATGTTTCACTTTGAGGAAATTGAAGTACATATTTCCTTTTGTAAGATGGACATTATTCTGAACTTCTTGTGGAGTTGCAGCAGGGTGAAAGCTGATTATCATTGTAATCTGCTTGTGATATTTTTAAAATGGAAAAACTAGTATCAGTTTAAAATGAAATACTTTAGTTCAGTTGATAAAGTAGGAAAATTACATTTTCAAATCAATAGCCATAATGATTTTGCTCCATTAAGAGCCATATCTTTTTTTTTTTTTGAGTATAAACTAATGTTCAAGTATCAGAACTTCCCAAGAGACAGGAATTATATTTACATTCAGTCTACAAACATGATCAGGATGAAATACATTTTAAAGTTCAAAGCAAAATTAGCTGAATTTAAAATAAAATTTGTTTGACATACAAAGATCTTCAATTCTTTCTAATTGTAAATAAACTCTAGATAATTATAAAAAATTATTGACATAATAATTAGAAACAGTTCATATTGAGACTAAAACATTCATTAAACCTGAATAACTGAGACATTGTAATGCAACTTAAATGCAAAGCCCCTAAATACAATGATAGCAAACACCATGCTCCATCATTAATGAGATAAAACCAGCTCTGAAACTGCTTTTTCCTTGTCCTTCAGTTACGTAACTCTTTCTACCTAGTAAGTTCCCCAATCAATTTATGTATAGGAATGTCCCATTCCACTCAGGAACCTAGTGAAGCTATACAGATTTTGTATTCTTTGCTCACCTCAAAGATATGCCTGGCTTTATCATTCTGTCAACAAAAATCCATTTCATGCTTAATTTAAACAGTATCTTTCTTCACTAGTGCACTTCCCATGAATAGAGCATGATGCAATGTGACTCCTTACGACTACCCTAACCATTTTATGCCCCTTAATCTAATTTTTCAGCACTGTTCATGTTTGTCCTGTCTATATCCATTCAAGATGGTGACTCCATCATGAGTACTGAATATATATGACTATCTAGTTGGTTATTCATCTTAAGTGTTTTTGTGTGGAAGTACAGTAGCAATTTTAACAGGCTTTGATGGCTACTGAGACCTACCGAGGTTCTGTCAGCACAGCCTCGTGACTTTCTCTGGAAAAGGCTGGAGAATCTGAAAAGCAGCCAGACATATACAGCAGACTGCAGAACTAGTTTGAAATCCTAATAGCAGTGCAGTCCAATGGGTCTCAGGTCAAACCATACAGGCCAAATCTAGAAGGAAAATCTGATTCAGTTATTACTCCGTTTTTCTGATTCACAAAGAAGCAGGAAGCATTAAAACACCCCGAAACAGACCTGCAACATCTAAGAGAATGCTCAGACTTAAATAAAAATCTATTTTCTTGGCTAATGGCCACATCACATTTCCTTGTTTCTGTTTCCTGTTGAGATCAGTGAGAACGAAGCTAGACGTCTTGAAATACTCGTTGTGTTACAAATATGTCTTTACTGTACACCTCCTAATGCCTTAGTAGTCATGTTCTGGTTTTGGCTGCTGCCAGACAGTCCAAATAAATCAGTGGGAAGCAGCTAGAGAAGGACAATGTCTGGATGTTTATCAAGTTCTTCCATTTTTTTTTAACTGAAAGGCCCCTAATTTCTTTTCTATGATGCAAAGCATATGTATGCCCTTGCTTTGACCATGTTGGATTGGATATTTGCTCTTGGAGATACAAAGTTCTTTCAGGTAATGGTTAAGGAGTGTATTTGGACTAATCACATATACATGCTATAAATATTCCTCAGCTGCAGTAAGAACAACAGATGTCAGCTCTATGTAGAGTCCACCCAATATACATATTGCGTCTTGAGCTAGATGCAATTTACACTTGAACAAATGATGAGTAACATGAGAATTTTTAGATTAGCAAAACTACAAATGAAAGGGTAAAAATTTTGTGTTCTTGTGTGACGTCATAATTCAAACACGTAATGAACTGCATCGATGTAACAGTTCATTTGTTTTTTTTTGGTTCAAATCACTGTACCACTCATGAATAATGCAGCAGAGGTGAATGTATATAGAAGACTTCATTGTTTTAACATACATCATTATGTACATAATGCTGGTTAGTTTGCGCAAAAAAGAATAATAGGCATTTCCACTAAAACTGTCCAGGCATTTCCCCTAAAACTGTCCAGTGTTTTTGCAGTATGGTTGTAAAAACCCAATATGTGCATATTTTCCCCAAAGTATACTTCATCCCTGGGGAGCAGTGGGGAAAGAAATATTTATTTTACCTTTCACTAGAAAGTTTTCTATCAAATGTTTGCTCTGTCAGTGCTTATGCAGTTTGAAAGATGGTGTGGTCTGAAGTGGGAGCCAGGTTCTGCTCTCAGCTCTGTGGCAGCTTGATGTGCGGGATTGGAGTCAACCATCTACCGATATCTGTACCTTCACTTCCACAGCGGTGAACACTTTTCACACTTTGAAAATTGCTTTCAGTCTTTATAGTGCTTTTATAAAGCACTATTACCTGAATTGGCTGTCGCTACTCTCCTCATTATTTGTGTATCTGAGCACTAAACTACCTCCTATAACTAATTTTACAGCTGCTTAGAGGTGTAATGATTCATGTTTCTACAGAAAGAGGCAGAAGATATTGAAGCACTTGCCTAAGGTCACATGAGAAGGCTGTGGCAGAAGAGGGACTCTGTGTCCAAGTTGGTGACAAACCACCGTGCCATGCTTCTAGATATTCCTGATACTTTTGAGTATACTAATGTATTTGGTCAGGTACCTGTAACGGCTAGGACCACATTTGTTCACTTTTCCAGGCAAGCAGGGTGCAACCTTTCATTCAGCTTGTGAGTCCCATTACCACCATCCAAGCTTTTATTAGTTCAAGATCAAACTACCGGAAAATGCTCTACATGGGGCTACTTCAAAACCATGAAAATAATCAAAGTAAGGTATACTTGCACTTAACGTTATTAATAGAGACTTGAAACGGTGCAATGGAATTCATTTAAGGTTTATTTGAGCATGACTAAAAGGAAAGAAACAAAAAAATTTATATGCATATATAGCTCATTGCTGAAATTAACAGGCACCCGTCACTCTAATACCATATCATGCAACAGATGCCATAAACGCTGATCTATTTTCTTCCTTAGTTAGTCAAATATCTGTTTTATTCCATAATCCTTCTCAGTTTTGAATTAATGGTGACTTTTTTAGGGATGAAGGTGGGAGATGAGGGGGGGGGGCAGAGTTTATAATACTTCTTGATTGTTCCTAATTGATGAAAATCGATGAAACTGAAAGAAAACTCCCTCATACTGTTGTTACTGCTCACAGTTCCATTCTGAGGATTTGCCTGAATTAAAAATTAGCTGAAGACAATATAAACTAATTTTGATTTCTGAAAAATGCCCATACTCTAAGATTCAAATTCAGAGCTGATGTCTAAGATCTCCAAAGTATGATGTGGTAGTAAAATGAAAGAAGTTCTCAAAAAGTTGGAAAATATCTTTTTTTTCGTCTTGAGTAAAGGATACCAAGAAAGCTATTTTCAAAGGAGTAGCAGTCATATTACTGTTACTGAAGAAAGTGTCCTTCTGCCAGCCACACCATTATCTCAGCGGGGCTTTGCGCTAGAAAAATGTCATTAGCTGCAACACCAGGCTCCACAAGTTTGACACGTCATGTTTTAGAGGACAAGAGTACAATACTTGTGATATCCTCGTTGCACAGAGGAAATGGCAGTGTCTGACCTTGATGATATTTCAAACACTGGAAATGCCAGAGGTCATGGTGAGCTGTAATTCTTCTCAGAATAAGTGGTGACCCTGTGGTGTTGAATGTTCACCAAAAGGGAGAAAAAGCACATACAAAACCTAAAAAAAAGTGTGATGAACAAAATAAGCCCAAGATTCTGAGAGTGTGAGATTAAAAAACACCTGAGAAAAACACCTGAGGAGAACGACTACTGTAGTAATAAGGTGGCAGTGAACTTAGCTTGACTGCTCACTGTTTATCAGAGCTGTGATGCTAACGTGCCTTCTGCATGGCTGATCTGCTGTTGACAGGACTGTTGCTTATAACATCTTAGTTTTACTCAGCTGAATTTGGTACTGGTCTCAACTGCAAAGATATCCCTTTTATTATCCTTTCCTAACATCCCAAGGGAGGAACTTCCCCAGTTTTTGAATCTACAATGTTGTGAGTATGTTTGAATGATCAAAAGAGACCACGTTGTCTCAGCTTAGTGAATTAACCCTTTCCAGAAAACCGCAGTGGCTGCAAGCCTAGCTCTTTTCAAACGCGGGCTCAGGTGTGTTTACATACCATAATCACTTCCATAGTCACTTAAAATTACCTTTATTTTGTCTCGCACAAAACATGTTGCAATCATTGTACCTTGATTTAAAATAAGGCTTATGGGACAGTGAACTACAGAAAGAAGGTATTCTTTTTTCTTAATGAAGATCTGAAAGTTTAACATCCCACTTTCTAACCACGTTAAACATAAAAATTGAGAAAATATGATCAATTGTTGTGGTTATGTTTTTTAACCACTTATTTGACTTAATATTAATCCTTCTTAAATTCCATGGTTTAATGCCTCATTTAATAATTTATTTCTTACAGAAGTCCAATTCACAATTAAATCCAATTAAAAAAAAAAGTTGTTCTAGTCATTCAGAGCAATAAGCACCACTAAAGAAGGAAGTACAGAGACATCAAATAGAAATTACATGGACAATAAATATGTCCTTCTCATTGCTAAAAATAAATGCTTAATCTTAGTTTTACAAAAACAAAATAATTCATCAAACCGATGCATTTCAAAACCAGACAGGCTTCAGGACAATAATGTAGTCAAGTCCTACTGAAAAGTGGCTTGACTTAAATTTAGATAATTATAGACTGTTTCAACAGTTTCCCAGTTGTTTTGGGGAACTGGCCTCAGCTGAATGACTGCAAGGTAAAGAACAAACTCAAACTAAGCTTTCTTTAAGGAAAGTGTTTGTTAAAAATTGGTAAAATAAACAGGAAACATCAGGAGGTTTGAAAGCAGGGGAGTGACACAGACACCACCAGCATGCTGGAGGGAAAAATTGCTGAATTTTCTCCATCAAAGAAATGAAGGAGCTTAACACATAGTTTTGAACCTTTTCAACATGATATTGAATTCCTACTTAAACTTAAGGATCAAGTTAAAGATCTCAGTCATTAAGCTCTCAAATCCTCCATTCAGGGGCATGTGCTTGGGAGGGACAACCTGTGGGAACAGGATTTAAGCTGACATAAGTCTGTACAGAAGATGCTTTTTGCTAAACTGCCCATCTTGTCCATCACACCAGTACTGACCAGCAGGAACTACAGGGCAGTGCCCCACTGGTAAAACCTGTGGGCAGAGACCCCAGCTGCAGGTCGTTGATGGACAACCTTGCTTCTCAAACATCTGGGTAACCCTAACTCTTACGTGATTCAGTACAAAATTTGTTTTCCAATTTCCAAGCAGCTTATAAATCCTTTGCAAGGTTATGCATTTTCATTCTAGTATCCGAATCCTAAACGTGGTATATTCAGAATTACCATCTTTGTTTGCTGAAGACTAGAGTCTGCTGCTTTCAGCTCTGTCAGCTCTGGATTTGATTTGGTCTCCAGCAATTACTGGGAAGGTGGTTGCTATAGCTGCACTAATGAAAGGAACAACCATGTTTCCTTGAAGACAGTGTAAGCAAGCATAAATAAACAAATTCTTAAATAAATTATAAGTGGCATTAATAGTGTAAATGAGATATTATTGGAACAGGGAAAATAAGATTTTAGCCCTTTTCAGTGGCTTGATGTATATCAAACTTGCAGCTTCCTACTCAGTGCCTAGTTTGAGCTGATACAACTTTTTTGACAGATATTTAAAGTATCATTAGTTATATAGCATTTTCTTCTTCATCATGATGTGAGTCACATTTTTGTTGTATTTGTTCATGTTACCGCATTTTTCCAGTGACAGTCTGTCGCCATAATTTTGCTGGTACCTGTTATGGCAGTAACAGGCACATAGATGGAGGTACATGACCAAAGCCAGGAACGCAAGAAAGTTTTAATTTAAAAAAAATCCCGTTAAGTTGCACTGAACTTTGTCAACTCCAGTTCACCGAGTTTAGCTTTAAGTGTGATTCTTTTCTGACAAGTGACTGTGAAAACTGTAAAAAAAATTGTCGTGTTTGTGTTTCAGTGGCTCCGTATCAATTTTGTTCAGGATGTTGTTGGATTTTTTTTTAAACCACTAGACCTACCAATGAACCAGAGATTTGAAGGTCATGCTGTGTTCAGTCTCATGCAACACCAACAATAATGACACCTCTGAGAAATGAAATCTCTCGCTCACCTTCACAGCAAACCACTTCAGTGTCTAGGGCAGACCGTGCTGTCAGATTTTCATGAAGCAGGAGTAAATCCATTCTACTGCCAAGCTAAAATGAAATCTCTCAAAACAAACTTACGCTGCGTCTATGAAATAGTCTTACAATATTAGCATTATGTATTGTATTAAGGTGGCAAAGTTCGGAGAGGCTGATCCTGCTAGCTCATCATGGGACAAGCTTCCATTGCTATAACAGAATATGGGAATTACCCTGCAGAGTGATTACTGTGACAATACTATCCTTATATTACTACATATCTATAAGCAGACATAACTTACCTGAATTATTCAGTACCCTTTTAAGAGATCTAATCTTTCTGGAAAACGCTGAGCAGGTTTTGCTAATGGCTGCGTAATGCTAACTTACTGTCTTGTTACTTGGTTAGGACAGAGAAGTGTTTCCTTTTGGATATTGGGCACTGGAGGCATTGGGCCAAGATGAGTCGATGAATAAAATTAATGGAGCATGTTTTAAAGCAAGTCTCCTCTTTCCTAGCTCTTAAATATGTTTGTCAAGTTTTAAGAGAAAAAGTGAATACCACATGGTAAAATGACATTACTTGGAAACACTGTCATTTCTTTTCTTATCTGATTTCTGATTCTGGCTTAACATTCTACAAACTATTTTCCTTTTCTTCTCTCCTTTATTTTGCAGTTAACTTTGACCACTTTCAAATATTGCGGGCTATTGGGAAAGGGAGTTTTGGAAAGGTAAGAATCAATTTATTTTTAGCAGTTAAAAATCTAATAGAGAATTCCTTTGTGTATTTCTGGTGTGGCTTGATCAGACTAGGATAAAGAAACATAGCTTTTGTAGCCTTTTGCTTCTTAAAGACATCTAATCATCAGTATGAACTGACTCTGACTATTCATTAAATTATTCCTATTGCAATACATTCACTAAAATTAATCGAGTAAAAATGACTATAATAATTAAGTCTCCTCAATGGGGATTAGCAGAATTTAGAAATCAGTCCCCAAACCAAAAACAAACAAAAAAGTAAGAGCAGACTACTTTTTTAGACAGTCCAGTAGAGTGATCTTGTTCTTAAATCTCTGGACTTACTCGTGTCTTTAAAATAATTGCAGTATTTTAAAGGCACTTTACATAGATTCAATACACTTGGGACTGTATAAACTGACACACACTGTAATTATGATCATTGAGTAAATGTTTGTTCAATTCAACAGGCTTTTGCTGAAACAGAGAAGATTAATGGTTTGTTTACCCATGAGTAGACGACCTTTCTTTCCTATAATAAAGACTATAACAAGGTTTTAAATTTTAATATGGGTAAATACAAGGCCATGCAGTCAGAGAAAATCATATTATAAATATATTAGAAATGGTTACTCGCAGGAATACATTTGAAGGTGAAATATAACTTCAGTAACTGATCGAGCAATAGCTATCTACATCTTGATTTAAATGATTCTTGAGTATATGCCAGCTGAGTGCTGGTGAGCTACCTCTGTAGTTACGCATTAAGCACACACACACAGGATTTTGCTGGCTATTGGCCTTCCATGCAGAAAAATGACTCATTTTAGAGAGGCCTGAAATACTTCTCACAGAACAGCATGGTCCTTCATGGCATGATCCTTATTTGGTTCAGTAGTTTCCCAGAAAAACCCTCTTTGAGGTCAATAGGAGAATATGCTGCTAGTGCAAAATGGTATTCAAGAATCCCTTAACAATCAGGGCAGCTGGAGAACTGTGATTGTTTATTATCACAATACACTGATGGAATATCACGTCAAACTAAACAGAGGTCCAGGAGTGCAAATTAGGTACAGGATAAGCAGTTAAAGATATATCTGAATCATGCTGGACATCACAAAGATCACCTGCACCTCTCTTTCTTCAAAGCTTCCCCGTTCACACCTCTACTGTTGCTGCCCTTTCAAAGGGTCCCTCACCCTTCCACATCATGCAGGAAAATAAAACAAGCCTGCGTGCTTTTTGAAGGCTTGTTGGTTGATGTTTGATCTCCTCTTCTCCATGGGATTCAGGAAACTGGTGAATGTTTCTATGATATTTCTAGAAACATCTAATTTTCTTACAGGTTCATATGGCTGCACTGTTCTTGTGAACCTGCTTTGGGATATGTATGCGTAAGAATAGCATTTTAGAGCCCTTAGAGAACATGTTTAATGCAAGAAAGGACTCATACATAAGTCCCCTCTAAACTTAAATCTTTATTTTGCAGCTGTCAAATGCAACAGAAGAGTCCTTGGCATAACAGGCTTCTTTTTCCCGAATGAATTCAAGTTTCTGACCAATCACCTTGTTTTTCCTTCCATAGACAAGGAAAGAAAGAAACCCATTTTAAAATGACCTATTATACCATAGCCAAAAGCACAACATGGTAAATCAGTCACCGTTTCAAGTGTCTTTCTCTGTGAGTCAGCCTTGCCTTTATCGTTCATTTAGAAGCCTCATTGCTGGCAACTTTTCCTATTACTGTCCTTCTGGAAGTACCTGGCAGCAGAGAACGTCAACAAATGATGCAAGACCTCTAATCTCTATTGACTTGCTGTTTACTGTTTGGAGTCTATTGTGCTCTAGCATCCTGCAACATGTAACACCATGCTCGGTATCACGCCTTCCTTAAATTGCCTTCTTCCTTTACGGCTGCTCTGTGGCCTTTTTTGCTTTTTGAGAGCAGTAAGATGTTTTAAGATGCGCTCTACTTTTTTATTTTATTGCTGTTGGTACAGTCGCTCTCTCTCTCTCTCAATATTTCTTAAATTACTGCGGTTGCCACAGCAACCTTAGGCCTCTGCAGGATACTGCTGCAGGAGGTATCTGATACGGCAGATATTCCACGCAGCTCAGGTCACTCTTGTGCACAGAGCTCAAGGTGATCCTCAGCACCTCACCTCCTCCATCGGGGCCGACTGCTTCAGCAGCTACGCTCTGTCCCTCCCAGCTGGCTTCAGAAAGCAGCTCCTTGCTTTTTCCTTTGGCATTTTCAATTCACAATAGCAACATTTGCTGTTAGAGGAATTCCTAGGCCATTTGATATCAAATGCTTTCTGACTCAAGAGCTTGTCTTTTCTGAGAAGTGGCCACCTGTTTTAAGCTGCTGCCTCAGTACATGTTGTTTCTTAGGGACATGGTAAGAGCAGGTGCAGTCTTGTACGCACTGTAGCATCTTCCCCAGAAAAAGTGAAGATACATCACAGCAGTTATGAGGAGTGTAGGAAATGAGTGTGGAGAGAAGAAAACAAGGAGCGTGCTCCTGTTTCCAGAAACAGCCAGGCTTGCTTCTTTCTGCTTGGAAAGGCGTCCTTGGAGAGCTCAGCTTGCACGCTGGTAAGGGACAGGTGAAGAAGGTGAGCTCTGAGTAGTCTGGTCTGCAGACCAGAAGCAGCCACAGCTTCTGCGTAACTCAGTGGTTCTTTTGTTCAAGCCCAGCAACATGCAAGCTATGACAGACTGGTGTGTGA
This sequence comes from Phoenicopterus ruber ruber, assembly GCA_009819775.1. Lineage (NCBI taxonomy): Eukaryota > Metazoa > Chordata > Aves > Phoenicopteriformes > Phoenicopteridae > Phoenicopterus > Phoenicopterus ruber. Next base: position 14,616,590 of record CM020218.1, on the reverse strand, counting down.
CCACCCACTGAATACTTGTCCCCGCTCCTGGGCACATGTATACATACCTGGTGTATGTATCTGTACATACAGACAGTGGTACAGACCTGTGAGCTGCTGCAAGCGTGGCAGTGGTACCCAAGCGAGGTATGTGGCACTACGCCAAAAGTAACCTTGCTGGCCTCAGTGACCTTGCTTTGCTGGGTAGATGAGGTAGCTCTTTGCTTATGCTTTGGTGTCCTCATATGTAACAGAAAACATTTAATATGTTTTTTTTCTTTTTCCAGAAGACCTTTAGGCTAGTTATGCTTGGCATGTTCCAGCTATTAGTATTTCCAAATACATTTGAAGTGGACTAGGTCAGAAATTTTGTCCAAACAGGTTTTATTCATTTATTAAATATCTGCCTTCTAAGTCAATTCAGAAGTAGACAATTTAAAATACTCAAACCAAAAATGCTGAACATGGGTCTAAGTAACTATTTCTTTACGCCATATGACACCTTAAAAGTGCTCTTTCATGTTTAATCTGGCTAAATATTTCCATTTTTTTATATATAGAGCCATCATTCTTATCAAACAAAATATTGCAAAAAATTACTTATTTGAAGAACATCCAATAAGTACAAAACTGACTAGGAGCGAAATACAAGAATTGTCATTGTTCTTTACTGCAACAGTAACCATATAATTGGAGGCTGACTGCCACAAAATAATTTGTATTCAGGTGCAACAACTAGTTTTCAGGGATATTATAGTATCAATTTTCTTCAAGTTCTCTGTTCATGGGAGCAGGTATATTGAACAATCTGACCTCCTTAAATTAAATCCAGATTATGATTTCAATGTACAAACTCTTTCTCCTACTTGTCTAAGATGCTGAGACACAGGACTTAGTTCTGATTAATTTGGTTGTATAAAACAGTGACTTCCTCTGCTGAAGTAATTGAGATTACGCTGGTGTAAAACAGATGGGAGCCCAGAAGCATGTCTGCACTGATCGAGGGTACTTTACTAAACAATATGCAAAGTATTTCAGAAAAAATATGCTGCTGTCCTAAAAGCAACATAACGTGCAACTGCAGAATATTAATATTGTTTGACAGTATAAACACCTACTTTTTAGCTTGAGTTAATATTAAAGGAGACTAAGCAGATGCTCGGTCCCTGCTCCAGCTGTCGTGGTTTGCTCAGGGAATCTGGGAATGAATCCTCCTATTTCAAGGAAATTCCCTGTCAGTGTAAAGCCAAACTTATGACATCCACTCTCCAGCCTCTTTGTGTAAATCTTTCCGAGTCTGCTTGTAGGCTGAGACTATGAGCATTAATTTTTCAGAGTTTGTGGGTGAGAACAGACAAGGTAGCAGCATTTCAGGCACATGTTTCATAGCAGATTTGTCAGTTCCCACACTGTGAAACATATAGTGGATTTCTGTCTTGTAGTCCCCAGTGTCTAGGTGAGTGTCTTCTGCCCATGCAGTGCCACAGACCCTCTCCTAGGCTGTGATTACTCATGGCAGGTATAGGTGCCCCATCTGATCTACTGACCGGACATACTTGATGCATAAGATTATGATACAGGAGCACGGATGAGGTGTGCACTCCAGCTGCCAGCTCTCCACTAGCAGTAACCTTAGACAGAGGAGCTTTCTCTGACTGCAGTTTTGCATCTCGCCTTTTTTATGACCTGTCATGAAACCATATGATGAGGTAGTTTGACAAGTCTAAGTACTCATGTACCAAACTCAGACCAAAATGGCTTCATTGAGACTAAGTGCTCCCACTCCCTGCTCTTCTCTCTGGCCAGACACATGGCAGCTAGAAGTCCTTTGAAGTTAGTTGGAAACAGGAGAAATCTGTGCTTTGCAGCAAGTCAAACTTTTCAGCCATCCCTGTCTTTTGCTCTGGGAAGAGCTTCTCTGAAGCTACCTATGACTGCTCAGCCAACACAGCATTATGCAGCTTTCTGCAGGAAACCACTAGCAAATTCTGCCCCAGTTTTACTCAGCGTAACTCTCTCGCTGCACTTACGTAGCTCTGCAATAGCCCATAGGGCACTTTGTCACCCATAGCAGTCTCAGTGGCTGTGTGACCTATTAATCTGCAGATCAAACTCGACCTGTAGGTGCTCTATTTTTTGCATGTGAAATCAGAGGAAATCCGAGAAGGCAGCTTAGAAGTGGACCGTAGCATACGTTGCTCCTGAAAACCGAAGTTTAGCCCTGCAGTTATAGTCTATTGGTTTTCTTCCCCTGGTTCTGAGGGAAAGTGGCTCCAAGTCACACCCTGGTCAAATTTCTTTTAACCTGATAGTTTTGAAGGCAATTTATTGTTACCTTCTCCCAGATATAAAAAAGATACAACCCTGTGATAACAGCTAAGACATGTAGAAAACCCCTCTTTAGAAAGGGAATATTTTCACAAGAGACTTTTAAAAATAAGCACCGTATAACGCCAAAGAAAATTAATGGGGATTTATATTGCCTACCTTTACACGTGTACAACATAGATGCTTACATTCAAGCTAGTCATCTACAGTCTCTTTAGAGGGACTTCAGAAGAGAAACCATCCCTGTAGAGATGGTCCCCTGGACCTATTTAGACCCATACCTTATGTGATCTCCACCTAAGGATGTGTCTGTCCCTATCTGCTGACCATGAAGCTGGGTAGCTGTTGAGTTTGTGACACTTATCTTTGGTTTGAAGCATCACCTATAGAGACTGCTGAAGCAGTGATACCAGTTTGAGCAGGGCGCTGTCTGGGCTTTAGTAAATGATATTCACAGAAAAATTGAAAGAGGATGTTTTAGTAATGTGAGCGTGACAGGCTTCCATACCGATATGTGTAAATAAGGCAATTCTGCACAGACTTCCACAATAATGAGTCATCACAGAATTTGTTTGCCGAGGTGCCAGAGCACCTGTTTGTCCCTGTTTTAAAATGACTCCTTTGGAAAGAATTTAAACCATAAACAGAGAAACCAACTCAAACATTTCCCATTAAGATTGCACATGTGAGGAGAACTCGAGGGCTTTTCCTTTCTTTCCTGCAGTAGTGGAAAAGGTTCAGCCCATTGATGTCCTGCTCTGAAGAAGAGCTGACAGCCAGCAGGTAAAAATACCAGGGAGGATCTCCACTACTATGCAACACTGTCGTAGAAATGCCAGGTGTTTTTCACAATAACATCGATGTGGATGCAGCCTGGATTTCCTGATTTTTAGTAGGAAGTAGCTTTAGCACATTCATTAAAATCATATTGATTTTGAAACCATGTTAAAAGATATGCTTAGGTACACATTGCTAGAAAATGTTTACTACCATTCTGTTTTAAAGCTGTATGCTAGGCAGGCTTCTACTAGCAACAGAAGGTCCGTTTCAGCTGTGCTGAATACCCTTGTCTTTACCTCCTTCCGGCAGGCAGGAGAACTGAGTGCCTTCTGGAGCCACAGCAGTGTTTTAAAACCCATTTACGTCACATATTTAGGTGCTGTACGTGATCCTAGTTTGCCCCATTGTTCAAACCTGTAACTCTCAGCTAAGTAAAACCCCATTCTCTCAGCAGCCTCACTAGTCAACAGTTCAATAGGGAGGCTTTTTATGTAATGGAATAGGAGATTTCTGTAAACACCTCAGTCTTGGCCAAGTTTCATATGAAAATCATACTGCAAATTCATGTAAGTGAATGAACTTCTGGACTTTGGTTCTGAGCCAAAATCCATAAATGTTGTGCTTTATAAAGTGATTCACTAAACTGAAGTGTCCACATAATCTCAGTCAGGATGTCAGGAATTGCCCCTGCAAATTCTGCTTATGCTTTTGAAGAACCTGTGAAAGCTTGAACAATTAATTTCCATCCCTCCATTTCAGTTCAACCCCACCTGTTACCTCTTCTTCCCCCCAAAAGCCCAACCCCAATTCCCCATTGTTCCATAGCCCAGGTTCTTTCCATATAAGTTCGAACCTTTAGTTATCTTAAGGACATCACCAACATTCAGACTTTCCATAACAGCCCAAGAGGAAAATGAAACAAAACTTCAGTACTCACCATTGTGCAACATTGATGGGCTCAAGACAAAACATTGCCATCCATGTTTTACTTAATTAGCAGAACGTCTCCTGACATTAGGAAAAGTAATTAGAAACTCTGCTTAATCACACCATATCATTATATGTTAAAAGTACTCTATTAACTCCTATCTTTGGCGTAGATTTGAGCTCAAGGACACATTGCATGGAAATAGAGTTGCAGAGAAATAAATGTGGTTTGGTTTCACTGGCCCAGTTCCTCTTGGAGGGACTGGAAAAAGGTAGGGGAAGTAAAATATGCTGATGGTATGCTCCTGGAGCCTTTCCTCTGCATTTAAGAAATAAGTGACCACGCAGTAGGTCTCTCTAGGATCCTCACCCTGGTGCGGGTCATTCGTCACCAGGTCCAGAATCCAGATGACACCTTGTTAAAGCAATCTGTGAGAAGTTGTCTTAGTTTCTCCTGACCATTTCTGAATTTTGAGCACTCAAGTTCCTTAACATACAACTCAAAACCGAAGGATTTATTTTTGGTTGGCACCATGTTGTAGTCTGATCGCTGAGCACTAATTTTATGTGTGTATACTATAATATGGGAGTGTGTGTGTGTGCGCGCATGCATGTGTGTACATAACTATACCTATAAAATAATAGTGGCCACACCAAGTGAATCCTTCAGAATACCCTTGAATTTAGACATTACAGAGCTGTCATATCTAAACCAGGTGCTTCCAGTACACAGTCTGTATAAGTCCTGATGACGAAAAATTCTGATTGGAGCCTATGACTGTATTAGTAATGTAAATATTGCACCAAAATAATATTTTCAGCTAATATTCTCTTGGCTGTGAAGACACACTGGGAGTGTCACTTAAAAAAGTCCTGATCAATTAACAGGAAAAACCCTTCCAAACAAAAGTCTGCTGGAGACATAGTTTTGCTCTGTGTGTGTAGGTAGGGCTGTTATGAAGATGAGATTTACACTAGCTTTGGGAATGAGATGCAGAACAATCTTATATTTCTGTGTTGCCGTAAATATTTAAAATGATGTTTCTTAGGTGTGGTGCTGGTGACACTCCAGCTTCATTCACAAGGTAAACTACCATGATGAAAAACAACCCAGGCCTTACACGGGAGTTCTCTTGACTAAGATTTTCTTCCTGCATTTACAAAATTATTTGGCTTTTGCCAAAAAAGAAAACAAAGTTAAAGCAAAGAAATTTACTGCCAGAGATTAAATCATTGTAACGGTTTCTTGTGACTTCAAAAATATTATGATGAATCTCTGTATGAAAATTCTTTTTCTTTTCAACAATAATTAAGGGAGCACAATTTTGATATTTAGATGAAATAGTGAGCCTTGTGAACGTAGGCTCTGGTTATGATGCAGTAATCAAGATGCGTGTATTGACTTGCGGGAATGAGGACAATGATTGTGCATTTTCCTAGGCAGGAGGCAGTAATTTCCGCGACTAAAGAAACAGCCTGCAATTCCAGCAATTGGAGTGTATTCCTCCCAGCTTTACTGTGTAACTTCTGAAAGTTATGCCACATTTCTTCTTATGCAGGGGTGGGGTGTTCTTTTGTTAATTTATTAGTTACAATCTATTACAAAGAATCCTGCATAGCTGTGATGTGGACGTTCTGAAGGTGTTCCTAGGTTGTAGTATCCAGATCTGGATTACTGAAATATCATAAAAGGCTCCTTTTGTTCAAAGTCACAACCGAGCTTCCTTTCTGTAGGTGTCAAACTTTTTTCTTACTTCGCTGTCAATTAGGTGTGCATTGTACAGAAGAGAGACACCAAGAAAATGTATGCCATGAAATATATGAATAAACAGAAGTGCATTGAGAGAGATGAAGTTCGAAATGTTTTTCGGGAACTACAGATAATGCAAGGCCTGGAGCATCCCTTCCTAGTCAATCTATGGTAAGCAAACCTTTAAAATTCTATCAAGGGTCTCTTGTTTTCTCCTTACTGCTGAATCAGTTCAGGCTATGGAAGGCTGGAAAGCTGAAAAGTATGAAAAATTGTTGGTGACCTCTTTTTTTAAGGTATTTAGGTTTTGCAGAGTGTTTTAGTTTTCATGAATATTTTAAAGGTGCCCTTTTGCATTGGAATATTTAAACATCCCATTCACCTTTTCATTTCTGACTTGGTTTCTCTCCAGATTGTTACAGCAGTGTGTGGAAATGTGGTGTTCTCTCCAGCTTCATCATTTCTTTTTGACAATACCTGGTCTAAGCATTTATTATAAGGCTGTGGAATATCAAAACCAACCATTCAATTAAATTTTTTTTTTTAGTTGATTCAGAGAAAATTTGAAAGTCAATTGCTCTTAAAAAATGACTGACATGGAAAAACAGAAAAGCATCTTTGTGTCACCTGGAATTTCTCTTATCTTCCCTGTGCTAGCCACTGAATGCCTTGGTCACATATGAGTGTGAGAAAATGTTGGTCAAGGAATGACTAGCTTCAACTACATCACCAACTTAAAATATTTTCTGGCTTTTATGGAGTGAGAGTAGTAATGGGATGAAGACTTTTACTCCCTCATCTAAAAATAACCTATATCATTCAAAGAAAAGGAGACATAAACAATTATGATATGAAAATTGTTCAGTTTGTTAATAGCTTGATTGGCTGCAGATGGTCACAGTGCAAACAGACCTTCTGTTTTGTGAGTTTTAGCTGTCTTACTAAAGGTCAATGCCTAACCTACAGCATTTTGCCCATCCTTTAGCTCACTCTTGACCTGTACAGGCGAAAAATTTCTTGTTGCCAGCCTAGTACCTTTCACGAATTAAAAGCCAAATTATGTTCTAGCTTGAGTCAACATAGTTTTAGTATAATTACACTCACTTATACCAGCAAAGCATTTGATCTCAAAATTCATTCAAAAAGGACCTACTCATATATATATTCTCATATATGTCTCAAGTGCTCTGCACTTGACATGGATGATCATACTTGAGCTAACCTAATATCCTGTTGGAGGCTTAAAGAAAAATATATAAACGTCATGACTGTAATACAAAACTTTCCCAGCATATTTTCCAAAGTTCCCGCAACCTGTACTCTGGGGATTTCTTCACCAAGGGTGGGGTATCTCTGTGCTTAAGAGCCTGTGGATTTTTCTTTCATGCATTTGTCTAATCTCTTTGGAACTGACCCAAACTTCAGTTCTTTATCAAGAGGTGGCAAAGATTTCCACTGTGTAACTAGACACTGTGCAGAAACAGTCATAGGTTAACGTGATCTACAAGATACTTCAGTAAACATAACAGTGCTGAAGGACTAAAGATCAAATATTTATTGTGAAACAAAAAGTATGCTAGGCTCCAATTACTGAATTATAATCAGCTAATAAGTATTCTTCCTTGTTTTCTTTTTTCATGCCAAAGATTAAACCTAAAATAAGCAATATCTTAAAATGTGTTGGGTGTGATGGTGATTTTTATTGTAAATAATTCATTTATTCTTCTTGTGCTTTTGAGATACTGGCAGAAGATCTCAAGACTCAAATTTTATACTATATGTGTGTAAGAGAAATGTAGAAAATGAAAGGGAAAGTACTCTAGAATTAACAAAACATTTCAGGCAAAAAGGACACTATTCAAGATGCTCCAGTGCACTACCAATGTTCCGTATTCAACGTCTCTAGAAATGGTTAGAGTTGACCAGTCTATCTAGGATGCTTATTAGGCAGAATGACAAGATTTTTCTTTGAAGGAAAGGCACAGAGGGGGCCTGCCCAGCCATCAAATCACGTAATAAATGACAGATCACCTCCCGTGGATGGGGCCTGAAATTTGTCACTTGCATTAAAGCTTATGACCCAGCTCAACAGCCAACAATCCTGTTTCCCTGTCACCAAGGTTAGTTTTCAGGTCTATGGTATGCGGCAGAAGAACATGGAATAGTCTGAAGTCTTATATCCAGATCTAAAACCAGTGCCCACCTTCAGGGATAGTCCTGCAAAGATATGCAATTTGCTTGTGCAACCATTCAGCCCTTGCTGCCATAGCATCACAGTGCTTCACAGCCTGAAATGCCCGTGTAGGCAGCATACTTTGGCTCTCCTTAGGGCCAAAACATGAATGTGTGAAGGTACAGCTAAGCTAGTAGGTGAAACAGCATCCAGGAACATTCCCAGGTGCTGCCTGATGCAGCTGGACTGGCCCTTGGCACATGCTTGTCCCACATGAACCAGTGCCTCCCCAAACAGCTCCTGGGATAGTTCTGGAGTCACAGTGTCCCATGGATCAATGTGGTGTGGCCAGAGCCCTTCAGCAGCAAGAACTTCCTAGCAGAGGCACAAACTGCTCCCTGCCAGCTGGCCTGAGTGCTTGGAAATGCTCCCCAGCATGTTTCGTCTACTAGGATAACCAGAGTGGCTAAATGAGAGAAGGACATCCTGCTCTAGTGACCTCCCTCCTTGTTGAAGATGGGCAACTGTGTAGTGAAACCCCAGATATATGAGACTCTACTGAGATTCAGGTACTTGGACATACACAATTAGAACTGTAGAAAATTTTCCAAAAATAATTTCATTGACACTTGGTATTTTCCCCTGAAGTGTTCACCTCAAACATTACGCATTCAAATGCCTTGTGATTGCTGGGTCCTGCACTTGGGTCACAACAACCCCAGGCAACGCTACAGACTTGGGGAAGAGTGGCTGGAAAGGTGCCCGGCAGAAAAGGACCTGGGGCTGTTGGTCGACAGCCGGCTGAATGTGAGCCAGCAGTGTGCCCAGGTGGCCAAGAAGGCCAACGGCATCCTGGCCTGTATCAGAAATAGTGTGGCCAGCAGGACTAGGGAAGGGATCGTTCCCCTGCACTCGGCACTGGTGAGGCTGCACCTCGAGTACGGTGTTCAGTTTTGGGCTCCTCACTACAAGAAAGACATTGAGGTGCTGGAGCGTGTCCAGACATGGGCAACGAAGCTGGTGAGGGGTCTAGAGCACAAGTCCTATGAGGAGCAGCTGAGGGAACTGGGGTTGTTTAGCCTGGAGAAAAAGAGGCTGAGGGGAGACCTTATCACTCTCTACAACTACCTGAAAGGAGGTTGTAGAGAGGTGGGGGTTGGTCTCTTCTCTCAAGTAACAGGCGACAGGACAAGACGAAATGGCCTCAAGTTGCGCCAGGGGAGGTTTAGATTGGATATTAGGAAAAATTTCTTCCCTGAAAGGGTTATCAGGCACTGGAACAGGCTGCCCAGGGAAGTGGCTAAGGCACCATCCCTGGAGGTATTTAAAAGACGTGTAGATGCGGTGCTTAGGGACATGGTTTAGTGGTAGACTTGGCAGTGATAGGTTAGCAGTTGGACTCGATGATCTTAAAGGTCTTTTCCAACCTAAATCATTCTATGATTCACAGCCCTGTCTCCAGAGTGAGCTACTGAATTACTGGAGAACCTACATTTCACTCTGGGCTAGCACAGCAAAGGAAAGTCTTGAATCCAAGCCTCCCCAAAATTAATCTAACCTACCCCAAATAACACATTCTTTGTACCAGGCCCATAATATGTTTCTATAATTAGCCTTGCACAATCCTAAATTAATTTAAAATAGCTTCTGATATATTTCTGGAGTGTCTACACTTGCAGACTGTAGTAGCATGTTCCAGACCTCTGAATGCTCTATCTCATGTTTTGCCTGAATTTCAAGGTGTTCTACACATTGTCTTCAAATAATGACTTCTGTTATTGAACTACAACAAGGGCAAAACACAAAAATCACAAGTGACCCATGAATAATGGTCACATCTGTTCTATTAACACTAAGCCATATGAAGCTCTTAAACATACTAATTATATTTTATTTATTCAATAATGGAAACTACATTTGATTTGTTTATTTACTACCATGAAAAAAGGAACACTGCAAGTACAAATGGAATATTCCTTAAACATATTCTATGTGTTCCCAGCAATAATCTCTTAAAATAACAGCATTTTCATTGACTGTTGGTGAATTAGCAGCCTGTTTAATGTATTTTTACTTGCAGTTTAGATGCAATAATAATTTGCATCAAATACATTTGCATTGTAGCTATAACTTACATTAGATGATTTGCAGGAATTCATGAGATTTCCTCTTATGAGTCAAATCCTGGCATACTAATGGAAGGAAACAGTTGAAGCTGCATTTCTTCTATAGTAATTGCAGCTAGATTTGTGTTTCATTTTTCGGAGTTAGATTTTTTTCTGTTCATTTTGTTAATTGCATTGTAAATGTACAAATGGACTGTAACAGGAGCTACTATCTGGAATATTAATTTAACAAGGAATAGTTATATCATGGTGTATGGGCAATAACACAGCTGCAGCTTGTGTAAACTTTGAGTTTGTTTTGACCGGGCTGTTTTGGACTATTCTGTCTTTCTAGGCTCTATCACACTCTCTAAGGGTGCATAACAGTTTTCAGAAATCCTGCCTAAGGTAAGATTTTGGTGACTAAAACTCAGAAATCTTATCAGCCTACTAAATTTAGTTGGCATCTCCCTACTTAGCCAGGGTATCCAACTTTGATTTCCCAAGGATATGCAAAAATAATTATTCTGACAAGGTGAGTACCAATCTGCCTTCGGGAGCTCTGCTGCAGCCCCCACATCCGTAGACAGGCACTGACACTCTGTTCACTTAACCAAAAAACCACTAACCCTCCTAAAGAAAGTCAGAAATTCAGTTATAGGCAGGGCTCAGACTAAGACGAGTAGTGGTGAACGGCTTTTCCAAAATGGTGCCTTTTACATTAGATTGTCATTGGGTAAAAACTGAAAACAGACTTTGGATGAGGAACTGTAGTAAAGTGCCTGGATGCAGTCCTGTGCAGCCTGCTCTGGGTGACCCTGCTCTGGCAGGGGGTTGGACTAGATGATCTCCAGAGATCCCTTCCAACCCCTACTGTTCTGTGATTCTGTGATTCTGTGATTCTGTTTGCACAGAACACTTTGTGGGCTTGTAGTTAAACAGTCGTGTAGTCTGTGAAAAATTGGGGATCAGGCTGCCCACACTAAGGGGAGCCTAGAGCTCATGTCTCTTGCTTTCCAGATGAGCTGACTACGTGTCTACTACGCAAAATGTGATGATAGTGCCAACAGCTTTTTTGATATAAACGAATCTATCTTATTTGCCCCTTGCAATCTCAGTGAAAAGTAATTAGCCAGCTGGACCAGTCTGGGTGACACCTCAAAGTCTTCAGAAAAACCTACATTTCTCCATTGATTTGAAAGGGAAATTAGGTTGCACTGTCCTTCCCCCTTGATTCCTCCTTCCCCTAATCCCCAGTTATAAGAAGCAAGATTTAAGCTTAGGTAGGTAGCCTGGATGTGATCTGCTGTTCTTTTGTCTGGAAGGGATATACATGATGATAAAATTAGGGAATTTTACTATCAAAATTGCATTTTTTTCAAAGTATCATTTTCTGTAAGAACTTCAGTGTCTTCAAAATTTATTTTTTGCTTTTGGATTAATTGGAATGAAATCTTATTTCTTTTACTTCAAAATGTCAAATCCTAAATCTATATAGAAAAGCATATTTGGAGGAAATTCCACTCATGACAACCTTTTCATGAGTTTGTGAGACTGTCCCTGACCAGAACTGCTGATTTTCAAATGATAATCATCTGGACCTTCAAGGTATACAATAGAATTAATATAATAGTAAATCTCCCAACAATTCCTTGAAGAAAAGGGAATACTAACCACACACATTAATCTTGCTTTGAGGAATTGCTTCAGCAAAGAGAAAAGTTGGCAACTCAAGAAACAAACATGAAGTCTGGAAAGCCCTTTAGTTATACACGATAACTGCACAAAGAGGTAACGAGATATGGGAAAGCAATCTGTCATCAGTTAAATTCTTGTGGAGAGAAAAAGAAGAGGAAAGAAGGTAAACCTTCTGCGGTGGGTAATTCTGCTGGCATCCATCAGTAACCCCAGCATCCACAAGAATACAGAACAGCTAATATACAACAAGGGTAGCATCTCAACTCCAAAAGATCTATATTAAAAAGCTTTTTGAGGCTCGTGCATCTTCTCTGAGCTTTATTAGATTTAGCTTCACAATCTCAACTTATAAATCATATTATTTGAAGTATGAACTGTCTTTTATAACATCTGACATAGAAAAGAATCATTCTTCTGTAAATGCTCATAATAGCTTGGAGGATAACAGCGTTTTTCAGGAACGGCTTGGGGTTGATTTATAACCTTCATTTTAGAAATGAAATTGAATAAATGCTTAAAGATATGTGAGCCTTGTAGCCAGTTTTATCACCATTAGAGGCATTTCTGATAATAGAGATTCCTTCTTAAAATGAAAAGCAGTCCTGTTTTTTTATCAGACCTTTTGTACGTCATATGGATTTCAAGCACAGATGAATGAACTGTAGAAATGTCAGCTCCTAACACGATCCCACCTTGAGACTACAACGTGCCCCTCTAAGATCCAGCATTTTATCCATGTTTATCCTTCCCCAAATATCTGGGTGTCCCCTGGGCAAGAGGAGTAGCATTCCTGAAAGGATCCGTATTTTAAATATCTTTCTCACAACATGCATTAGGACTGAGCCAAGAGCCAGGTTACTCCCTAGGTACCAATGTGGCTAGACTTGTCATCACATGACTTGTCTTCAAACATGAGTAGATCCACTGGCTGCTCTGAAAATAATACAGCTTACCACAAAAGACAGGAGTTTTTTGCAAAAAAAAATCATATATCAAAATGGTTTCTCTGCTGATGTGGAACAGAAAAATCGGAAAAAAAAAATCTGGACCATTCCTCAAAACCTTTGGAACACTGAAGTGATCTTATTTTTAATAGCCTTGCTTAAAGCTGTTATATCCTTTTTAAATTGTTGGAACAATTTCCAAGGCAGCAGAGGGAGAAGGACGAAGATTTACTTTTGTCAGCTTATAGGTCATTTTCCTAGTATAGACAGAACAGTATGTCTGATATATTTAACAATCCATAAAGTAGTGTTAGCCACATTCTCAGAGTGGCTCTATATTTTGATGTATTTTTCTTTCTACTCATCAGTCTATAGAAAGTGTATGTATTTCGTAAGACAGATCTACAAAAATACATTACTGCTACCAGCTAGAGTAAGAATAAGTTTCAAATCCGGTGAAACCTGGAACAAGTGAGGAACACACATCGCAGCAAAAATGTTCATGCATTTCTGAATTCACCTAATACCCCAATCTGTCTTCAAAAGAAAAGGGAGATAAAAAAAGAGGAAAAAGAATGCTAGAGAGAAGAAATTATTTGTTCAGCCTCAAGTGTTGGATGGATTGTTTAATGTACACACATAACTGGAAATTATCACTTCCTTGTGAAGGTGCCCTTTCTAGAACAGGCTGGGAGAAATGTCACCTTGACTGCCCCATAGCACGGCTCTGCTCCTCAGACTGGCATCAGGAAAGTGCATAAACCTACAAACTTAGGGAAGCACGAACACCTGGCCAAGCGTTTTACTGCTGGGTGGACCTGAAAATAACCAATCAAGGAGCATCAATTACCTGTCAGGGACCCCAAGCACCAAGAGGAGGTGGTTTAGGTCAGTCTCAGGTGAGTTTGCTTAGTGGCTGTGGTGTTGTGGCTGTGTAACTTGCCTTGACATAGTAGGCCTAATCTGGAGTGAAAATATTTTATAGGAGATGGAAAATTTCTTTTCTGATATCTAATATGACCAGCTTTCTGAGCTTCATGAGACTCCATACTAAAGGCTGTGAGTAAAGTCCATGATCTAACAGAAGAATTACATGATATTTTTGGCAGGGAGCAGGGGGCTCGTGGTGTTTCCTGCTAGGGGACAGGCTGGGTGTTTGCGACTAGCCTGACTGTCTCTTCAGCAGTAAGGAGTCCTGCTGAAAAGGAAAGTCAAGCTGTAATGATATCTATCTAATGATAGTTTGTGGTGGATCCCCACAAGGTCATGAAACAACAGATCCTGACAAATACTCAGTTTTTCTGGAGAGTAATGAAGGTACTCAACGTTCTTAGCTCTCTTTGGTTATACCTAGCTGCTCTAAGCCTGGTTTATGGGAAGAAAGACGATGATGTTGCCCTCTTCGGCTATGTCTATGCTAGTAGTTTAAAACTGGGTATTCTTCCTGGACTCTTGAACCCAATCTTCCATACTGCTAAATATTTTTAGACTCAGTCCTAGCCTAGTTGTGGGCTGGGGCATAAACACCATCCTGGAGAAACCCCAGGCACAGCCAGATTACTCCCAGAAGGCAACTTGCATGCCATCACCCTGTTTTTGAAGCCGACAGTTTAATAGTCCAGGCACAGACTTTTCTGTGCCATTTGGTCTTGGTGCTGGAGAACTGCCGCTGACATGTTTATTGATACAACATACGTTTCTTACTTCTTTTGTGAATTTAGCTGAGGTCATGAACCCCAGGCTGTGTAATCCTGGGCCATTCTAGATATCTGATGGGTGCTACGATTCCTTTCCAGGCAAGAAGAGATTGTAAATCAAGGCAGAAAGATGTATTTAGTGTCTTGCAAAGAGCTTAGATGGGTGAACTCTTTTTACTATAGAGGGAGCAAAGGGTGAGTGCTTTCCTCAAATAGCCAGATCAATTCATCACTGCATTAATGCAAATCTGGAATAGGTGAAGATATAGAAGTTTTATATTTAAGATTGAAAAAAAAAAAGTCTGTTCTCCAGAGTCATAGAAGAGATAATGATGGAGGAAAAAGGGCAGGAAAAGGTGATGAGGCAGCAGGAAGGGTAGGATAATTGGAAGAAGAGAATATAGGAAAGATTTGTCTTGAGTTGTAAGTATTCAGGATATTATTTCTGGCTGTGGAAATTATATTGGACTCAAGACTGCCAGTTGGTAACCTCTGGATGCTTGTGCTAAATGAATGTTAGCTGTAACATCTTCACTGCCTGATGAATGCATGATCCAACAGTTATTTATTTTTGTACTGATTTTAATACCCTAAGATACTAATTGCCAGTATTGGAACACTGTCTTGAGTCTGCCTATATTGACTTTTGTTCTGGTGACTGATTGTTTCCTGTGAGAAATTGCTGTCACCTTGAAATAAATATCTTTGGACTTAACTTTAATACATTCCTCATAAAAGCAGGAATTGGCCTTTGGCATAGTTTAAGTTTTGATCTTTTTTGCATTAAAAACTGTTGCAATAGATATTTAATCTCATGTGTGTCTCGTTGCATCCTGGGACCTTTCTTAGGAGCCCATCT
The DNA here is from genome assembly GCA_009819775.1 of Phoenicopterus ruber ruber. NCBI lineage: Eukaryota > Metazoa > Chordata > Aves > Phoenicopteriformes > Phoenicopteridae > Phoenicopterus > Phoenicopterus ruber. The sequence goes on along the minus strand of CM020218.1, from coordinate 14,601,350 downwards.
TCTGCATCATTCTTACTGAGACAGAGACTTTATTTGCTGACCCATAATAAACTTTTCTCACACAAAGCTTTCACTGCAAGAGGAATTTTATTATAAACACTAATAAATATCAAACTTCTGGGAAAAATAATCCCTTTTGTTTTAAGAATGTTCGGTTTCAATCAAGTTCCTCTTACGAATTTGCAATTATTGCCTCATTCTGCTTTCACAGAGGGATAGCTGCTATCCAAAGCAGACCCTCATGAGCTTGGGGTTAGCCTTGGCCTGGAGGTCTGTGGTGTAGATAGTCACAATAATCCTCTGCACATTTGTGGCAGGGATGAGTATTGTTCCTTTTTGGACAGAAGCAGAGCTCCAGCGCTGTGGCAGGGGTATTCTCAGGAGAGCTTGCAGGGGAGCAGGATTTCAGTGCTCTTAGCCTAATGAGATGGGAAAGAAAGAAGAAAAGCCCTTAGACATGGCTTCAGATTCCTCAATTGCCAATTTAGGCAAGCAGTGCTTTTTTTTTTTCATTCCCTGCTTTAAAGGTTATGAATGCCAAACATGATAGCTAGAGTGTGTAATTAGACTGATAACCAAGGTCCTGTAGGTAAAAGTGGTTCTCATGATCGGTGACAGAGTAATGAGTTCATCATACAGATCTACTGTTTTCAGGCAGACAGGATCAATTCTTGCCTATGCTATGGAAACCGGGACTGCAATTAGCCTGCCCTAAAAGCTCTGCTAAAGGTAGACTATACAAGATGCAGCTCAGCACTGCATTAACAAAGCCCAGCCACTGTGGGACAGCCATCAGATTGCAAAACTGTCTTGGATGCACTTGTAAAATCGTCCATAGACATCCAGAGAGTGAATGCAAAGTAGGTGATCATTACAGAATAAAAATAAGTGCTTAACACTTTCACTGCAAAACTTTGACACTGAACAGATCCTACAAATCTACACTTAGTCCCAAAATGTTAAAGTTATTCTTGGAGACTATTGGTGGCGTAATATGGCTTCGAAATTATTCCTAGTTTACTGTAGAATATATTTGAGGTTTTAGCGATGATACTTTTAGCTCAAACCAGATAAAACACACAGGTGAATTCCTTTTTATTTATAACAGTTTGAAGTAAAAGTCAGGGCACGAATGCTAAAAACAAAACAAAAAAACATAATGGAACTAGCAAGTAATATCAAAATAGTGATAATTGAAGTAATATCTGTGTGCTTCAAGTAACATATTAGCTCTCCGAGTCAGATCTTTCCTTTTTACTTCTGCTAGAATGCCAAGTTTATTTTTCATGTTTACCAAATATTAAAAGTTGAGGACTTTTTTGGCCAAAAAGTCCAAAAGGACAGAATAGAAGCCAAAAGTCTGACTACACAGGTATAAGAGGTGTAAATAAATAAAAATTGATAAAAATCCAGAGTGTAAGGCAAATTAAATTTTGTAAGAATTGTATCAAATAGAGTGGATTTAAAAGGCAAATAGTGGGATTGAAGCAAAGCAGGAAGTTCTATAATGTATTATTGTTTTAATATTGCCTGCTTAGGGGAGTCTTTGCCTTGGTTCATTAAAATTTATCAAAGTTGTTGTTATTTTAAAAGTCAGCTACAGATTTTTACAGCATAAGTGTGCTCTTAATTCCATTCTATTGAACTAAAAAGATATTTATTATATTTGTAAAGTGCAGTGAGAAGATGATACTAAGACTTCAGAAAATGATTAATGGTATCTTGTTTCTAAATTAATGACAGTTTTGCAGTGTAAGGGTCTCATTAGAAGATACTAACTCTCATGTTTCATAAGTACATGCCACATAAAGGAGGATTTAAGGTTCCTTTTCTACTGATGTTGTACTTTTTACAAACTACGTCCTGACCGAGGAAAGGTCATGGGCTATGAAGAAGATGACTATTTAAATTCCTCTGCAAAACAGTTGTGGCCAGGAGGAAAATGTCTTCTGCCCATCAAATTCTCTCTAACTACCTAAACTAGAATCTATCCAGGGTGCAAAGGCTAAATTCTTGCTTGCAAAAAGCCAAGGTGGTGGGATTGAGTCTTGTTGGCAAACAAATAAGCAAAATAAAACTAACAGAATTACCCCTTCTTCTTGACCATAGCTTTCACAGGCTCACCAACAGATGGGTTGGGAGAAGGATGAGAGAAAATACAGATGCAAAAAGAAGTGATAATAAGCCTGGTGAGGGATGTGAACTGTGGGATGAAAGGAGAAGGCATTTTTCACCTTCAATGGGTACAAAATCTAACCTAAACAGAAATTGTAACCAGTATTCATGCAAAAGTCAGATTCTTCAAGGTCTGTCCTTCCTTTACTGAAATTTGAAAATAAAGCAAGCAGAAGAGGAAGTCAGGTTTTGTTTCTCAGGTCTCTCCAAAGAAGAGGAGAAATGAGCTATAGACTTCTGTGCATGCTGTTCTTTCTGTGGAAGCTGAAAACTCCGCAACCATTTTGAAAAAATAACCACAATATTTTGTTCACCTTGACCAAGAACACTTGAAATACTCCCTTGGGGAAAATATCCTTTATTTGAAGATAATATCCAAAACCAAAATACTCCCTCATAAAGAAAATAATTTGGTAAATGACAAATGGTCAAAGGATATGATAAAAATGGAACAGCACATTCTAAGCTATATGCATTTAAAAGGAATTTTAAGAGTTAAGCTTCATAAAGCACTAGAAAAATATAGAGATATAATTTACAAGTTAGGATATTAACATCCAAGAAGGATAAAATAAGTTATGCTGGTCACAAGTATTATCCTTTTTATTATTGTGCATCGCTTAGTAAATGGTGACATCTGTAGTTTTGCCAGTACAGTGCTTCATCCTTAGGGAAGGGTAAGCATTGCTTCTTGCCAGTCACTACAACCAGCTCCATATAAATGACAGGTAGGACAGTTTTCACTTCTTGAAATAGCTTTACTAGATGATCCAGGGTTCATATGTGAACACCTGCATATTTTTACTAGATCTAGGAAGTCTGGTATAGCAATGTCTTCCATTTGTCTTCAGCCATGGCCTAGCTGCCTGCATTTAAGTAGTCTTTAGCAAAGCATGGGCTTAGCCAAGCTACCTGCAGTTGTACTATCACTATTCTAAAAGCCTGGTGGCATATGGTGTCTAACAAGACTCCTATGAAATGACTTTTGTCTGATTCTGATCCATATTTGGGATCACTAAATTACAGAATGATACCAATGAAGCATAGAGTTTTCTAGCATTTGTTCAAGTGGAAACAAGAATTTTAGCTATACTGAAAAACTGGCACTAGTCATTAGGATATAAAGATATAGAAAGATTGATAAGGCAGGCTTTTAAAAACATTGAACGTGACATTGTGAGCATCTAGAACCACAGAGAGCAGCATGGCTTTGGGACTAGCTCTGAGGTGGCCACCTCACGCTAGTGTCAGTGAGCTTGCATTTAATTTTCCTTTGAGCCCTTAAATGACTCCATACTGCATCTGTCTCTGTTCCTAATCAATCATGTTAGGGCTTTTTCTGCTCAGCAAGGTCTGTCACTCACTTTTGACATACAGAGAAATGCTTGCTCAGATGCAGACTCCTGGTTTTCCTCTCCTGTTCCTCTCAGTCCTGCTCTTCTCTGGAGTCATCTGGCTGGCAGTCCATTTCATTGTATGAAGGCTGTTGATGTCTGGTCAACTCTTTAAAACGGTTCATTTTATTTCCTAAAATGTGGCTGGATAAACTATATATTCTTTAATGTCTGTCTCTTTCTTTTTTTTGTTCTTTCTTTTTTTTTTTTTTTTTTTTAATTTCTGTAAATAGTTCAAGAGTATCTTATGACCTTTTTAATAATGTTTTGATACACCAGCTTCAGGATGCCCCGTTAATAAATATTGAGTTGCCTGCAGTTCCTTCTTTTGCTGTCTATTTAGTACAACTGATGCCACATGCACATTAACTGCATAACCAGTGGCAATGGCTGATACTCCAATTCAGATGAAATAATCTTTAATTAGTGTTATCACAACCTTTGACAAGTATAGCCTGCTTTAATGACGTCCTATATTCATTTTTCTGTAACTATTCTAATGAACAGTTTCATTTCACACTCTAGAAAGTCTTTTTTTGTTTGCTTTTATCCCTCTTACTCAGGAGACATATGAAAACTTAGCATGTCACCAAGGCTCTTGTGCTCTCCTGAGTTTTCTGTGCTCTTTCCCAGTGACAAGATAAAAATGGGACCGTCCAAATTGTTGTCCAGCCTGTGTTCAAGCAGGGAACCCTGGCTGAACAACACCTTCTACATCCTTGCAGGCACAACTTGTTTATAAGCTATAGGACGCAAGAAACTAAGGGTGCTGTCAGTAGCTTCAGAGTAACGGAGCTGTCAAACGCAATCGGGTTGAGGAGCAGCGCTGTGCAGTGCTTTCCAGCCCTGTGCACAGAAAAGGGCAGGAGTCACGGCCCCACGGAGGCTCCCAGCCAGGCTGACAGCGCGGGGCAGCTGGCACCGGGGTCCCGTCACTGCCATGGTCAGACAGTTTGGTGGTACATCAGCAGAAATCGATACGCTCCCTGCTCAAACACTTTTTTCCCCTGTTTAATCAGTCATGTGTGAAGCAATTCCATTTAACCTTGGGAAGATGCTTTGTTTTATTCATTCAAAACTCCCAGAAGTGGAGGATGTAGAGTTATAGTGAAATTAAATGATACTGTCCAACAAGCATCTCCTTCCCTGAGACATGGGGGGTTTTGTAGCAGTCTAGAATCAGCAGTAAAGACAAAATCCTATAACTATCCATCGTGGCCAGGAGGTCGAGGGAGGTGATTCTGCCCCTCTACTCCGCTCTGGTGAGACCCCACCTGGAGTCCTGCATCCAGCTCTGGGGGCCTCAGCACAAGAAGGACATGGACCTGCTGGAGCGGGTCCAGAGGAGGCCACAAAAATGGTCAGAGGGCTGGAGCACCTCTCCTATGAAGGCAGGTTGAGAGAGTTGGGCTTGTTCAGCCTGGGGAAGAGAAGGCTCTGGGGAGACCTTATTGCGGCCTTTCAGTACTTAAAGGGGGCCTATAGGAAAGATGGGGAAAAACTTTTTAGCAAGGCCTGCTGTGATAGAACAAGGGGTAATGGTTTTAAACTAAAGGAGGGGAGATTTAGACTAGTTATAAGGAAGAAGTTTTTCACAATGAGGGTGGTGAAGCACTGGCACAGGTTGCCCAGAGAGGTGGTAGATGCCTCATCCCTGGAAACATTCAAGGTCAGGCTGGATGGGGCTCTGGGCAACCTGATCTAGTTGAGGATGTCCCTGCTCATTGCAGGGGGGTTGGACTAGATGACCTTTAAAAAGTCCCTTCCAACCCAAACTATTCTACGATTCTATGATTAACCTGGGAAAAAAAAAGTATTACTCTTAATCTCCTGCCTTACTTACCTGGAGAACTTGATTAAATAATAAAAAGAAAAGTTCCAATTAAGCTGACAGGACTTTCACCCATGCTACCCTCTACCCTCTTCCGCATTCTCAGTGAATACTGAATTTTTAATGTGAAGCTGCAACAGGAGCATAAAAGCATCATGTGTACCATTGCACCTGCAGAGCCTTCTTCTAAGGACAAGTCTAGAAAAGTAAGATGTGGTGGTTCCTGCCTCTTCAAACACCGAGTCTTTGGGGAAAAAATCAGATCTGGAAGTAAAGTACAGAGATATCACGGTACACAGGTGAATGAAAGAAGGCAGGTGACAAAGTAGTGTTTAATAAGGAGAGATCCTTCTTTCTCAACTACTTCTTTAACATCCTCTCACCACCATCTCGACGCTTCCTCCCTCTGCCAGTGCCCACACCCTGGCGTCTCCTCTCAAGGTGACCTGACAGGCTCTTGCTTCTAACCCAGGTTGGTTCTTGCTCTTATGGAGAAACTGCCAGGCTGCAGGGACTCAATGAAAGCGTAGTTCAAAATAGCCTTTTCTCTTTAAATTTACCCCTCAAAATATGTCACCGGTGGGGGGGAGGAGAGACGAGCTCTCTTCTACCCACCTTGTACTTCTGACTTATTTCTTTTTATATATATTTATATTTTTATAGGAATACAATTTTTTTTTTGAGCAGCAATCCTTTAACTATGCATTTGAAAAGCACATTGCAGGTGCTGCCATAATGTTACAAATAACTGCCCAATACTTCTGCTGTACAGAAGATGCACAGGACATTAATTAGGTTCCATTGTTTCTTTGCCTTTAATTTAATGTAGGTTTCCATGGCAGCAAAGAGAGACAAAACAGCCAAAGCCAATAGTTAAAACTGACAATTTGCATTCTGGTCACTAGCCTTAAAAATGTGATGTACATTTAAATAATTAGATTGTCTGAGTGTTTGGTCACATGTTATACTGCTGTCTCTTCATTTACAGCAGTATTCTGTAAACTATTATGGGATGTTGATCTGCAATTCTGACTCTTTGCTATTTACAGAGTAGTCTATTCAAATCCAATAAGGATTTTTATCCTAACTAAGGCAGTAATAGTAGTAACAAAAGCATGGTAGGAGCTGTTACACTGTAGCCTAACTACTTATTTATATGAAAGTTGTATATGGAGATGGCTGAAAGTAGTTTTAATGGAAAATTTAACAGAAAATGGCATATTGACTAAAATCTATTTTTTCCCTTTCTTCTAAATCTCTTACTTCTACTAGAAAAAAATCTGAATATGCAGAAACATCTTGATTCTCTAATGTTGGCCTTGATTCTCCTGCAAATTGTAGTCTGATGCATTTGCTCACCGTTTCATTCAAGAGGTGAAGAAGAGAGGAGTTTAGGCACACCCAACAATCTAGTTTACATACATTTACATACTTTTTTTTAGAGAAAGCTTGTTTCTTACTGAAAGAAGTGTTTAGAAAAAAACTTCTTTTAACATGTGATTTATATTACTGTTTTTAATCATTAATGCTAGCCTGTAGCACAGGTATTCAAGATAGTTGTAGGCTTCCCCGTGTAGAACTGTAAAGAGGGGAAATGTGAAGTCATTGTTAATTTTCCTAAACGTTCGCAGAGGAGAAATTTAATACACTCTTGCTGTCAAATGGATCTGATTTGGTTCTACAAAATATGGCAGCCTTCTCCAAAATGATCAGCTGACTTTGTATGAACAGTGTCTCCCACTTTAAAATGTTATTTCTGTTTTGTGTGATGGAAAGCACTGACATATTTT